>CM042697.1:454107712-454837712 GCA_023614405.1 Avena insularis | reverse complement strand
TATTCCGTTTGAATTTGTTTTCGAATAGGGTTAATCTTTGAATTTCTTACGACTTTGGGTTATTTTTATTTAATTTGCCACAGCTGGTACCTATATATGTTGTAATTTTTTATTAATTTCTTCTGAAGCTTTAAAAGGTGTCAACCATTACTTGTTGCACCGGTGCATCAGATACATTCCACAGTAGATACATGCACTGCAAGCTTACTAGTACATGTAAATAGTCCATGATATGCATAACACTAGTGAAATAGGAAAACATGATCCAAGAAGCAATGTATGACACTACAACAATGCAAATGTCTAAAATAGCCAAATACATTTATTATTAGGATATCAAAAGAAGCAACAATGCTTCCCAGGCTTTCGCATTAGCACTCTGGAAGCTGTATAGTTTTGCCACAAGTAAATCAGTACATATGGATCATCAGTGATGCCAGAGCTGAAGCAAACAACCAAACTTTCATCGGAGAATGTCAAGAGTGATTATGGTCAGAGGAAAATTGCATCTTCTCTGCTGATCAAGGCATGCCGCTCTTACTATCTCGAATCCATGACAGTGCCTTCAAGAAGCGGAGACAAGTACACAAGAGGAGTATGCGATTTAAGTGGTATGTCAGAGCTGGTAATCTTCTTCTCATTCGACCTACTCAGCACCCTTCTCACCGCATCAGCAAGCTCAATGATGGAATCATCTTCATGGCCTGAAAAAATCCACATAGCATCATTTGTAAGAGATTGATTATATGTCTCAGCTAATGCAGTCATAGTCATATTCTAATATGCAAGGGGTGGGGAATCAAGCAGAACAAACAACTACTAACAAGACAGCAACTAAACTATCGTGTTTGGAATGCCAAACAGAAAAGGTGGGTGAGAAATAAGTATGTGTTACATGTTACATGCTTGATCAAATTATGATACCATGAAAGACGGTTTCTTACTTATATTGGACAATGCCTTCTCCATTGAGAACAGGTAGTCCCTATTATTTCCAGTAGGGCCATTGGCTGTAGCAATTTGCCTGGTTTTGTAAACAAGAACACAGAAAAGTCAGAATGAGGTGCTTAGCAAAGCAGACTATCATCGAAGGGTTCAACAGACCACCTTGCCATATCCTCCAATGGAGCAGGGCCAAGATAGTATTTGTTGCCAACTGGATCAGGAGTGGATACGAAACTGCACATTAACCAAGTAAGTTTGGCAGACAATTAACATGGAATATTAAAAACCAGTACTCAAGTTTGACCTTACACTAATACACCCGTCACAGATGGTTCCAAAGAATTTGCATCCTAAGCATTGGAGTTCAGAAAAAGAAAATAAGAGTAGATAAAAAAGAGAAATAGAAACATTACTACATATTTGCCTTGGGCAAGAAATAATACCTCGTAGAAATCCACAGAGATCTTCTGGTCATACTCACATTCTCTTTTCTCCAAGTACTGTGGTGAATTAAGTACATTATCGATATAATTCTAGCATACTAAATCTAATCTTTCTTTCAAGCGAAACAATATGAAATTAGATCACTATACCCGCATTGCTTCTTGCTCTTTTTCTAGACCACCATTGACACAATATGCAATCCCCCACTGTAAAAATGATCAACTGTAAATGTAAAACACAATTGGAAGGATGAAACAAAAAAAAAAAAGCAATCTCATAGCATTCCAGAAGCATTTGGACAGTGAATGCAGGTAACATTTTTACAGCGATGCTGCAGTTGGGAACATTATGTATGTTGGCCTACTCATTTTTGCGAATAGAACTGCTACAGAAAAATATACTTGATTGTGTCAAAAAACACTTGTCCAGAAGTTCTATTTGAACATTGAGAACTAAGGTAGATGAGTGAGGAATTAGCCAAAATAGAGTAAGTGGGTACCACACTGCAAGTAGCATAGCACCCTAACGTTTCTAAGATGGAGAAACTGCCAGTGTGATAATAGCTGAGCAATTGTGATCCAAAACTTGGGAATACCGTAAGATATTTAAAGGGAGGAGAAGACAAAACAAATCAGGTTTTCATGCTAGGAAAGAAATGCAGCAAAGACACTGGAAATGAAAGAAAAAATGTGCAAAAAAGTAGGACGTGCTTGTATTGATGCCGTACCAAAAACTTCAGTCATGGTGCCAATGATTTCCCCAACTTTGCACAGAAATTGAACTAGAGTTGGCAAAGCATTAGCATCCAAAAAAAATGGTAACCATCAAAATAATCTCTTTTGTCATCTCCAAAGAATTAGAAAGTTAGTTCAGCAAACAATCCCAACATAACCACATAACACTAATGTCACCTTATAACAAAGATCATATACTCATTATGGACGCAGCAAGAGGAGGGGAAGTCCATTTTCACTTAAGTTATTTACTACCACGCACAAGCAGCAAGCAGACTATTTAAGCAAATTGAGTTCCATAGTAATTCAGTTCCATAACTGAACTGGTCCATAAACGAAGGCCTGCTTCCATGTGGAACCAGTCTGCAGCCACACAAGCGTGTTTGCAAGGCACAACAATTACAACAAGTGTGACTCATTGTTGCCTGAGTGCAGCTGCTACAGAAGAGTATTCTACAGCATGGCCATAGTAATGCAGTACTACTATCACGAGCTGAAGATTTTGAGTTCATAGTTGACACTGAAGTGTGCTTACGCATATGGCTTCCTCTTCGGATTCAAGCGTGCAAGTCCTGGCCGGATCCTTTGGTGTGCCTCTGTGGTCAATGCAAGCTGCAGAAAAAAAAGAGAATGTATCTTTAGACAAACACAGTGGCAGAATTCTTCAGGCCAAACCAGGCACAAGCATACCGAGATTGAACGTTCGCTTGTAGCCCTTTATGAATCCCAGCATCTTTTGATCGAAATCGAAGCCTGGGTTCCAGATGAGGGACCCATACCCGAAGACCCACAGCACCATCTTGATCCCTCTTTTTGTGTTTCCTGGCAAGATAACATATTTAGCGCTCCTGGAATATGTGGTCAAAGACACCAGACGTCCCTATCTTCTATTCTAATCCCAGAACGAGCCACTCAGAAACGTGTCCCGGACTCCTACTGACATGTCAACATCGCCCCACCCCCACCCCCAAAATCCAAATCCTCAACTCGCAAACGCAAGCCACCGACCAAGACACATCTGAGGCGAACGGTCTCGAGCTCGGCAGCCGCATTAGGCATCATCATGCCATGTTCCTATACACTAACAAAAACCGAAGCATATTGCTTCAAAGGACAATACTACGGCTTAAGCTGGATTCGGGAATCACCTGGAAGAAACGCCGGAGAGAATAGGCCGCGGGTGGTCGGCGGGGCAGGAGGAGGAGTATGGGTAGGATTGGATTTGACTCCTCTTAGCTGCCGCCGCCTCTCCCGAGGCTACAGTCTTCTCTCCTCGGCTTGGGTGGGGGATTTTCGATTCGGGGAGGAGAAGAAGAACAGGGTGCGGATGGTGAGGAGCACTTATACCGAGCGAGCAGTCTTCGCTGGGATTTTAGGGTCAGCCCGGTGGGCCGTGCGCGCGTGTCAGGCCGTTTGCGGGGAAAACGGAACTGCTTGTTTTTTTTTTTGGACAAACCTGGAGGGCGACGCTGTGACAGCCCACACGATTAAGCACCAGTTCAAAAATATAAATCGATTTATTTCTCTAAGCATCTTACATTGTACTCCCTCTATTTCAAAATATAAGATGTTTTAGGTTTATGAAGCAAATGTATCTAGACTTGTTTTAGTATATAGGTTCACTCAACTTTGGAGTGAATCTAAACACTAAAATAAGTCTAGATTTATTTTCTTCACAAACCTAAAACATCTTATATTTTGAAACGGAGGGAGTACATTATATTCCCGCGAGTGCCACATATGTAGAAATGTGAATTCTGGCACAAGTATGCGACATGGTACTATTATGAGTCAACACGAGAGACAACTAAACATTCATGCTGCCATAACGCAGGTTTAGTGTTGTGCTTGTTGCTTGCACGTTCGGGATGAACTTGTCACCGATTTTCCTCAATACCAGTCTACTGGCTGATAGCGAAGGTGCAGTTTTGAATAAAGCCCTGAATTTCCCCCGCAAAAAAATAGTGATGTGTTTGCCACGTATAGTTGTTATTTTTTGTCACAATGATGCCTTTAGATAGCTGCTGACAACCAACATCACATTTTCAATAAAAAGAAAATATTTTTCTTGTGGAAAATATTTGTCCTTTTTCAATGAACAAGATGGCGGTTTTCGGAAGTGCTCTAGAGAGGATGACTAGATAAATTAGGAGACATTAGCACTATGATCTAAATGGTACATCTTTTATCTAGATATTTTTAGATAAGGATTGTCATATATACAATATAAGTTGAAAACTATAAATAGAAGACCATGGAACAACTTCACACTTCACATTAAGAAATATCTTGCCCATGCATCCCTTTTGATATGATCTCTAGCAACATAAATACAATGTCGTTCTCGTTTAACATATATAGAGCTTACACATGATAAGAAGAAGCAATATGTTCATCTTTATTTTAGACAGAAAGGAGCTTGAACTAAATGATAGAATTATCATATTGAGACTATGTTTAGTAAATAACATCGATTTTTGAGACATCCAAATTGTAACTCAATTATAGGTGTCTTCAACAAATGGAATGCTCTTACTTAAATGCTCTCTATAAACTAAAAATCAGTAGTCTTATGTGATGTTGCATGATTAAGAAGAGAATACAATAATTAATTTGTGATAAAGCCTAGTTGGTATCACTTAACACTAATAAATTGTATGATGTTACTATCATAATAGATTTATGTTATAATAAATATGTGTATAAACAAAGTTATTTTGATTGTCTCGCGCTAATATACAAGTAAGAGATATTTTCGTGATGGACGTCATTTATGAGAAGTTTGTGCCGTTTTTACATTAATATTCAAGATTGTATTGGGGCTCTGAATGTTTATTGTTTCAAATTAGAATAAAATATTTATCTTTGATTTCAAAATAGATTATTATTATTATGAAATTATTTATACACACGATATTTTTATCACACGGAAAATAACTTTTCAAACACATGCTTTGATGAAATTCTTTTTATACTCACCCATTAACCCTTTTAGGAAAAAGACCAACTTATTGATTAGACTAATAGAAACAAATTTCGATGCGTAAACTAAAAATATACAGATTTCTCCAAAATAGACAAGATACAACAAAGACATTCAAAGTCATCATGTTTAGCTCCTACTTTTAAATGGTGACATTCTTCTTGAAATATGGTAATAAAATTTCTTAAGACCATACCGGCACAAGTTGGAGTAACTTAATTGAGGAGTCGCTTGAGCTGCTCAACCCGAACAACTATTGAACCAAATATTGTTGAACACGATATGGCCGAGAAAATCATTTGCACTATAGGTTGTCAAAGTATTTATTCATTGACATACTATTTGAAAAGAGCAACACACGAGAGCAATAGAAAAAATTCAACACTTCCATTACAGCTACTACCACCATGACTGGCCTGATGTGCCGAACGACAAATCATAGATCTAGAGCCCATAATCTACGGGAAACTAGAAACTCCATGGTGTCAGCTATGATTGCCACATTAGAACGGGGATATAATGGAACTCTTATCCTATGCGGCGCCACATCAATGTTAATACATTGTCATGATGAACACAAAACCATAGCATTAAATAAGATAAATTATGAATGGACCTAGATCTCGGGTTCTTCTGGCATCGAAGTGCCATATCGATCACCGGAGACGAGAGGAACCAACACAACAATGGTAGAAGAAGGTGACTTCCCTAGCGGCGACTTGACATAACTTTTGGTTTCATTGAAGATCTTTGTTGTTCTTATTATGTTGTCCCGATCGATTCT
This sequence comes from Avena insularis, assembly GCA_023614405.1. Classification (NCBI taxonomy): domain Eukaryota; kingdom Viridiplantae; phylum Streptophyta; class Magnoliopsida; order Poales; family Poaceae; genus Avena; species Avena insularis. The sequence continues at coordinate 454,831,822 of CM042697.1, read as the reverse complement.
ATAATTGTTACTTTATCAATAAAATTAGATCATTTGAAGCAAATTAGTCCCACAATAGGCTAGGGTTTATCTTAACAGCACAAAAGGTGCGATAATTTTCTATTTTCATGGTCGTTGTCTAGATATAATGTTATGCTTAATTTAGCATGATATAAACAAGGGCTTTGATCCAGTACTACCCCTCCTCTCTAAACTCGTATAAATACATCCACGTATATATTTAAACCCGTATCCAAACCGAGTATTACCCTGTAGAGGCATACAAATCGGGATCTGTAGATATGTGGTATTCCTGCACGCACATGATCTGGCCTGCCCATCACTGCCCAGCACCTCGACCGCCGCCGCAGTCGACGGCCATCGTCGACTGTCGGCGTCGCCGACGTCCAGCGAGACGCCAGACAAGTGGCCGAACTGTCCGGCGAGTTGTAGGACTGTCCGGCCACCGCTGCAAAGCTCTCCCGTGCCGCCGACTCCGGGCCAACCCTTTCGATACACACCTACGAGGCCAAGAAGAGGCGTGCGCTAGCCAGGCCAAGTCATCGGCTCGCCGGACTCAACCATAACTATTACCACCGCGTACGGACATGGCCATCGCCGGCGATGATCCGGAGTACAGTGTTACTTTTTCCCCTTTGCGTATAGCTCGTACTACTACAGGTACGGCTAGACAAACGTATTATTTGGTTGAGTTATACGGGATTCTGTACATGACTACATATTCATGTATATATTAATTACAAAGGGGTATCAAACGATCTGAGACGTCCTTATGTTTGACAATATACGAGTTCATATGAGTCTAGGGGGAGGTGTAGTACTGGATGAGAGCCCTATAAACAAACAAAATCACCCCTTAAGAGAGGAATACATAGAAAGAAGCAGAAAACTGAACCATTCGTTATTTCATTATTAGAATAAACAAACAAATAGGCGTGTGATGACTCAATATATGTAGTCAAGAAGTTGCATGTAAGTTGCAAGGTCATGGAATCCTCATGCACGCAAGGTCGTCAAGGACTAAAGTCACCATAACTTTTAGTACTAATACCTAATCTACATGAACTATATCCACCAATGCTTCTCGCATCGAACACTCGAAATGGTTAATTATTCACGGCGACCTTCGCACAGGACGGGCAGAAGTTCACCATGGCCGTCGCCCTGGGGAGCTGGGCGAAGAGCTTCGAGCCGGCCGCCGCCGACCGCTGCAGCTCCATGAGCTCGTTCTTCAGCCGCTGGTTCTCGTCGGTCAGGCTCTCGCACCACCTCTTCAGAGACTCGCAGTCCACCTCCGTTTGCTTCAGCTTTGTTCTGTTTCGCATGCAACAAATTTTTCAGAAACGAGATTTACAAACAAGACATAGCAGAGCATGCCTTTATGTGAAACCATGCGCACTGAATCACTGAATTGCAACGGTGCAGAATTTCCGTACCTGGCTCTCCTATTCTGGAAGCACACCTCGACCTGTCTGGTGGTCAGATTCAGCTTCCGTGTCAGCTCCTGTTTCTCAACCTGCATGCCATGCCACACGGACGTAAGAAACGATCTTCCACTAGATAGTCAGCCAGTAGCATATAACAGAATTAATAGCGAGAGCCCAACAATTTCTAAATTACGTAGTTATACATACGTGAGAAAGGTATGTTGTGGGCAGGGAAGCTTTCTTCGAGAAGGGTACACTGCTCTGAGCCGGACCGATGGAGCTTCTTCCGCCTGCCGCGGCTGCGGGTGACACTGCTGACACCGCTTGGGAAAGGACTGTTCGACGATGTTCACCGTCACCATCGTCGATCTTCGTCCTCTGCTTTTTTTTTCCTTTCCAGCATGTCTTGCCGATTATCGCGATTTCATCATGATCGCATTCTTTGCCCCACTGCAGCAACATCTCGTCAAGTTCAACCGCAGTCCGCCATCCTTCACCGTTGTTCCCATGCATATATAGCACCGCGCGCCATATATAGGCGCCGTCGTTGCCGTCGGTTGCTAGGCTAAGCCACGAGCTGAAACCCGCATGCAATGGCATAGGAAGGTAGTGGTGGTGTGTTGCAAGATTATGTTCCTTCCTACTTGTCGGAGTTGACCTTAAATGATTGTGATGCGAACACTATTTAGTAACTAATACCGACATCGGTTAAAAAGGTAAAGTGGCCTATAAGATGTACAATCAAGGTGCTTAGGAAAATAAATCAAGTCTTTTCTTAAACACTAGTGTTTATTTATATAGGAGAGTGCCTAGTTAGACATCTAACTAGTATAAATAAGGTGTTTAACAATAAATCGGTTTATTTTTCTAAGTGTCTCTCTAACCATCTTGCATTGTACATTATATTCCCACGAGTGCCATGTATGTAAGGATGTGAATTCTGGCACAAGTATGCCACATGGTACTATTATGAGTCGACATGAGAGACAACCAAACATTCATGCTGCCACAAAGCGGGTTTAGTGATGTGCTTGCCACGTGTTTTTGTTATTTTTTGTCACAATGATGTTTTCGGATAGCTACTGACAACCAAAATTACATTTTCAATAAAAAGCAAATCTTTTTCTTGTGGAAAATCTTTGTCCTTTTTCAATGAACAAGATGGTGTTTTCGGAAGTGCTCTATAGAGGATGACTAAAAAAATTAGGAGACATTAGCGTTGTATGATCGAAAGGGTGCATCTTTTATTTAGATATTTTTAGATAAGGATTGCCATCATGGCACAAGTCACATATAAAATATAAGTTCAAAACTATAAATAGAAGACCATGGACCAACTTCACGCTTCACATTAAGAAATATCTTGCCCATGCAGCCCTTTTGATATGATTTCTGGCAACATAAATACAATGTCGTTCTCGTTTAACATATATAGAGCTTACACATGGTAAGATGAACCAATATGTTCATCTTTATTTTATACAAAAAGGACCTTGAGCTAAATGATAGAATTATCATATTGAGACTATGTTTAGCAAATAGCATCAATTTTGAAACATCCAAATTGTAAATTAATTATATGCGTCTTCAACAAATGGAATGCTCTCTATAAGCTAAAAACCAGTAGTCTTATGTGATGTTGCATGATCAAAAAGAGAATACAGTAATTAATTTGTAATAAAGCATAGTTGCTATCACTTAACACTGATAAATTCTATGATGTTACTATCAAAATAAATTTCTGTTGTAATAAATATGTGTATAAATAAAGTTATTTTGAGTGTCTCACGCTAATGTGCAAGTAAGCGATATCTTCGTCATGGATGTCATTAGTGAGATGTTTGTGTCCTTTTTACATTAATATTCAAGATTGTATCAGGTTTTGAATTTAAATTGTTTCAGAATAGAATAAAATAGTTATCTTGGACGTCAAAATAGATTATTATTTTTATGAAATTATTTCTACGCACGATATTTTTATCACAAAAAATCAACTTTTCAAACACATGCTTTGATGAAATTATTTTTAGACTCACCCATTAACCCTTTTAGGAAAATACCAACTTATTGATTAAACTAATAGAAACGAATTTCAATGCATAAACTAAAAAATACAGATCTCTGCAAAATCTACAAGATACAACAAAGACATTTAAAGTCATCAGCTTTAGCTCCTACTTTTACATGGTGACAATCCTCTTTGAACTATGGTAATAAAATTTCTTGAGACCATACCAGCACAAGTTGGACTAACTTTTTTCAAGAGTCGCTTGAGCCGCTCAACCCAAACAAGTATTGAACCTAAGATTGTTGAACATGATATGGCCGGGAAAATCATTTTCACTATAGGTTTTCAAAGTATTTATTCATTGACATACTATTTGAAAATAAGTTCATGAGCACAAAAGAGCAACACAGGAGAGCAAAAGAAACAAAACTCAACACTTCCATTACAGCTACTACCACCATGACTGGCCCGAAGTGCGGAAAGACGATTCATAGACCTAGAGCCGATAATCTGCAGGGAACCAAAGACTCCATGGTGTCAGCTATGATTGCCACACTAGGACACGGACATAGTGGAACCCTTACCCAATGCAGCGCCACATCACTGTTAAGACATTGTCATCATGAACACAAAACACTAACATTAAAGAAGATAAACTATGAATGGGCCTAGATCTCGGGTTCTCCTGGCACCGAAGTGCCATATCGACCGCCGGAGACGAGAGGAACCAACACAACAACGGTAGAAGAAGGTGACTTATCTAGCAGCGGCTTAACATAACTTTTGGTTCATTGAAGATCTTTTTTGTTCTTATTATGTTGTTGTCCCGATCGATTCTATAATTGTTACTTTATCAATAAAAGTAGAACCTTTGAAGCAAATTAGGCCCACAATAGCCCATGGTTTAGCTTAACAGCACAAACGGCGCAATACTTTTCTATCTTTCATGGTCGGTGTTTGGATATAATCTTATGCTCAATTTAGCATGATATAAACAAACAAAATTACCTCTTAAAGAAGCAGAAAACTAACCAGAAAAAATTTCATTTGCTCTATATCCCACCCATGAACCATTCATTATTTCATTAGAACAAACAAACAAATAGGCTTGTGATGACTGAATATATGTAGTCTACTAGATTTTGTATGTAACATCATGGAATCATCATATACGCAAGGTCGTCAAAGACTAAAATCACCGTAACACTTACCTAATCTACACGAACTCACTCACTTGAATCCTCGAAAACTATACTATCCATCAATGCTTTTCGCATCGAACACTCGGAATTGTTAATTATTCACGGCGACCTTCGTGCGGGACGGGCAGAAGTTCACCATGGCCGTGGCCCTCGGGAGCTGTGCAAAGAGCTTCGAGCCGGTCACCGCCGACCGCTGCAGCTCCATGAGTTCCTGCTTCAACCGCTCGTTCTTGTCGGTCAGGCTCTCGCACCACCGCTTGAGAAACTCGCAGTCCACCTTTGCCTGCTTCAGCCTTGTTTTGTTTTGCACGCACAAACAAATTTAAAAGTAAGATTAACAAACTAAATATAGCAGAGCATGCCTTTATGCGAAACCATGCAACACTGAATTACTTCAGTAGCACTTACAACGGTGCAGAATTTCCATACCTGGCTCTCCTATTTTGGAACCACACTTCGACTTGTCTTGTGATCAGATTCAGCTAACCTGCATGCCAGTATGCCACACGGACGTCAGAAACGATCTTCCAGCAGCTAGTCAAACATAGTAGTAGAACAAAATTAATAGTGAGACCCCAACAAGGGCAAACTTCATTTTGACGGTTGGTGTAAGCGTGCGACCACGTTTTATTGCGTGTGCTCGAGCCAACGCGCAAAATATACCACGAGCTTTGCCGCTTTTTGCCGGAGCACCCTTAAAAAATTAGCGTGCACTACTTTGCCGCGCCAGCTGCAGCGCCAGTTTCACCCGTCCGTGCGCTAAAATGGTCGTTTTACCACATGGCCGCATTTTAGCGTTCCTGTTGGAGATGCTCTTAGAGTGGTATATCTCCAAGTTTGAGTTTTGTAATAGCATATCTCCAATTGGTGAAAATTGCAATGGCATAAATCCAGTTAACCCATTTATATTTTCCGCAAAAGGCAAATCTTTTTCTTGTGGGAAACATGTGTCCCTTTTCGATGGTGTTTATGGAAATGCTCTAGAGTGGATGAATAATAAATTAGGAGATAGAGGTAGCATTTTATGATCGAAAGGGTATGTATTTTATTTAGATATTTTTAGATAGGTGTCATCATGACACAAGTCACATATACAATATAAGTTCAAAACTATATATAGAAGACCATGTGACAACTTCATGCTTCACATTTCAAAAGATCCGGCCTATGTAGCAATTTTGATATGATTTCTAGCAATATAATACATCGGTCGTTTTCGTCTAACATACGTAGAGTTAACACATGATAAGATAAAACAATATGTCTATCTTCACTTTATCCAGAAATAACCTTGAGTTAAATGTTACAATTATCACACTGAGATTGTTTTTAGTAAAGAGCATCGATTTTGAGACATCAAAATAGTAACTTAATTGTCTTCAACAAAAGGATTATTCTTACTTAAAATGCTCTCTATAAACTTAAAATCAGTAGTCTTTTGTGATGTTGCATCATCATCTAGAGAGCGTATAATAATGAATTTGTGATAAAGTTTTGTTGGTATCAGGTAAAATACTAATATATATGATGCTATTATCAAAATAATCTTATGTTGTAATAAACATGTGTATAAACAAAGTTATTTTTAGTCTCGCACGCGAATGTACAGATAAGTCCCATTACCATGATGGATGTCATTGGTAGATTAAATATAAGCATTTTTTACATTAATATTCGTGATTGTATCGAGTTTCAAGTGTATATTGCGATGGATTTTAGAAAAAATAGATAATATGTTTTATTATTTTTATGAAATTATTTCTAAGCACGTGTTTAGCACTTTTTTATAAACACGTGCTTTGATGAAATTATTTTTATACTCACCCATTGACCCGTTTAGTAAGGACCGCACTTATCGATTAGCTAATCAAACTAAATTCCATTGCATAAACTAAAAAAATAAGATGAAAATATACATCCCTACTAAATCTACAAGATACAACAAAGACATTCAAAGTCATCGTCTCTAGCTCCTACGTTTTCATGGTGGTATTACTCTTGAACTATGGTAATAAAATCGATGAAGACCGTACCTGCACAAGTTGGACTAACTGAATTGAAGAGTCACTTGAGCCACTGAGTCCAACCAAGTACGAAACCTAAGATAGTTAAACATAATATGGCAGGAAAATCCCTTGCACTATGGATTGTCGAATTAGTTATTAGTCGACATACTATTTGAAAAGAAGTTCACACACAGCAGAGTTACACATGAGAGAAATTGAAATCAAACTTAACACTTCCATCACAGCTACTACCACAAAGACTGGGCCAAAGTGCTGAACGACAAACCATAAATCTAGAGTTGATAATCTGTCGGAAACCACATACTCCTTGGTGCCAGCCATGATTGCCACACTAGAAGAGGGTATATCCGTGTAACTCTGATCATATGTGACGCCGCATCACTATTGATATGTTATCACCACGAACACAAAATACTATCATTAAGGAAGATAAACTATGAATGGGCCTAGATCTCAGGTTCTTCTGGCACCAAAGTGCCATATTGACCGCCATACATATCGACCGCTGGGCACGAGGGGGATCGATACAACAACGGTGGAATGTGACTTCTCTAGCGGCGGCTTGACATAACTTTTGGTTTCATTGAAGATTTTGTTGTTCTTATAATGTTGTTTTCCCGATCTATTCTATCGTTGTTACTTTATCAATAAAGTTAGACCATTTGTAAGGTTTGCTGAACAGCAAAACTTTTTCTAGCTTTCATTTCAATGGTCCGCCGTTTGTGTCAGGGCATAATGTTAAGCTTAATTTAGCAGGAAATAAGCAAACAAAATCACCCCTTAAAGAGGGAAATAGAGCAGGAAGAAGCGGAAAAAGTGATCCAACAAAATTTAATTTGCTGTGTATCATATCCATGAACCATTTATTATTTCATAAGAACAAACAAACAAATAAACGTGTGATGACTAATATATGTAGTCAAGAGGTTGCATGTAATGTCGTTGAATCCCCACGAATGCAAGGTCGTCAAAGACTAAAGTCACAGTAACAGTTACCTAATCTACGCGAACTCACTAGAATCTTGAAAAACTATATACCATCAATGCTCCTTACATCAAACACTCGAAGTGGTTAATTATTGACGGCCACCTTCGCACAGGACGGGCAGAAGTCCACCATGGCCGCCGCCGTGGGGAGCTGGGCAAAGAGCTTTGAGCCGGCCGCCGCGGATCGCTGCAGCTCGACGAGCTCCTGCTTCAGCCGCTGGTTCTCATCGGTCAGGCTCTCGCACCACCGCTTCAGAGACTCGCAGTCCACCTCCGTCTGCTTCAGCTTTGTCCTATTTCACATGCACAAATAATATTCAGAACAAGATTGTAACAAACCAAACATAGCAGAGCGAGCATTTTTCTTAAAGGATTAACACTGAATTAGTGATGGATCAATTGTTCCGTAGAACGGTGCAGAATTTTCATACCTGGCTCTCCTATTTTGAAACCACACTTCGACCTGTCTGGTGGTCAGATTCAGCTGCCGTGCCAGCTCCTGCTTCTGAACCTGCATGCCACACGGACGTCAAAAAATTCAGCAGCTAAGCAAGCAGAAGAGAGTGTCAGAATCTCGAACAATTTCCCAAATTATGATGCGCTTACATACATGAGAGAGTATGCTGTGGGCACGGAAGCTGTCTTCGAGGAGGGTACACTGCTCCCTGGTGAGCCGGAGCTTCTTCCTCCTGCCGCCGTCGACGCTGCCACCGTCGCTCGGGCACGGGCAGCTCGACGACGACCGGCCGCCGTCGTCGCCGACCTTCATCCTCTGCTTTGCACCTTCCCCTCCCGAGCCTCTCGCCGTGTGTTCATCATGATCGCGCTCTTCTTTGCCGCGCCGCGGGAACAGCGCGTCAAACCGAACCGGATCAGGCCGCCGTTCGTCCTCGTTGCCACGCCTCACAGCGCCGCCGCCGCCGCCGCCGATTGCTAGGCCAAGCCACCCGCCCAAGTTCTCGCGCTCCATGGTACTGAACTTCGCAGGCTATGGAGACGGAGCTTTGTAACGGAGAATGGTTAAGAGCTTGCTACACCCTACACGCGACACGCCAATTTATAGGTGACTACTCGTGCCTAGGAAGGAAGCAACCTGGCCGGACGGGAGAAGGTCAGTTTCGTGTCTGTGGATTGAAGGCGACAATAACACGGGTAATAATTATAAGGAGTGGACGTTTGTTTCGCGTGAGGAGACGTGTTAGCGAGTAGTAGTTGATCGACACTAATGGCATAGTTGGACTGGTTAAGAGGTGAAGGGGCATGCAGCATCGGAATCCATATATTCACACAGCTTTTTTTTTGTTTGCTCGTTCGTTTGACAGGGTTATTGGCTTGTGAAACCGACGACAGTATGTATCTTATATATACTATGGTCTTAATTGCAAGTCAAGCGTGGCCTAGTATTAGTAACGTCGTATGAGTAAATTTGGGTTGCTTTGCAGTGAGGAGGGGGTGGATTAATTAGTTCAAGTGCGACACGTTCTTGGGGATTAATCCTTGTAGACCAAGCATGCACTGACGTACGTACATAGGTCATGGGTACTCATGTTAATTGTGTAGACATATATTTACCTCCGTCGTACGCAAATAAACGTACTTCTAATTTTTGTCTAAGACAAACTTTATTAAATTTGATCAAACCTTAAAGATAAATATAACAACATATATTACATGACATTTTCATATTATGAAACTAAATTTGAAAACAAATCTAGTGATGCCAATTTAGTATTATAAATATTGTTATGCTTTTCTATAAAATTAGTCAAACTTTATTAAGTTTAATTTAAGACAAGACTAGAAATACACCTATTTGCGGACTTTCTAGCCAGAGAATTTGGAAGCCCTGCCCTGATAGGTTCAGCTGGTCCATCACCGGCCGGATAGTCACTCGACAGAAAACACAGTATGTACGCTCGCCTCGAGTACCCATGCGTGCGCTTTGACTATTTTGACTACTACTCCTACTAGTAGTAGTACTTCACTAAGCATACTAATAATTAATGTTTCAAAAGGTTAAAGTTCCCAGGAAATAACAGGTCGTTCGATCGACGCAGGGCAGGGGGAGCTATCGCGAGAAGCCGTCTCGTGTCGGAGCCATTCAAATTGACCAAGCAAGCCGCCATGATTGCAGTACCTGTAGTCACATGCACGTCGCTCTCTAGCATGCACGCACGTACGGGGAAGAACGACATAAATTTCCACGATTACCTCAGGGTTTCGACGGGTTTGGTTCGGTGCACCTCCATCCAAGGACAAAATCGTGATGTGACCTCTGTACTGTACGGTACACTGCGTACTAAGGTGTACGGTCATAGTTTGTTCCTGCGAGCCTGCGAGGCCGCATTTGCTGAAGAATGTGACCGCCAGACGCCGGCCGGCGCTTACCAACAGCCCAGGAGGCCGTGAAGGTTTTCGCGATTATTATTCGGTGCAGATTTCGCAGGGTGGGAGCGAACAAAATCAGAGGGGCGATCTTATTAGCATACTCTTCAGAGTCTTGACCGTCTCCATCGGGCCGCCACGTCATTGTCCTGATATTTTTTTTTAGATTGATAGTGATAGTTGTCTAGTCGAGATCTCCCTGTCATTTGTTTATCACGTAATTATTTACCGCCCGGCTTCTACTAGGGCGGTGCTGCGCGTCTTCCCTGATCCCCAGATCCTTTGCTGTCACGTGTCCTTCTAATCGCGCATTTGATACAGTAAATCTCACTCTTGCTACATAGTTTCGGATTTGTTTCACTGTAGCAAAAAGCGGTTCGTGCAAAAACAGAACAACACATAACCCTCGCCAGAGACCTCACCGGAAAACTCGCCAGAAACCTTGTAGCAAAAAATTTAAGCTATTGTAGCAAAATCACAGAAGGGTGGTAGCAAACAAAATATGCTAATATAGCAAAAGAAAGATTTCGCCGAAGACACCGCCGGAGACCTTGTAGCAAAAAAGTTGCTCCCTAGCAAAACGACTTCTCCGAAGACTATTGTTGATCATCTTGTAGCAAAAGCTTCACAATATTATAGCAAAACACACAACAGTTGGAGCAATAAATATATATATGCAACAAATCCCGTGGCCGAAGCAAGAAAATTCCCAACATGAAATCCGCCACTCCGTCTGTAGCAAATCCGTCGGCCGTTGGTAGCAATGACGATGTCCGTCCGTAGCTAAAACGTCGACCGTATGTAGCAAAATCTCTCGGGGCGCCACATCGAAGCAATGTTCCTCGCCAGTGGTCGGAGCAGCGGGGCGACGTCCGGCGACGCCCCTGCCGGAGGCGAGCCCATGCAAGGGAGCGGTGCCGTTGTTCCCTCTCCCAGGACCCGTGCTCGCCATCTCGCTGTGTCGGTGCTCCACTTTTAGGCATGGGAGTACGCAAAGGGTAGGGTCGGGTGGTCCATGGCCCACCCAAATTTTTAGAGAAAATTTTGGATACCCTAATATTTTTGGCCTAGTTAGGTAGTTAGACATTTTTCTGTCGACCAAACGTGGACATAGAGCAGCTGGGCGTGAAGATTGATTAATAAAGAGCGACTACAATTCTAAAAAAACGAGCGTAGCATTATGTAGAGCACCTCTACTCGTTGGACGTTCCTAAGCCAAAATCCGGTGCTATTTATCGTGGACGGATGTAACTTTCGACCTAAGAACGTCCAATTTCCCACTCATGTTCCGAGGCTGAGTTCCCGGTTTTGGCTAAATTTTAATTAAATTGGGAAAATTTGGACGAATATAGGCGATTTCATTAATATCTTCGTGAGTTCGTACATATTACGTCAAATTAAGACAAACACTCGAATTTTGACTACATTAGGATAAAAAATAAAAAAACTTAGAAATACTACTAGGGCTAGCCGATGCCGCTAGGCGCCGCTCATATGTCGAAGTTACAGTAGAAGACCGTGTAGTCGGTGTCCCTCGTGCTGTCGTCGTCACTTGGCGGCTGCGGGGGACGCAAGCTGCCCTGGCCGGCATCGCCATAGCACCACAGCTGCGAGGAGGAGCGGTGCACCCTGGTAGGCGCGCTCCCGCCAAGCGAAGTGGATGGCCTCGCGCTCGGCCTCCTCCTTATGCCGCCGACTGCGGTTGGCATCTTCATGCTCTCAGTCGGCCCTAAACCAGGCGCAGGCATCCGGCTCCGGCATCGGCAGGACGTCGTTGAAAGACCGCTTCATCGCCATCCGAGGACGAAGACGTCCGAATCGACGGGGACGGTCCAGTCGGCCGGCTCGGTTTTCGGCGTGTGCAGACGGCAGCGTCGGCGTGCGGCCTTCGTTGATTCGCCGTCCGGATGACATATTGCTCTTACCCATGCCGACGGCTAGTGTTGAAAGGGTATTTTATATAATAAGTCTTGTGAAGAACAAGTTGATAAATAGCATGGGTCTTGTGCATAGCTACCCCCTCTAGTCCGTGAATCCACGCTCTATTATTCATTTGGCAAACTTATATCGCACAAAGACTAGCGCAATTTTTTAAAGCGTGTCAACCCTCAATTTTTTTTCCTGCGTCCGCCACTGCTTTTAGGGCAGCCAGCTCTGGCCGGCAAGATGAGAAGAGGCGAGCTCCGGCGGCGCTGCGATGCTGGGCAGGAGGGGCGCCGCGAGGTCCGGCCGCACGCGAGCTCCGGCAACGCGCGACAAATACAGCCGGCGCGCGGTGATGCAAGGCAAGGAGAATACCAACGGTAGGGATCAAATCACCTCTGGAGTTGATGGCGGCCATGGAGTTGCAGAGCGGTGGAGGTGGGCGGAGGTGGCCAGGACTGAGGCGTACAGGAGTGGAGAGGAAGGGAGGCGTATGGCTTGCAGAACGGGCTGCGCTTGAATGGGAGGTGCAGGGACGCGGGCGGCAGCAGGGATGGAGCGCAGGCGGCGACAGGGGAGGAGTACGACCGTCAAATAGATAAGACAGTTGGAGGATATAATTTAGTGGCAAGCCCACCATCGCGTTGTGTGCGGGAGGAGAGCAACACGTACGTGGCCAGCGACCCGGGGGATCGAAAGATTGCCATCCCCCGGCTGATGGGTATCATTTTCCTTCTAATAACTTGATGGAAAAGCTGGGGCATCGATCCTGTCAACAATGTTACTCCGTACTCGATATGGTAACGCTAGTAGTTACGGTGCAATTAAGGCTCGTTTTTTTGCGGGTGAAACACTCTATTAATCAGCAGAAAGGGTTACAGAAAGGTCGAGCTCCAGCAACCGGATGGCATCCTCTGGTCCAGAACTTAACCATGTAATGTACGGCCTTGCACTCTCGCAAAGTTTGCCAGGGAGTCGCTAACCCTAACTTGCATACGGTCTACTTTTACAAAAACACATTGTCTATCTTTCTTAGCTAAATCTCTAATCTCATTAACTAAATGGACAAATGGAGAGCGATCTGGTGACAGGGAGTTTATGGCATTAATTACCAAAGCTGAATCAAACTCCACTATGGTAGGCGGTGTCGAGAACTATATAGCTGAACAAAGGCCTTCGAGACAAGCACGGAATTCAGCTTCTAGGGGGTCCTCACAGTTTAATAGATGACTGCATGACATGAAGATTGACATTCCATCTGAGTCCCTCAAGACCATACCTGCACCTTCCGAGCCATTAGTTGTGCTAAACGATCCATCAACAGAAAGCTTCACACAACCTTGTACTGGCTTGGACCAAGTTTTAGCTGGTTGAACCTTTGGTACTAAGCACTGAGGGTAACCCACTGGTGTCGCTGGTTCCTTTCCCTTAAGAACAGTACTTGTACTCTTAGTTTTGATCCATGTAATAAGATTCAGGTAGCCACACAAGAAACGTCTGGATCCCTCTATCGTGGGTAGGGGTTTGTCATGAGTTGCTTCATTCCTGGCATACCATGAACGCCATAAAACAAGCAGGGTACTAATTACCCATAAGTATAGGGGATCGCAACAGTCTTCGCGGGTAGTATTACCCAATTTATTGAAAAACACAAGGGGATCCAAAGAATACTTGCAAGCCTTAACAACTGAGTTGTCAATTCAGCTACACCTGAAAATAGTTCTTGCTCACAGAAGTTTATCAGTAGCAACAGTTTGATAGTAGCAACAGCAAAGCAACAACAGTAGCAAAACAGGAGCAATAGTAACAGTAGTAGCAAACAGTAGGATATGAGTGAGGTAGGCATAGGGATGGATGGACGGGCCTTGCATGGACAAGTCTAAACATGTAACTTCAAGATCTAGGGCATTGCAGATAAATAATAACAAGCATCCAAGTACTAAACAATCCTAGGCATGTGCTCCATATATAGTCATACGTGCTCGCAATGAGAACTTGCACAACATCTTCTGTCCAGCCAGCCTGTGGCAGCGGGGCCTCTAGGGAACTACTGGAAATTAAGGTGCTCCTTTTAATAGAGCATCGTAGCAAAGCATTAACACTCCGTGAACACATGTGATCCTCATATCACAGCCATCCCCTCCGATTGTCCCAATTTCTGTCACTTTGGGGCCTTTGGATCCGGACAATGATATGTGTACACAACTTGTAGATAAGATCACAAACAATACTATCATAATGATTCAATAATAAGTTCAGATCTGATATCATGGCACTCAGGCCCTAGTGACAAGCATTAAGCACAACAAGTTGCAACAAAGTCAAATAGCACTAATAGAGATACTAGGCACTATGCCCTAACAATCTTATTCGATTACATGATAGAACTCATCCAATCCCTACCATCCCTATAGCCTACAGTGGGGGATTACTCACTCATTGAAAGAACATGTGGACCCCCATGTGTGGTTTTGGTAATTAATGACAATCTCTATAGACTAATTCTTGTATCAATTTGTACTTGTAGGAATTGTCCATAGGCAATGCTTGAACCATATGTTGGCTTCAAGGTTTAGAGAAGAAGAAAGTGAAGAGGATCAAGTGGTGACCAAGGTGTTCAAAGAGTGATCCACAGATTGGTCATGTGAGAGTTAAACCTATGGCAAGTATGTCTTGAAGAATAAGATGGAGTAATATCTCTGGTGTACCTTCAAGGCATCAACATAATGAAGAAAAGAAGAAACATTGTGCAAGCTAAAGATGTGCAATATCTAGAAGATCTCATGCTTGAAGCTTTCCATCCTCGGTGATCATGGATCGATGAAGACAAGGTCAAAGTAAAGGTTTCCCCATGTTGTATGGGGGAGCAACTTGCAAGTCTTCATCAAGCGAGTGCGTGCAAGAGCAATCAAGAAAGGTGTTCCATCTTGAGAAGGGCAAGATCGTATACATCAAGATCAAGTGGGATATGTGTAAGGCAAAAGTATGATCTTTATAGGGTTTCTTTCTTACCGGTCTCGTGGTGTTAGTTTGGGAGACCGGTTTATAGGATAGACAACCGTACTATCAAGAGGGGATCTCAAGTGAGTAACTCGATCATATCGTTCAGAGAGAGCTCAAACCTTTGCATACTTAGCATCATCCTTTCTTGTTTGTTATTTGTATCTTGTCCATGTGAGGTTCTATAGCTTGTGGTAATATTCATAACAATCTCTAGTTCATCAAAAACAGATTTCCCTTTTATATCATATTGCGTTTTTGATCCTCGAGGTTTTCTGGTTTCTCAGCAAGAGAGGTATCTGACTTTACATGAAATGTTCTCTCTTGGTGGTATCCAATATTTTCACCTTTTGTTGGGTAGCTCTTGTTGTCCTCTTTCCAACAAAATTGGTTTCGGGTCAATCGGAGTTTCCAAACTCTAGATATCGCCATTTGAAGTTTGCCTCTTATTTGGTCCAGACCAGAGTCTCCGGTCTGCGTGGACCGGAGTCTTCGGTGTGGACCAGAGTTTCCGCTGGTGTCCCCGATGGAGGCATCAGGAACCTAGCTGGGACATTCTGTATGGGGGTGTGGAGCAAGGTCCGGAGGCTCCTCCGGAGTCTCTAGTGTGGGTCTTGGACCAAAGTCTCAGTCTTCTTTGGACCGAGTCTCCAATCCCACAGCTCACGGAAGGGCTGGGTCAGACATCTGGTCCGGAGGCTGGTCTGGAGATGGACCAGAATCTCCGGTGTAGACCGGAGTCTCCGGTCTAACTTTTCCCCAATGGGCAGAAAACGGTCAGAAATCTGTGGGCCTATAAAAAGGGGCCCTTCTTCCCCAATGTCCCTGCTCGAGTTTTACAGGCTTTCTCCTCCATTCTTGACCCTCTTGAGCTTGCTCCCCCTTCAATTCCTCCCTTGATTCTTGCATATACTTTAGGGATTTGAAAGAGGAGATCTAGATCTACAATCCCACCAATCCATCTCTCCTCTAAGTGAGGGGAACATGTTGGGATCTAGATCTTGGAGTCTTTTGTGGATTTCCTCCATTGTACTTCCTCTCTTATTCCCCCACAAGCTTTTGTAGCTTTGGTGGAATTTGGGAGAGAAGGATTTGAGCACTACTTGTGTTCTTGCCATTGCATTTGGTGCATCGGTTTGAGTTCTCCCCAGAGGATTTGGTGAGTGAAAGTTGAGAAGCTTTTTACTCTTGGGTTCTTGGAACCCTAGACGGTTTGTTGTGTTGCAGGTTGAGGCCTTGGTGGCATTTGTTGGGAGCCTCCAATTAAGTTGTGGAGAAGTACCCCAACCTTGTGAGAGGTTCCGGTTGCCACCGACAAGTGCACCGATAGTGGAAGCATGGATCGATCCCATTGGGGTGAGATTCACCGGAGAATAAGGGAGGCCTTTTGTGGCATAGGTGGTTAGATACCACCCCCTCTCCAAACGAGACGTACTCCATGTTGGGAGGAACTCGGTAAAATATCGTTGTCCCCGTGTGCCTCGGTTATCTCTATACCCGAGCTCTTACTTATGCACTTTACTTTGTGATAGCCTTCGTGCTTGAAGTATATACCTTGCTATCACATAGTTGTTTGTCTTGCTTAGCATAAGTTGTTGGTGCACATAGGTGAACCCTAGATTGTTCTAGGTTTTGTGCTTGACAAAGTAAATGCTAGTTTAATTCCGCCTTTGTCGAGCCACTCTCGGAAAAGTTTTAATCGCCTATTCACCCCCCTCTAGGCGACATGTGTATCCTTTCACTCATGGATGAGGGAAACGTTGATGGTTGATGGAGAGGCATTGGTGATGACGATTGCGATGATCCTTCCCAAATTACCCGTCCCGGCAGGGTGCCAGAATAGAGTTTCTGGATCCGAATCTTGGTTTCTGGTGGTGGCGGTGCAACAAAACTCTTTCTAGAAAAACGATTACCCCCCCCCCCCCCGGTTTTAGGTCAAGGGGTAACTTATAGGCGAATAGGGAGCCCGAGGGGGTGCCTAGGGTGGCCACACCCCCTAGGCGCGGGCTGGGCCCACCCACGCCTAGCAGGGGTGTGGGCCCCCTAGGCCTCCACTCCGTCTTGTACTCTGGCTCCGTGGATGTTCTGGTGAAATAGGATTTTGGCATATTTTCCAGGATTTTTCTTGATAGCTGACTTTCTGCACAAAAACTAGACACCAAGGTAATTCTGCTGAAAACAACGTCAGTCCATGTTAGTTATATCCAAATCACACAAGTTTAAAGGAGAAACAATAGCAAAAGTGTTCGGAAAAGTAGATACATTTTGGACGTATCAACTCCCCCCAAGCTTAGCTTATTGATTGTCCTCAAGCAATTCAGTTGAAAACTGAGTGCGATAAAAGAACTTTCACGAACACATTTGCTTCATATGATGTATATATTCTCAGCACGGGAGTAGATACTTAAACCATTCATAATAAGAAGTATGCAACTAAGTCTACTCAATAGTCATTGCAAGCTATGCAGAGAAACCAACTCAATAATAATAAGTAGCATGAAACATAAACATAAGCAACATTGCAATGCTCATAAAAAGGTATGATAGAGTTGTATCTCGCTTGCCTTTGTTTGTAGAGAACAATATAAATGCCAAGGCACCTCTGAAGTTCAAGTGAAGACTAGAAGTAAAGATATCAGAGATACAGGCATCAAAGTCAAGACATAATTAACCAAGTTTTGAGACAAACATAAGAATAACAACTATGCTCTCAAGAAGGTGCTCAAAGAATAAGTGGTGACTCAACAAGGAAGTGAAAAAGGTTTTGAAAAGTTTGAAAGGCTTCCAAATGCTGAAAGGAAGATACTCATTAGCTTTGAGCTCTCATTGCCCCTATCATAGGCATCTTCATATGGTTAAGGTGAAAGTGAGGTCCAATATGAGTTATATGCTTGACAGACCATAAACTGGAAATCCCATGTCCCTTGAGTATGAGGTCCGCTCCGCATGCTACTTAACTTTGGTTACCTGTAAGTTCTTGTCATTGTAAATACATGCATAGCATAGAGAACCACCAACAGGGTACCCCTTGCACATGATACATGAGCTATCCCATGATCAAAATGACAAGGCAAGCAGACAATGAGCATCTCAGCGATCTTTTTATTTACTATGTGCATAGCTTTTTATTAAGGATGCTTCACAGAATGCTCATTATGGTGGTGCTGCAAGTTTCCACCATGATTAGGCATGGCTTAGGATAGCGGCCCAGACATTTATCTAACACATATATATACTCCATGAACTCACAATCTCCCCTTTTATTTCACACCGTCGACATCCGCAAACAAAAGAGCAAGGTATCAACTGGATATGTATCCATAAGTGTTGAAAACGTTCCCCGTGACAACACGGTTCTGCTAACTCCCAACCTATAATTTGCAAGGATATAACTTTCATGGACAAGTCACAATGGTTCAGGATTATTAAGTGCAAGGAATAAAGGGTGCCATCAAGTTCGTGAGAGCTTTACTAACTAACTTTATCAAAACAGACAAACATTTTATTTGGAAGAAAACAAGGCATATTGAATATGCACTGAAATAGCAAATGATGCTAATAGGTAGGTATGGTGGACACTGTTGGCAATATTGGTTTTGGGGAGTTGGAAGCACAAGTAGAGCTCATACTCAGTGCAAGTGAAGGTTGGCAATAGAGAGGGAGCGACAAATGAGAGATCAATAACTGTCATAATCATGCTTGCAACAAAACATGACTAATTATGGCATGCAAGTGATACAAGAACTCTGAGGCAAAATAAATCATCGAGGCTTACTAACTACTGTTTAGTCATATGCATGCATGAGTATGTGCCAAGTCGATTCACACAAAACTTCCAGAGGAGGATACCACAATATCATACCAAAATATTAATAAAACAATGCAAGCAAACATTCATATGACATGCTACAAACTATTAGCAAGCTGGAGCTAATCACAGACAAGTAAGAACTACTAAGCATCCATCAGTAACATACTCCTTACATGAACAGACTAAGCATGCTCACCATGATGAGTATATGTACAAAAATGAAAAAAATAGAGTTCGTTACCAGCCTCTTACCACATCTCAAGTTTTCTTAATCTTCATTATTGCCCTTCACTTGTGTGACTTGAATAATAATAATGAAACCAAAATCCACTGAGGACGGCTGAACCCTACAAAGAACTCACAAAACCAAAGAAGAAGAACAAATTTTTTTGGTGTTTTCGATTTTTCAAAGCAAGCAAACAAAGCAAAATCTTTTTGGATTTCTCTTTAAGGCAAACAAGCTAAAAAGCAAAGAAACAAACCAAGAGAAACAACGAAAATATTTTTGGTATTTTTATGTTTTGAGAAAGCAGAAACAAAAACCAAAAAGAAAGCGAAACAATGGATATACAAAGAACCGACGAAACATGATATATAGATGAGTGTGATGTCGGTATACCTCCCCCCAAGCTTAGGCTTTTGGCCTAAGTGGGGCTCAACTCCATGGTTCCCAAGAAGGTGCACCTCCGTAGTACGACAAGGAGGCCCCTTCGTCCTGGTACGAACTCGAAGACTCACCCGTGTAGTACACAAAGGGGTCATATGAGGGCGCAGCCCCCTAATAGCGTCCATAGAAGCCAAGAATGTGCAGCTTGTCATCCATCTCATCCTTGGAGCATGACAAAGGTCCCTGGGAAATACTGAACAAAGTGGTTTTGGGGAGAGGGATCTCTCTCTCTTCCCCGTCAATAAACAACATTCTATAAACCAAGCTCTCAAGGGTAGAGCCGGTAGTGACAAAGTGATGCGCTTTCATGGCAGCAAGATCAAGCCTCTGAGGAGCCAAAACTGTATCATTTGGATCAACAGTAAGGTCCAAGGCAGCAACAACACATGCAACAATAATTCCCCCATAAATGGGTCCCTTCGCAGTTAAGCGACGAGCAATGAGAGAACCAAGATTGTACTTAGTTTCATTGTTGAGCGCAGCAGCTATGAATGCCAAATGATAGTTAGAAATATTACTAGTGTTCTCCCTACCAAGAACACTAGTGGCAAGATAGTAAGCAAAGTACCTGATGAGTGGGAGTTTAATATTTCTTATCTTTCCCCGTTGGGCTCTACGGTCATCATCATTAGTTATCCCGTGGTAGAGCTCGAACAAATCAGCGGGTTGAGCTGGAATCTTCTTTGCCAACCCAGCTGTACCAAGTCCCAGAGCCTCACAAAAATTTCTTCAATTTCATGTTGTAAGGCCTGCCATAAAATTTGAAAGACACATCTGGCTTGAACAAGCTGTTAGTAAAAGAAAAGCTCTCCACGAATGTTTTAGTGAGCGTTGCATATTGCACGCTCTCATCTTGCATATAGCTTGTTAGTCCAACCCTCCGAACCAAGGTCATAAAATCATCAAGAATCCCAGCAGCCCGCAAAAAGGTTAGGCAAGGAAAGGTGGAAGGGTGAGCATCCCCCTCATCTCCCTCGTCGCCAAATCACGGTGTAATGAGATCCTCACTGTATGAGGACCTATCTCGGGAGGATGATCTTGAGGCAGTATGAACAAAATTGGCCTAAATTGTAAAGGAATTCACAAACTGAACTTATGCCGAAACTATTTTACTCCACTAACCCTTTTGTGTAGCGCCTAACGAAAAGGCTTTACACTACACGGTGTAGCGCCTACACCCTTTGCCAGTGTGGCACGCGGGGCTCAGAGGCGGCTTCAGTAGCGCCTCGACGTAAAACGTTACAGTATAAAGCTAGCGCCTAACAGATAGACGCTATACTAATAAATATATACGGTCCGCATCTCCATTAGACAAAAGATTGTCATAGCCTAGATGGTTGAGCGTTTTATTGTTAACTAGTAGGTCCTGGGTTCGACTCTACATGCCACTAATTTTTGATTTAATTCTTTTTAGCTGGCCTGTGCTGCATCGGGCTGAATCTTGTTGTTCCACTCTACATGCCATTAATTTTTTGATTTAATCGTTTTTGAGCTGACCTGTGCTGCATCGGGTTGAATCTTGTTTTAATTTTTCTGAGCTGGCATGTGCGTGAGAAACTGCTGCATCGGACTGAATCAAACATCAAGGCATGGACCAAAATCTTCTTAATTTACACTACTAGTATCAAATAGTACTACTCCCTCCGACCCATATTAGTTGACTCCAATTTGAGTGTATCTATCACAAAAACATGTCTAGATACATCCAAATTAAAGTCAACTAATATGGGTCGGAGGGAGTACTATATTGTCTTCTCTATCCTATAACATCTCTCTGGGTGTTAATTACAAACTTAATTAGTTACTCCTTCTATTCGCAAATAACCGTACTTCTAGTCTTATGCTAACTCAAACTAAGTAAACTTTCACTAACTTTATAAAAAAGTAATACTCCCTCCGTCCCAAAATAGATGTCTCAGATTTGTCAAAATTTGGATGAATCTAGACACTATTTAGTATATAGATTCATCCAAATTTTGATAAATCTAAGCCATCTATTTTAGGACGGAGGGAGTAATATTTAGGGTTTTTATCATTTCTGCCACTATGACCAACACACAACTCAGTTTTGCCATTTGACCGATCAAAACTCTAATTTTGCCACTACTCAGTTGCAATACTCCTCAATTTTGCCATTCGGTTATCTTTCTACCGTTAGTCTATAATCATTTTTGCCATTATATTATCATGACTTGCCACATCGGAGATAAACATCCGCGCAATCATCCTAGTAGCACCACTTCACTATTTGAAATATATTAGCATTGCTAGTCTGTGTGGAGCAGGCGAGCAGTACACCAAATCCATCTCGAGTGTACGTAGACGCATGGCAGGCTAGTTGAGAGCGCGTAGTCATGATATATACCTGATTGGAGCGGCAGATGACAAACATCCTGATGCGGCCCATGCGATCCTCCATGAGCCATAGTTTCCCAAGATCAATGGCGACCTTGTGCCAAAAGTTTTAAGACGACGGCGGAGGCCATGCTTGGTGCTCGGTCAAACAAGTCCTAGGCTCTACTCGTTCTACCACCGATTGAACTTATTAGCCTTAGCGTATGGCGGTGATGAAACCGCAAATACTATAATGACGTTAATACGGATATGCCAAGATCATACTTCATAGAACATGTA
This sequence comes from Avena insularis, assembly GCA_023614405.1. Classification (NCBI taxonomy): domain Eukaryota; kingdom Viridiplantae; phylum Streptophyta; class Magnoliopsida; order Poales; family Poaceae; genus Avena; species Avena insularis. The sequence continues at coordinate 454,809,751 of CM042697.1, read as the reverse complement.
AAATTTTAGAACGGGTAAAACCATCATAAGTTTTACTAAATGGGTAAATATAAGTAATTTCTACTATGTAGGATAAATATTGTTAGAAGCACATACGGGTTAGAAATGAAATTAACTTTAAATAAAAGGGTTTTTATCATTTCTGCCACTATGACCAACCCAAAACTCAGTTTTGCCATTTGACTGATCGAAACTCCAATTTTACCACTACTCCGTTACAACATTCCTCAGTTTTGCCATTCCGTCATCTTTCTATCTTAATATGTAATCAGTTTTGCCATTTTAGTTTTTCCACCCCTTTTTATTTAAAGTTAATTTCATTTCTAACCCGTATGTGCTTTTAACAATATTTATCCTACATAGTAGAAATTACTTATATTTACCCATTTAGTAAAACTTATGATGGTTTTACCCGTTCTAAAATTTTACATGTTCTATGAAGTGTGATCTTGGCATATCCGCATTAATGTCATTATAGTATTTGCGGTTCCATCACCGCCATACGCTAAGGCTAATAAGTTCAATCGGTGGTAGAACGAGTAGAGCCTAGGACTTTTTTGACCGAGCACCAAGCATGGCCTCCGCCGTCGTCTTAAAACTTTTGGCACAAGGTCGCCGATGATCTTGGGAAACTATGGCTCATGGTGGATCGCATGGGCCGCATCAGGATGTTTGTCATCTGCCGCTCCAATCAGGTATATATCATGACTACGCGCTCTCAACTAGCCTGTCATGCGTCTACGTACACTCGAGATGGATTTGGTATACTGCTCGCCTGCTCCACACAGACTAGCAATGCTAATATATTCCAAATAGTGAAGTGGTGCTACTAGGATGATTGCGCGGATGTTTATCTCCGATATGGCAAGTCATGATAATATAATGACAAAAATGATTATAGACTAACGGTAGAAAGATAACAGAATGGCAAAATTGAGGAGTATTGCAACTGAGTAGTGGCAAAATTAGAGTTTTGATCGGTCAAATGGCAAAACTGAGTTGTGTGTTGGTCATAGTGGCAGAAATGATAAAAACCCTAAATAAAAAGGGGTGGAAAAACTAAAATGGCAAAACTGATTACATATTAAGATAGAAAGATGACGGAATGGCAAAACTGAAGAATGTTGTAACGGAGTAGTGGTAAAATTGAAGTTTCGATCAGTCAAATGGCAAAACTGAGTTTTGGGTTGGTCATAGTGGCAGAAATGATAAAAACCCTAATATTTATGCCACTAAATTGGTATCACTAGATTTGTTTTCAAATTTAATTCCATAATATAAATTTCATCTAATATATGTTAATATATTTATCTATAAGGTTGGTCAAATTTAGTAAAATTTGACTTAGACAAAATTTAAAAATAAACTTATTTAGAACGGAGAGAGTATGAGTTACTACCATACTGGATAATACACGGCCTAGCGCTAGCACTGCATAAAAGCAGTATTATGGATCGAAATTTGCGCTGGCATTTGTCGTAATAAAAAAATCGAGGAGGCCTGCCTGGCTAGCTCCATCGTGACGAGCTAGTTTGTGCTGCACGTTTCCAGGCCATTCAGCAGAGGGAGCAGCAGGACTTAGAAAAATTAAATAAGAAAGTTGGTGGGATATGTGAGTCGAACCTAAAACCTGCTCGTCAATAATAAAGGGCTCAACCCTCTAGGCTATGGCAATCCTTTGTCTAATATAGATACACATCGTATATATGCATTAGTGTAGCGCCTATCTATTAGGCGTTACCGAAGCGGTCTCTAGGACCCACGTGCCACGCTGGCAAGGGGTGTAGCACTTTTGCAATAGGCGCTATACCGTGTAGTGTGAAGTCTTTGCATTAGGCGTTACACAAAAAGGTTAGTAGAGTAAAATAGTTTCAGCAAGAGTTCAGTTTGTAAATTTCTTTGCAAATTAGGTCAGTTTTATCCATACTGCCTTATCTTGAAGGCCTAGCCCTTTTAGGTGCATCACTCTCAAATATTTCATCAAATGTGTGGTTGTTGATACGTTGGAAACATATCTATAATTTTTGATGCTCCATGCTTGTTTAGTATCTACTTTTCTTTAATTGTCCACACTTTGAGGTGTTTTTTACATGTTTTCTGGTACTAACCTATTAACAAGTTGCAACAGTGTCAGATGCATGTTTTTTGTTGTTTTTGATTTCAGAAAAGTTAGTAAAGAAATATTCTTGGAATTGGACAGGACAAAGGACAAAGTCAATTACTTTCCGTGGGGAACAAAAAGTCCAGAGGAGAGCCGGAGGGCCAGCCGGGGGGGACAGACCCACCCCAGGCGCGGGGACAGGTGGGCCCGCGCCTGGCTAGGGTTTGGTGGCCCTGGCCGCCTCTCGATCTCGCCCCTTCGCCTATAAGAAGCCCCCGATGCAGAAACCCCGAGTACCCGATCAAATCTCCACGAAACCGTCTGTAGCCGCCGCCACCATCGTCCCTAGATCAGGGGGGTCTAAAGTTCTTCCCGGCACCCTGCTAGAGGGGAGATCATCCCGGAGGCCTTCTCTCCGGTATGATGCGTGAGTAGTTCCACCTTGGACTATGGGTCCATGTAGTAGCTAGATGGTTGTATCTCCTCCTTTGTGCTTTCATATATAGATCTTGTGAGCTTCATTCATGATAGAGATCTAATCTATTTGTAATCATGCATGTTGTGTTTGCGGGATCCGATGGATATTGAGATTATTATGTTGGTTTGATTAATGGTTTTGTGTTTATGATTCTATCATGTCTGTGTTGTTTGTGATCTTGCATGCTCTCCGTTGCTAGTGGTTATCTTGGCCAAGTAGTTGCTAGTGACTCCAAGAGGGGGTATTTATGCTCGATAGTGGGTTTATGCCTCTAGTTTCCAAGGGAAGTGATAGAAATCTCTTCGCTTGTAGATGTGATGTTGCTACTAGGGAGAAAACAATGGTCTCTTGTTCATGGAACATGTGGACTGTTTACCTTACACACTTTGCTTAAAGCAGTTGTCTGTTTCTTGCAACTTAATACTGGAGGGGGTTTGGATGATAACCTGAAGGTGGACTTCTAGTCATAGATGCAGCTGGATGGCGATCTATGTATATTGTTGTATTGCCCAATCAACCTCATAGGATCTTTCTGGCTAGTAATTGCATTGTTATGCCTTGCTCAGTTTCTTTCAATTGCCCCACTGTAATTTGTTTACCCTTCATGCCATGTTGTTTATCTAAGGAGAGCACCTTTAGTGAACTATGGACCCTGGTCCAATATTTACCATTGATACATATTTCACTGTTACTTGTTTACTTGCTGCAAACCATTACCTTCCACACCATACGTTTAATCCTTTGTTACAGCAAATCGGTGAGCTTGACAACCTCACTGATTCGTTGGGGCAAAGTCTTGAGTTTATGTTGTGCGGGTCTCCGTGTTGCTTGCAACACCTGTGTGGCGTTTCCTTCCTCCTTCTGGTTCGATAACCTTGGTCTCAACTGAGGGAAGACTTGTTGTTGTGATCTTCACACCTTACTCTTGGGGTTCCCAACAAGACTCCACATCAAGCACCAAGTTCTCTGGTGCCATCAAGGAGTTATCAGTTGTACATGACCTTTTTTTCTGAAATTTTTAGACAAACATCAAACCAAGTGATTTCCAAGTTGATAAATGATGAGAAACTGCTATAGGAACTTGCTAGAGGGATACACATGCATCAAAATGAAATCTCTAAGCATAAAACAAGCATGCAAGCTCACACAACCTGTCACCTATAGCAGCAAAAATACTCAAGATACAATCTACCAATCACAAATCTAATTGGACAAGCGGAGGAGGCACATACCAAGGAGCAATCCCTCCAAAAATCAGCAGCAAAGATGGGCTGAGCAAGGAGATAAAAAATCGCGAGCAAGAACAACAGGAACTCGAGCTTGAGAAAGTTTTCCGGTGTTTTTCGGGAGAGAGAAAGAAGATGGCTGGGAGGAGGCACCTTGGAGGGGCCCAGGTGGGCCACACCCCACCCAGGCGCCACCTAGGGTGTGCCCGCGCCCACCAGGGGTGTGGTGGCCTGGGGTGGCCCCCTGGGTCACTCCAGGTGTCCCTCTGTCCCTTTTTTCGAGGAAAAATTTATTTTGATTTTTCTGGGATTTTTCGGGAAACTTTTATTTTTGGCTAATTTTCAGGGTGTGAAAATTGATATTCTCGCATAAACAGTTTTTTTAGAAGAAGCAAAAGCAAACCCAAAACCAAACTACAGAAGTTCTAAGACACTCTAACAAGCAAACAACTAGCAAAACTAAAACTAGCAAAAGAAAATAAAAGACTAGGAAGGAGAAAAGTAAAAGAAAGCAAGTATAAACATAGTGAAAACATTATTTTGTTCATAAAAATCCTTTTGTTAACAAGGTTGATCAAGTCTTGTTACCAAAACAATCTTATATGAAACAAAACTTTGCATTCCACAAGGTGTTTATGTTACCTCATACTTGATAGAAATGGTCCCAACCATAATAGTTTCAAAATTTTCTTGTGGAATGGGACAATATATTTCTCCAACCTTGATGCTCTCAATATTTTCAATGGAATTCAGGCAATATATCTTAGCAACCTTCTTGGGAAAATACATAGTATGCTCTTTGTCATTAATATTGAATGCTACTTTTCCTTGATTACAATTAATGACAACACCTACAGTAGGTCTCCCAAGAATAATGGACATATTATCATCTTCAGGCATCTCAAGCACAACAAAATCAGTTAAAACCAAGCAATTATGAGCCACTTGAACAGGAACATCCTCACATATACCAACAAGAATAGTAGTTGACTTATCAGCCATTTGCAAAGATATATCAGTTGGTATCAACTTTTCTAGCTGGAGTCTCTTGTAGAGAGAAAAAGGCATAACACTAACTCCAGCTCCGAGATCACATAAAACAGTTCTAACATAATTATTCTTAATAGAGCAAGGAATAGTTGGTATACCTGGATCACCAAGTTTCTTTGGAACCTTACCATTGAAGGAATAATTAGCAAGAAAAGTAGAAATCTCCTCATTAGGAATCTTCCTTTTATTAGAGACAATATCCTTCATATACTTTGAATAAGGAGGCAACTTAATAGCATCAGTCAAAGGAATTTGCAAAAATAAAGGTTTCATCCACTCACAAAACTTGTTGTAGTGTTCTTTCTCCTTTGACTTGTGTTTCTTACCTGGAAAAGGCATAGGTTTCTGCACCCAAGGTTCTCTCTCTTTACCATGTTTATTAGCAATAAATTTTCCTTAGTGTACCTGGTGTTCTTAGTGTGCTTCTCAGGTTCTTACTCAACTTCCTCCTTATCAAGAGCATCATTTTTATCATTACCACTCTCAATTCCAGCATCAGAGATAGATATACTATTAGGATCTACAACAGGTTCAAGTGGTTCCTCAACTATTTTATGTTTCTTTTTCTTTCTCTTATGAGGACTACCACTATTTTCACCTTGTTGAGAATCCTTCTCAATTATTTTAGGGTGTCCTTCAGGATATAAAGGATCTTGATTAGCTATACCACTCCTAGTTCTAATTCCATAAGCATGTTTATCTCCTGAGGCATTAACTAGCATATCCTTTTGTACCTTAGAAATTTGATCAAGTTGGGTTTGAACCATTTGAAAGTGTTTACAAAGCATTTTAATATCATTAGAAGTTCTTTACATAATATCTTTTAACTCATTGACAACTCTAGAGTTTTCCAATAAATGATTCTGAACTTGTTTATTAAAATTACCTTGTTTAACAATAAATGTGTCAAGTTCCTCTAAGCATTGATCAGGAGGCTTACCACTGGGAATATCACCTTCATTAAAGTGGAGAGAGTGTACCTCAATAGTAGATGAGTGGGGAATTGACTTACATAATTCTTCTATAGGAGGTAGATTCTTCACATCTTCAGCTATAATACCTTTCTCCTTTAGACATTTCTTAGCTTCTTTCATCACTTCATCATTTAATGCAATTACTCCCCTCTTCTTTGGTGTTGGTGTTGGATCTGGTTCAGGCACAACTGGTTCAGGAGTAATAGGCTCAGGTGTATTTAGCTCAGTTGAAATCCAATCATCATAATTCTTGCTTATTTTAGCCATTAGTTCTTCAGCATCTGTAGGAGTTCTTTTCCTGAAAACACAATCAGCAAAACTATCTAGGTAGGTCCTAGAATCATCAGTTAGTCCATTATAATAAATATCAAGAAGCTCATTCTTAGGTATGGACATCCAGGATGTGCATGAATCAAGGCACAGAACCTTGTCCATGACTCAGGCAATTTTTCTTCTTCTCCCTGTTTAAAATCAAAAAGCCTCTGTAAAGAAGCATGTATAGCACTAGGAGGAAAATATTTCTAGAAGAAAGAAGCAGTCAAGCAATCAGGGCTATAAATGGAACCCGGAGGTAATCTATTAAACCAAGCCTAGTGAAAAAGGGAAAATCTTAGTAACAAAGTACTTGCGCATCTTAAAATCATCAGAGAATAAAGCACGCATAGTAGAAATCTCATTCATATGAGCCACAACACTCTCATTTTCAGTCCCACAAAAAGGTTCTTTCTCAACAATGTCCAAATAGGACAAATCAAGAGAGAAATCATAATCTTTATGTTTAATATCTATGGGAGAGGTGGAAAACTTAGGATCAGAGGACAGTTTAGGAATAATGGTACATCTCACAAGGAGACTCTTAATGGCACTAACACCATGTGTGTTTCGGCACTCCTCAACAAATTCATCAGTAAACTCAATGTAACCATCATTAATATCGTATATCTCTCTAGACTCAGGTGAGCTAGCAGGTGTAACAGTGTCTTCACTAGGAGTTTCAGTATTTACTAGACTAGCCATAGTAGCATCTAGGAAAGGACCTAATGAACCACTCGCATCAAGCATAGTAGAAGTAACATCATGAGTATCAAAAGCAGTTTTAGATTCAGTAGTAGTAGCAGTGTGTGTAGCATGAGTGTGTGGTGGTGGTGTAATAAGCTTACTTATAACAGACGGTGAATCAAGAGCAACAGAGGTGTTTAGGACTGTACCTCTTCTTGTAGTGGATGGTAAAATATGAAACTTTCCATCACGAGACTTCCCCATGATGAAAGGAGTAGCAGTGAACAATAGTAGATCCAAGCGAACTTACAAATAAAGCTATGCTCCCCGGAAACGGCGCCAGAAAATATTCTTGATGACCCACAAGTATAGGGGATCGCAACAGTCTTCGCGGGTAGTATTACCCAATTTATTGATTCTACACAAGGGGAGCCAAAGAATACTTGTAAGCCTTAACAACTAAGTTGTCAATTCAGCTGCACCTGGAAATAGTTCTTGCTCACAGAAGTTTATCAATAGCAACAGTTTGATAGTAGCATCGGCAAAGCAACAACACCAACAAAATAGGAGCAATAGTAACAGTAGTAGCAAACAGTAGGATATGAGTGTGGTAGCATAGGGATGGATGGACGGGCGTTGCATGGACAAGTCTAAACATGTAACTTCAAGATCTAGGGCATTGAAGATAAATAAGATAAAACATCCAAGTACTAAACAATCATAGGCATGTGCTCCATATATAGTTATGCGTGCTCGCAATGAGAACTTGCACAACATCTTTTGTCCTGCCAGCCCGTGGCAGCGGGGCCTCTTGGGACCTACTAGCAATTAAGGTTCTCCTTTTAATAGAGCACTGGAGCAAAGCATTAATACTCCATGAACACATGTGATCCTCACATCACAGCCATCCCCTCCGGTTGTCCCAATTTCTATCACTTCGGAGTCTTTGGATCCGGACAATGATATGTGCATACAACTTGCAGATAAGATCACAAACAATACTATCATAATGATTCAATAATAAGTTCAGATTGATGATATAACTTATTCAATTGCATGATAGAACTCTTCCAATCCCTACCATCCCCATAACCTACAACAAGGGATTACTCACTCATGGATGAGGGAAACATTGATGGTTGATGGAGAGGCGTTGGTGATGATGATGGCGATGATCCTTCCCAAATTCCTCATCCCGGCAGGGTGCCAGAACGGATTTTCTAGATCCGAATCTTGGTTTCTGGTGGTGGCGGCGCAGCGGAACTCTTTCTGTAAAAATGACGACCCCCCGGTTTTTAGGTCAAGGGGTAACTTATAGGCGAAGAGGGAGCCCGAGGGGGTGCCTAGGGTGGCCGCACCCCCTAGGCGCGGGCTGTGCCCACCCGCTCCTGGCAGGGTGTGGCCCCCCTAGGCCTCCACTCCGTCTCGTACTCTGACTCCGTGGATCTTCTGATAAAATAGGATTTTTGGCATATTTTCCGGGATTTTTCCTGATAGTTGACTTTCTGCATAAAAACTAGACACCAAGATAATTCTGCTGAAAACAGCGTCAGTCGGTGTTAGTTGTATCCAAATCACACTAGTTTAGAGGAGAAACAATAGCAAAAGTGTTCAAAAAGTATATACGTTTTGGACGTATCAGATATAGTAAATCATGTGATTTGGAGTACATTGAATCACCACTTGTAACCAATTGTCGGAGGGCTGTAGCAAGACCTCCTCAGACGGGAGTGACCAGATCCGCTGCATTTCCTCCCATAGAGCGTGGGCATGATGGCACATATAGAGCGCATGAAGATCATCTTCCTCAGCCAAGCCACAAATATTGCAAGTACCAGTAATAGGAATATGATGCTTACGTTTGTTGATTTCGGTTGCTAGGGCCCCTGAAGCCGCCTTCCAGGCAAACAACTTAACCTTAGGTGGAACATTTGAACCCCAGATTTTAGGCTAGTAAGGGTGATCACCCCTGGATGATTACTAGAAGTGCCAAATGCACATTGATCTTGCTGCTCACTCAAAGCCAACCTATAAGCGCTGCGAACAGAGAAGAGGCTAGACTTTTCAGGTTGTCATGCCAATACATCATTGCGAAGGCTTCTAGATAGTTTGATTTTCAATATAGCTTCTGCATCAAATGGGATAAAATATTTCTGGATTATACCTATCTTCCAAGAACCATCATCATCAATAAGATCAGAGACCTTTCATAGTCTGCAGTTGCGTTTGAGAGATTAAGGCTCGTTGTTAAATCTATTGAATGGTCATTCTACTTTTGTAGTAAAAAGATCTAGATATATCTAATCTAAAATAATTGAAAAGCCACCCACCACATATGTACATATAAACAACTACTGTCGATTATTTGGACCATTTGATTTTAGTAAATAGAGATAACAACGGTTGAGATTTAGCAATAGACATGAGATGCTAGAGTAAATAAATTGAAAAATTCAGACTATAAATAACTACTTCCTACGTTCCATAATATAACCATTTTAGCAAACTAAAACAGCTTGCTAGAAAGGCTTAGATTATGGAACAGAGGTAGTACAACTCAATCTGGCACTCTGATCCATATACTTGCCAAAAAGGGAAAAAATGGCCCACCCCACGAGGGTAATCTTATTTGATGACATCATCATCGAAATCAGCCGAGTAACGAATACCGTATAATTTTTTGCTCTTTGCTCAGTCTTACCATCAAAAATATGAAGGAGGCAACAAAAATATTGTTTGTTTTGATTGTCTCCATGAATTGGTTGTTGTAAGTGCATGGAGCCCCATATGTGGTTTTGGTGATAAATGACAATCTCTACTGACTAACTTTACATTGAGTATATTTTAAGTGATTTTCTATAGTCGGTGCTTGAAGACCGTATGTTGGTTTCAAGGTTTGAAACCAGAAGGAAATGAAGAAGATCAAGTGATGACCAAGGTGATATTCAAGGAGTGATCTGAAGATTGATCATGTGAGAGTTGAGACTATTATGAGCATGTCTTCAAGAAGAACAATATTGTGTTAGCACTCAGATTTACCATCAAGACAACATCATGATGAAGATAGAATAGATGATATAAGGTTGATCAAGACAAAAGTGCAAAGACACACAGAAAAAAAGAGAAATATAACATGAATAGTTTCACAATAACACAAAAGTGAAATGAAACTATTCACATATCAACTTGTCCTATTCATTTCTCTATGTGTATTTCAAATTTGATTCTGAAAATCTAGCGATTGTAAACACATATTGTAACAGATCAAAGAATAGGACACATGAAGGGTATATATAGAATATGTGCACTTGGATTGCATAGCATGCATCTAAAATTGAGGGATGAAATTTCGCTTTCGATTCAAAGTGACTAAGAGTTCGGAAATTTAGTCGAGTGATGTGTTAGAGATAGGGAATCACTAGGAATTGACCAAAATTCAAACATGAAGCTGTTTAAATTCAAACTCGTGTAATTCAAATTTGAACAACACAAAATAAAGGAGTCTTTAACCCATACATACCTACGCACATGAATACTAGTTCTAAAGTCAAAAATAAAAGAGAGTTTGAATTAGTCAAACTTGAGTTTATATTCAAATAGTCATGATAAAATAAATAAAATTCAGAAAAAGGAAAATATATCAATGGTCAGAATCAAATCTCTATTCATAATAGAATAAGTGCATAATACAAAGATAAAAATTACAAGAAGAAGAAATCCTAAAAAAACTACAAAGAAATAAAAATCCTATCTAAACCTAGCTATTTCCTTCTTCTCATCGTATCTTCTGGATCTGCAACACAAACCAAAGGAAACCAGAAACCATTTGGTTATGGTTAAAATGTTGGAGTCACCAAAGGTGAATCCACTTGATACTGAATCCAAGAGGATTAGTTCCAAGAATGATCATTGAGTGCTTAATTTCAACAATTCTTCATTTTTGGTTCCTTAATATAGGTTGGGAACAATTTCCATAGGCTGATAACCAAGCAACCTCGGGGATGTCTAAAATTTGGCCTTTTCACCATCTCCAACAATGACAATTGTGGCCGCCGCGAAAAGATCCCTACCTTAGTCACATTGCCAGGATTCCCAAGAGTAGTCCAAGCTTTAGATTCGTCAATCCATTCAAGCCAACGAAGAGCGGCAGCTAACTTTTCAAGATGAAGATGCCAAAATTATCAAGATTTGTTGGGCGCCAAACAAATGATCTCCCAATTTACTCTTCGTTTTCCTCCGGTCGCTTTGTTGCAGCCAGCCCAAAGATGGAGACCCAAATTTATACAGACAAAACGGAAATTCAAGAATTCGATTAACCCAGATTATCGGGTTTCTTTCTGCATCAGGGGCCTTGTAAATTTGGATAGAGGGATTGGGGGAGTAATAGTTTACTTGACCCGGCAACTGATACTCCAACATACTAGTACGAAATACTTGACCCGGTAGCTGATACTCATAATTACCACTCCGCTTGAATCGTTCAAAGCCTTAGGCATCAGTCGCTTGGTTGAATCCCTTTGATGTGTGCGTGCGTTTCGATCGCCCGCCTGCTCGACGCTCTGTGGAGCTGGATGTCCGAAGCATGGAGCCATGGATACAGTGTCTGCCCGGTCGATCAGGCGAGTTTTTCCACGCCTGTGCGTACGTCGCGACGCATGAGTATGAAAACACCTGTGCCGAGATATACTTGATTTGTGACTTGTGGGCCCCTGTAGCCATCTTTGGAGATAATGATTTTATTCATCAGTACTTATATCATTAAGAAACGGTCAAACAGAGGCAGTAGTTCTAGCTTAGCATGCATGATCAGTAACAAGGTGCATTCCGATCGACGGTGATTGACGTGGATGCAGTTGTGCCGGTCCCTGGTCCTCTGAATTCAACGCCTACGGTTAGCAGGTCTTCACCTAAGATAGGAACCATCCTAGAATGAAATGGTCTCACATAAACTACTACTTGATTACCCCGACGGTTACACCAATTTCTTCTCTGATGAAACAGACAGGCAGGGATCTACCAAGACTGCTTCGTGCAGGTACCAGCAACAGAATGTGTGTTGTCCTTCCCAGAAGTTTCAGTTTTCGCTTGATTATGACACTGACACAGTTTCTTTCTTCCTGAGACGGAGACAGCCTCAGATGGGTGCAATATAAGAGCAATACTGGCACGTGCTCTCGGCCCAAAAGACGCACCATATATACAGCAGAGTTGACATCCGCATCTCGCGTGGAGAACACTGGTTCTAAGATCCTATAAGTTGTTTCGCAGTAAGTACATCGATGTTGACGAGGTTTGCTTATCAATTGTTTTGCAGTAAGTATATCGATGTTGACGAGGCTTGCTCTGAGTGCAATCCCTCCCGAAACTTAGTCTCAACTAGCCAATTAATAAGTGTGAAATTATTAGTTGGCATTCCTAAGACCATGTCCAAACCCTGTATACCCACGTCTCGCTCACGATCGCGGTCCGTGTCAGCTAGTGATCCCCATGTCAAGGCCAACCCGCCGCCGTGGACAACGACGGGGCATTGCTGCGGAGGAACGGGACAGGACTGGTTCTTGGCGCCGCCCGCTGCCGCCGTCTTCCGCGTGGCGGGCACCTTCTTGGGCTTAGGTGCCAGGGCGGAGAAAGGCGTAGCGTGAGCACCGCCGGTCACGGTAGCGGTGGCCGGCGGGATGGCCTGTCCGGCCGCGCGCTTCCTCTTCTTGATGGCCGATGCGGCGGCGGCCGGCGAGCCCGCGTGGACTGTCGGAGCGACGGAGGACGGCTGCTGCGGGTGCGGGACCTCAACAGCTACTGGTGGGAGCTATGCGAGCTCCATGGCGTCGATTCCGTGTGGCGGCGAGGGAGGGGAGGGGCGGGGGAGGTAGATCGACGGTGCCTGTTACAAATAATGGGCTAAATTATTAGACCCATGTGTGATTTTAGATTTTTTCTAAATCTCAAAGCCCATGTATGTGGAAGCCCATATGTGATTTGGCCTAAGTTGGTGGCAGCTCACATGTGTGTGGCAAGAGCAGTAGAAGCTAAAGTTTAGTCCCACGTAGGAAGTTGAAGGAGAGTTGCACCACTTTGTAAGTGAGTGACAATAAGAGAGCTACGCGCGCGCTCCTCCTCCGACGACGACGCCGTCGCTCGCACGCGCGCCGCGGGTTGCGGAAATCTCGCCGAGCCGAGCTTTATTTTGCTGCTCAGGAAGATGTGTCAACAGTTAGCGAATTCGGATCGCTCCCGGATCGTGGGCTATCTGTAACCGACCCGAATGTGCGCGACGTGGGCTTGGTCCACTTCGTGTCCTGTACGGGATTTCCGAGCCGCTCTATATAAACGCCTGTGCGGCTTCCACAACGTACGACACCAAACCGATCTAGGGTTTTCCCATCCTCTCTGCTTGCACTGCCACCATAGTCTAATCTATCCCGCTTGTCGGCGTGCACCGGCGGTCGGAAGAGCAGGTCTCCGGAACCACTCGTCTTTATGATCATGTACGGGAGATGGCGAATAAGGTTTTTAGAAAGTGCTCCGCGCTACTGTTCAAGTTTGTTATCATGCGCGTCTTCCCGGTCGTCAAGCCGGACCTCGTGCACGTCGTCTTCAACGCCGACTTCTTTGACAGGCTACTACACCAACGGCGACTACATCAACAACCGATCAGTACGTATACCGTTATCAGATCTGTTGTTTTACTACGGATGTTAGTGCGTATAATCCGCTACTGTTCATGTTGATCAATACATCTAGTGTATTAGAGGTTTATGTGATTGTAACTGCTGTTGTCATGACTTATATTCTAGAATTAATCGTGGAAATTATGCCTAATAATCCAACAATCCAAAAACCTTATTATAGGCAATTTCTTGAATTAAACATGGGACACTTGGCCGATGCTATGAAGCCGAAAAAGTATCAGTGTTCATTTTAAGAGGTGGCAGTATAAGACCACTTTGTGGCTGCAAGCTCTAAAAGTATTCGAGGCTAGTGAGGGTTTACCTGAAGAAACTACATCTGACGAGGTTCAGAACAAGTTCAAGGAAACCAATCTTGCTTTTATGAGATGCGTTCTGAGTGTTCTTGATAACAAGTTGTTTGATGTGTACATGCACATCAAAGATGGAAAAGAGCTCTGAAAGGCACTGAACGCTAAATTCGATGTAGCAGATGCTGGCAGTGAGCTGTATATCATGAAGAACTTTCATGATTACAAGATGGTTAACAACTGTTCTGTAGTTGAGCAAGCTCATGAGATACAGTGCTTCGCCAAGGATCTTGAAATCCTCAAGTGTATTTTACCCTAAAAGTTTGTGGCTGGGTGCATTATTGCAAAGTTGCCTTCTTCGTGGAGGAATTTCGCCACAACTCTCAAACACAAGAGACAAAAGATATCGGTTGAAAACCTAATAGCGTCTCTTGATGTTGAGGAGAAGGCTCGGGCTAAGGACACTACTGGGAAAGGGGAGGGTCATGCCACTGCTAACTATGTGCAGAAAGGCAAATCCTTTGGCAAGAACAAACATCGCCAATTGACGAGGTTTCGACTCGTCAATGTCCATTGTTATGAGCTTGGGTTTTGAAGAAGATGGAGGTGCTGGAGATTACGGAACGGTTAACAGACAAGCAACCAGGGGACACGAGGTTTACCCAGGTTCAGGCCCCCAGAGGGAAAACCCTACTCCTTCTTGTCTGCTCTTGATTACGGCGGAACCGAAGGTTACAGGGGTGCGCAGATGCAATCTGGCGTGGAGGTGTGTATGTGGTGAAAAAAGGATAAGATATGTAGATTTGTTGTGGTGGTGGAGAGAGAGATCTAGGTTGTTTTTTTCTCGTTGGACCCTCCTAGCCTTTATATATGGGGATGCTAGGTCTCAGGTACCGACACAATTTGGTTACAAGTTGTATTTTAACTCTAGTCTTGAGCTTTCTTTGTCTTGTACGCTTAGGAGTCCGTGTCCATATGGGCTTCATAGCAGCCGAAACGTCATAGGCGTCATGGACCCTGACAGGTCGTCGAGTGGGCCTTCCGTCGGGCTGGACCAGGTATGCTAACATCGGGTACCCGTAGGGCATATCCATGTCAGAAGAAGAAGCCGAACAAGGCCGAGCTATATTGTTATTCATGTGGAGACCTCGGCCACTTTTCCAAGAACTGCCCAGAACATGCAGATCGCAGAGGGAAAGGTGGGAAGACTATCAACGTCATGATCGCTAGCAACATTGATGGGTATGGTAATTTATTTACTGTTCTTTCAGTATTTCAATCACCATGTTGGTGTATTAATACGGGTGATATCGTTCATGTGTGTGTTGATATATCTATGTTCACTTCTTATCAGGTCGCTCGGGATTCATCCGTCCTAATGGGGAATGGATCACATGCTTCTGTTCATGGTGTTGGCATGGTGGATCTGAAGTTTACTTCCGGAAAGATCGTGCAGCTGAGGAACATACAACATGTCCTTACTATGAATAAGAATCTCGTTAGTGGCTCCCTTCTATGCAGAGATTGGTTTAAGGTTATGTTAGAGTCCAATAAAGTCATTGTTTCGAAACATGGACAATTTATTGGTAAAGATTATGAGTTCGGAGGCTTGTTCCGATTTTCACTTTCAGAGTTTTGTAATAAATCCGTGAATCATATTTGTGGTGATGTTAATGATGATACCAATGTTGGCATTCTCGTTTATGTCACATTAATTTTGGTTTGATGTCTCAGATGTCCAATATGAGTTTAATTCCAAATTTTACTATTGCCAAAGGTTCTAAGTGCCATAGTTGTGTGCAATTAACGCAACCTCGAAATCCTCACAAGGCTACCGATGAGAGAAACTTGGCACCTTTAGAACTCATACGTTCTGATCTATGCGAGATGAGTGGTGTATTGACAAAAGGTGAAAAGAGACATTTCATGACGTTGATAGATGATGCTACTAAATTCTTCTATATTTACTTGTTGCAAACTAAAGATGAGGCTTTAGACTACTTTAAAATTTATAAGGCCGAAGTTGAAAATCAACTAGAGGAAGATCAAGCGTCTTAGGTCGGATCGTGGTGGTGAGTATTTTTCCAAAATATTTGACGAAGTCTGTCAGGAACACGGAATTATTCATGAGAGGACGCCTCCCTACTCACCCCGATCAAACGGGGTTGCCGAGAGGAAAAACCGCACGCTGACTGACTTGGTGAATTCCATGTTAGCCACTGATGGTTTATCAAAGGCATGGTGGGGGGCTTTGTTGACTTCATGTCATATCATGAATAGAGTTCCTAACAAGAATAAAGAAAATACCCCTTATGAGGAGTGGGTTGGGAGAAAACCATCACTTTCGTATCTGCGCAATTGGGGGTGTTTGGCGAAGGTCAACATACCGATTCCCAAGAAACGCAAGCTCGGACCCAAGACAGTGGATTGTATCTTTTAGGATATGCTCCACGGAGTGTAAGCTATAGATTTATAGTGGTTAAATCTAAGGTACCTGATATGCATGTTGATACTATAATGGAATCTCGTGATGCAACATTCTTTGAGAATATTTTTCCTATGAAATATATGCATAGAATTGGTAGAATTTCTTCTAAAATACTTCCTGAATCTAATGCATCTATTGAGAATTCTGAACAACCACATGAGGAAGTCCTTGAGAAGGATGACGATGAACCTCTCACGAGGAGTAAGAGACAGAGGATTGCAAAATCCTTTGGTAATGATTTCATCGTGTACCTTGTGGACGATACTCCCAGATCCATTGCAGAGGCATATGCATCTCCTGATGCAGATGATTGGAAAGAAGCTGTCTAAAATGAGATGGACTCGATTCGTTTTTATGAAACTTGGGAATTATCAGAACGACCCTATGGTTGTAAACCTGTGGGATGTAAGTGGGTGTTCAAGAAGAAGCTAAGGCCTGATGGTACTATTGAGAAGTACAAGGCGCGTCTTGTAGCTAAGGGCTACACACAGAAAGAAGGCGAAGATTACTTTGACACCCATTCACCTGTCACTAGACTGACCACCATTCAAGTACTACTATCCCTGGCTGCCTCTTATGGTCTTCTCGTTCATCAAATGGACGTACAGACAACTTTCCTTAATGGAGAGTTGGAAGAGGAGATCTATATGGATCAGCCGGATGGGTTTGTGGTAAAAGGTGAAGAGACAAAGGTGTGTAAGTTATTAAAATATTTTTATGGCTTGAAACAAGCACCTAAGCAATGTCATGAGAAGTTTGACAGAACTCTACTTTCTGCTGACTTTGTCATTAATGAGGCTGATAGGTGTGTTTACTATCGCCATGGTGTGGGTGATAGCGTTATATTGTGTTTGTACGTGGACATTTTGATCTTTGGTATAAACATGAAAGTGATAAATGAACTCAAGTCTTTCCTGTCAAAGAGTTTTGATATGAAAGATCTGAGAGAGGCTGATGTGATTCTGAACATCAAGCTTATTAAAAACGAGAATGGGATTACTTTAGCGCAATCTCATTATGGCCGACTTCTTTTTAGCTTCTGGGATAGATTCTAGGCCCAAAATCAAACAAGCCAAAAAGAATGGGTTTGAATTTGGGCAGCTTATTTCCACCGAGAATCTCGTTTCCTTCCTAAACTGAGAATCGGGTCGGACCCCGATTCTGGGATGATTCCTGCGATTCTATCCCGTGAAACGAAAGGCTATCAATGTGTAGACACGTCGTTGCTCATATTTACCAAGTAATACCACCGGCCAGAATTAGGACAAAAGAAAAGAAAAAAAGGAGTTGGCCATCGCTGACCTGTTCATCCCAAACGAGCGTGGACGACATGCACGCTAGGGTTATCGCTACGCCTCTACCGCCGCCGCCAGCGTCCGCCACCGCTGCAGCTTCCCCAGGCTCGCCAAACCGCTGCCGCCCCGACCTTCTACTCACCCTACACCGCCCGGACCACCTCCTCGCCCGACGCCTCCCCAGCCACCTCCTCGCCCGACGACGCACTGCCCCACACTCACAGCTCACGGCTCCGTCGACCGGCACCCTGCGCTGCCGTTCGCCGTCCTTCGATGCCCTCCGCCGCCGTCCGCCGCCCGCAGGCCGACCTCGCCGTGGCCTCCTCTCAGCCACCGCCGCATGTACAAGTCCCTGCTATTTTTCTTTCACTGATTGGTAGTATATTAGGCATAAGTAAGATAAGATTTGTAGTTTATTAGGCATAAGCAAATGATTAGACATAAGCCCCAGATTTGCTGAAAGTTTAGTTGTTTGAGAAGGATTCTAATTGTAATTGTTGAATTACTAAAAAAGATTTTTATTTTGCTTTGGCATGCGAACGGTATCATCTCATCTGTCTATTTTATAATCCTCTATATTCATTTCTATCTTATTTGTACTAAAAACTAGTATACAAATAAAATTTAGGGACGTTACAGACATTTCACCACTCAACCCATCAAACTATCCAAATGTCTAGAAGCTAAAAAGAACATATGACAGCAGATTCTGTCAGCTTCTCCCCACCACAGCTTCTCCTCACAATCTCCTAGAATCCATCTTGTCTAGAATCATAAGCTAAAAAGAAGTCGGCCTATGTTGAGAAGGTCTTGAGCCAATTTGGCTTTATTGATGGCAGGACTGTTAGAGATATGCCCTAGAGGCAGTAATAAATATAGTTATTATTATATTTTTGTATTTATGATAAATGTTTACATTCATGCTATAACAGTATTAACAAGGAAACATTAATACTTGTGTGATTTGTAAACTAAATTTGAGTCCCTAGTAAAGCCTCTTCATAATACTAGCTTGTTGGTTAATAGATGATTGTGGTTTCCCTATCATGAACATTGAGATGTTATTAACAACAAGATCATATCATTAGGAGAATGGTATGATGGACATACTCCTATAGATAAGCGTAGCATAAAGATCAAGTCATTTTAATAGTTCAATTGCTATATGCTTTCTGATACATAGTAACCTAATTCCTTCGACCATGAGATCATGCTTATCACCATCATCGGAAGGATGCTTTGATGACATCAAACACCACACCGTAACTGGGTGGCTATACAGGTGGCATTGAGTGTTCGGAAAGTATGGGTTGAGACACATGAATCAAGAGTGGGATTTGTCCATCCATATGACGGATAGATATACTCTGGGCCCTCTCGGTGGAATGTCATCCAATTAGCTTGCAAGCATGTGACTGGCTCACAAGGGATCACATATCACGGGAACAAGAAAAGAGTACTTATCGGTAACGAGGTTGAACTAGGTATGCAGAGATACCGACGATCAAGACCTCGGATAAGTAAACTATCGTGAGACAAAGGGAAATTGGTATCGTATGCAAGTGGTTCATTCGATCGCAAAGTAATTGTAGAAATATGTGGGAGCCATATGAATTTCCAGATTCCTCTATTGGTTATTGATCGGAGAGGTGTCTCGATCATGTCCGCATAATTCACGAACCGTAGGGAGACACACTTAAGGATTCGATGTTGTTTGAGTAGTTATGGAATGATGAGTAAGAGACAGAATGTTGTTCGGAGTCTCGGATGGGATCTGGGATATCACGAGGAGATCCGGAATGGTCCGGAGAATAAGATTCATATAAGGAAAGTCCTGTTTCGGGGTTGGAGAATGGTTCCGGTGTTTTCATCAGGAATGTTCTAGAAGGTTCCGGAAGGTCCGGCACTCCGGAGGGGAAGGGTACATGAATGTGTCTTTACAATTTGGAATGGTTGCATCATGTACTAGGTGTCATCGCTGAGCAAAATAAAGGGATAAATCAAATCCTAGTTTGAAAAGTCAAACGCCAATTTGAAAAGTCAAACGACAAGTTTGCTTGGTGGAGGGAGAGTAGGAAACCTACTTGGGGAGGAAGTCCCTCTCCCTCCACCGCCGGCCTTGGAAGCCGAGTTGGGGAGGGACTCCCATCCCCTTGGCCGGCCCTCTCCACCTATATAACGAGGGGCAGGGCTGCCCCTCCAAGCACACAACTCCACCACCCGAAACCCTAACCCTAGCCGTCGGCGCCACCACCACCAAGTCGCCGCCACCACCTAGGGTTTGCCCAAGCCGCCGACTTGGGGCAATCCCCTTGCCCTAGCCGCCGGCCTAGCCCTCTCTCCTTGGTGTGTCTAAACACTAGATCACCGAGGCCTCTCTCATAGTCCACCATACTCGCTCCGGCTTAAGGCGAAGCCCTGCGGGATCTCCCCTCTACTTCCGGTACCACGCCGTCGTGCTGTCGGAATTGTGAGGAGAGTGCTACAACCTCCGCTGCCTACTGGAACAAGGGAGAGGAAGGTCTTCATATAGTACCGAACGTTTTACCGACTGCGGGAGCACTGCCGGAACGCGGCGCCGGAAGGATCATCTACACGATCTTGAGATCGGGAAGAGTACGACTACATCACCCACGAGAATTGTTGGAATTATGCCCTAGAGGCAATAATAAAGATGTTATTATTATAATTCTTGTTCATGATAAAGTTTATATTCCATGCTAGAATTGTATTAAGCGGAAACTTTAATACTTGTGTGGTTTGTGAACAACACCGTGTCCCTAGTACGCCTCTATGGACTAGCTCATTGATTAATGATGGTTAAGGTTTCCTAACCATAGACATGAGTTGTCGATTAATAATGAGATCATATCATTGGGAGAATGATATGATCGACAGACCCAAACTAAGCAAAGCAATTAGATCGTGTCATCGTGTTCGTCTTTGCGAAGCTTTTCTTATGTCAAATATTGTATTCCTTAGACCATGAGATAATACAACTCCCTGGTATTGGAAGAAAGCTTTGAGGTCATCAAACGTCATCCTATGAGAGGGTGATCATAAAGGTGTCTCTCAGGTGATCGGAAAGTGCCTGTTGGGTTGTATGTATCGAGATGGGATTTGTCCCTCCCAAGTCGGAGAGATATACTTCGGGCCCACTCGGTAATCGATATCAACACCGCTTGCAAGCATGTGGTTAAGGAGTTAATCACAAAGTGATATCGGATTACGGAACGAGTAAAGTACTTGCTGTGAACGAGATTGAACTAGGTATGACGGTACCGACGATCGAATCTCGGGCAAGTAAAATATCACGAGACGAAGGGAATATATATATGGGATTGATTGAATCCTGGCATCGTGGTTCATCCGATATGATCATCGATGAATGTGTGGGAGTCAATATGGGTTTCCAGACCCCGCTGTTGATTATTGATAGAAGATCATGTCTGCATATTCTCGAACCCGAAGGGTCACACACTTAACGTGTCTCGACGCTAGGATAGATTGGATAATTGGTTTATGAGTTTTTGTTCGGAGTCTTGGATGGGATCCGGGACATCACGAGAGGTTCCGGATTGGTCCGGAGAATAAGATTCATATAAGGCAGTGCAGTTTTTGGAGTTCGGAATTGTTCCGGGTTAATCGGTATTGTACCGGAACCTTCTAGAACCTTCCGGAAGGGGACCAACGTGGCCCCACCTGTCGGGAGGGGGCATGGGCCTATGAGGGATTTCCCTGGCCGCATTGGGCCAGGGGCACAAGGCCCCATAGGGCCCAACCGGCCAGCAAGGGTAAAACCCTAGTTGGAGCTTCTAGAAGGGGGGGTTTCCTTGCCCCCCACTCCTCCCTCCTTTGGCCACCGGCCTAGGGCTTGGGGCAGGCGCCCACCACTCTATATATAGAGGGCTGGGGTGAACCAACCCCCCCCACACACACCTCCTCCTCAACCCTAGCCGCCCTGCTGCCCTCCTCTCTCTCTCTCTCCCTCCCGACTGCGTGTAGGCGAAGCCCTGCTGCAGAAACTCTACACCAATTGCACCGCGCCGTCGCGTTGTAGATCCAATCCATCTCTCCACCATACTTGCTGGACCGAGGAAGGAGGAGACGTCGAGGTGCTGCACGTGTGCATCTCACGGAGGCATCGCCACTTGCGGTGCTAGATCGGATCGGATCGCGAGGAGGAGAAGCGAGTACGACTACATCACCCACGTTCCGACGAACGTTCCGCTGTGCGAATCTTCAAGGGTATGAAGATCTAATCCAATCTCTCTCATTGTTTGCATCTCCTAGATTAGATCTTGGTTTCCCTCTGTTCGCATCCGTACAAAATTTTGATTTACTATGCCGCGAAACCCGTCAGTGGTATCAGAGCTAGATCTATGCGTAGATGTGATTCACGAGTAGAACGCAACATGGTTGTTGCGGGCGTTGATGTTTTATGTTGCAAGCCTCTTGTTTGTGTTCTTCTTATGACGCGGGATAGTGAGATTGAAGCGGTCCAGGCCAACCTTACGCGACGTCGTCATGAGACCGGCTCCGCACTTGACGTGTGGCTTGTTCCACACGCATGCTGGTGGATGCCTGCTTTCTCACTATAGTTGTCATGGGATTTACACCGGAGTTTGGCAACCATAATATCACCGTTGTGGCTTTCCGTAGGTAAGAATCGTTCTTAGCTTGCTACTCCCATAAGCCACGAAACATGCAACAACAAAGTAGAGGCGCTAACTTGTTTTGCAGGAGTGTTTTCTGTGATATGGTATGGCCCAAGATGTGATGTGTGTATTGTATGCGATGATCATGTTTTGTAATGTTTCACGACTTGCATGTCGATGAGTACACAACCGGCAGGAGCCATATGGTTGTCTTTATAATTGTGTATGACCTGCGAGTCAACTTCTTATACGCCATGTAATAGCTTTACTTTATCGCTAAGTAGTTAGCAATAGTTGTAGTTGCTATTAGTGGTGGAGGCAATCATGGTGGAGTGATGGAGATCATGCCGGCACGCACAAGATGGAGATCATTGCGCGAAGATTGGCTATACCATGTCACATAAAGTTATATGCATGTGATGTTTATCTTTTTATGTATCTTATTATGCTTAGATCGCGACGGTAGCATTATAAGATGATTCCTCACTTAAAGATCAAGATAAAACTGTGTTCTCCCCAAGTATGCACCGTTGCGAAAGTTTGTCGTGTCCAAGCATCACGTGATGATTGGGTGCTATAGACTCTACGTTCACATACAACGGGTGCAAGCCAGTTTTGCACACGCGGAAATACTTGGGTTTGACTTGACGAGCCTAGCATGTACAGACATGGCCTCGAAACACATGAACCGAAAGGTTAAGCATGAGTCATATGAATGATATGATCGACACTTCGTTGTCCACCATTGAAGCCACATCTCTTCTCGTGAAGATCGGATTAGGTGTAGTGAATTTGGATCATGTTCACTAAACAACTTGAGGGATGTTGAATTTAGTGGGAGTTCATCTAGTAATTTGATTAAAAGTTGAACTAGTTATCATGAACATAGTCTAATTTGTACTTGCAAATATTGTAGATCACATGGCTAAGTCCAACTTCAACTTCAACGTTTTTGCTGAGAAATAATAGCTTAAGAACAATGGGTCTAACTTCACCAACTGGTTCCGCAATCTGAGAATCATTCTCTCTGGCGGTCAAAAGGACTATGTCCTTGAGAAAGCGTTAGGTAACCCCCCTGCTGCAACCGCGTCGGCTGATGAGAAAACTGTCTATCAGTCGCGTAAAGATTATTATGGTGTGATTAAGAGCACCATGTTGTTTGCTATGGAATCGGATCTTCAAAATCGTTTTGAAGACTATCCCGGGCCCTTTTAAATTCTTGAGGAGCTGAAAACCATGTTTCAGACTCAGGCCCGTTCTGAGAGATATGAGATCTCTGAGAAGTTCTTTAACTGCAAGATGGAGGAAGGGAGTTCCGTTAGTGAGCACGCCATTAAGATGTCGGGCTACACTCAATGCCTTGAGCAACTGGACTGTAAGATTCCAGAGGAGCTCAAGATTGACAGGGTTCTGCAATCACTCCCTCCCAGCTACAAGAGTTTTGTAGTGACTCATAATCAGATTGGTTCCACTGATACAATCACCGAGCTCTTCGCAAAGCTGAAGGCTGCGGAGGTGGACATCAAAAAGGATAATCATGTGTTGATGGTCAACAAGCCCTCCTTTAAGAAAGGTAAGGGTGCAAAGAAGCCCTTCAAGAAAGGCGGATGCAAGCGCGTTGCCCCTGCTGAGAAGAAGCTCAAGTCTGGTCCCAAGCCGGACACTGAGTGCTTCTATTGCAAGGACAAGGGTCACTGGAAGCGCAACTGTCCGAAGTACTTAGCGGACAAGAAGGCTGGCACCATCAAAGGTATATTTGATATACATGTTATTGATGTTTTCCTTACTAGCCCTCGTTGTAGTGCCTGGGTATTTGATACTGGTTCAGTTGCTAATATTTGTAACTTGAAACATGAGCTACGAAATAGATGGCGGCTTGCGAGGGATGAGGTGACGATGCGCGTTGGCAACGGATCAAGAGTTGATGTGATGGCCGTCGGCACACTCTCCTTAGTTTTACCTTCGGGATTAGTTTTAAACCTTAATAAATGTTATTATGTGCCTGCGTTGAGCATGAACATTATTTCTGGATCGTGTTTATTGCAAGACGGTTATTCATTTAAATCGGAGAATAATGGTTGTTCTATTTATATGAGTAACATCTTTTATGGTCATGCACCTATTGTGAATGGTTTATTTCTTCTAAATCTCGAAAGGGATGAAACACACATCCATAACATTGAGGCTAAGAGATTCAAAGTAGATAGTGATAATACTACTTATTTGTGGCAATCGCTGCCTAGGTCATATTGGTGTAAAGCGCATGAAGAAACTCCATTCTGATGGACTTTTGGAGTCTCTTGATTTTGAATCATTTGACACATGCGAACCATGCCTCATGGGCAAGATGATCAAAACCCCGTTCTCCGGAAAGATGGAGCGAGCAACGGACTTGTTGGAAATCATACATACCGATGTGTGCGGACCGATGAGTGTTTCGACGCACGGTGGATATCGCTATTTTCTCACTTTTATCGATGACTTAAGTAGATATGGGTATATCTATTTAATGAAACATTAATCTGAAACATTTGAAAAGTTCAACGAATTTCAGAATGAAGTGGAGAACCATCGTAACAGAAAGATCAAGTTTCTACGATCCGATCGTGGGGCAAATATTTGAGTTATGATTTTCTCACGCATCTTAAAGCAAGCGGAATTGTTTCGCAACTCACGCCACCCGGAACACCACAGCGCAATGGTGTGTCTGAACTCCGGAATCGAACTCTATTAGATATGGTCCGATCGATGATGTCTCTTACTGATTTGCCGTTATCATTTTGGGGTTATGCATTAGAAGCTGCTGCATTCACTTTAAATAGGGCACCATCTAAATCCGTTGAGACGACACTGTATGAACTGTGGTTTGGCGCTAAACCTAAGTTGTCGTTTCTTAAAGTTTGGGGATGCGAAGCTTACGTCAAGAAGTTGATGCCGGACAAGCTCGAACCCAAAGCGGAGAAATGCGTCTTCATAGGATACCCTAAGGAAACTATTGGGTATACCTTCTATCACAGAACCGAAGGCAAAGTGTTTGTCGCAAAGAACGGTTCCTTTCTTGAGAAGGAGTTTCTCTCGAAAGAAGTGAGTGGGAGGAAAGTAGAGCTAGACGAGGTCGTTGAACCTTCTCTTGAATTGGAGAGTAGCGCAGCACCTGAAATTGTTCCAGGTCCTTTGCACCAATAATAGAGGAAGCTAATGATAAGGATCATGAAGCTTGGGACGATGTCGCATCTTGAACGTCACAGTCAACAAGGTCGCGTGCCCTCCCCGAGTGGTACGCAACCTGTCTTAACTGTCTTGTTAGTAGATGATAGTGAGCCCGCGAACTATGAGGAAGCGATGATGAGCCTGCATCGAGAAATGGCTAGAGGCCATGAAATGAATTGGGATCCATGAGCGAAAACCAAGTATGGACTTTGGTGGACCCTCCTAGCGACCGAAAGGCCGTTGAGTGCAAATGGATTTTCAAGAAGAAACGGACGAATGGTAATGTTACCGTCTATAAAGCACGGCTTGTCGCGAAGGTTTTCGACAAGTTCAAGGTGTTGACTACGATGAGACTTTCTCCCGTAGCGATGTTTAAGTCCATTCAGATTTTATTAGCAATTGCTGCGCTTTCATGATTATGAAATTTGGCGATGGATGTCAAGATCGCTCCTCAATGGCAACATTGATGAAGAGTTGTATATGATGCAACCCGAAGGTTTTGTCGATCCTAAGGATGCGATAAAGTATGCAAGCTTGAGCGTTCCATTTATGGACCAAGCAAGCATCTCGGAGTTGGAACCTTCGCTTTGATAAAGTGATCAAGAGCTTTGGATTTGTTCCAAATAGCTACCAAGCTTGTATCTACAAGAAAGTGAGTGGGAGCTCGGTGACATTTCGGTACTATATGTGGATGACATATTGATTATTGGAAATGACATTAACATGCTTAACAATGTGAAGAGTTATTTGAACAAGTGTTTTTCAATGAAAGACCTAGGTGAAGTTGCTTATATATTGGGCATCAAAATCTATAGAGATAGACAAAGATGCCCGATAGCTTTAAGCCGAGTACATACCTAGACAAAGTTCAAAAGGTTCAGAATGGATAAGGCAAAGAAAGGTTCAAAGGCCTATGTTGTCGTAAGATATTGAGCAAGGCTCGGTGTCCAGCACATGAAATGATAGGGAAGCTATGAGCAAAGTGCCTTATGCCTCGCCATAGGTTCTATCATGTATGCCATGTCAGGTACTAGACCGGATGTGTCCAATGCTCTTAGTTTGACGAAAGCAGATATCAAAGTGATCCAGAGTGGAACATCGACACCGTGAAGAACATCCTAAAGTACCTAAATAGGACTAAAGAAATGTTCTTAGTCTATGGGGGTGATGAACAGCTCGTCGTAAAAGGTTACGTCGATGCTAGTTTTGACACCGACAAGGATGATTCTAAATCTCAGACAGGATACGTTTATATTTTGAATGGAGGAGCTGTGAGCTGGAGAAGCTGCAAGCAAAGCGTGATCGCGAGATCTATAGTAGAAGCGGAATACATGGCTGCTGCAGAAGCGTCAAGTGAAGGAGTTTGGATCAGAAACTTCATCACTGAGCTTGGCGTGGTTCCAAGTGCATTCGACCCACTGGAGATATTGTGTGATAACACTGGCGCCATAGCACTTGCTAAGGAACCAAGATATCATCCAAAGACCAAGCATATCAACCGCAAGTTTCATATAATCCGAGATTATATAGCAGATGGAGATCTGAAGATTAGCAAAGTACATACATATCTGAATGTCGCAGATCCATTGACTAAACCTCTTCCACGTGTAAAACATGATCAGCACCTTAGTGCCATGGGTGTGTGATTGTTGCCAAATGTAAACTAGATTATTGACTCTAGTGCAAGTGGGATACTGTTGGAATTATGCCCTAGAGGCAATAATAAAGATGTTATTATTATAATTCTTGTTCATGATAAAGTTTATATTCCATGCTAGAATTGTATTAAGCGGAAACTTTAATACTTGTGTGGTTTGTGAACAACACCGTGTCCCTAGTACGCCTCTATGGACTAGCTCATTGATTAATGATGGTTAAGATTTCCTAACCATAGACATGAGTTGTCGATTAATAATGAGATCATATCATTGGGAGAATGATATGATGGACAAACCCAAACTAAGCAGAGCAATTAGATCGTGTCATCGTGTTCGTCTTTGCGAAGCTTTTCTTATGTCAAATATTGTATTCCTTAGACCATGAGATAATACAACTCCCTGGTATTGGAAGAAAGCTTTGAGGTCATCAAACGTCATCCTATGAGAGGGTGATCATAAAGGTGTCTCTCGTGATCGGAAAGTGCACATTGGGTTGTATGTATCGAGATGGGATTTGTCCCTCCCAAGTCGGAGAGATATACTTCGGGCCCACTCGGTAATCGATATCAACACCGCTTGCAAGCATGTGGTTAAGGAGTTAATCACAAAGTGATATCGGATTACGGAACGAGTAAAGTACTTGCTGTGAACGAGATTGAACTAGGTATGACTTGCAAGCGATCGAATCTCGCAAGTAAAATATCGCGAGGCGAAGGGAATATATATGGGATTGATTGAATCGGCATCGTGGTTCATCCGATATGATCATCGATGAATGTGTGGAGTCAATATGGGTTTCTGCACCCGTTGATTATTGATAGAAGATCATGTCCGCATATTCTCGAACTCAAGGGTCACACACTTAACGTGTCTCGACGCTAGGATAGATTGGATAATTGGTTTATGAGTTTTTGTTCGAGTCTGGATGGGATCCGGGACATCACGAGAGGTTCGGATTGGTCCAAGAATAAGATTCATATAAGGCAAAGGCAGTTTTGGAGTTCGGAATTGTTCCGGGTTAATCGGTATTGTACCGGAACCTTCTAGAACCTTCCGGAAGGGGACCAACGTGGCCCCACCTGTCGGGAGGGGGCATGGGCCTATGAGGGAGTGCCCTGGCCGCATTGGGCCAGGGGTACAAGGCCCCATAGGGCCCAACCGTCCAGCAAGGGTAAAACCCTAGTTGGAGCTTCTAGAAGGGGGAGGGTTCCTTGCCCCCCACTCCTCCCTCCTTTGGCCGCCAACCTAGGGCTTGGGGGAGGGGCTAGGGCGCACCCCCCCCCACACACACACCTCCTCCTCAACCCTAGCCGCCCTGCTGCCCTCCTCTCTCTCTCCCTCCTGACTGCGTGTAGGCGAAGCCCTGCTGCAGAAACTCTCCACCAATTGCACCGCGCCGTCGCATTGTAGATCCAATCCATCTCTCCACCATAATTGCTGGACCGAGGAAGGAGGAGACGTCGAGGTGCTGCAGTGTGCATCTCACGGAGGCATCGCCACTTGCGGTGCTAGATCGGATCGGATCGCGAGGAGGAGAAGCGAGTACGACTACATCACCCATGTTCTGACGAACGTTCCGTTGTGCGAATCTTCAAGGGTATGAAGATCTAATCCAATCTATCTCGTTGTTTGCATCTCCTAGATTAGATCTTGGCTTCCCTCTGTTCGCATCCGTAGAAAATTTTGATTTGCTATGTCGCGAAACCCTTCAAGAATCCGCTCTCGTTAACCGCTTTGGAATCTTCGAGGGTGAGTTCCCCTATTGACTCGTTGCTACAATCTAGTAGATAGATCTTGGCTTGTTTGTTTGCATGCAATATAATTTTTTGTTTTCCATGCTACGAACCCCTACTGTGGTATCAGAGCCGTGTCTATATGTAGATCTGTTGCACGAGTAGAACACAATGGTCATTGTGGGCGGTGGTGCTTTTATTATCAATTGCTTCTTGTGTACTTTGCATCTTGCGGTATGATGGGATGAAGCGGCCCGGGCTAACCTTACATGACATTATTCATGAGACTTGCTCCACGCTAAACATGCAACTTGTATTGCATAAGTGGCTTTGCGGGTGTCTGTCTCTCCCATTATAGTAAGATCCAATTTACAACGGGCACTTGATAGTTCTAGCATCAACGTTGTGGTTCTTGTTCGTAAGTTAGAGCGACACTTATTGAAATCCCCAAACCACGTAAAATATGCAAAGAAAATTAGAGGCGCCTAACTTTGTTTTGCAGGGGTGTGATGTGATGTGATATGGCCATGATTGTGATTATATTTGATGTATGCAATGTTCCTTATTGTAAGTTGGCAACCGGCAGGAGCCATATGGTTGTCTTTAATTTCTGTTAAGACCCACGTGTCTATTCAAAGTAGTTGTAATAGTTGAAGCTGGGCGACAACCATGGAGCAGCGTCATTGACCTTGATGCAATGCCGGTGATGATGGAGATCATGTTCGTGCTTGAAGATGGAGATCGGAAGCACAAAGAAGAAAGGCCATATCATATCACATATTATGAATTGCATGTGATGTTAATCCTTTATGCATCTTGTATTGCTTAGTTAACGACGGTAGCATTATAAGATGATCCCTCAAGCACACAAATTTCAAGTTTTAAAGTGTTCATCCTTAGTTAGCACAGTTGCTAAAGCTTGTTGTTTCGAAGCACCACGTGATGATCGAGTGTGTTAGATTCTGCAAGTGTATACAACGTGAGCAAGCCAGTTTTGCTCATGCAGAAACTAAGGTTTGATCTTGACGAGCCTAGCATGTACAGACATGGTCTCGGAACACGGATCACCCAAAGGTAAAGCATGAATCATATAGAAGATATGATGAACATGTCGATTGTTCGCCATTGAAGCTCCATCAACTCTCATGATGATCGGTTTTGATGTGGTGGATTTGGTTCGTGTGATCACTAAAACAATGTGAGGGATATTGTTTTGAGTGGGAGTTCACCTAGATTAATTTAACTATTAATTAGAACTCAATTTGTCATAAACTTAGTCTAAACTATTGCAAATATGTTGTAGATCAATGGCGGCCCCTACCATCAATTTTAATGCGTTCCTAGAGAAAGAAAAGTTGAAAAACAATGGAAGCAACTTCGCGGATTGGTTCCACAATTTGAGGATTGTCCTCAATGCTGGTAATTTTACCTATGTGCTGGATGCATCATTGGCGACCACCTAGCCATCTGCTACCGATGAAGTAAAGAATGTTTACCTCACTCGGAAGTATCAGTACTCCACAGTTTAGTGTGCTATCTTGTATGATTTGGAATCGGAGCTTCAGAAAAGGTTTGAGAATTCAGACCCACATGATATTGTCCGTGAACTCAAAATGATATTTGAGGCTCATGCGGCAGTTGAGAGTTATGAGGCTTCTGAAAAGTTCTTTAACTGCAAGATGGAAGAGGGCAGCTCCATCAGTGAGCATGTGCTTAAGATGTCTGGGCACGCAAACAAGCTCCAAAGTTTGGGTATAGTGATTCCTAATTCTTTGGGGATACATCGTGTCCTCCAATCACTACCACCAAGTTACAATAACTTTGTGATGAACTACAATATGCAAAACATGGACAAGACGTTGCCAGAACTCTTCTCCATGCTGAAATCTGCAGAAGTGGAGATCAAGAAAGAGCACCAAGTGTTGTTGGTCAATAAGACCACCAAATTCAAGAAAGGCAAGTCTAAGCAAAAGGGACACTTCAAGAAGGGTGGTAAGAAAGTTACCACACCGACGAAGAAGAGCAAGGCTGGACCTAAGCCTTATATTGAGTGTTTTTACTGCAAGCAAGAGGGTCACTAGAAGCGGAATTGCCCAAAGTACTTGGCGGATTTGAAGAACGGCAACATCAAGAATAAAGGTATATCCGATATACATGTTATTGATGTGTATCTCACTAGTACTCGTAGTAGTGCCTGGGTATTTGATACTAGTTCGGTTGCTCATATTTGTAACTCGAAACAGGTGCTGCAGAATAAACGGAAGCTAGCGAAGAACGAGGTGATGATGCGCGTTGGAAATGGATCAAAGGTTGATGTGATCGCGGTCGGCACGCTACCTCTTCATCTACCATCGGGATTAGTTTTATACTTAAATAATTGTTATTTGGTGCCTGCGTTGAGCATGAACATTATATCGGGATCTTGTTTATTGCGAGACGATTACTTGTTTAAGTCCAAGAATAATGGTTGTTCGATTTATATGAGTAATATGTTTTATGCACATGCACCTTTGATAGATGGTCTATTCTTATTGAATCTCGATAGTGGAAATACACATATTAATAACATTGAGGCTAAACATTTGAAATTGAGCGATAACTCGACCTATATGTGGCACTATCGTCTTGGTCA
This sequence comes from Avena insularis, assembly GCA_023614405.1. Classification (NCBI taxonomy): domain Eukaryota; kingdom Viridiplantae; phylum Streptophyta; class Magnoliopsida; order Poales; family Poaceae; genus Avena; species Avena insularis. The sequence continues at coordinate 454,778,273 of CM042697.1, read as the reverse complement.
TATCGGAGTGAAGCGTATGAAGAAACTCCATTCCGATGGACTTCTTGAATCACTTGATTTCGAATCACTTGAAAGATGCGAAGCATGTCTGATGGGTAAAATGACTAAGACTCCATTTTCTGGTATGATGGAGCAAGCTACAGACTTATTGGAAATCATACATACCGATGTGTGTGGACCAATGAGTGTAGCATCGCGCGGTGATTATCGTTATGTTCTTACCTTCACGGATGACTTGAGTAGATATGGGTATATCTATTTCATGAAACATAAGTCCGAAACTTTCGAGAAGTTTAAGGAATTTCAAAGTAAGGTTGAGAATCAACGTAACAAGAAGATTAAATTTCTACGTTCTGATCGTGGAGGTGAATATCTAAGTTACGAGTTTGGCGAGCATTTGAAGAAATGCGGAATACTTTCACAATTGACACCGCCGAGAACACCACAACGTAATGGTGTGTCTGAACGTCGTAATCGAACTCTCTTAGATATGGTTCGTTCTATGATGTCACTTACAGATTTACCGCTATCATTTTGGGGTTATGCATTAGAAACAGCCGCATTCACTTTAAATAGGGCACCATCTAAATCCGTTGAAACGACACCGTATGAATTATGGTTTGGGAAGAAACCTAAATTGTCGTTCCTTAAAGTTTGGGGTTGTGAAGCCTATGTAAAGAAGTTACAGTCGGACAAGCTTGAACCCAAAGCGAAAAAATGCGTCTTCATAGGATACCCAAAGGAAACTATTGGGTATACCTTCTATCATAGATCCAAAGGCAAAATCTTCGTTGCCAAGAATGGATCCTTTCTAGAGAAGGAATTTCTCTCAAAAGAATTGACTGGAAGGAAAGTAGAACTCGACGAGGTTGTTGAACCTTCTCTCGAACTTGCGAGTAGCACAACACCGGAAGAAGTTCTTGTGGTGCCTACACCAGTAAGAGAGGAAGCTAATGATGATGATCATGAAACTTCGGTTGAAGTAGCTACAGAGCCTCACAGGTCAACGAGAACTCGTACCACTCCTGATTGGTATGATCCCGTTATGAGTGTCATGTTGGTGGACAACACCGATGACCCTGCAACATATGAGGAAGCGATGATGAGCCCAGATTCCAATAAATGGCAAGAAGCCATGAAATCCGAGATTGGATCCATGTACGAAAACCAAGTATGGACTTTGGTGGACTTACCGGATGGCCGGAAGGCTGTTGAGAACAAATGGATTTTCAAGAAGAAAACAAATGCTGATGGTAATGTTACTGTCTATAAAGCTCGACTTGTCGCAAAAGGGTTTCGACAAATTCAAGGAGTTGACTACGATGAGACTTTCTCACCAGTAGCGAAGCTAAAGTCTGTGAGGATTATGTTAGCAATCGCTGCATATTACGATTATGAAATATGGCAGATGGATGTCAAAACAGCGTTCCTCAATGGAGACATTGATGAAGAGTTGTATATGATGCAACCCAAAGGTTTTGTCGATTCTAAAGATGCTAACAAGGTGTGCAAACTTCAAAGGTCCATATATGGATTGAAGCAAGCATCCCGAAGTTGGAATCAACGTTTTGATAAGGTAATCAAAAGTTTTGGTTTTATACAAACTTATGGAGAAGCTTGTATTTACAAGAAAGTGAGTGGGAGCTCTGTAGCATTCTTAATACTATATGTAGATGACATATTGTTGATTGGGAATGATGTAGACCTTCTTAATAGTGTCAAGGAATATTTGAATAATAGTTTTTCAATGAAAGATCTTGGCGAAGCAGCTTACATATTAGGCATAAAGATTTATAGAGATAGATCGAGACGCCTAATATCATTGTCACAAAGTACATATTTGGACAAAGTTCTAAAGAGGTTTGGAATGGAAGATAGCAAGAAAGGGTTCTTGCCCATGTTGCCCAATACGACCTTGAGTAAAACTCAAAGTACAACAACGGCAGAAGATAGAGAAAGGATGAGTAAGACTCCATATGCCTCAGCCATAGGATCTCTAATGTATGCCATGCTATGTACTAGACTCGACATTGCATATGCTGTTAGTTTAACTAGCAGATATCAAAGTGATCCAGGAGTGGATCATTGGATAGCGGTCAAAAACATCCTTAAGTACTTGAGAAGAACTAAGGATATGGTTCTTTCTTATGGAGGTGATGAACAGATCGTTGCTAATGGTTACACCGATGTATAGGGGTTCGTAGCATAGAAAACAAAAAAATTCCTACGATGGGAACAACTAAGTACAAGGATCTATCTACTAGACACACGCAACGGGTGGATATACATCCATAGAATACATACCCTCGAAGCCGAATAGCGTTAACGAGGTTGTACTCGTGGATGATGTAGACGGACGCTTGCCGATCTCAAGATCGTGATGAAGTCCATCTGGTCCAGCCGGTCTAGCATGATCAAGTCCAGCACCTCAAAGCAGTGGTGCATCCGTGATCGCACACACGTACGGGTACCCCGACAACCTCCGCGCCCTCGCTCCAGCGAAGCAGCGGAAGCAACAAATCCTTCCAGAAAAAGTCACCGGGAACATGTATCTCGTTGATCCGAGACCATGGGGAAATTCTAAAGGAGGGAGAGAGATCCTTCGCGAGGAGGTGTGAGAGACAAGTGAGAGGAGGGGTCCTTTTATAGGAGAGGGGGGCATCCCAAGGGGGCATGGCCGCCGGCCATGGAGGGTGCCCCCACCTCTCCCTCATTCATGTGGTGGAAGCTCCACTCACATAAAAAACCTCTCCACTCACAATTCCACTCACATGCATTAATTTTCCACCAAAATTAATGCAAGCTCTCATTTAAATAAAACTCTTTTATTTATTTATTCCGAATTTTGTTAATTACTTTAATTAACAAACATTCACATAAAACCCCTTGCTAGTATTCCATTTCACATGCAGAACCAGTTTCAGCAATTTCAACCGAAACAGTTCCGGTGTCTAGTGAAATAAATTCCTGCGCTTTCCTTTTCTTTTTCTGACATATCATTTGCTCTGAATGGTGTCGGTATCCCTTAAGTGTGTCACCCTACGGTTCATGAATAATGCGGACATGATCGAGACCCTTCTCCGATCAATAATCAGTAGCGGGACCTGGAGATCCATACTGACTCCCACACATTCAACGATGACTTCTGTGATCGTGTGAACCTTTTACGCTAGTATCTTAATCCCTTTGTTTCACGATATATTATGTAACACCGTGGTTCTGAAAAGACCGTGGTTTCTATGTGACATGTCAATCCCTGGATCGGTTCATTGGCCCACAATAGAATGAGATGAATACCATAGCAAATATCCGTGTATCATAAATAACGAAGATCCAGAGTACCATTATTACAATAAAAGCTTAGCTCAAGGCTAGCTCAAATTATTCAGGTAGCAACATAAATAAAGTAACTCCTCCATTCTTCAAATTGCCCACAAGTGAACAAGTGCCGAGTGGAGTACCGTGGCCTATATCGATTACTCAGAATCGGAATATCCTGCAACATGAAACGTAGCAACCCCGAAGGGTCAATACATGGAATGTATGGCAAGTAGATCTAGTAAGGAGACAATAGTGCTAACATCTACATGCATATTTGGCAAGTGGAGCGGTGTCTGGCTTGCATTTGCAAATAACTTTGTCCTACTTTCATAAACAGTTTTTGATTTTCTTTGAAAAGATCCCAATTAAGTTGACCCAACAATATTAAAACAATTATGAAATTGGAATGAGCGAGAAACATGTCATGGGATCAATATCAAGCAACTCAGTTGTCCATAACCGGGACACGGCTAATCGATTAGATTATACACCCTGCAGGGGTTAGTACACTTTACCCATGTGACTTGGCCAGCCCAGCTCGTACCATCACTCTCATTTTGGGTGATGATAGGGAGAAGTCCAAGAAGAGACTGTTCGGGAAGTAGCTCCCCAATCCCGACGCGCACCGGTCCAACCTACCAAAATTCTACATCTCTGGATACGCGGGTTTGAGTTACCACAACCTACTAAGTCTAACCAACCACCCATTTCTTTATTGGCACATGGTTGTACACGTAAGCTACAAAAATAAAGAAGCCAATCATTCTCTCTTGATACCTGGGTGCCTTTCCGCAATGAAACCACCAAAAATTATCAATCCCATCACACCCAGGAGATTCATTGATTAAGTTCTTTTAGTTTTTGCAAACCAACTCATTTAGAAACAACTTTCAGTGATGTAACCCAGCCCTCGTTCATCATAGCATGGCTAAGCACATCTACCAACGGTGGTTCATCTACAAGGAAGGCCCTACCACATAATAGGACATAGCATAGCGATAGTATCATCCTACATATGTATCTACAAAATACACGACAATGCATTGAAAAATAGTAGGATGATATCATGAACAAAGTAGCATCTACTTGCCTTGGTTGTAGCGATCGGAAGAACAATCCACACACGAGCAAGCGTTGCACTCGTCACAATCTACACGATACAATTGCAATCATAAACAAAAATTCACAAACATATGCAACAAAGATGATGCATGAATGTATGCACGACAAGTGAATTGATGCTACAGCTGCACCACATAATCCTATTCAATAATACTACTGGTAGCATGCATGGAAAATAGTTTTAGCGCTAGGAAACTATTATGCAAAATATAGTGCTCAGAACTAGAGCTAGAACTCAAATAATTCACTACCGGTAGTATACTATTTGTAAAATCTTGGGAAAATTCTAACGCATAGGCATTTCTATTTAGAAACAGTACCAATTGGAATTACTCAAAAAGGAATTATAAAACTCCCTGAGTAATTAAAACACTGCAGAAAGCCACTAGACAGTTTCTGCAGAAGTTTTTACTGTAAGCCTATCCTTTTAATCCACGATGAGATTTCCCTCGTTCTACTGAACCCAGGGACATATTATACGCAATTTTCGGAGTTACAGATCTTTTTCTACGAATTAATTACTCCAAAATGGTCATTAACTCATTTGATTAAACTGTACTAAATCTTGCTGCAAAAGTGTGAAACAATGGTACAGCAAGATTCTACACGACTTCCTGAATCTACACAAATTTTATTTGCAATTTTTGGCCCAGCGGTTTAATTTCTACGCAATTTACAAGTTTCTACGAAAATCTGCAATTTCTAAAACGATTTAAATCAAAGGGAATATTCCCTGCTGACTCAGCGCTGACTCAGCGCGGGTTGACTGGCCATTGACTAGTCAACCGCGCGGTCTCCGGTCGATCTGGGCCGCAGATCTTAGATCCGACGGCCGAGGAAAGGCGACGGCGGCTATCACGGCGGTGTTCGGCTTGAACGGCTGGCGGTTGGCGGACGCGGCGCGCAAGCAAGGCGGCGGGCGGCGCGAGGCGGCGGGGCGGCGCTCACCTGGCGGCGGGCGGTTTCCGAGGTGGCGGCGGCGGGCGCGGAGATCGAGGTGGGCGGGTCCGGCGGGATCGAGGCGGGGTCCGGGCTTAAGGGGCCCCACGCTCCTCGGACTCGACCCCACCCGTCGGTGGGGGTCATGGGGACGGCGACGGATTCTATTCGCACTGGGCGGGAATGCTGGCGCTGGGGTTGGGGCTCAAGGCCAGAGGCGGGCGCCTTTTTTTTTTGTTTTTGATCCCTTTCCTTTTTCCCTTTTTGCCTTTTAGTAAAACCTCCGCAACTTTTCCGTACGAGCTCCGAATCGGGCGATTCTTGTTCCTAAATTTTTGTAAAAATGAGGGGAACAACCTAGGGTCAAGGGATGGGTGAAACCACTAGTCTACAAGGGTGGACGACACAAGTCCTACTAAAGCCTCCCGCAGGAGCTCCGTAGTAAAATAGAGTAGGGTTTAGAAAATAGTGTTTTGCCGAACTTTTCAATCGATGGTTTTGCATGGAAGAGCATGATGCAATGGCATGAATGATATGCAGAACCAAATCTAAAATTTGGGATGTGACATATTACATGTCCGAGATTCGATCATCGGTATCTCCATACCTAGTTTGATCTCGTTACCGACATGCACTCTTTTCTTGTTCCCGTGATATAACATTCTAGTGATCAAATCACTTGCTTGCAAGCTAATCATTGTGATATCACCGAGAGGGCCTAGAGCATACCTATCCGTCATCGGGATGAACAAATTCCACTCTCGATCCATGGGTCTCAACATAACACTTTAGTAGTTCTGAAGCCATATTTATAATCACCCAGTTACGGTGTGACGTTTGATGTCATCGAGAAACTCTTCCGGTGTTAGTGATTGACATGATCTCATGGTCTAAGGATTAGGATCACTTCGTAAGTTGTTATAGCAATATAAACTCAATGACTTTGATCGTAATGCTATACTTCGGATGAATGTTCATCACATCATTACACTAATGTTGTGACCTCATTATTAACAACATCCAATGTCCATGATCAGGAAACTTGGATCATCATGTTAATCAACGAGCTAGTTTATAAGAGAGGCATAACTAGGAACTTCCTTTTTGTTTATTAAACACACATGTATTAAACACACATGTATTAACAACATCCAATCTCCTTTGCGTGCTAAGATCCGATATGGTCCAATAAACCGTGGTGCCAGCTTACCCTTAATTCCAAACCTCTTGATTCCACGAAGTGGCGACACTCTGAGGTATGCTCTATCACCTATCTCATACACCACTTCCTTGCGCTTGGCGTCAGCGTAGATCTTCTGCCTTGATTGTGCTACCTTCAGCCTATCCCTAATCAAGGCGACCTTCTCCTCAGCGTCCTTGATCAAATCAGGTCCAAACAACTGGCGTTCTCCTACTCCATCCCATAGAAATGGTGTTCGGCACCGTTTCCCATACAGCACATCGAACGGTGACGTCTTGATGCTGGTTTGTTAGCTGTTGTTGTAGGAAAACTCAGCATATGGCAAATTCTCATCCCAACTAGAACCATGAGCCAGAGCGCAAGCTCTCAGCATGTCTTCCAAAATCTGATTCACCCTCTCGGTTTGTCCATCAGTATGTGGGTGAAACACTGTGCTAAACTCCAATCTAGTCCCAAGCGACTCGTGCAGCTGGCGCCAGAAGTGTGAGGTAAATTGGGTGCCTCTATCAGATACGATACTCTTAGGAACTCCGTGTAGGCACACAATTCTGTCCATATAAATCTTGGCCAACTTTGCACTCGTATAGGTTGTCTTCACCGGAATAAAGTGGGCTACCTTGGTCAAATGGTCAACCACTACCCAAATGGAGTCATATCCTGACCTGGTCCTGGGCAATCCTGTGATAAAATCCATTCCCACTCTATCCCACTTCCAATCCGGCACGGGCAATGGCTGTAGCAGTCCTGCTGGCTTCTGGTGTTCCGCCTTTACTCGGCTGCATACATCACATAGGGCAATATGCTCTGCGATGTCTCCCTTCATGTTGTTCCACCAGAATCTGTCCTTTAGGTCCATATACATCTTCGTATTGCCCGGATGTATGGAATACGGCGAGTCATGAGCTTCCTGCAGAATCAACTTCCTTAACTCCGGATCGTTGGGAACGCACAAACGATCCCCATACCACAAGGTACCTTGCTCATCCTCGCGGAATTCCCTTGCTCGACCTTCCTTCATCTTTTCCTTTACTTCATCTATCTCTTTGTCTCCCACTTGAGCTTTCCTGATTCTGTCCTGTAGCGTTGGTTGGACTTCCATTGTTGCCAAGTATCCTTCAGATACTACCTCCAGTCTAAGGTCCTTGAATTGCTTGCACAAATCCTCGGGAAATTCCCCAATTGTCAGTCCATTGGCGTAAACCTTCCGGCTCAGAGCATCTGCTACTACATTGGCCTTTCCTGGGTGGTATTGCAGATTCATATCATAATCCTTGATAAGTTCCAACCATCTCCTTTGCCTCATGTTCAATTCCTTCTGCGTGAATATGTACTTCAGGCTCTTGTGGTCGGTGTACACATCACAGTGTTTTCCCATTAAGTAATGCCTCCATGCCTTGAGCGCATGAACCACTGATCCTAACTCCAAGTCGTGTGTGGGATAATTCCGCTCATGGTGCTTGAGTTGTCGCGAGGCATATGACACCACTCTCCAATCTTGCATCAGCACACTCCCAAGTCCCTGTCGAGAAGCATCACAGTACACTTGGAAATCCTTCAAGGTCCGGTAAGCCTGAGCAGGCGGTCACTAGTCGACGCTTGTTCACGAAAGCTGGCTTCACACACATCCGTCCATTCAAACTTTCTCTCCTTCTTGAAGTTCACCATCGGCTTAGCAATCTTGGAAAAGTTTTCAATGAACCTCCGGTAATATCCAAAGTCCCAAAAGCTTCAGATCTCTCCGCATTCTTGGCGCTTCCCACTCGCCATCTGCAGTCACTTTGTTTGGATCAACAATGACTCCTTCTCCACGACTACGTGTCCAAGAAACCCAACGGTGTTAAGCCAGAACTCACACTTGCTGAATTTGGCATACAGCTGGTGTTCCCTCAGTTTCTCCATAATCAGTCGCAGATGTTTCTCATGCTCAGCATCATTCCATGAATATATCAGTATGTCATCAATAAACACCACCACGAACTTGTCCAAGTACTCCATAAATACCTTGTTCATCATGGTCATGAAGTACGCCGGGGCATTCGTTAGTCCAAAAGACATAACTGTATACTCATATAAACCATACCTAGTGGTGAAGGCGGTTTTTGGTATGTCCTCCTCCCGGATCTTCAGTTGGAGGTAGCCTGATCGCAGATCAATCTTGCTGAACACCTTCGCTCCTTCCAGTTGATCAAACAAATCATTTATGTTCGGCAGAGGGTACTTGTTCTTGATGGTTACTTTATTCAGCGAGCGATAGTCCACTACTAATCTCTTGCTGCTGTCTTTCTTCTCCACAAACAGAACAGGTGCACCCCACGACGACGAACTAGGCTCAATGAATCCCTTGTCCAACTTCTCTTTCAGCTGCTTCTTTAATTCCTTCAGCTCATCCACATCCATCTTATATGGCCTTTTTGCAATAGGTCCTGTTCCCGGCATCAGGTCGATGAGAAACTCCACTTCCCTGTCAGGTGGCATACCTGGCAGCTCTTCCGGAAACACATCGGGGTAATCCTTAATCACAGGCACAGTATCCATGCTAACCCCCTTAAGAGAATTCAACTCACAACTTCGCGGTCGCGCAGCTGACTTGAATCTAATCCTCTTACCATCCGGGGTTTTGAGTGAAACGGCTCGCTATGCACAATCTATGTGTCCCTCATGCATAGACATCCAATCCATACCCAGAATAACGTCTAACCCCTGTGACTCCAACACTACCAAATGTGCACTGAAGTTGTGTGTTCCAATCCTCACAGTTAAGTCGCGGCATCCCGCGCTAGCTATCATATCTGCTCCAGGTGAACTCACTCTAATGGATCCTTTCATAGACTCCGTAGGTAACTTATACTTATCCACAAAAGCCCTTGATATGAATGAATGTGATGCACCAGTATCGAAAAGTATAAGTGCAGGGTGAGTGTTGATTGGAAACTTACCAATCACAAGGTCAGGCTCATCTGGGATCTCCTCCACATTCATGTGGTTCACTGTGGCCTTCTCGTTGTTGGTTGGCTTCGGTCCCTTCCTCTCTGGATAGTTGTCAGCATAGTGCCCCTTCTGTTTACACTTGAAGCATGTCACCTCACTCAGATCCTTCTTCACAAAGCTGCGATCACGGTTGCGGTCATGTCCACCGTGTCCTCCAGAGTGGTGAGAGTGTCCTCCCTTGTGGCTGTGGTGGTTGCTCCTATGGTTGTCATGACGATGCCCATCGCCTCCATGGTGGTGGCGGTCATGGCTCCCATGGTCATTTCCTCCATGCTTGGAGTATCCATCATATGAAGTGTGAGACTTGTGATGTGAACCAGAGTGATGATTGCTACTCTTTCTCTTGCGGCTTTCCACCTGCTTGTGCTTCCCTTCCAAGATCCTGGCCTTGTCCATAAGCTCCTGGAAAGTGGGGCAATAAACCACCGATGCTGCGGAAAGCTCATCACGAGGCCATCCAATCTCTCCTTTTTGCATCAGTGTCAACATCCTCATGTGCATAACGGGACAGGTTGTTGAACTCCTCAATGTACTCGGCCACGGTGCGATTGGTTTGGCGCAAGTTACGGAACTCCTTCCTCTTCAGGCTCAGAACTCCTGAAGACACGTGGTTGGTTCTGAAACCTTCCTCGAACATTGCCCAAGTCATAGTGTCCAGCGGGTGGGTGATCTGAAAAGTGTCCCACCAAGAAGCGGCTGGTCCCTCCAGTAGGTGAGCGGCAAACCTCACCTTCTCAGCATCAGTGCATCCAACAGTTACCAGATCCTTGTTGACTGAACGCAACCAGTTGAGAGCAACCATTGGTTCTGTTGCAGTAGAGAACTTAGCTGGCCTTAGCCTCAGAAATCTGGTGAGAGCATCTCCCTGAGGCTGGTTGTTTCCATTGTTGTTGTTGTTCTGAGCTGCCATGAACTGAGTTATAACTTGGGTCAGCTGTGCCTGATCTGCCATGAGCTGCTCCAACTCAGTGGGTTGACGGCGGGGAGGCATCTGCGATTCAGCACAGGTAAGTTTAGAAAGAATCAACTACGACAATAGGATTCTACCCATGCATATGATCAATCAACAACAAACAATAGCAGACAATCGCAAGCAAGCAACACATCAACAAACAAGTGATCCAGCAACATCCCAGGGGTTATCCTAGCAGTATATACCTACTGAAATAGTTTTACAAGAGTTGGCAATGGTTAACTAAACAGTTGATCAACTAAGCAACAAAACAGCAATCTGCCAGAACAGTCCAGCAGCGTTCGCGAATTTTTCTACCTGACTTAAACTCGTCAGAAAATTATGCTGATTTTTTCACATACAGTACAGAGAGTTTCGCACCAGACCTATTTTTTTCAGATTTTTCTCAGTTACCAGAAAAATATAAAAAATCATACAGTACTGCTGTATCAGCAGAAAACTGCAGCGAAAATAACACAAATAGTAACCAAACTTGCCATAACTCTTTCATAAAACTTTGCACAATTAATTCCTGGGATATTGGAGTACACAAATAAGCAACTAATCACTCTTAAACTAACCGCAACTAAGTTTCACATCGGTCGAGACTAATCCTAACGATTTTACCTAACAAGGACTAACTGGTAGACTTCTATCTACTTCTTGAAGAGGTTGCGGTAGGTCCTTGCAGTCATGCGTTGGCGCTTGTTCATGGGTTCAACCATGGCGGAGTGTACCTCTCCTGAATCATCACTTGAGATCTCAAACTCCACCTCTTGGATCCTCCTCTTCTTCTTCACTCTCGCTGCTTCACAGCCTCATCTCCTCCACCATCGTCGTTTCCATCATCATCATCCTCGTCCTCTTCATCATCATCGTTCCCACTGTCATCATCATTTTTGCCACCGTCTCCATTGTCATCATCAGAGGGTGGATTCAGCTGCGCTTGGAGAGCGGCAATCTGGGCTGCCATAGCTTCAATAGTTTGATCCCTTTCCTGGACGGTCCCTTGCAGCTGTTGTATGTTCTGGGTGTTCTCCTGTACAGTGCCATGAAGGTGAGCTATGGTTGCATCTCTGGCTATCAGGGCATTCTCCATCACTCCCACAGCTTCATGCAAGGTGTCAATTTCCTGTCCTTGGGCTGCCATAGTATTGCTGGCAAAATCTGCAATCTCCTTCACCATCATCACTTTCTCAGCTAGAGCTCCATTCTCCCTTTCCAAGTCCTCTATGTGCCTCCGACGGGGCGGCATGTTGTTCCTGTCGCCCGGGGTAACCACAATGTGCCCATCTTCATCATGCCTCCCATAGTCACGGTAGGGTGAATCTGCTGGCAGTAGATGTCGGACTTGATGGCATTGGCGAGACAGGGCTTCATGTATGGCCAAGTTGATTCCAAGTCCCCAGTTGCAGTATGTCTTGGCGTAGATCAAATGCACTGGATTTGGCAAGGCGGCATCCCTGAATATGAAGGTAGTGATCTCCCATGCGTCCTCTCCATATCCATAGGTGTACAACTTTCTTCCCTTGAACATGGGCAGTGGCAATCCCAATGACTGCGAGAGCTGTGCTAACTGCCTTGCAAAGGGCCTTGGTGACTCCATGGTTGCATACTCAGTCCTGACTTCTCCCATCTATCAAGTAAAAGAGGAAACTGTGAGAGTAGAATATGGTAAGAATTTACGAGGGTGAAAGGCATAAGATGAAAGACAGAGTTAATATAGGTTTTAATAAATTTATGGCTTCCTAATCCAATCCTAGGTCACGATCCTACAGTCGACACACGGGCTCTGATACCATCTTGTAACACCGCGGTTCTGAAAAGACCGTGGCTTCTATGTGACATGCCAATCCCTGGATCGGTTCATTGGCCCACAATAGAATGAGATGAATAACATAGCAAATATCCGTGTATCATAAATAACGAAGATCCAGAGTACCATTATTACAATAAAAGCTTAGCTCAAGGCTAGCTCAAATTATTTAGGTAGCAACATAAATAAAGTAACTCCTCCATTCTTCAAATTGCCCACAAGTGAACAAGTGCCGAGTGGAGTACCGTGGCCTATATCGATTACTCAGAATCGGAATATCCTGCAACATGAAACGTAGCAGCCCCGAAGGGTCAATACATGAAATGTATGGCAAGTAGAGCTAGTAAGGAGACAATAGTGCTAACATCTACATGCATATTTGGCAAGTGGAGTTGTGTCTGGCTTGCATTTGCAAATAACTTTGTCCTACTTTCATAAACAGTTTTTGATTTTCTTTGAAAAGATCCCAATTAAGTTGACCCAACAATATTAAAACAATTATGAAATTAGAATGAGCGAGAAACATGTCATGGGATCAATATCAAGCAACTCAGTTGTCCATAACCGGGGACACGGCTAATCGATTAGATTATACACCCTGCAGGGGTTAGTACACTTTACCCTTGTGACTTGGCCAGCCCAGCTCGTACCATCACTCTCATTTTGGGTGATGATAGGGAGAAGTTCAAGAAGAGACTGTTCGGGAAGTAGCTCCCCAATCCCGACGCGCACCGGTCCAACCTACCAAAATTCTACATCTCTGGATACGCGGGTTTGAGTTACCACAACCTACTAAGTCCAACCAACCGCCCATTTCTTTATTGGCACATGGTTGTACACGTAAGCTACAAAAATAAAGAAGCCAATTATTCTCTCTTGATACCTGGGTGCCTTTCCGCAATGAAACCACCAAAAATTATCAATCCCATCACACCCAGGAGATTCATTGATTAAGTTGTTTTAGTTTTTGCAAACCAACTCATTTAGAAACAACTTTCAGTGATGTAACCCAGCCCTCGTTCATCATAGCATGGCTAAGCACATCTACCAACGGTGGTTCATCTACAAGGAAGGCCCTACCACATAATAGGACATAGCATAGCCATAGTATCATCCTACACATGCATCTACAAAATACACGACAATACATTGAAAAATAGTAGGACGATATCATGAACAAATTAGCATCTACTTGCCTTGGTTGTAGCGGTCGGAAGAACAATCCACACACGAGCAAGCGTTGCACTCGTCACAATCTACACGATACAATTGCAATCATAAACAAAAATCCACAAACATATACAACAAAGATGATGCATGAATGCATGCACGACAAGTGAATTGGTGCTATAGCTGCACCACATAATCCTATTCAATAATACTACTGGTAGCATGCATGGAAAATAGTTTTAGCGCTAGGAAACTATTATGCAAAATATAGTGCTCAAAACTAGAGCTAGAACTCAAATAATTCACTACCGGTAGTATACTATTTGTAAAATCTTGGGAAAATTCTAACGCATAGGCATTGCTATTTAGAAACAGTACCAATTGGAATTACTCAAAAAGGAATTATAAAACTCCCTAAGTAATTAAAACACTGCAGAAAGCCACTAGACAGTTTATGCAGAAGTTTTTACTGTAAGCCTATCCTTTTAATCCACTATGAGATTCCCCTCGTTCTACTGAATCCAGGGACATATTATACGCAATTTTCGGAGTTACAGATCTTTTTCTATGAATTAATTACTCCAAAAGGGTCATTAACTCATTTGATTAAACTGTACTAAATCTTGCTGCAAAAGTGTGAAACAATGGTACAGCAAGATTCTACACAACTTCCTGAATCTACACATATTTTATTTGCAATTTTTTGCCCAGCGGTTTAATTTCTACGCAATTTACAAGTTTCTATGAAAATCTGCAATTTCTAAAACGATTTAAATCAAAGGGAATATTCCGGGAATATTCCCTGCTGACTCAGCGGCTCACCTGGCGGCGGGCGGTTTCCGAGGTGGCGGCGGCGGGCGCGAAGATCGAGGCAGGGCGGCGGGGTCCGGGCGCGGGGATCGAGGCAGAGGTGGCGGGGTCCGGGGATTAAGTGGGGCCCGACGGATGGTCTTATCCGCTGGCGACGGTCAGGCGGGCGCTGGCGCCGGGCCAAAGACAGGCTCGGGCGCCCTCTTTTTTTTTTGTTTTTGATCCCTTTCCTTTTTCCCTTTTTGCCTTTTAGTAAAACCTCCGTAACTTTTCCGTAAGAGCTCCGAATCGGGTGATTCTTGTTCCTAAATTTTTGTAAAAACAAGGGGAACAACCTAGGGTCAAGGGATGGGTGAAACCACTAGGATACAAGGGTGGACGACACAAGTCCTACTAAAGCCTCCCGTAGGAGCTCCGCAGTAAAATAGAGTAGGGTTTAGAAAATAGTGTTTTGCCGAACTTTTAAATCGATGGTTTTGCATGGAAGAGCATGATGCAATGGCATGAATGATATGCAGAACCAAATCTAAAATTTGGGATGTGACATATTACATGTCCGAGATTCGATCATCGGTATCTCCATACCTAGTTTGATCTCGTTATCGACATGCACTCTTTTCTCGTTCCCGTGATATAACATTCTAGTGATCAAATCACTTGCTTGCAAGCTAATCAATGTGATATCACCGAGAGGGCCCAGAGCATATCTATCCGTCATCGGGATAAACAAATTCCACTCTCGATCCATGGGTCTCAACATAACACTTTAGTAGTTCTGAAGCCATATTTATAATCACCCAGTTACGGTGTGACATTTGATGTCATCGAGAAACTCTTCCGGTGTTAGTGATTGACATGATCTCATGGTCTAAGGATTAGGATCACTTCGTAAGTTGTTATAGCAATATAAACTCAATGACTTTGATCGTAATGCTATACTTCGGATGAATGTTCATCACATCATTACACTAATGTTGTGACCTCGTTATTAACAACATCCAATGTCCATGATCAGGAAACTTGGATCATCATGTTAATCAACGAGCTAGTTTATAAGAGAGGCATAACTAGGAACTTCCTTTTTGTTTATTAAACACACATGTATTAAAGTTTCCGTATTAATACAATTATAGAATGTAAAATAAACATTTATCATAAATAAGGAATACGATAATAACCACTTTATTATTGCCTCTCGGGCATATTCCCTTCAGTCTCCCACTTGCGCTAGAGACAATAATCTAGTTTGAAAACTTTCTGTATTGAACACCTATGGCTTTCTGGTGTTCTAAATACGCAACTACAAGTGGTTAACATAATCTACGGATCTGATACTTTCAGGTCCCTGTGTATTTGCATATCTTTGCGTCTCCACGCATCACTCATTCTCCAATGAGATGGCATTGTATAAATTTGGTCTTTCGGTGAGACCTTTAGTTCCTTGGGGTTAAACCATGTCGATACTATTGTCATACAATATATCTTTAGTGTTAGCCCATTGCGAACCACACCTTAGTTTGATTTCAAACTACTTGACACAAATTCCCTCCTTTGCTGCTACTATAGCAGTCATATACTTAGCCTTTTGTTGTAGTATTTGTCACAATATCTTAACTTTAGAACTCTTCCAAATCCATCATGGAAACTTTCTTTCCATTTCATTGTGCCACTCATAGTTTAAATTGAGATAAACTTAATTTGTATCTTGAGACAAAACTAGTATCAATGTAACGCTTTACAATGAACTATTTGTAATTGTTTGTCACCTCTACACAAATATATTCTTAGTTCTTCCAAAAGATCATAAGAATATCCTTACTATAGTCCAGTGATCATTTTATGATTCATTCTGGTATTTGCTCATAATACTTAGAGCATAGGACATATCTGGATGTATACATATCATGGTATGATTGATCAAAACATTCTCGTGATTTCACTCATCAAGTGTCAAAGCACTTGAATCTTGTTTCACTTATCAAGTGTCGATACACTTGAATCTTGATTCAATTCCTTTTCCACGCGACAAGAACCGTTTCTTGTTGTTTCTATATTGAACTCCTTCAATATCTCATATATGTACGTTTGGCACAACCATATTAGCGCCATTACCATCCACTATAGACAATCATGCTGAATATTTGGGTTTTGCCTAAGTATTTCATCGAAATGAAATTCTTAACCTTTATCAATAAAAGATACATCATTTCTAATCAACAAGATGTCCTCCACATAATGTATTAGAAATATGTCTCAGCGCTCCCACTTAATTTCTTGCAAATGCAAGCATCTTCATCGTCTCTTGGTGAAAAACTCCTTTTTCATCATGGTGAAGATTCCAACTCCGCGATGCTTACTTCAACCATTGAAGTTTGCATGCCCTTTTTAGTATCCTTTGAATTAACAAAACCCTTTGGATCGTGTCATGTACACGTCCTAGGTAACCATTCTTTTACAAGAACTTTGTTTTGTTTATTCATCTACCATATACCAAATTATATGTAGTGGTTGCTACTTTAATCCGTCCAGACTAAATATCGCTATGAAAGATCAAATCTTGTCATAGTCAACTCCTTGAACATTGTCATAAAATACTTTATGACATGTCGAATATTTCATAGATGTGAGACATCCATGTCTGTTTCTTTATAGATCCAAATACGACCGATAGGTTTTTACACCTTTCTGGAGGGTCTTCCAAGTTCAAAACTTGATTTCTCGTGTATGGAACTATCACGGATTTTATGGCTTCAAGCCATTTGACGGAGTCAGGGCCCATCATCGCTTCTTTGCATATAGTCGGTTCATCATTTTCAAACAATAATGATTTACTCTCAAATCTTAGTATTTGATTGTTTATCCGACCGACTTGGTTCAATAAGAACTTAGATCTCCATGACCACAACCTTTGAGGCACATAAGCTATGAGCATTATGGCAGCCTCCGGAACCATTTCCGGCGTTGCGCAACTCAGCACATTTAGCTAAGGTTCGTTAACCTTATCAAAGTTCTATTGTCCTCCCACTTAACTTTTACGAAAAAATCCTTCTTCAAGAAACTTCATATTTCAAGCGACAAACCCCTTTGTCCTCGGTGTTATGGAGGAATAACCAATTGTTATTCGAAATAACCTACAAAGACATGCTCATCCGACTTCGGTTGTAAACATCTTACTTATGTTTAGCATACCAAAATTTAAGAAATGACAACTTGGGTTTTACCCCAAACCATAACTTCCATGGTGTCATTTCAACGGATCAATATGGAGCTCTTTTCAGTGTAAAAGCGGTAGTCTCTAAAGCTTTAATCTTTTAAAACATAATGGCAGTTTTATAAATAACACCTTTGATCCAACCATGTCAAACAAGGTTTCATTCCAAATCTCAAACACTCCATACTCCTATGGTGTTTCGGGAGATGTAAATCTAGGTGTTTTGCTAAACTTGCAACTCAAATAAATCCCTTTATGATAAAATCAAAATTCATTTATTTCCTTGTTACACTTGTAACTCAAATAAATCCCTTATGATAAAATCATAAACTATTTATTTTCTTGTTACAATGATTTTTCACTTCATCTTGAAAGTCTTTGAAACATTTTAAAATATTTCATACTTCTTTCTCATTAAGTGAACATTCACTCAAATTTCCGGAGAAAGCATATGAAGTTGAAATCCGTCGCTTACGACTATACTTAATGAACTACATACATCGATATGTATAAATTCCAATAATTTAGTCGTTCATTCTTCTTTGGCCTTTGAACGAAGTTTTAATTATCCTGAGGAAAGTCTCACAAGCGTCACTTGATTAAATCAAAGACTCCAAAAATCCATGAAAATGGAGTTTCTTCATGTTTTCTTTCCAATATAATTTAAACAGCGATGTCACTTCGTAAGTGATCTTCCAATCATTTGTCTTGGGACATTTTAGCATTAGGCTTTATGGATGTGATTTCTTCAACTAGATTTGTAAATCATCCATCTTATATGGAATACGGTAATTATTTGAACAACCTTTGTTCTCATAATACCTGATTTAAATAACAATTATTAAAACAAATCTTGAAGTCAAGCTTTCATGTCAACGAGAAATACAAACAACGGTTTGTTTGTTTTCGATGAACATCATCACATATTCTCTTGCTAGTTACTTAGGCCATTGTGGTTCATGAATTGCGTCGTTCCGTATGAAATTTCATACCAACCAATTCGGTATCCAATACCCAAGAACCAAATTGTTTAACAAGCAAAGAATACAACCATAACATGTATATCATATATATACCTAAATTGGATATTTCCAATCTTTTCTTTTCTGCCAAGTATATTTTATAGATTCTCTTTCAGCATTTCCTTTTCCTTTTTAAAAGACTCTATCAACATCAAAAGTGGCGCCATATACATGACACATAGTCCAAAGCGTGTATATTCAAATAATAATACCTTTGGATTTGCACTTTGAAGTAGATCACCATCATCAAAATGATCGGTATTCTTTCAAAATCTATTCTTTAGTAATATTTTAGTGTAGTAAACATTTTACATACATATTCTATTCACCCTTATCATGACGACATTCATGATCAAGCTACTTTAGCTTAT
Organism: Avena insularis; assembly: GCA_023614405.1. Taxonomy (NCBI): domain Eukaryota; kingdom Viridiplantae; phylum Streptophyta; class Magnoliopsida; order Poales; family Poaceae; genus Avena; species Avena insularis. The sequence continues at coordinate 454,759,350 of CM042697.1, read as the reverse complement.
AAAGGCGAATCATGAGTATAACATTACTTTCCAAAACCCTTTTGGATGATTAAGATGTCTAGCATCTCCAACCTTCATAAATTCTTATCCAATATGAGAACATATATTATACTCTATCATATTGCAACCAAAACATTGTTTCAGATATCGTTATATCTGCCACACATGATGGTTTCTGAAACAATTCTTTCAGCTCCTAGATAAACTTGATATTAAAACAATCAAGAATCATGGAGGCAAACATGATACTTAAGATACTAACACTGGAATTGTTACTCTCGATTTAATACTAACTATTAAATTTCACGGAGTAAATAGAATTTGCTGAAAGTTTGCAATAGGACTTTAAACTTTAGATTGACACTCAATACAATACGATACCAGTTCGTAAAGTATATATCCAGAATTCTATAGTTCTATTATCTCAACTACAACTATGCATAAGGTGGTGAACGAATGCCAATAACTACAATAAATTATGCAAATTCACTTTGATTTAATTTATGATAAATTGAGTTCTACTAATCCAAATTAGAAATGAACTCCCACTCAAAAACGACATCCCTCGTGCCTTTTTGGTGATTACATGAACCAAATCCACTACACTAAGTCCGATCATCACGTGAGTTGGTATAGCTTCAAAGGCGAGCATCAAATGGTCATCATATCAAAACATATGACTCATGCTTAACCTTTCGGTCCGTGTTCCGAGGCCGTGTCTGTACATGCTAGGCTCGCCAAGTAAGAACCTTAGTATTACAGTGTAATCGCCTTACACCCGAGATATGCTCGTGGATTCAAGTACACCCGATCATCACGTGATGTCTTGAAGCGACGAAACATTGTCGGTGCATACTTAAGGAAGAACACATTCTTATCTTGATATATAAATGAGGGATCATCTTATTATGCTAATAAAACGCCAAACAAGCAATATAAGATGCTATCAAACATCACATGTTTATTAGTGGAATGATATGGTTCCCGCATATGATCTCTATCATGTGCATCGTGGTATGATCACTATCATACCTTTATGTGTAAATCCAAGGTCTATGGAGTTTACACGTTATGTATGTTGTAAGAGTATCATCTCATACTTCTACTTACAACATCACCATATCATAACACTAGCCCAGCAACAATCTAAACTAGACGCCTCTAATTTATCCATTTCAAATTTTACGTGGCTTAGGGCTTTCGAGATAGAACCGTTCTTACCTACGAACATGAACCACAACGAGGATAACCAAATTGTTGACAACTCGTTGCAAATTAGATATTGACTATAGTAGGAGAGACAGACACCCGCTAGCCACTTATGCAAACTAGTTGCATGTCAAGCGTGGAACAGGTCTCATGTGTGAGGACATGTAAAGTTTGTCCGGGCCGCTTCATCCCACTATGCCACCAATATCCAAAGTACAACTAAGAAGCAATAAAATGATCATCATCGCCCACATACTCATATGTGTACTACCAGTGCAAAGTATCTACGCATAGATCCGGCTCTGATACCACTATAGGGGTTCGCAGCATAGAAAACAAAAAATTTCCTACGATGGGAACAACTAAGTACAAGGATCTATCTACTAGACACAAGCAACGGGTGGATATACATCCATAGAATACATACCCTCAAAGACGGAATAGCGTTAACGAGGTTGTACTCGTGGATGATGTAGACGAACGCTTGCCGATCTCAAGATCGTGATGAAGTCCATCTGGTCCAGCCGGTCCAGCACGATCAAGTCCAGCACCTCAAAGTAGTGGTGCATCCGTGATCGCACACACGTATGGGTACCCCGATAACCTCCACAAGACTCGCCTCCAGCAAGCGGAAGCAACAAATCCTTCCAGAAAAAGCCACCGGGAACATGTATCTCGCTGATCCGAGACCATGGGGAAATTCTAAAGGAGGGAGAGAGATCCTTCGCGAGGAGGTGTGAGAGACAAGTGAGAGGAGGGGGTCCTTTTATAGGGGAGGGGGCCAGCCCAAGGGGGCATGGCCGCCGGCCATGGAGGGTGCCCCCACCTCTCCCTCATTCATGTGGTGGAAGCTCCACTCACATAAAAAACCTCTCCACTCACAATTCCACTCACATGCATTAATTTTCCACCAAAATTAATGCAAGCTCTCATTTAAATAAAACTCTTTTATTTATTTATTCAGAATTTTGTTAATTACTTTAATTAACAAACATTCACATAAAACCCCTTACTAGTATTCCATTTCACATGCAAAACCAGTTTCAGCAATTTCAACCGAAACAGTTCCGGTGTCTAGTGAAATAAATTCCTGCGCTTTCCTTTTCTTTTTCTGACATATCATTTGCTCCGAATGGTGTCGGTATCCCTTAAGTGTGTCACCCTACGGTTCGCGAATAATGCGGACATGATCGAGACACTACTACGATCAATAATCGATGGCGGACTCGGAGATCCATACTGACTTTCACACATTCAACAATGACTTCTGTGATCGTGTGAACCTTTTACGCTCGTATCTTAATCCCTTTGTTTCATGATATATTACATGTCCGAGATTCGATCATCGGTATCTCCATACTTAGTTTGATCTCGTTACCGACATGCACTCTTTTCTTGTTCCCGTGATATAACATTCTAGTGATCAAATCACTTGCTTGAAAGCTAATCAATGTGATATCACCGAGAGGGCCTAGAGCATATCTATCCATCATCGGGATGAACAAATTCCACTCTCGATCCATGGGTCTCAACATAACACTTTAGTAGTTCTAAAGCCATCTTTATAATCACCTAGTTACGGTGTGACGTTTGATGTCATCGAGAAACTCTTCCGGTGTTAGTGATTGACATGATCTCATGGTCTAAGGATTAGGATCACTTCGTAAGTTGTTATAGCAATATAAACTCAATGAATTTGATCGTAATGCTATACTTCGGATGAATGTTCATCACATCATTACACTAATATTGTGACCTCGTTATTAACAACATCCAATGTCCATGATCAGGAAACTTTGATCATCATGTTAATCAACGAGCTAGTTTATAAGAGAGGCATAACTAGGAACTTCCTTTTTGTTTATTAAACACACATGTATTAAATTTTCCGTATTAATACAATTATAGAATGTAAAATAAACATTTATCATAAATAAGGAATACGATAATAACCACTTTATTATTGCCTCTCGGGCATATTCCCTTCACGATGCTAGTTGGAACACCGATCCGGATGATTCTAAATCACAATCTGGATACGTATTTACTTTGAATGGTGCAGCAGTTAGCTGGAGGAGTGCAAAGCAAAGCGTTGTGGCGAGATCTTCAACTGAATCGGAATACATAGCTGCTTCGGAGGCTTCACAAGAAGCGATATGGATGAAGGAGTTCAATACAGAGCTCGGTGTGGTTCCAAGTGCGCTGGACCTAATGTCTATCTACTGTGATAACATGGGCGCCATAGCCAATGCGCAAGAACCAAGGTCACACAAGAAGCTAAAGCACATCAAGCTACGTTTTCACGCTATTCGAGAACATGTCCAAGATGGAGACATAAAGATTTGCAAAGTACACACAGATCTGAATGTGGCGGATCCGTTGACTAAACCTCTCCCGAGGTCAAAACATGACCAACACCAAACTGCCATGGGTGTTCGGTATATTATCATGTAATCTAGATTAGTTGACTCTAGTGCAAGTGGGAGACTGTTGGAGATATGCCCTAGAGGCAGTAATAAATATAGTTATTATTATATCTTTGTGTTTATGATAAATGTTTACATTCATGCTATAACAGTATTAACGAGGAAACATTAATACTTGTGTGATTTGTAAACTAAATTTGAGTCCCTAGTAAAGCCTCTTCATAATACTAGCTTGTTGGTTAATAGATGATTGTGGTTTCCCTATCATGAACATTGAGATGTTATTAACAACAAGATCATATCATTAGGAGAATGGTATGATGGACATACTCCTATAGATAAGCGTAGCATAAAGATCAAGTCATTTTAATAGTTCAATTGTTATATGCTTTCTGATACATAGTAACCTAATTCATTCGACCATGAGATCATGCTTATCACCATCACCAGAAGGATGCTTTGATGACATCAAACACCACACCGTAACTGGGTAGCTATAAAGGTGGCATTGAGTGTTCGGAAAGTATGGGTTGAGACACATGAATCAAGAGTGGGATTTGTCCATCCATATGACGGATAGATATACTCTGGGCCCTCTCGGTGGAATGTCATCCAATTAGCTTGCAAGCATGTGACTGGCTCACAAGGGATCACATATCACGGGAACGAGAAAAGAGTACTTATCGGTAACGAGGTTGAACTAGGTATCCAGAGATACCGATGATCAAGACCTCGGATAAGTAAACTATCGTGAGACAAAGGGAAATTGCTATCGTATGTAAGTGGTTCATTCGATCGCAAAGTAATCGTAGAAATATGTGGGAGCCATATGAATTTCCATATTCCTCTATTGGTTATTGATCGGAGAGGTGTCTCAATCATGTCCGCATAATTCACGAATCGTAGGGAGACACACTTAAGGATTCGATGTTGTTTGAGTAGTTATGGAATGATGAGTAAGAGATAGAATGTTGTTCGGAGTCTCGGATGGTATCCGGGATATCACGAGGAGATCCGTAATGGTCCGGAGAATAAGATTCATATAAGGAAAGTCCTGTTTCGGGTTGGAGAATGGTTCCAGTGTTTTCATCAGGAATGTTCTAGAAGGTTCCGGAAGGTCCGGCACTCCAAAGGGGAAGGGTACATGAATGTGTCATTACAAGTTGGAATGGTTGCATCATGTACTAGGTGTCATCGCTGAGCAAAATAAAGGGATAAATCAAATCCTAGTTTGAAAAGTCAAACGCCAATTTGAAAAGTCAAACGGCAAGTTTGCTTGGTGGAGGGAGAGTAGGAAACCTACTTGGGGAGGAAGTCCCTCCCCCTCCACCGCCGGCCTTGGAAGCCGAGTTGGGGAGGGACTCCCCTCCCCTTGGTCGGCCCCCTCCACCTATATAAGGAGGGGCAGGGCTGCCCCTCCAAGCACACAACTCCTTCACCCGAAACCCTAACCCTAAGCCGCCGGCGCCACCACCATCAAGTCGCCGCCGCCACCTAGGGTTTGCCCAAGCCGCCGACTTGGGGCAATCCCCTTGCCCTAGCCGCCGGCCTAGCCCTCTCTCCTTGGTGTGTCTAAACCCTAGATCACCGAGGCCTCTCTCATAGTCCACCATACTCGCTCCGGCTTAAGGCGAAGCCCTGCGGGATCTCCCCTCTACTTCCGGTACCATGCCGTCGTGCTGACGGAATCGCGAGGAGAGTGCTATAACCTCCGCTGCCTGCTGGAACAAGGGAGAGGAAGGTCTTCATCGAGTACCGAACGTGTGACCGACTGCGGGAGCACTGCCGAAACGCAGCGCCGGAAGGATCGTCTACACGATCTTGAGATCGGGAAGAGTACGACTACATCACCCACGAGAATCCGCTCTCGTTAACCACTTTGGAATCTTCGAGGGTGAGTTCCCCTATCGACTCGTTGCTATAATCTAGTAGATAGATCTTGGCTTGTTTGTTTGCATGCGATAGAAATTTTTTGTTTTCCATGCTACGAACCCGTACAAGGACTTCTCCAACACCTTATGATCCCAGTCTGACATTACGAAAGAATAAGAAGAAACCAACAGATCAGCTGAAATATTCACAAGTTGTTGGTTATCTCATGTACTTAGCAAGCGCTACAAGACCTGATATCTCTTTTGTTGTGAGCAAGTTGAGTAGGTTCATGTCTAACCCAGGTATTGATCATTGGCATGCACTTGAAAGGGTCATGCGCTATCTATGTGGTACAATGAGCTATGAGATTTACTATTCAGGACACCCTGCTGTGCTTGAAAGATATAGTGATTCGAACTGGATCTATGACGTTGATGAACTCTACGCCACGAGCGGGTATGTGTTTACCCTTGGAGGTGGTGCGGTGTCATGGAGATCCCATAGACAGACCATATTGACGAGGTCAACTATGAAAGCAGAGCTTACTGCTTTAGACACAACCACTGTTTAGTCAGAATGGCTGCGTGAGCTCTTGATGGACTTGTTTGTGGTTGAGAAACATGTGCCCGCAATTCTTTTGAATTGTGACAACCAAACTGTTATTGTCAAAGTGAACAATTCTAAGGATAACGCGAAGTCACGAAGACACGTGAAGAGACGTTTGAAGTCTGTCAGGAAGTTGAGAAACTCCAGAGTAATAACTGTTACGTATATTCAAACGGACAAAAAACTGGCAGATATCTTTACAAAGGGACTATCACGAAATGTTATAGAAAGTGCATCGAGGGAGATGGGGTTGAGACCCATGGATGTCACACCTAGTGGTAACCCAACCTATGTGATCAGAGATCCCGTAAATTAGGACCTGGGAAGAACAAGCTAGTGGTTTGACTGAGGAGAGTAGTTGGTAACCCTCTCTGTGTGAAGATGCATAACTCTCATAATCTGTAAGACAGGTTGGCAACATGCCTTAATGTGTTTTTGTTGGCTTTAATTAGCAAAGATGCCGTCCTACAGGGCAATCTTAAAAGAACACACCTATATGAGCTCGATTGTAAACGTCGCAGTCTATGAGACTTGGGTGATCTGTAGTAAACTCATGAAGAGACCAGGAAGTATGACGCATATGCTCCAACCCACGGGGTAGGCTACTGGAAGCCAGATACTAGTTATGATTTTGAGTGAAATCTATTGGCACCAAACTTGCAATTCAAGATTCGTCCATTGTTCAAGTTGTTGATAGACGTAGTTCAAGATTTTAGGCAGAAGTTCAACTTAACAGTCTCTGCTGAAACACTGGTATATAAACAAGTAGCGAGGATTGGCAAATCTTCAAATGTGCATTTGAGATCTGGTGAAGGATTGTTAGAAATAATGGCTAAATTATTAGACCCACATGTGATTTCAGATTTTTTCTAAATCTTAAAGCCCATGTATGTGGAAGCCCATATGTGATTTGGCTCAAGTTGGTGGCAGCTCACATGTGTGTGGCAAGAGCAGTGGAAGCTAAAGTTTAGTCTCACATGGAAAGTTGAAAGAGAGTTGCACCACCTTATAAGGTGGAGTGTTGCACCATTTTGTAAGTGAGTGATAATAAGAGAGCTACACGCGCGCTCCTCCTCCGATGACGCCGCCGCTCACACGCATGCTGGTCTCGTCTCGTCACGACGCGCGCGCGCAGCGGGTTGCGGGAATCTCGCCGAGCCGAGCTTTATTTTGCTGCTCAGGAAAATATGTGCGGTTAGACAGACGTGTCAACAGTTAGCGGATTCAGGTTGCTCCCGGATCGCGAGCTATTTGTAACCGACCCGAACATGCGCGACGTGGGCTTGGTCCATTTCGTGTCATGTACGGGATTTCCGAGCCGCTCTATATAAACTCCTGTGCGGCTTCCACAACGTACGACACTGAACCAGTCTAGGGTTTTGTCATCCTCTCTGCTTGCGCCGCCACCATAGTCTACTCCATCCTGCTTGCCGGCGTGTACCGACGGTCGGCAGAGCAGGTCTCCGGAACCACTCGTCTTTGTGATCCTGTACGGGAGAGGGCGAATAAAGTTTTTGGGAAGCGCTTCGCGCGACTGCTCCAGTTCGTCATCACGGCGTGTCTTGCCGGCCGTCAAGCCGTACCTCGTGCACGTCGTCTTCAACGCCGACTTTTTTGACAGACTACTGCACCAACGGCGACTATATCGACAACCGATCAGTACGTACACTGTCATCAGATCTGTTAGTTTACTATGGCTATTAGTGCGTATAATCTGCTACTGTTCATGTTGATCAATATATCTAGTATGTTAGAGGTTCATGTGATTGTAGCTGTTGTTGTCATGATTTATATTCTGGAATTAATCGTGAAAATTATACCTAATAATCCAAAAATGCCGGCGAAGCGAAAGCGAGAAGAGAGGTGGAGTAAACTTCCGTCCCGCCAAGAAAGAAGACGAGTGAGGGTTGGCGCTCGGTTTGGCCACGGAAACCAGATATGCTCGGTTCCGTGGGCGATATTTGGCGCGCCCGTAAAACTTTTTTTGGGTCGGGGGATTTACGGGCACCGCTCGGCGCGTGATTTTTGTAGAACACCGATAAACGACGGTTGATTTACGGTTCTGAACTATTTACGGGCACTGCTGAGATGCTCGAAGAGCATGTCCAAACTCCGTATACCCACAGAGCTGCTCCTCCCTTATGGCCCGGCCGCCCACGTCTTGCACTTATGATCGTGGTCGTCGCCGGCAGTCGCATCCGTGTCGGCTAGTGATCCCCACGTCTAGGCCAACCGTTCCTTATCACTCATCATCACCGGCACCAGCAAAGTAGATTGCCCGAACCCTGGTCACGGCCGCCCACGTCTTGCACTTATGATCGTGGTCGTCGCCGGCAGTCGCATCCGTGTCGGCTAGTGATCCCCACGTCTAGGCCAACCGTTCCTTATCACTCATCGTCACCGGCACCAGCAAAGTAGATTGGCCGAACCCTGGTCATTGTCGTTAGCGGCATCTCCTCTAGGTAGGGTTTCTGTTTTGCACATCAGTGGCTATGGCAGGAGCAAGACCGGACATGTCTTTCGTTGTCGTTGGGCTTGATTTTCGTGCCGTTAGACTTGTCTTTCCTTGCCGCCAGACTGAGCAGTGGGGAGAACATAGGTAGGGATGCAAAGGTGGGACAGTTTGGACAAGTGGGATACCACTTTAGACTACTAGACCAACTCTAATTTAGGTGGGATAAGTGGGATAAGCGGGATATGCCAAATCTAGCTTGTTCCACTTTTCCCACTTGTCCCACTTAGTTTTGAGTTAGTTTTTTTTAAAAGCCTCAACACTGAGTTACAAGAGTAGTATTACAAACACACGGAGACACACACCACACTCAACACACACCAGAACGCACACACACATCCTCCTATGCACCTGCAACAACTACACCTACAACTCAGAACACACGCCATTCAAGAGACTTTCGATGCCGCTGACTCCGTGAACGCCGGGTACATCGTCCTCCCTGTAGTCCAAAGCGTGCTGAGGTAAACCTGGTGCAACACCACAAATTCATCCCCGTGGGGAATCGAACCTGGGTGGGTTGGGTGCCCACTGCCAGCCCCAACCATTGAGCCATAGGCTCATCTGCAATTTTGAGTTAGTTAGTCTAAAAGTAATATTTCACTTGTCCTAATTGTGTCATTTGCATTCCTAAACATAGGTCGTAGTTGGACGTGCCAGCACCTACCACTGACATGCAGTGTTCGTATACACGACCTACGTGTACATGTCCGTACACGTACGGTTGGGCCGTGGATCGTAAGAGTTTCTACCGGGTTAATATATTAATTAATTATTCATTAATTTTACTTATAAAAGATGATCATGCTCTTGATCGCGGATGGGTATCATCTTCTTTTTGTTTGACTTTGGCTGAGTTTGGGGATGGGATATACATATACTGGAGCAGGGATGGGATATACATATACTGGAGCAAACGCCGGATGTTGACTCCTGCAGTCGTGCTTTGGAACTTGGAAGATTTTCTTGGCCGAAGTATTTGTGGAGTAAATAAGAGACACTTGCGAGAAGAAAAATGAAATGATGATTCGATACATGAACCTCGGAAATTCATACGAACTAACAGAGTGATAAACGCCCTGTGTAAGAGCAAGTACAATAAATCCTAATCAGCTGGCTAAAAACTATTTCACATCAGCAAAATTCTAGTTGGAGAAGAGAGAAGTGAGGAAAAAGAGAAAAAACGGGCTTTTAATCTACAACTAGTTGAATGTCCATGCGTTGCTATGGTTTTTAAATTTTTTATTTCATCAGTATGTCGCACATGACGTAAAATGCTCGTATGTAGCAATCCAGAATACAAGTTGTATTCAAAGACTCTTCATAAAAAGTGACCAAGTTAAAAATTCTCAAACATGGAAGTAGAAAAGCAACTTAAAAATATACTAAAAAAAACTCATCTAGTCATTTTGATGTTGTTTTTGATATGTGCATCTAAGAAATACAAGTTTGCCACCTCCATAACCATAAACTGGAATATAAACAAGCATGTATTAAAACTGTGTCCATTCACTTCACCTTTGGCTGTATTTTTCTAGTTTTGACACCAATAAATATTTTATTTCCAAGTTTATATAGATACTGACTAATTAGCCACATTAGACAGAATACCAGTAATCCCAATCTTTGGTATAGTACAATGTACAAAAACCACACATAAGCAGAGACAAAATATGGATTGAAGTTGTAAAATTAGACTACGACTTTAGTGACTTTAGCAAACCTGGAAACAACAATTACATCTTAGAATTTGCAAGGGATACCATGGAAGATGTCTCGAGGTAAGCACATGTACTCAATTTTCTGTAGAAGTAAATTTGTAAGCATGTAGGAATGCACATAAGCAGACCATCGGGACTGCATTACCTGTTAAGGATTCTCTAAATAGAATTACTTTCTTTATGAGAATAATTGTGCAAACAAAGCTATTTGGTTGCTTCACAAAAAGAATATATTAGAGAGTAAAGCACATGGGAGTCCATATACCAAATTAATGGATTTCAGAACTAAACGTGTAATCTCCTTCGTAAACACACATGCCTATATAACTATTAAGGAATGTACAAATTTATGGATTCAAGTTTTTCTTTGTAACAAATTTTCAATACTCAATTAATCCTTTTACAATGCCAATCAACTCTTGTAATTTTCAATTGCAACCCTTACATTGCAATGCTATAACCAGAATTTCAGAAGATTAACCATACCAATTTAAACCTCTTCATGTTTGATAACGTGCATTCAGCACACGAAAATACTCGTAAAGGAAGTACATGTGAATGGTAAATAATGTGATAGCTAAACATATGGAAGTGAAGGAACATACTTATTTTCCTTAAGAAAGATCCTTGTCGGTGGATATGATCTGGGATTGAGGTACATGCGGAAGTCTTAACAAGGGAGAAGTGGTCCACTGCCCGAGCAGCACACCTTCCTATGGCCGGGCACAGGTAAACAGAAGATTGTTCTCAATAAAACCAATGCTAAACATAAATCTTAAATCATAACACCATGTTTAAATTCCTCTTTCAGGCGGATGAGTAATCCATGGTGATGTACCCTTTTATAGGACACCAAACATTAACCTTGGTTATGTCAATGTGTTCCTGAAATTGAAAACGGATTGACAAGTACCTGCGGTGGGAATTGCTTGTGAAAAGATGCACCTTAGAATAGTTCTTCGTGTAATGCTTGAACACATTTTGCAAAAATATGCACAGAACCGTCAACATATGCATGCATGTTACGCATTGTAATGTAAAAAAGGAAGATAGTGCTGCAATAGTATTGCACCAGGGATAACCACCGAAAACCACAGCAAAAACAGAAGTAATTAAGAAGTTTGGAACACATTATGACCCAAATAAAAGTTCATATTTCAGCTCCACAAAGTGAACATCAAGAAATTAACTCTTATTAATTCAAGAATTGCATGGTAACTGCAACTATCATGTGAGAACCTGAAGAGAGTTCCTATAACATTGGCTTGTTCTTGGAGAATAAAGAGATAATGTCTTTTGGTAGGCAAACTGAAGCACCCTTCTTAACATTGTTCAGAGTGTAGAATTCAGACAAGAATACCAGATTGTTCAGAGTGTAGAATTCAGACAAGAATACCAGCTGAAAAGAAAACAAATACTCATGTGTATCCGCCAACCACACACCATGATGTCACTGCTTTTTTTGTGAGTTCGGCCAATGAGATTAACCAAGGAATATATGATGGGGTAATAGAAAATTTAGTGATGTCACCCACAATAAGCTACTGCTCGGTTGTCATCATGAATCTGGTTATATATTTGGCATAAAATAATCTAAGAGGGAATGGGCTAACATTGACAACATTTCGCCGAATCTCAACAAGAACAAAATCAGGAAAGCTACAGATTGATGTGGAGGAGATCTATACCTACAACGGAGAGGAGTATCCACCTAGTCGGGCTCTTACTTGAACCCCATCGGCTGAGCAGAATCCCTAATCTCTAAACAAATGTGTTAAATTGCACTCAACCCAAGCCAACAACGTGCAGAGTCTGGATAATACATATACAAAAATATATACACAACATTGGTGGCTCGCACTCATTCTCTTAAAGACCTCGCACCCGCCACAATACATATACAAAATATATGCACAACATTGGTTAATAAAGAGTCCATATTATGCAAAACAAAAATCTACATTGGGACAAGACGCAAAGAGACAAATAGACATGATTCACGAGTTGCTAAAGCTATGGACGTAAGGTCATGTGGGGCAAACTAAGCATGCATGAATAAATCAAAAGTATTCTCATCTAAACCTGCTTATCGTCAGTAATTATGAGCAGAGACATGGACAAACAACCGTAAGTAAGAGTAACTAAAATACAGTCAATGCCGATGGCTATGAAATATGCTACAGAAAATACTAAAAAAGTAAAGCATGAAAATTCGCGTATACTTCTTTTTCTGTTTCCAACTAAAATCGAGCCATACGTTTGAGCATAGTCAATCTAGGAACATTACTTCTGGTTATTGTGAAAATACAACAAAAGTTTTGGTACGGAGAACAATATAATGTCCAAAAAAACACAATTTTTCACACTCCTAGAATCATATCATGATTTTAGTTTTCATTTTGCTAATCTTTACTAAAAGTAATATCCACTACCATGTAGTTAAGATAGCATAAAGCATATTGAAATAAGCATATAACCAGAGGAGAGAAACAAGACTTCTCTGACCTTGATGCAACAACGAAGGATTCCCCAAAAAACACAATTGTAGGACCTTCCTTGTACATGTCAAGAAAGACATATTAAGATGGATCAAAGAAATCTCAGAGTCACCTTTAGATTATTCATCGTTGAAATGTTTTCATGAATCATAGCTAGGTACCTGGAATTACAAGTAAATGTGGCAGGCATGTAGTACGATGTGGTGTATCCAATGGAGACGCACAATTCCAGTCAAGGAAATTGAAAGAAATATAAACACCATTAGTCCCTTCTTTTTATGGTACCGGCAAGGCAGCAACAATAGTACGGTACAAAAAAGAAAAGAAAATTGCAGTATCCTGATTCAGAAAGTATTGAGTTGATATGTTGTTCACCTTGTTGTGCTTCTAATTTGTAAATATGTTCTGTTAATGAAAGAAGAAAGACAACTATTATGTATTTTCTTACAAAAAGAGAGGAGAAATTGGACATTATGGCACCATGCCACTACAAAAAATTTGAACATTAAAAAATATCACTGACTATGCATAGGACATAGTGTGGCATGATTCAAAATATCCCCTTACGGAAACACTGACCCATATCTCAATATTGCATTACAATTTTAGTGTCCTCAACCAATAACTAATCAATGAGACTCTGATAGTAGAAATATTAACATAAGTTGATTCATTCTAATTTCTAAACTAAAAAGAGCCAAAATGCATACAGATGCAGCACAAACTCGATGTAAACCTTGAGCACCGAGAAGTTTTCAAAGAATGACTGGTCCAAACGAATTTAATGCCAAGACGTTTTTCATATGGGGAAACATTCAAACCAACAATTGTGAATCTTAGTACGCAATGGTAGATGGTAACATAAGAGACAGAGAAAGACCAACAAAAGGTTGTTCAGCTCATGTTTAGTATCAACAACAGATATAGGCAGGCTTGGCATTAAAGGACATAACTCAAAGGACCAAAGCTCTGAACTAATAACACACTAATATATGTGGTACTCTGTTGATTGAAATAAACAAGCGTGACTGGTAACTAAATTGTTTGAGTGATTAGGACCATAAAGAATGTGGCCCTATATGTATCTGTAAAGAGTACTATTTAACCAAGTCTTTGTTGTGTGGAAAAGTTCACGAAGTACTAAATTCAGTGAGAAGCCCAACAGGCAACAACAAACCTGTTCTAGTCCTAAATTCAGAAATACCTTCATTGCTTGTTCTACATGATCATCGCCCTATACTGATAATAGATACTGAACTTGAGGCGTAATGGATATACGAATTTCTATTACCTATTGACCCCACTCAAGGTTGCAGACGCTGGACTACGCCGCACACCTTGCAAGCGCCTCCACAATGCTAGGGTGTTCCTCGGAAACCACTACCTCCACATGCGAGGTCAATCAATCAAACCCAGATAGCATGCAATAGCGTGAGTTGAGGACGTTGGACTCCGCCACTACCTTGCAAGCGCCTTCACGATGCTAAGATATTTCCCTTCTGGAACCACCGCCTCCACCTGCAAGATCGATCAATCATACCCAAATAGCATGTATTAGCAGCATGGAGAACATATCGAGGAGTGAAGCATACTAATGCTTCAGCAGCAGAAGGGGTGATGGCAGCATTGACAAAAGGTTCTATGGTCCGTCAGGCGGTAGGAGATGGTTCGGTCACCAGATTCGACAGAAGCGAGAGGAGAGGAAGTGGAGATCTTTGAGGGCTCGGTGTGTTTTGTACATGCCAAGGTTCAAACCAGCATGATCAGTAGTCCCCACATGCCGAGCTGACGAGCGGCTCCACAACTCCACATGCACGGAGCTGGCCGGTGGTTCCACATTTTGGGAGCTGCAACGGCTTCCATCGGACGAGAGACGGCTGGGGGATTGGGGAGGCGGTTCCCGCAGATAGGGAAGCGGCGCGGTGGGTAATTGTGAAGCCGAGGGTCGGAGCTGCAGGTGGCGGTGTGGTGGTAGCTTGGATTGGCGGCGCGACAACAGATGGAGGAGGCATTGTTTCCTCCATGTGAATTGACAGGATAAGACAGACGGGTTGAGGGGCATTCTCGGGGTTTTTCCCGCGTGCAGGATGCAAGGAGCACTATTTTTTGCCTTTTTCTTAATGTGAGGGAGACGTTTAACTCTCCTTCTTGACTTATATAATGTAACAGTGAAACATGTGATCGCATAACACTGGAATACTGAGATAAACATTCTTCCTGTTTGATAACATTGACACGACTACTTTGTCAGGATATAAGTTTGCAATTCAAGAACCAAGAGACCAATACTTGCAAAATGTTTCCGCATGAACTGGAAAAATGCCTAGAAAAGTATATAGATATTAAAAATACTTTGTAGGAATTTAAAATACCGTGTACATGGGTGGCAACCAAAATCTCACTTAGACTTTACTTCACACAATTCCGCTAAAAAATACAATCAGAAGAAACAATAAACATCGACCACCCTAACCTATTGTGTTGAATCAGATGTTGCAATTTGCACAAGATTTAACATCAACCCACATAGTTTGAGAAAAGCAACCCAGATCTCACTTGGGCTTTATGTTAAAGAATCTAACAAGATTACCCGCAAAAAAAGAATCTAACAAGATTGATGAGTTCTCCCATTCCAGCAGGCTAAATGAGAGAATGAGTGGTGGAGCCGTCAGCAGGTCAAGGTCAGAAATGATGCCAGAAGTGGCGAAATGTATCCATCCTGCGACAGCGAGCTCGAGCAGAATGAGGGCAGGGGCAACATCAGCGGTGGCAAGGCTAAGGCGATATCACGACTGAGAGACCTATAGCACATATCTATAACAATTAACCATCATCAATTATACGAACATTGATAAACTGACGTAACATTGGTACAGGCTACAAATTTTAAAACACATATTTATGACTTGTATCATATTAAATAAGTGCTGGTAGAAAAATTTTGCCTACACACCTTAAAACTACCAGGTCCTTCTTTTGGCAAAGGAAACCAGTACCGTTGTGACGGCCAGCTTCAACCAAGCGGCCTTCCAGTGTCCGTCCTAGAGATACTATCGGTTAGATGGAATCAGAAATTTAATATTTCTCCAATCCAAATTAATCGATTCTGATTTGTGTAAATTCGAATGTGTTTAGCCATCTTTTAGTGCTAGATACATCTAAATCTAGACAAACTTGAATCAATTAATTTGGATCGGAGGAAATAAGGAAACTGATTGCAAAACAGAACTGCTAGTACCTTTTATCCCCAATATTCTCAATACAAAATCCACTCAATAGAAGGAGAAATTAAGCACCGAGGCGAAACGCTAAATATATGAGGCTTCTTGAAGATTTGTTGCCGACTCGAGTCCTTCAGGTCCTGAGCTTCCCCTTGTGCTCCGGGCTCTGCAACAAAGATTACTCGAGTGCCATGAAAAGCAATTGATTCCTTACCTAGCTAGGTTAATGTTTAATCTGTAAACATGCATACAAGTCATCATCCGATTGGTGTATGCATCTCAAGCCTCGACGCTCACGCGCACATGGCTGGTTACATGCTTTGCTCCCCACCGCAGGCTGCATCGCCTCTGGCATCAAGGGAAGAGCTTGCGTTGCGGTGGTGCAGCGACGACGGAAGGGGAGGCGCGAGCAGCTCCGGTGGAGGGGCGCCTTGCCGCCTTGGGGAAGGAATGGCAGTCGGTGGAAAGAGTGCCGTCGGCTGGAGGTTGCGTCGTCGCTGGATTCGTTTCAACCGCCAGCACTGTCGTGGGTGGGGGATTATGTTGGGAGCATCCTTTCCGTGCGAGGATTGGAATGTTTGGCATGCTTTTTTTTTATTTGTGGCCCGGTTTTCTAGCGATTTTTTTTGCGCCGAACGTGTGCGAGCCTGCGAGGAGGCGGGTATGCCGTACAGGACCTAGCCATCTGGTTTTCTCAGCGAGCGGGGAATTTGCGGGGTGGGTACGACGTACCACCATATTGTCGTCTTTGCCTTTAAGAAATAGTAAAGATTGGCTACAACTAGAGAAACAAGAAGCTATAGTCAGCATGTAGCCCGCATCAAGTACTATAAGGCCCAGTTCTTTTGGCGGCTTCTCCCAGAAGCTGCTCTACCCCCAGCTTTCTGGGGAAACCAGTTCAAAAATTTTGCGAGGCTTCTAAATTTGTTTAGACTTAACTATTTTAGAAGCCACGCAAATTTTTTAGACCGGCTTTTTCAGTGAGCTATTACCATGAAGTAGCCAACATTATAGCCAATTTATTGTAACAATGTATATTTATAATGACTATATGTAATATGGCACAAGTATATAGCCTATATTATTGTTCTTGCTCTAAGGGGATTGACGAGTTGTTCGGTCGTTCCTCCTTTTTTTTTCTGATTGAGAATTATAAGAATACTCTGCTCTAATGGGATCCACGAACGAGTCGTTCGGTCGTTCCTCCTCTGTTTTTTTTTTCTGATTGAGAATTAAGAATACTCTGCTCTGCTCTGTCTTTCTTTTGATCCTGCAAGAAGGGCCTGGCCGTACAAGATGAGTACCTCTATGGGGTGGACTAGTCAGGCTTCAGAAAAAATGGCTGGGCTGGGCTGGCCTCCTCTGGGCCGGGTTGGCTGATAGCCCGTAATGAGATGGCACTTACGGAAATAAACGGCAACTTCTAGGGCTTTCGTAGAACCGAGTTCCTATAAGTACCTCGTCACTTCCTAGGGATCCTTCAATCTATCGCCAACGCGCCGCCTGCTGGCCGCCCTCCCTCGTCATTGTATTTCTTCTTCGAGGTCCGGTAGATTCTGAAGTTGGCCGACTTCTTTTCAATCTCGATCTATGGTCTTCTGGTTTTTGCTCGTTCTCTTTGTTCTGAGGAAAAAGCAAGGTTCGCTCGTTTGGTTCACGGCCTCCTTGCAGACCACAACGTCTTTCTCGAACTGTTTATTTTTCTTCAGATTTGTTTATTTTTCGTCCGGCCAGTCTGTTTGTGTGCTGATTGAGGGGAACCGACCGTCCGTGATGAAGAAAAACATGGTTTTCTTGTCTTAATGGCGTGCTTTCGTCCGCCTTGAGGATTTTAAAAGTAGTCCGAGCCGATGCAGATCCTCTCTGTTTTCATGGCTTTTCTATTCTGTCAAACTGTTTTTTCACCTCGTTTTGATCTGCTAGCGACGATGTGGTGTGTGTTCGTTGCGGTGATGAGATCTTTCAGTGTTGAAAGCAGATCCCTGCTTCATGAGTCTGGGAAATTCTATTTCCTCCTGAGCGGTTACCTGAGCAACAATACATCCCCCACTCCTATTTCGACCATCTAGCAATTCCTTCTTCTGTTAATGATTTGATTGAGATGCACTATTGGTACCTGCCTGACGCCATAGTTCCAGTCTTGAACAGATGTAATCTAAGCAAAAAAAAAGACAGATAACAACCCACTTAGAACAGCAGGGCGTATCAATGTATTTAGGAAGGTCGATCTCCTGGCGGCCTCCTGTGAATCCACTCTCGGCTTCACCATGGCCATGGCTCTCTGTAAGCAGTTTCAGATTCTGCATCTGATGCTTGGAAGATGTGTGGTTTAGCGATGTGTTTACCTCGTTGGTCAGACGTTCTAATAGTTCACTCGTGAATGTAAGAAAGCACGCCACCCACACACCACGTTGTTGGAAATTTCAGAGGAAGTAGGAATTGCTTGGAAATTTTAAACAAATGATGCTTCAGTTTGCAAATTTTAAACGCTAAAAAGGCTTCAAGAAAATGGTAAGAGTAGAACTAAAAAGTGCTGTTGGAGGTATTTTTTTGCCAAATCTGTCCAATTCTAAAAAGTTCAACCGAATCTGATCCCCTCTTGAAACTAATTCGGAATCTGACCCTTTGGTCGGTGCCATTTAAAATGGCGCCGAAGTTCTACAGATTGGCGCACGCACACATCAGAAAATTGAAAAAGTTCGGCGTCGATCTCCCTAGTTTGCCTCCCAGCTGCTCGATCTTGGCGTCGAACTGTACAACTTCGGCGGCGCCGATCCCAGGGATCAGATTTAAAATGATGTCGACCCTAGGGTCAAATTTCGAATTAGTTTCGAGTAAGAGTCAGATTTGGTTAATTTGGCAAAAAATACCTGTTGGGGACGCCAGTGCCAAGTGATGTTGTGGAAGATAAATCTTGGAGCTTGGTATGCATCTCCTTGTTCTCGATGTTATGGTACATTTTGAGGAGATTCTGAATCCTCTTTGCATCATGTCAGGCTCAACAGAGTCTCTGATAGTTCTTTGGCATGTCTCGCTTATCTTTAAAGATCATGCTAAGTAAGATGATGCAACATGTCATTATTTGCCATAGAACCTACGTTTTCCAACACTGTAGGCCCATGAATAATTTCAAAACGCTTTTGAAGCACAATGAATGATCTCTCATCATCTTTTCTCTGACTCTAAATACATTGCCTTTCATGTTTGTTTGAGACCGTAGGATTGTCTTAAAAAATATGACCCAAGTTGGATAGATGCCATCAATAAGTATTAACCCATCTTGTACTTATGGCCATTCACACCATAGTTGTAAAGAGGAGCATCTTGGAAAACAAGCCTAGAGAATAGTAACGATCTCGAGGGCACATTCAAAATCATTATGACAGCTAGGTAATCCAAATAAAGCATTCCAAATCCATAAATCATTGTATAACATAGTCAAGAATTATTGTTGCATCCTTGCAGTGGCATTTGTATTGACCTTTCCATCCCGCTGGACAATTGTTCCATGCCTAGTGCATGCAATCAATTGATCCAAGCATCATAGCTATCATCGTGGCGACGAAGTATCTCTGGGAGTCTCAAAGGCCGACTCCTAAATTTTTTGCTCGTGGCTGAGTATCTTTAGGAGAGTTCGACTCCTAATATTTTTGCTTGTCTAAAAGCCGACACCAGTTCGGCTAGGTGCAGTTTAAAAGTGAAAATCGTATTTTTTTTGCTCCGCCAACCCGTTTTAAGGGTCTGCTAGAGATGCTCTGAGAAACCTATAGACTCACCATCCCAAAGCTGAAATGCAGCAGGTACAAATGACCGCCCTTGAATCCCCAACATTCGCCACAACCAGTCGATCTCCTACTTCCACGGCGCGATCTCCTACTAGGGTAGCCGTGGAAGCATGCGGTGATCTTCTACTAGGGTAGCCGTGGAAGCATGCGGTGATCTGGTGATCTTCTACTAGGGTAGCCGTGGAAGCATGCGGTGATCTTCTACTAGGGTAGCCGTCGACCCTGCGTCTCGATTGTGGGTTGTGTCGGCTTTCAGGAGTTATGAATTCGTGTGGGAGAAAATTTCAGCTGCAGGGGAGTGTTTCAGTGATTGAAACCTCATTGTTCAGTTAAGCTCTATATTCTGCAATGTCATTTGTTCCGTTACCAGTTTTATTAAGTTGTATACTCCGTAAGATTGGTATCAATTGAGGACATAAGAACGGACGCAACCTAAGCAAAGTTTTTTTTTTAGAGAAGCAAAGTTTTTACTCGAAGATGACAGCACAATTCACTAAGGAAAACACATTCTTACACTGGAACTAAATCTCGTGGAAACAAACACAACAAACACACAGGAAATCGAACGAGACATGTATGCAAAGGGATACATTTGCATCAATTAGTACACTGAAACGACAAACACCATGGCCTGTGATTCAAGGGAAACAATGTTCAGCAGCACGGAAGAACGTTGTGGTGCGATTAGGAGGGCCGATCGTTGGTGGTGGCGGTGGCCGGGCTCGGCTCCTGGTCAAGGAAACGGACGACGACGCAGGTGATGTTGTCGGCGCTGCCCCGCCTCGTGGCCTCGACGAGGAGCTTCTTGGCGGCCGCCTGCGAGTCCAATATCGGCTTCACCATGGCAACGGCTTCCTGGGAACAGAACAGAGTAGTTTCAGAAAATTCTGTGTCTGAATCCGAGTTGAAAAGACCTTGGTTCGTGTGTTCACCTCGTTGGTCACCACGTCCCACAGCCCGTCGCTCGCGAGGATGAGGAACTCCAGAGAGCTGTCCACCACCTCCTCCTGTTGCAGATAAAGAGCAGAGGTGTCAAATCTCATATCAGGAACCAGTGCTGTTGTCTTGCAATATCAGGAACCAATGCTGTTGTCTCATATCATGATTTGCTATGTCAAAAACCTTGATCTCTGGATCGGCAACCACGTACTGCTTCAACAGTTTGTCACCGAATGCTCGCGAAACAGCAAGGATGCCGTCCACACGCCATGTCCCTGCAAAAATTTAAACGACAAGTGATTTTACAGCGGAGTTATTACTATAGTCTGGAGAAGATTCAGTACCCCAATTATCAGTCAGTAGTGTTGGAGGATGTCAAGAATGAATGGGTACCTGCCCACATCACGAACCCTCCAGCGTCCTCGATCCTCTGCCTCTCATCTGTCTCATTAGGCTTATGGTCCCTTGACACTGCTATAGCTGCACCATTGAGATGAACAAAGGTCATGAGCAACCTTTAAACTGGACCATTCCAAAGCTGAAATGTGGCAGGTTGACATTTCTCAGCTTACCATCGCCACCTCTACAAATGACCGCCCTAGAATCCCCAACATTGGCCACCACGAGGCGATCTCCTACTAGGATTGCCGTGGAAGCCGTCGACCCTGCGTCTCGACTGTGTGTTGTATCGGCTTTCAGGAGTTCTGAGTCCGTATGGGTAAAAGTTTCAGCTGAAGGAGAACAACATTTCAGTTATCAAAACCTCGATGTTCAGTTAAGCTCTATGTTCTGCAGTGTGATCAGTTCAATGTTATGTCTAATTCAGGGAGAGATATGTAAGCACCAATGGCAGACTTGGTGTCGGTGAAGAATTTTGGATGCTTGATTAAGTTGCTGAAGAGGTTCTGCTTGACAAACTCTGCTGCCCGAGCTCCACCATGACCTGCAGAAACGAAAACAGTCCTGGCAATTAGCAATCGCTGCTAGCTGCAAAACAGTCCTCACATCTTTGAACCTCGAATACTTTTATGATATGATGATGATTAGTTTCAACTGAACCAGACTGCATCTTACCATCGAAAACACCGAACAATCCAACGGTCTCTCCCTCGACACCATCAATTCTGGTCTCGTGGAAGTCCTCCATGGATGATCTCTTCCCGAGACAGCTTGCATACCCGTAGCTGAACTTGCCATTTTCACTGCCATGATAAACAGCATCAGTCGAGTTGTATGTACAGTAGGAAATTTGTCCAAGGCGAGCAAACGCAACCCAAAAATCACTTGCGATAAAATTCACACAAAGCAAGAGGAGTGTTAGCATTTCTTCGCCATTTTTATCACGGATGATGCATGGAAGTAAACACGGTGTGAGAGAGCAACTGCGACCCACGGCGCGCCCAACATAATCGCTGAAGTGGTCATCGAGATCATGCTGTATGCTACCTGAACCCGCCGCCACTGACGGGCTTCTTGCTGTCCCCGGAGGGCGCCATCGATCGAGGACAACGGTCGGCCGGGTTCCTCTTCGCCGCGCGTCCCGCCACCAACGCACAGGAGCGACAGGACGGCGGTAATGGCAGCTAGGGACGAGGGAGGAAGAAGAACCAGTCGCCCCGGGAGTTCCTCACGGGCGTAAATAAGGATTCAGACAGAGTGGATGCAGAAACGCCGAGCTCGTGCGCGCTACGGATGGTCGGTGCCGAGGCTGCTTCGCGCGCTCGTGTAAATAAGGAGGACGACGAGAGCTGGACAGCCGAGGCAGAAATGGTGGCAGGCGTGTCGAGAGCGATGCGGTGGCCACGGTGGGCGGTGCCGTGCGGGGTAACGTGGCGGCACGGCAGAGGAGGCGAGGTCGATGCCGTGGACGCGCCGAGATGGCCCCCTAGAGTCAGACGGCTTTTCTTGGATCTCTCGCGTCACTCGTCATCATCATCGTCTCCGCCTCTGCTCGATCGTGTTGGTTTTGGCTTCGTCATCGGAAGGATTCGGAATCAGAAATGGTGGCGGCGCTACGTGGATTAGTCCGTGGAGGAAGCGCGTGGCACGGGCGCGTATGGCGGAGCGGCACGTGTGCACCGGCCTGGCGCCTGGTGCGCTACACGTTACGGTAGCATGCACACGTCAGTGTTTGGCCCGCGGTGTTCTATTTTCCACCACCGATCTATCATTAGTTGTATGGGAAATTAAAAAGGGCAGTACTAGGCGTCTGTCGGGATAAAAATTTCTGATCCCGGATCCTCGTGCTGATATGTGTCCACCTAAATCCTCTTTTTGCTATACTCAGACCCGTTTTTGCTATATACGGCCCGCTTTTGCTACACAGTAGCAGAAAACGGTTCGTCCAAGAAAATAGAAAAACAGATTGGACCTCGTCGGAGAGTTCGCCGGAGACCTCGGCGGAGACCATGTAGCAAAAAAAATTAACTAATGTAGCAAAATCAACTTCGCCGGAGAATCGCCAGGAGATCTCGCTGGAGACCTCGCCGGATACCTCGTAGCAAGAAGTTTGTGCTATTGTAGCAAAATCATAAAACATATATAGCAATATAATTATGCTAATGTAGCAAAAGTCGACTTCGCCGGAGCAAAAACTTGTAAGAAAAAAATTCAATGTAGCAGCGCCGCTCGCCGCAGGTAGCAACACCAGAACCCGTATGTAGCAGGACCGGTCGCCATGTGTAGCAGAGCCTCTCGCCGAAGGTAGCACCACCGCTCACCGCAGGGTAGCAACGACTGTCGCCATATGTAGCAACACCAGAAGTCGTATGTAGCATATTTGGTCATGGTGTGTAGCATCGCCGCGGGGACAGCTCATTTGGTCACGGCGGGGCTAGCCATGGCGGAGCAGCGTGGGCGCAAAATAGGACGAGCGGAGAGCTCTGTCTCTGTCTCCGGTGACGACGACGGGCAGCCACTGGTGTGGGATGCGGAGGCGGAGCAGCAGGCGGCGGCCATGGCGTCCGGGCGTCAGGCGAGGCCCAACCGAAGGCGAGGGCCTGCGGAGGACGTGAGCGGCGGGAGCGGGGCGGCAGGGCCTGCGGGAGAGCGTGGCGGCGGCCATGGCAGCTGGGCGTCAGGCCAGGCCCAACCGGAGGCGAGGGCTCATGGGACGCGAGGCGGCCATGGGATGTATACGAGGATGAAGAAAGAGAGTTTGCGTCGCTCGCACGCGAGGGGCCACCCGGAGGATCGCAACGCACTATCCCCCGGAGGAATCGTATCATTTTCCAATTAAAAAACAGGCGCCCGTTTTCGTCACGAAACTAGGGGGCGTGCAATTTTTGTTCGTGATTCCGCGAGGCATCGTGGGCCATCGATTTGCAGGCGAGCGGGCCGGATTTGTCGCGCTCTGTCACACAGTTTTCAGCACCTCGCTCCGTGATGGAAACGACAATTTGAATGAAAATAACCTATAAAAATAACAAATTCACGAAATAAACTCTCGTCAAAAGAAATTTATGCCATTAACCCTTTTTGCAACGTCGTAGACGGTGGTGTCGCACTCTGAAGAGCAACGCCATGAGGCGTGGCACCGCGCACCTGCCAGCGTGGCTCGCCCGTGGCCTCGTGGGCCCCGGTCCCGCTAGTGCGGCGCCTTTCAGTGTGGCGCCGCACTGTGTAGTGCAGCGCCAGCGCGTGGCGCGACACATTAGGTCTTGTACCAGCGCGGCGCTAGCCCTCCCCAGACCCATCTCATTCTTTCTCACCCACACAGGAGCGCATGGAGGCTAGGGTTCGTCGGCTCTGCTGATCCCCCTCTCTAAAACCTTAAGATCTGCTAGATTTGTCCAAGTATCTTGCTCTTAATCCCTTCCCCAGGTATCTCCTCTCAAATCCCTTGCTATTTGTCCAAAAAATTCTTGCTAATTTCCCCCTTTCTTCAAATTTCGGTGAAACCCTAGGTTCAATTATATTTAGAGATTGAGATGAATCATTGCAATGCTTATTTGATATTTAGGTTTAGATATGGCATAGTACTCTTTGGTAGAACTCTAGTTGGTTGATTTATCTTTGAAGTATATGTTAGGTGCTTTTTCATATTTGCAATTCCATATGGCTAGAGTAAGATGGAGATATGGTAGAACTCTAGTTGGTGTTTTGATTTATCTTACAATTATATGGTAGAACTCTAGTTGGTTGATTTAGCTTGCAATTCTAGATGCTAGAACTATATGTAGAGTAGGATGAATATGTAGGATGTCTCTATAAGATGGACAAAAGCTAGAACTATAAGATGGTTGATTTAGCTTGCAATTCTAGATGCTAAAACTATAAGATGGACATTTTGTAATTGTTCTTATTCTCTCTATTTTTTTCAATATGTAGGATGTCTCTATACCCCCTTCTAAACAATGCTCACTATAATGTTCAACACCGTGCCTACAAGATGTCGGAGAAGAGACAGGTACTAAAAACTTTAATGCAAGTCGAACAAGATGTCATGTTTGTTTAGATGGAAATCTAACATTTGCCATTGTATGTTTGCAGGAGATTCAACCCCTTCGACTTAGGTACTGCGGTGACCCAGCATATCACTGCATGTGTAGTACACTATAGTCGTTGACATGACACTCACAGAACACTGTTCCGTAAATATCATATCCCTCAGAGTGGTACAACAGAAACATTGCGGGTCCATTTTGAAGGGTTTCGTAGCATGGAAAACAAAAAAAAATTCTACCGCATACAAACAAACAAGCCAAGATCTATCTACTAGATTGTAGCAACGAGTCGATGAAATAACTCACCCTCGAAGATTCCAAAGTGTTTAACGAGAGCGGATTCTCGTGGGTGATGTAGTCGTACTCTTCCCGATCTCAAGATCGCGTAGACGATCCTTCCGGCGCTGCGTTCCGGCAGCGCTCCCGCAGTCGGTCACACGTTCGGTACTCGACGAAGACCTTCCTCTCCCTTGTTCCAGCAGACAGCGGAGGTTGTAGCACTCTCCTCGCGATTCCGGCAAAGACAACTGGCAGTGTGGTACCTAAGTAGAGGGGAGATCTCGCAGGGCTTCGCCTTAAGCCGAAGCGAGTATGGTGGACTATGAGAGAGCTCCTCGGCGATCTAGGGTTTAGACACACCAAGGAGGAGGTGCTAGGGCCGGCGGCTAGGGCTTGGGGCTTGCCCAAGTCGGCGGCAACAGGAGGTGGCGGCAACAGGAGGTGGCGGCGCCGAGCTAGGGTTTTGGGGTGGAGAACTTGTGTGCTAGGAGGGGCAGCCCTGCCCCTCCCTTTATAGGTGGGAGGCGCCGGCCAAGGGGAGGGAGTCCCTCCCCAACTCGGATCCCTAGTGGGCCGGCGGTGGAGGAGGAACTCCGACCCAACTCGGTTTCCCACTTCCCCTCCACTTCCCAAAATAGCCGTTTGACTTTTCAAATTGGCGTTTGACTTTTCAAACTAGGATTTGATTAAACCCTTTATTTTGTTCAGCGATGACACCTAGTACATGATGCAATCATTCCAACTTGGTATGACACATTCATGTACCCTTCCCCTTCGGAGTGCCGGACATTCCGGAACCTTCTAGAACATTCTCGATGAAAACACCAGAACCATTCTCCAACCCCGAAACAGGACTTTCCTTATATGAATCGTATTCTCCGGACCATTCCGGATCTCCTCGTGATATCCCGGATCCCATCCGAGACTCCAAACAACATTCGGTCTCTTACTCATCATTCCATAACTACTCAAACAACGTCGAATCCTTAAGTGTGTCTCCCTACGGTTCGTGAATTATGCGTACATGATCAAGACACTTCTCCGAACAATAACCAATAGAGGAATCTGGAAATTCATATGGCTCCCACATATTTCTACGATTACTTTGCGATTGAATGAACCACTTACATACGATACCAATTTCCCTTTGTCTCACGATAGTTTAATTTCCGAGGTTATGATCGTCGGTATCTCTGCATACCTAGTTCAACCTCGTTACTGATAAGTACTCTTTTCTCGTTCTCATGATATGTGATCCCTTGTGAGCCAGTCACATGCTTGCAAGCTAATTGGATGACATTTCACCGAGAGGGCCCAGAGTATATCTATCCGTCATATGGATGGACAAATCCCACTATTGATCCATGTGTCTCAACCAATACTTTCCGAACACTCAATGCCACCTTTATAGCCACCCAGTTACGGTGTGGTGTTTGATGTCATCAAAGCATCCTTCCGGTGAAGGTGATATGCATGATCCCATGGTCGAAGGAATTAGGTTACTATGTATCAGAAAGCATATAGCAATTGAACTATTAAAATGACTTGATCTTTATGCTACGCTTATCTACACGAGTATGTCCACCATATAATTCTCCTAACGATATGATCTTGTTGTTAATAACATCTCAATGTTCATGATAGGGAAACCACAATCATTTATTAACCAACAAGCTAGTAATATATAGAGTCTTTACTAGGGACTTCAATTTAAGTTTACAAATCACACAAGTATTAATGTTTCCTTGTTAATAGTATTATAGCATGAACGTAAACATTTATCATAAACACAAAGATATAATAATAACTACATTTATTATTGCCTCTAGGGCATATCTCCAGCAGTCTCCCACTTGCACTAGAGTCATCTAATCTAGATTACATGGTAATATACCGAACACCCATGGCAGTTTGGTGCTGGTCATGTTTTGCCCTCGGGAGAGGTTTAGTCAACGGATCCGCCACATTCAGATCTATGTGTACTTTGAAAATCTTTATGTCCCCATCTTGGACATGTTCTCGAATAGCGTGAAAACGTAGCTTGATGTGCTTCAGCTTCTTGTGTGACCTTGGTTCTTGCGCATTGGCAGACATTGGGTCCAGCGCACTAGGAACCACACCCAGCTCTGTAATGAACTCTTTCATCCATATCGCTTCTTGTGAAGCCTCCGAAGCAGCCATGTATTCCGATTCAGTTGAAGATCTCGCCACAACGCTTTGCTTTGCACTCCTCCAGCTAACTGCTGCACCATTCAAAGTAAATACGTATCCAGATTGTGATTTAAAATTATCCGGATCGGTGTTCCAACTAGCATCGGTGTAACCATTAACAACGAGCTGTTCATCACCTCCATAAGAAAGAACCATATCCTTAGTTCTTCTCAAGTACTTAAGGATGTTTTGATCATGTCCAATGATCCACTCTGGATCACTTTGATATCTGCTAGTTAAACTAACGACATATGCAATGTCGGGTCTAGTACATAGCATGGCATGCATTAGAGATCCTATGGCTGAGGCATGAGTCTTACTCATCCTTTCTCTATCTTCGCGTTGTCGGACTTTGAGTTTTACTCAAGGTCGTATTGGGCAACATGGGAAAGAACCCTTTCTTGCTATCTTCCATTCCAAACCTCTTTAGAACTTTGTCCAAATATGTACTTTGTGACAATGATATTAGGCGTCTCGATCTATCTCTATAAATCTTTATGCCTAATATGTAAGCTGCTTCGCCAAGATCTTTCATTGAAAAACTATTATTCAAATATTCCTTGACACTATTAAGAAGGTCTACATCATTCCCAATCAACAATATGTCATCCACATATAGTATTAAGAATGCTACAGAGCTCCCACTCACTTTCTTGTAAATACAAGCTTCTCCATAAGTTTGTATAAAACAAAAACTTTTGATCACCTTATCAAAACGTTGATTCCAACTTCAGGATGCTTGCTTTAATCCATATATGGACCATTGAAGTTTGCATACCTTGTTAGCATCTTTAGGATCGACAAAACCTTTGGGTTGCATCATATACAACTCTTCATCAATGTCTCCATTGAGGAATGCTGTTTTGACATCCATCTGCCATATCTCATAATCATAATATGCAGTGATTGCTAACATAATCCTCACAGACTTTAGCTTCGCTACAGGTGAGAAAGTCTCATCGTATTCAACTCCTTGAATTTGTCGAAACCCTTTTGCGACAAGTCGAGCTTTATAGACAGTAACATTACCATCAGCATCTGTTTTCTTCTTGAAAATCCATTTGTTCTCGATAGCCTTCCGGCCATCCGGTAAGTCCACCAAAGTCCATACTTGGTTTTCGTACATGGATCCAATCTCGGATTTCATGGCTTCATGCCATTTATTGGAATCTGGGCTCATCATCGCTTCCTCACATGTCGCAGGGTCATCGGTGTTGTCCACCAACATGACACTCATAATGGGATCATACCAATCTGGAGTGGTACGAGTTCTCGTTGACCAGCGAGGCTCTGTAGCAACTACAACCGAAGTTTCATGATCATCATCATTATCTTCCTCTCTTATTGGTGCAGGCACCACAGGAACTTCTTCCGGTGCTACGCTACTCGCAAGTTCGAGAGAAGGTTCGACAACCTCGTCGAGTTCTACTTTCCTTCCAGTCACTTCTTTCGAGAGAAATTCCTTCTCTAGAAAGGATCCATTCTTGGCAACGAAGATTTTTCCCTCGGATCTATGATAGAAGGTATACCCAATATGTCATCAAGCTTGTCCGGTTGTAACTTCTTTACATAGGCTTCGCAACCCCAAACTTTAAGGAACGACAATTTAGGTTTCTTCTGAAACCATAATTCATACGGTGTCGTTTCAACGGATTTAGATGGTGCTCTATTTAAAGTGAATGCGGCTGTTTCTAATGCATAACCCCAAAATGATAGCGGTAAATCTGTAAGTGACATCATAGAACGAACCATATCTAAGAGAGTTCGATTACGACGTTCGGACACACCATTACGCTGTGGTGTTCCCGGTGGTGTCCATTGTGAAAGTATTTCGCATTTCTTCAAATGCTCGCCAAACTCGTAACTTAGATATTCACCTCCACGATCAGAACGTAGAAATTTAATCTTCTTGTTACGTTGATTCTCTACCTCACTTTGAAATTCCTTAAACTTCTTGAAAGTTTCGGACTTATGTTTCATGAAATAGATATACCCATATCTACTCAAGTCATCCGTGAAGGTAAGAACATAACGATAACCAACGCGCGATGCTACACTCATTGGGCCACACACATCGGTATGTATGATTTCCAATAAGTCCGTAGCTCGCTCCATCATACCAGAAAATGGAGTCTTAGTCATTTTACCCATCAGACATGCTTCGCATCTTTCAAGTGATTCGAAATCAAGTGATTCAAGAAGTCCATCGGAATGGAGTTTCTTCATACGCTTCACTCCAATATGACCAAGACGACAAGGTTACATATAGGTCGAGTTATCGCTCGATTTCAAACGTTTAGCCTCAATGTTATTAATATGTGTATTTCCACTATCGAGATTCAATAAGAATAGACCATCTATCAAAGGTGCATGTGCATAAAACATATTACTCATATAAATCGAACAACCATTATTCTCGAACTTAAACAAGTAACCGTCTCGCAATAAACAAGATCCCGATATAATGTTCATGCTTAACGCAGGCACCAAATAACAATTATTTAAGTATAAAACTAATCCCGATGGTAGATGAAGGGGTAGCGTGCCGACCGCGATCACATCAACCTTTGATCCGTTTCCCACGCGCATCGTCACCTCGTTCTTCGCTAGCTTCCGTTTATTCTGCATCACCTGTTTCGAGTTACAAATATGAGCAACCGAACCAGTATCAAATACCCAGGCACTGAAGGGTTTCGCGGCATAGTAAATCAAAATTTTCTACGGATGCGAACAGAGGGAAGCCAAGATCTAATCTAGGAGATGCAAACAACGAGAGAGATTGGATTAGATCTTCATACCCTTGAAGATTCGCACAATGAACGTTAAATCGGAACATGGGTGATGTAGTCGTACTCGCTTCTCCTCCTCGCGATCCGATCCGATCTAGCACCGCAAGTGGCGATGCCTCCGTGAGATGCACACGTGCAGCACCTCGACGTCTCCTCCTTCCTCGGTCCAGCAAGTATGGTGGAGAGACGGATTGGATCTACAGCACGACGGCGTGGTGCAAGTGGTGGATAGTTTCAGAGGTGGCTTCGCCACGCTGTAGTCCTGGAGGGAGAGAGAGGAGGGCAGCAGGGCGGCTAGGGTTGAGGAGGAGGTGTGTGTGGGGGGGGTGGTGCGCCCCAGCCCTCTATATATAGAGGGGTGGGCGCCTGCCCTAACCCCTCCCCCAAGCCCTAGGCCGGCGGCCAAAGGAGGGAGGAGTGGGGGGCAAGGAAACCCCCCCTTCTAGAAGGTCCAATTAGGGTTTATCCCTTGCTTGGCCGGCTGGGCCCTATGGGGCCTTGTGCCCCTGGCCCAATGCGGCCAGGGCACTCCCTCATAGGCCCATGCCCCCTCCCAGAAGGTGGGGCCACGTTGGTCCCCTTCCGGAAGGTTCTAGAAGCTTAGACAATACCGATTAACTTGAACAATTCCGAACTCCAAAAACTGCACTGCCTTATATGAATCTTATTCTCCGGACCACTCCGGAACCTCTCGTGATGTCTCGGATCCCATCCGAGACTCCGAACAAAAACTCATAAACCAATTATCCAATCTATCCTAGCGTCGATACACGTTAAGTGTGTGACCCTTCGGGTTCGAGAATATGCAGACATGATCTTCTATCAATAATCAACGGCGGGGTATGGAAACCCATATTGACTCCCACACATTCATCGATGATCATATCGGATGAACCATGATGCCAGGATTCAATCAATCCCATATATATATTCCCTTCGTCTCGCGATATTTTACTTGCCCGAGATTTGATCGTCGATACCGTCATACCTAGTTCAATCTCGTTCACGAAGTACTTTACTCGTTCGTAATCCGATATCACTTTGTGATTAACTCCTTAATCACATGCTTGCAAGCGTGTTGATATCGACAAGTGGGCCCGAAGTATATCTCTCCGACTTGGGAGGGACAAATCCCATCTCGATACATACAACCCAATAGGTACTTTCCGATCACCTGAGAGACACCTTTATGATCACCCTCTCATAGGATGACGTTTGATGACCTCAAAGCTTTCTTCCGATACCAGGGAGTTGTATTATCTCATGGTCTAAGGAATACAATATTTGACATAAGAAAAGCTTCGCAAAGATGAACACGATGACACGATCTAATTGCTTTGCTTAGTTTGGGTATGTCCATCATATCATTCTCCCAATGATATGATCTCATTATTAATTGACAACTCATGTCCATGGTTAGGAAACCTTAACCATCATTAATCAATGAGCTAGTCCATAGAGGCGTACTAGGGACACGGTGTTGTTCACAAACCACACAAGTATTAAAGTTTTCGCTTAATACAATTCTAGCATGGAATATAAACTTTATCATGAACAAGAATTATAATAATAACATCTTTATTATTGCCTCTAGGGCATAATTCCAACAGTCTCCCACTTGCACTAGAGTCAATAATCTAGTTTACATTTGGCAACAATCTCACACCCATGGCACTAAGGTGATGATCATGTTTTACACGTGGAAGAGGTTTAGTCAATGGATCTGCGACATTCAGATCTGTATGTACTTTGCTAATCTTCAGATCTCCATCTGCTATATAATCTTGGATTATATGAAACTTGCGGTTGATATGCTTGGTCTTTGGATGATATCTCGGTTCCTTAGCGAGTGCTATGGCGCCAGTGTTGTCACACAATATCTCCAGTGGGTCCAATGCACTTGGAACCACGCCAAGCTCAGTGATGAAGTTCCTGATCCAAACTCCTTCACTTGACGCTTCTGCAGCAGCCATGTATTCCGCTTCTACTGTAGATCCCACGATCACGCTTGCTTGCAGCTTCTCCAGAACACAGCTCCTCCATTCAAAATATACATGTATCCTGTCTGAGATTTAGAATCATCCTTGTCGGTGTCGAAACTAGCGTCGACGTAACCTTTTACGACGAGCTGTTCATCACCCCCATAGACTAAGAACATTTCTTTAGTCCTATTTAGGTACTTTAGGATGTTCTTCACGGCTGTCCAGTGTTCCACTCCTGGATCACTTTGATATCTGCTCGTCAAACTAAGAGCATTGGACACATCCGGTCTATTACACAGCATGGCATACATGATAGAACCTATGGCCGAGGCATAAGGCACTTTGCTAATAGTTTCTCTATCATTTACCGTAGTTGGACACTGAGCCTTGCTAAATATCTTACCTGACAACATAGGCACTGAACCTTTCTTTGCCTTATCCATTCTGAACCTTTTCAGAACTTTGTCTAGGTATGTACTCTGGCTTAAAGCTATCAGGCGTCTTTGTCTATCTTTATAGATTTTGATGCCCAATATATAAGCAGCTTCACCTAGGTCTTTCATTGAAAAACACTTGTTCAAATAACTCTTCACATCGTTAAGCATGTTAATATCATTTCCAATAATTAATATGTCATCCACATATAGTACCAGAAATGTCACCGAGCTCCCACTCACTTTCTTGAAGATGCAAGCTTCGTAGCAATTTGGAACAAATCCAAAGCTCTTGATCACTTGATCAAAACGAAGGTTCCAACTCCGAGATGCTTGCTTCAGTCCATAAATGGAACGCTGAAGTTTGCACACTTTATCAGCATCCTTAGGATCGACAAAACCTTCGGGTTGCATCATATACAACTCTTCATCAATGTTGCCATTGAGGAACGCAGTCTTGACATCCATCTGCCATATTTCATAATCCTGAAACGCAGCAATTGCTAATAAAATCCGAATGGACTTAAACATCGCTACGGGAGAGAAAGTCTCATCGTAGTCAACACCTTGAACTTGTCGAAAACCTTTCGCGACAAGCCGTGCTTTATAGACGGTAACATTACCATCCGCGTCCGTTTTCTTCTTGAAAATCCATTTGCACTCAACGGCCTTTCGGTCGCTAGGAGGGTCCACCAAAGTCCATACTTGGTTTTCGCTCATGGATCCCAATTCGGATTTCATGGCCTCTAGCCATTTATCAGAGTCTGGCTCATCATCGCTTCCTCATAGTTCGAGGTTCACCGTCTTCTACCAACAAGACAATCAAGACAGGTTGTTGCCACTCAGAGGGCACGCGACCTTGTCGACCTGCGACGTTCAGTAGCAGCATCGTCCGAAGCTTCATGATCCTTGTCATTAGCTTCCTCTATCGTTGGTGCAGGCGACACTAGAACAATTTCAGGTGCTGTGCTACTCTCCAATTCAAGAGAAGGTTCAATAACCTCGTCTAGCTCTACTTTCCTCCCACTCACTTCTTTCGAGAGAAACTCCTTCTCAAGAAAGGAACCGTTCTTTGCGACAAACACTTTGCCTTCGGTTCTGTGATAGAAGGTATACCCAATAGTTTCCTTAGGGTATCCTATGAAGACGCATTTCTCCGCTTTGGGTTCGAGCTTGTCCGGCATCAACTTCTTGACGTAAGCTTCACATCCCCAAACTTTAAGAAACGACAACTTAGGTTTAGCACCAAACCACAGTTCATACGGTGTCGTCTCAACGGATTTAGATGGAGCCCTATTTAAAGTGAATGCAGCGGTTTCTAATGCATAACCCCAAAATGATAACGCAAATCAAGAGACATCATTGATCGGACCATATCTAATAGGGTTCGATTCCGGCGTTTAGACACACCATTGCGCTGTGGTGTTCCGGGTGGCGTGAGTTGCGAAACGATTCCGCTTGCTTTAAGATGCGTGAGAAAATCATAACTCAAATATTCACCTCCACGATCGGATCGTAGAAACTTAATCTTTCTGTTACGATGGTTCTCCACTTCATTCTGAAATTCCTTGAACTTTTCAAATGTTCCAGATTTATGTTTCATTAAATAGATATACCCATATCTACTTAAGTCATCGGTAAAAGTGAGAAAATAACGATATCCACCGCGCGTCGAAACACTCATCGGTCCGCATACATCGGTATGTATGATTTCCAACAAGTCTGTTGCTCGCTCCATCATACCGGAGAATGGGGTTTTGATCATCTTGCCCATGAGGCATGGTTCGCATGTGTCAAATGATTCAAAATCAAGAGACTCCAAAAGTCCATCAGAATGGAGTTTCTTCATGCGCTTTACTCCAATATGACCTAGACGACAGTGCCACAAATAAGTAGTATTATCACTATCTACTTTGCATCTCTTAGCCTCAATGTTATGGATGTGTGTTTCATCCCTTTCGAGATTTAGAAGAAATAAACCATTCACAATAGGTGCATGACCATAAAAGATGTTACTCATATAAATAGAACAACCATTATTCTCCGATTTAAATGAATAACCGTCTTGCAACAAACAAGATCCAGAAATAATGTTCATGCTCAACGCAGGCACATAATAACACTTATTAAGGTTTAAAACTAATCCCGAAGGTAAAACTAAGGAGAGCGTGCCGACGGCCATCACATCAACTCTTGATCCGTTGCCAACGCGCATCGTCACCTCATCCCTTGCAAGCCGCCTTCTATTCCGTAGCTCCTGTTTCGAGTTACAAATATTAGCAACTGAACCAGTATCAAATAGCCAGGCACTACAACAAGGGCTAGTAAGGAAAACATCAATAACATGTATATCAAATATACCTTTGATGGTGTCAGCCTTCTTGCCCGCTAAGTACTTGGACGATTGCCCAAAGGACCCTTGTCCTTGCAATAGAAGCACTCGATGTCCGGCTTGGGACCAGACCTGAGCTTCTTCTCGAGGGCAACGCGCTTGTCACGCCTTTCTTGAAGGGATTCTTTGCACCCTTACCTTTCTTGAAGGTGGGGGCTTGTTGACCATCAACACATGATTATCCTTTTGATGTCCACCTCGCAGCCTTCAGCTGCGAATATCTCTGATCGTGTCATTGGAACCAATCTGATTGTGAGTCACTACAAAACTTTTGTAGCCGGGAGGAGTGATTGCAGAACCTGTCAATCTTGAGCTCCTCTGAATCTTGCGTCCAGCTTGCTCAAGGCGTTGAGTGTAGCCCGACATCTTAATGGTGTGCTCACTAACGGAACTCCCTTCCTCCATCTTGCGCTTAAATAACTTCTCGAGATCTCATATCTCTCGAGCGGCCTGAGTCAAAACATGGTTTTCAGCTCCTCGAGAATCTCAAAGGGCCCGGATAGTCTTCAAAACGATTTTGAAGGTCCGATTCCATAGCAAACAACATGGTGCTCTTAATCACACCATAATCATCTTTGCTTGATGATAGACTTTCTCATCACCGCAAGAGCGTTAGGGTGTCACCTAACGCATTCTCAAGGACATAGTCCTTTTGACCGCCAGAGAGAATGATTCTCAGATTGCGGAACCAGTTGGTGAAGTTAGACCCATTGTTTTTAAGCTTTTCCTTCTCAGCAAAAACGTTGAAGTTGAAGTTGGACTTAGCCATTTGATCTACAATATTTGCAAGTACAAATTAGACTATGTTCATGATAACTAGTTCAACTTTTAATCAAATTACTAGATGAACTCCCACTAAATTCAACATCCCTCAAGTTGTTTAGTGAACAAGATCCAAATTCACCACACCTAATCCGATCTTCACGAGAAGAGATGTGGTTTCAATGGTGGACAACAAAGTGTCGATCATATCATTCATATGACTCATGCTTAACCTTTCGGTTCATGTGTTCCGAGGCCATGTCTGTATGTGCTAGGCTCGTCAAGTTAGACCCAAGTATTTCCGCGTGTGCAAAACTGGCTTGCACCCGTTGTATGTGAGCGTAGAGTCTATAGCACCCGATCATCACGTGATGCTTGGACACGACGAACTTTCGCAACGGTGCATACTTGGGGAGAACAGAGTTTTTATCTTGATCTTTAAGTGAGGAATCATCTTATAATGCTACCGTCGCGATCTAAGCATAATAAGATACATAAAAGGATAAACATCACATGCATATAACTTTATGTGACATGGTATAGCCAATCTTCGCGCAATGATCTCCATCTTGTGCGTGCCGGCATGATCTCCATCACTC
Organism: Avena insularis; assembly: GCA_023614405.1. Lineage (NCBI taxonomy): Eukaryota > Viridiplantae > Streptophyta > Magnoliopsida > Poales > Poaceae > Avena > Avena insularis. The sequence continues at coordinate 454,722,668 of CM042697.1, read as the reverse complement.
CACCATGATTTCCTCTACCACGAATAGCAACTACAACTATTGCTAACTACTTAGCGATAAAGTGAAACTATTACATGGTGTATAAGAAGTTGACACACATGTCATACACAATTATAAATACAACCATATGGCTCCTGCCGGTTGTGTACTCATCGACATGCAAGTCGTGAAACATTACAAAACATGATCATCGCATACATTATACACAACATATCTTGGGCCATACCATATCACAGAAAACACTCCCTGCAAAAACAAGTTAGACGCCTCTACTTTGTTGTTGCATGTTTTACGTGGCTTATGGGAGTAGCATGCTAAGAACGATTCTTACCTACGGAAAGCCACAACGGTGATATTATGGTTGCCAAACTCCGGTGTAAATCCCATGACAACTATAGTGAGAGAACGCATCCACACCGCATGTGTGGAACAAGCCACACGTCAAGTGCGGAGCCGGTCTCGCGAACGACGTCGCGTAAGGTTGGCCTAGACCGCTTCAATCTCACTATCCCGCGTCATAAGAAGAACACAAACAAGAGGCTTGCAACAGAAAACATCAACGCCCGCAACAACCATGTTGTGTTCTACTCGTGAAACACATCTACGCATAGATCTAGCTTTGATACCACTGAAGGGTTTCGCGGCATAGTAAATCAAAATTTTCTACGGATGCAAACAGAGGGAAGCCAAGATCTCATCTAGGAGATGCAAACAACAAGATATATTGGATTATATCTTCATACCCTTGAAGATTCGCACAGCGGAACGTTCGTCGGAACGTGGGTGATGTAGTCGTACTCGCTTCTCCTCCTCGTGATCCGATCCGATCTAGCACCGCAAGTGGCGATGCCTCCGTGAGATGCACACGTGCAGCACCTCGACGTCTCCTCCTTCCTCGGTCCAGCAAGTATGGTGGAGATACGGATTGGATCTACAGCACGACGGCGTGGTGCAAGTGGTGGAAAGTTTCTGCAGCAGGGCTTCGCCTACGCGCAGTTTGGAGGGAGAGAGAGAGGACGGCAGCAGGGCGGCTAGGGTTGAGGAGGAGGTGTGGGGGGGGGGGGGTGGTGCGCCCCAGCCCTATATATATAGAGGGGTGGGCGCCTGCCCTAACCCCTCCCCCAAGCCCTAGGCCGACGGCCAAAGGAGGGAGGAGTGGGGGGCAAGGAAACCCCCCCTTCTAGAAGGTCCAATTAGGGTTTATCCCTTGCTTGGCCGGCTGGGCCCTATGGGGCCTTGTGCCCCTGGCCCAATGCGGCCAGGGCACTCCCTCATAGGCCCATGCCCCCTCCCGGAAGGTGGGGCCACGTTGGTCCCCTTTCGGAAGGTTCTAGAATCTTAGACAATACCGATTAACCTAACAATTCAACTCCAAAAACTGCCGCCTTTATATGAATCTTATTCTCCGGACCACTCCGAACCTCTCGTGATGTCTCGGATCCCATCCGAGACTCAACAAAAACTCATAAACCAATTATCCAATCTATACTAGCCGAGACACGTTAAGTGTGTGACCCTTCGGTTCGAGAATATGCGACATGATCTTCTATCAATAATCAATGGGTCTGAAACCCATATTGACTCCCACACATTCATCGATGATCATATCGGATGAACCACGATGCCAGGATTCAATCAATCCCATATATATATTCCTTCGTCTCGCGATATTTTACTTGCCCGAGATTTGATCGCTTGCATGGTCATACCTAGTTCAATCTCGTTCACAACAAGTACTTTACTCGTTCCGTAATCCGATATCACTTTGTGATTAACTCCTTAACCACATGCTTGCAAGCGGTGTTGATATCGATTACCGAATGGGCCCGAAGTATATCTCTCCGACTTGGAGGGACAAATCCCATCTCGATACATACAACCCAACAGGTACTTTCCGATCACCTGAGAGACATCTTTATGATCACCCTCTCATAGGATGACGTTTGATGACCTCAAAGCTTTCTTCCGATACCAGGGAGTTGTATTATCTCATGGTCTAAGGAATACAATATTTGACATAAGAAAAGCTTCGCAAAGATGAACACGATGACACGATCTAATTGCTTTGCTTAGTTTGGGTCTGTCCATCATATCATTCTCCCAATGATATGATCTCATTATTAATTGACAACTCATGTCCATGGTTAGGAAACCTTAACCATCATTAATCGATGAGCTAGTCCATAGAGGCGTACTAGGGACACGGTGTTGTTCACAAACCACACAAGTATTAAAGTTTCCGCTTAATACAATTCTAGCATGGAATATAAACTTTATCATGAACAAGAATTATAATAATAACATCTTTATTATTGCCTCTAGGGCATAATTCCAACAGGCACTACTACGAGTACTAGTGAGATACACATCAATAACATGTATATCGGATATACCTTTCTTCTTGATGTTGCCGTTCTTCAAATCCGCCAAGTACTTTGGGCAATTCCGCTTCCAGTGACCTTCTCCCTTGCAGTAAAAGCACTCGATGTCGGCTTAGGTACAGCCTTGGTCTTCTTCGTCGGCGCGGTAACTTTCTTACCACCCTTATTGAAGTGTCCCTTTTGCTTAGACTTGCCTTTCTTGAATTTGGTGGTCTTATTGACCATCAACACTTGGTGCTCTTTCTTGATCTCCACTTCTGCTGATTTCAACATAGCAAACCGTTCTGGCAACTACTTGTTCATGTTTTGCATATTGTAGTTCATCACAAAGTTCTTGTAACTTGGTGGTAGTGATTGGAGGACATGGTAAATCCCCAAAGCATTAGGAATCACTATACCCAAGCTTTGAAGTTTGTTTGCGTGCCCAGACATCTTAAGCACATGCTCACGATTTGAGCCTCTTCCATCATGCAGTTAAAGAACTTTTCAGAAGCCTCATAGCTCTCAATTGTCGCATGAGTCTCAAAGATCAATTTGAGATCATGGACAATATCATGTGGGTCTGAATTCTCAAACCTTTTCTGAAGCTCCGATTCTAAACCATACAAGATAGCACACTGAACTGTGGAGTACTGAGTCTTCCGAGCGAGGTAAACATTCTTTACTTCATCGGTAGCAGATGGCAGTGGGTCACCCAATGCATCCAGACATAGGTCAAATTACCAGCTGTGAGGACAATCCTCAAATTGCGGAACCAATCCGCGAAGTTGCTTCCATTGTTTTTCAACTTTTCTTTCTCTAGGAACGCATTAAAATTGATGGTAGGGGCCGCCATTGATCTACAACATATTTGCAATAGTTTAGACTAAGTTTATGACAAATTGAGTTCTAATTAATAGTTAAATTAATCTAGGTGAACTTCCACTCAAAACAACATCCCTCACATTGTTTTAGTGATCACACGAACCAAATCCACCACATCAACACCGATCATCACGAGAGTTGATATAGTTTCAATGGCGAACAATTGACATGTTCATCATATCTACTATATGATTCATGCTTTACCTTTCGGTGATTCGTGTTCCGAGACCATGTCTGTAAATGCTAGGCTCGTCAAGATCAAACCTTAGCTTCCGCATGAGCAAATCTGGCTTGCTCATGTTGTATACACTTGCGGAATCTAACACACCCAATCATCACGTGGTGCTTCGAAACAACAAGCTTTAGCAACGGTGCTAACTAAGGGTGAACACTTTATGACTTGAAATTCATGTGCTTGAGGGATCATCTTATAATGCTACCGTTGTTAACTAAGCAATACAAGATGCATAAAGGATTAACATCACATGCAATTCATAATATGTGATATGATATGGCCTTTCTTCTTTGTGCTTCCGATCTCCATCTTCAAGCACGAACATGATCTCCATCATCACCGGCATTGCATCAAGGTCAATGACGCTTCTCCATGGTTGTCGTCCACCGGCTTCAACTATTACAACTACTTTGAATAGACACGCGGGTCTTAACAAAATTAAAGACAACCATATGGCTCCTGCCGGTTGCCAACTTACAATAAGGAACATTGCATACATCAAATATAATCACAATCATGGCCATATCACATCATTAAGACACCCCGCAAAACAAAGTTAGACGCCTCTACTTTGTTTGCATGTTTTACGTGGTTTGGGGCTTTCAATAAGTGTCATTCTAACTTACGAACAAGAACCACAACATTGATACTAGTATTGTCAATCACCCGTTGTAAATTGGATCTTAACTATGCTAGGAGAAACAGGCACCCGCAAAGACACTTATGCAATACAAGTTGCATGTCAAGCGTGGAGCAAGTCTCATGAACGATGTCATGTAAGGTTAGCTCGGGCCGCTTCATCCCAACATCCCGCAAGATGCAAAGTACACAAGAAGCAATCGACAATAAAAGCATCAACGCCCACAATGACCATTGTGTTCTACTCGTGCAACAGATCTACATATAGACACGACTCTGATACCACTGTAGGGTTTCGTAGCATGGAAAACAAAAAAATTCTACCGCATACAAACAAACAAGCCAAGATCTATATACTAGATTGTAGCAATGAGTCAATGAAATAACTCACCCTCGAAGATTCCAAAGTGTTTAACGAGAGCGGATTCTCGTGGGTGATGTAGTCGTACTCTTCCCGATCTCAAGATCGCGTAGACGATCCTTCCGGCTGCATGCGCAGCGCTCCCATGATCACATCGTTAAATTTTCGATGAAGACCTTCCTCTCCCTTGTTCCAAAGAAGCGGAGGTTGTAGCACTCTCCTCGCGATTCCGGCAAAGACAACGGGCGTGGTACCTAAGTAGAGGGAGATCTCGAGGCTTCGCCTTAAGCGGCAGTATGGTGGACTATGAGAGAGCTCCTCGGCGATCTAGGGTTTAGACACACCAAGGAGGAGGTGCTAGGGCCGGCGGCTAGGGCTTGGGGCTTGCCCAAGTCGGCAGCTAGGGGAGCCCTAGGCGGCGGCAACAGGAGGTGGCGGCGCCGAGCTAGGGTTTTGGGGTGGAGAACTTGTGTGCTAGGAGGGGCAGCCCTGCCCCTCCCTTTATAGGTGGGAGGCGCCAGCCAAGGGGAGGGAGTCCCTCCCCAACTCGGATCCCTAGTGGGCCGGCGGTGGAGGAGGAACTCCTCCCCAACTCGGTTTCCCACTTCCCCTCCACTTCCCAAAATAGCCGTTTGACTTTTCAAATTGGCGTTTGACTTTTCATACTAGGATTTGATTAAACCCTTTATTTTGTTCAGCGAGGACACCTAGTACATGATGCAATCATTCCAACTTGGTATGACACATTCATGTACCCTTACCCTTCGGAGTACCGGACATTTCGGAACCTTCTAGAACATTCCCGATGAAAACACCGGAACCATTCTCCAACCTCGAAACAGGACTTTCCTTATATGAATCTTATTCTCCGGACCATTCCGGATCTCCTCGTGATATCCCGGATCCCATCCGAGACTCCGAACAACATTCGGTCTCTTACTCATCATTCCATAACTACTCAAACAACGTCGAATCCTTAAGTGTGTCTCCCTACGGTTCGTGAATTATGCGGACATGATCGAGACACTTCTCCGAACAATAACCAATAGAGGAATCTGGAAATTCATATGGCTCCCACATATTTCTACGATTACTTTGAGAACGAATGAACCACTTACATACGATACCAATTTCCCTTTGTCTCACGATAGTTTACTTATCCGAGGTTATGATCGTCGGTATCTCTGCATACCTAGTTCAACCTCGTTACTGATAAGTACTCTTTTCTCGTTCCCGTGATATGTGATCCCTCAGAGCCACCACATGCTTGCAAGCTAATCGGATGACCTTTCACCGAGAGGGCCCAGAGTATATCTATCCGTCATATGGATGGACAAATCCCACTATTGATCCATGTGTCTCAACCAATACTTTCCGAACACTCAATGCCACCTTTATAGCCACCCAGTTACGGTGTGGTGTTTGATGTCATCAAAGCATCCTTCCGGTGAAGGTGATATGCATGATCTCATGGTCGAAGAAATTAGGTTAGTATGTATCAGAAAGCATATAGCAATTGAACTATTAAAATGACTTGATCTTTATGCTACGCTTATCTACAGGAGTATGTCCACCATATTATTCTCCTAACGATATGATCTTGTTGTTAATGACATCTCAATGTTCATGATAGGGAAACCATAATCATTTATTAACGAACAAGCTAGTAATATATAGAGGCTTTACTAGGGACTTCAATTTAAGTTTACAAATCACACAAGTATTAATGTTTCCTTGTTAATACTATTATAGCATGAATGTAAAAATTTATCATAAACACAAAGATATAATAATAACTACATTTATTATTGCCTCTAGGGCATATCTCCAACACATTTTACAAACATTCACACATTATTATTATTACAATACCAGAAGTTTAAGACTTCAAAAGGTTTCAACTTACAAACCAAAATATAAAGTGTTTCAGCGGAATTTAAAAGTAGCAACTCCGACTAGGAGTTGAGCTCAGCAGCTTATTCTATAGAGTTCATGCTGCTCAGCTCCATTAGTTACTACTAACTAGGATACTTAGTTGGACTCGTTATCGTCAACACCATAGCAAATTTCGTAATCCACTCCTTCAATACCTCCTAACAGGTCAGGCTCCTCGTAGAACACATCTTCTTGGCATTCAGCTGCATACATTGGCACGTATTCGGGATCCTCAGAGTCTAAGCAAGGGATCAAAGGAAAGGATGAGTAACAGCGTTACCCAACAAGTTCATTATATGCAAGGTGGGAAGTTTGATACTCTAACTACCACCTCAGACTATAAGTCCTTGGCACTATGCAGTTTTTGTAAATCTTTCTTCAAAGATTGATTTTATTATAAAAATCTATGATCATCAGCCTTCACAAGTTGACCAGAACTTTCATGAAGTTCCTTTCCTGCCGCGTTCGTAGCTCCTTCCCGGAACACGGAGTAACAAGTTACAATTTTTACACTCTATAGAGGTACGTTACTTTACCCATGAGATATCAACTCCTTGTTGTACAACCGAGCGTACTTTCCCATCCATAATTCCATGATGTGGGGCCCAGTAGTTGGTCCAAGCCAATCACTGCCCCCTTCGCGACCTCGCATGCCTCCTTGGTGTACACCATGCCCACATAATGAATTACGGCAATGGTTTGTACAAACCGTTAGATGCCAGAACTATCGTGGGACGATGAGGGTTCTCACCCATATGCTGCATATCCTCTATGAATTACCAATTAATATGCACGCTACAAGGATAACAGCCAACACCTGCACATCTGGCTTCATGCGAGAGAAAGAAGATATATCTGACTTCTCTGTTCCATTCCAAATCTCATGGCTAACGCGTAATATACGACGCTAGAATCACTCATGTCAGGGGTTATTAAGTCCCTAATTGATCATCATTCTTGCAAATAGAACATTAAGTTCTATTGCTCCATTATATCATCACTTAGGATGATATCTAAGATTTCTTTATTTGTGAAAATAATATTTTCTTTCTTTAGAGTACATATGATAACACACAATTTGCAAATACTTTGATAAAGACTCTTCATAGGATATGAGCAAGTGATGAACTTGCCTTGTGATGGCAAGGTAGTGAAGTCTGATGCTTGCACTGGACCTTGAGCTTCTATGTCTACAAAAACATGATTATTGACCGGTAAGGACAATATTTAAAGAAGCAAAATGATTATGCAAAGTAATGTAATGCATCATTTAACTTGATATGCATTCTCCCCATTATTATAAAAATTCTTTTTAATAATTAAGGATTTATAAATATTATTTTTTTAATATTTATAATAGAATATTGTATTCTTTTATTTTATTTCCCTTTTATTTGACTTTTATTGATTTAATAATTCTTTTAAGAATTATTACTTAAATATCAAAAATTGTTATTAAATTTTTGTTTAGTATTTTTATAAAATACTACAATATAAATAGATAATGAAAGTGATTTTTATTTATTTTTATCATCTTTCAATAATTTTGTAAAATTCCATAAGGAATATATAAATTACAAAATTCTTAATAGAATTTATATGTCTAAAATTTTATCTTTTAATTTATTTGGATTATTGTGCATCCAAAAATATTTTATTTATAATTTTTGTACTTTTATTTTATTTTCTAGAATTTAATTAAGTTCAGGGGTATTTTAGTCTTTTCCTATTTATTAAAACAGACTCCAAATGACTTGGGCTGGCCATTTGGGTTATTGGGCCCTTGTGGCCCAGTAGGGCAAGGTCAAAACAGCACCCCAAAGGGTTTTCGGCCCACCAACCCAACTCACTCGCTATCTGTAGGGGTTCGTAGCATGGAAAACAAAAATTTTCTATCGCATACAAACAAACAAGCCAAGATCTATCTACTAGATTGTAGCAACGAGTCGATAGAAGAACTCACCCTCGAAGATTCCAAAGCGGTTAACGAGAGCAGATTCTCGTGGGTGATGTAGTCGTACTCTTTCCGATCTCAAGATCGCGTGAGCGATCCTTCCAGGTATACGTTCCAGCGCTCCCTTGATCGGTCACACGTTCGGTACTCGACGAAGACCTTCCTCTCCTTGTTCCAAAGAGTGGAGGTTGTAGCACTCTCCTCGCGATTCGGCAAAGACAACGGCGTGCAGGAAGTAGAGGAAATCATGAGGCTTCGCCTTAAGCCGGTGCGAGTGTGGTGGAGCTTATGAGAGAGGCTATTAGTGGTCTAGTAATTATACACACCAATTAGAAGGCTCTAAACCAATTAGAAGGCTCTAAACCGTTGGCTAAAGCAATTAGAAGCTCTAAACCAAAACGGCTCTAAACCGGAGGTAGAAGATAGGAACTTGTGTGTGCTAGGAGGAGCCCCCTCCTTATATAGGTGGGAGGGCGGCCAAGGGAGGAGAGTCCCTCCCAAGTCGGCTTGGGCGCCGCCAAGGGAGGAACCCTCCTCCAATTCGGCCTCCACCAATCCTCCTCTCTTCCCACTTCCCAAAATTGCCGTTTGACTTTCAAACTAGCCGTTTGACTTTTCAATTTAGGATTTAAATAAACCCTTTATTTTGGACAGCGAAGACACCTAGTACATGATGCAATCATTCCAACTTACAATGACACATTCATGTACCCTTCCCCGAGTCTGGACATTCCGGGACCTTCTAGAATGTTCCGATGAAAACACGGAACCATTCCCCAACTCCGAAATGGGACTTTCCTTATATGAATCTTATTCTCCGGACCATTCCGGATCTCCTCGTGATATCCGGATCTCATCCGAGACTCAACAACATTGGTCTCTTTCTCATAATACCATAACTACTCAAACAACGTCGAATCCTTAAGTGTGTCTCCCTACGGTTCGTGAATTATGCGGACATGATCGAGACACTTCTCAACAATAACCAATAGAGGAATCTGGAAATTCATATGGCTCTACATATTTCTCGATTACTTTGCGATCGAATGAACCACTTACATATGATACCAATTTCCCTTTGTCTCACGATATATTTACTTATCCGAGGTTATGATCGTCGGTATCTCCGCATACCTAGTTCAACCTCGTTCTTGATAAGTACTCTTTTCTCGTTCCGTGATATGTGATCCCTTGTGAGTCACATGCTTGCAAGCTAATTGGATGACATTTCACCGAGAGGGCCAGTATATCTATCCGTCATATGGATGGACAAATCCCACTCTTGATCCATGTGTTTCAACCAATACTTTCCGAACACTCAATGCCACCTTTATAGCCACCATGTTACGGTGTGGTGTTTGATGACATCAAAGCATCCATCCGGTAAAGGTGATATGCATGATCTCATGGTCTAAGGAATTAGATAACTATGTATCAGAAAGCATATAGCAATTGAACTATTGAAATGACTTGATCTTTATGCTACGCTTATCTATAGGAGTATGTCCACCATATCATTCTCCTAACGATATGATCTTGTTGTTAATAACATCTCAATGTTCATGATAAGGAAACCACAATCATCTATTAACCAACAAGCTAGTGAAGTATAGAGGCTATACTAGGGACTTCAAATTAAGTTTACAAATCACACAAGTATTAATGTTTCCGGTTAATACAATTATAGCATGGTATGTAAACATTTATCATAAGTGTGAAGATATGATAATAACCACTTTATTATTGCCTCTTGGGCATATCTCCAACAGTCTCCCACTTGCACTAGAGTCAATAATCTAGTTTCAAACCTTTGTGTATTCAACACCTATGGCTTTCCGGTGTTGTATGTACACGATTGCTAGTGGTCAACTGATCTCCGGATCTGACACTTCCAGGTCCGTGTGTAATTGCATGTCTTTGCGTCTCTACGCATCACTCATTCTCTAATGAGATGGCTTTGTATGATTTGGTCTTTTGGTGTGACCTTTAGTTCTTTGGGGTTAAAACATGTTGATAATATTGTCACAATATATCTTCATAGTATTATCCTTTGTGAACTATACCTAGTTTGATAACAAACTACTTGACACAAATGCCCTCTTTTGCTGCTATAATAGCAGTCATATACTTAGCCTTTTGTTGAAGTATCTGTCACAATGTCTTAACTTTGGAACTCATCCAAATCCATTATGGAACTCACTTTCCATTATATTGTGCCACCCTTAGTTTAGATTGAGATAAACTTAATTTGTAATCTGTGACAAAACTAGTATCAATGTAGTACTTTTACAATGAACTAATCATCTATTTGTCACTTCTACAAATAATATACTCTTAGTTCTTCCAAAAGATCATAAGAATATCCTTACTATCGTCCAATGATCATCTTATGAATCATTCTGGTATATGCTCATAATATTTATAGCATAGGACATATCTGGATTTGTACATATCACAGTATGATTGATATAAATACTCTTTGTGATTTCATACATCAAGTATCAATCTATACTTGAATCTTTGTTTCACTTAACAAGTGCCAATACACTTGAATATATCATCAACATTGAACTCTTTCAATCCTTTCTGTGCAACAAGAACCTTTCTTGTAGTTTCTATATTGAATTCATTCAATATCTCGTCTATGTATACGGCACAACCATATTAGCGTCTATTGATGCCAAATATTTGGGTTTTGCCTAAGTCTTTCATCGGGATGAAATTCTTAATATGTGTTAATAAAAGATACATTATTTCCAATCAACAATATGTCTTCCACATAATGTATTAGAAACATGTCTCAGCGCTCCCACTTAATTTCTTGCAAATGCAAGCATCTTCATTGTTTCCGATGAAATTAAACTCTTTTAACAGTTTCATCATAGTGAAGATTCCAACTCCGCTATGCTTACTTCAACCATTGAAGTTTGCATATGCTTTTAGCATCCTTTGAATTAACAAAACCCTTTGGACCGTGTCATGCACACGTCCTAGGTAACCATTCTATTAGAAGAACTTGTTTTGTGTATTATACTACCACATAACAAATTATATGTAGTGGTTGCTACATTAATCCGTCTAGACTAAAAATCGCTATGAAAGATCAAATCTTGTCATATACAACCTTTGAACATTGTTGTGAACTCTTTCCCAACATGTCGACTATTTCATAGATGTGAAACATCCATGTCTACTTCTTTATAGATCCAAACACAACTGCAAGGTCTTACACCTTTTTCGAGGGTCCTTCAAGTTCAAAACTTGATTTCTCGTGTATGGAACTATCACGGATTTTATGGCTTCAAGCCATTTGACGGAGTCAGGGCCCATCATCGCTTCTTTGCATTTAGTCGGTTCATTATTCTCAAATAATGATTCAACCCTCAAATCTTGGTATTTGATTGTTCATCCGACCTACTTGTTTCAATAGAAACTTAGACCTCCGTGACCACAACCTTTGAGGCACGTGAGCCATGAGCATTGTTGCTGCCTCCGGAACACTTTTTGGTGCTGCGCAACTTTGCACATATAGCTAAGGTTCTTTTAACCTTATCAAAGTTCTATTGTCCTCCCACTTAACTTTTCACGAAAAATTCCTTCTCAAAGAAACTTGACGTTCTAAGCGACAAACACTTTTGTCTCCGGTGTTTATGGAGAAATACTTAATAGTAATACAAAGACAGGTTTATCCGACTTTGGTTGCAAACATCTTTCTTAAGCAAAGCATACCAATGTTTAAGAAAGGACTACTTGGGTTTTATCCCAAACCATAACTTTATATGGTGTCATTTCAGCGGATTATGATGGAGCTCTTTTCAGTGGAAAAGCGGTAATCTCCAAAGCTTTTAATCTTTAAAATATAATGGCAGTTTTATGAATTATACCTTTGATCTTACCATGTCAAACAAGGTTTAATTACATATCTCGAATGCTCCATACTCTTATGGTGTTTCGGAAAATGCAAATCCACGGAACTATTCCATAAATCTTAGGTATTATGCTAAACTTGTAACTTAAATATCTTCCTTTATGATCTTATCATAAACTATTCATATTCTTGTTACAATGATTTTGCACTTCATCTTGAAAGTCTTTGAACTTTTCAAGTGTTTCATACTTTATCCTTATTAAGTAAATATTCATATATTCACTCAAATTTTCGGAGAAAGCATATGAAGTTGAAATCCATCGCTCTTGACTACACATAATGGAGTTCGTACAACAATATGCACAAGTTCCAATAAGCTAGTCATTCATTCCTTTGGGCCTATGAACGAAGTTTTAATTATCTCTAGGAAAGTTTCACAAACGTCATTTGATCAAAAATCAAAAGACTCCAAAATTCCATCCACATGGAGTTTCTTCATGTTTTCTTTCCAATATAATTTAAACGGCGATGTCACTTCCTAAGTGATCTTTCAATCAATTTGTCTTTCGACAATTTTAGCACTAGTTTTATGGATGTGATTTCTCCAACGAGATTTGTGAATCATCCATCTTTTATGGATTACGGCAATTATTTGAACAACCCTTTTGTTCTCATAATACCGATAAAACAAATCGAAGGCAAGCTTTGATGTTTAACGAGCAACACAATAACCCTTTATTTGTTTTCGATGAACATCATCACATATTCTTTTGCTAGTTACTTAGGCCATTGTAGTTCATGAATTGTGTTGTTTCGTATGACGATTCACACCAACAAATTCAGTATCAAATACTTAAGAACCACATTGTTTAATAAGCAAAGAATATAGCCATAACACATATATCATTTATATACTTAAACTGAACAATTCTAGTCTTTTCTTTTCTGCCATATATTTATGAGATTCTCTTTCAGTATTTCCTTTTCTGTTTGAAAGAATCTATCAACATCAATAGTGGAGTCATACTTATGACACATAGTCCAAAGCGTGTATAGTTAAATACCAATGTCTTTGAACTTGCACTTTGAAGTAGATCACCATTATCAAATATTTGGTGTTCTTTCAAATTCCTTTCTTTAGTAATCTCTTGGTGTAGTAAACATTTTACCTACATCAAATATTCACCCTCATCATGGACTTATCCATGATCTAGCTACTTTTAGTTTGTAACGGTGAATCGCGAGTATAATGTTGCTCTCCAAAACCTTTTGGAAGATTAGGACAAATAGTGTCTCCAACCTTTTGAAAATTCTCATCCAAATATGAGAACATGAACTTTGCCATATTATACTCTATCATGTTGTAACCAAAACTTTGTTTCAGATATCACAATATCTTCCACACATCATGGTTTCTGAAACAACTCTTTCAGATCCTAGATAACCTTGATATTAAGACAATCTTTGAATATCAAGAATCACGGAGACAAACATGATACTTATATACTAACATTTGGAATTGTTACTCTTGATTCAATACTAATTATTAAACTTCATGGAGTAACCGGAACTTACTGAAAGTTTGCAATAGGACTTTTAAACTTTAGATTAACACTTCAATACAATACGATACCAGTTCGTAAAGTAACTAACCAGAATTCTATAGTTCTATCATCTCAATTATAACTAAGCGCAAGGTGGTAAACGGATGCCAATGACTACAACAACTATGCAAATTCACTTTGATTTAGTTTATGATAAATTGAGTTCTAATTAATAATTAAATTAATCTAGGTGAACTCCCACTCAAAACAATATCCCTCACATTGTTTTAGTGATCACACGAACCAAATCCACCACATCAAAACCGATCATCACGAGAGTTGATATAGCTTCAATGGCGAACAATCAACATGTTCATCACATCTACTATATGACTCATGCTCTACCTTTCGGTAATCCGTGTTCCTGAGGCCATGTCTGTACATGCTAGGCTCGTCAAGATCAAACCTTAGCTACCGCATAAGAAAATCTGGCTTGCTTACGTTGTATTCACCCGCGGAATCAAAGACACCCGATCATCACGTGGTGCTTCGAGCAGCAAGCTTTGGCAACGGTGCTGACTAAGGGTGAACACTTTAGAACTTGAAATTTATGTGCATGAGGGATCATCTTATAATGCTACCGTCGTCTACTAAGCAATACAAGATGCAAAAAGGATTAACATCACATGCAATTCATAATATGTGATATGATACTTTCTTCTTTGTGCTTTCGATCTCCATCTTCAAGCACGAACATGATCTCCATCATCACCGGCATAGCATCAAGGTCAATGACGCTTCTTCATGGTTGTCGTCCACCAGCTTCAACTATTACAACTACTTTGAATAGACACGCAGGTCTTAACAAAATTAAAGACAACCATATGGCTCCTGCCGGTTGCCAACTTACAATAAGGAACATTGCATACATCAAATATAATCACAATCATGGCCATATCACATCATCAGACACCTGCAAAACAAAGTTAGACGCCTCTACTTTCTTTGCATATTTTACGTGGTTTGGGGCTTTCAATAAGTGTCGTTCTAACTTACGAACAAGAACCACAACATTGATACTAGCATTGTTGATTACCCGTTGTAAATTGGATCTTTACTATGCTAGGAGAAACAGGCACCCGCAAAGCCACTTATGCAATACAAGTTGCATGTCAAGCGTGGAGCAAGTCTCATGAATGATGTCATGTAAGGTTAGCCCGGGCCGCTTCATCCCAACATACCGCAAGATGCAAAGTACACAAAAAGCAATCTACAATAAAAGCATCAACGCCCACAATGACCATTGTGTTCTACTCGTGCAACAGATCTACATATAGACACGGCTCGATACCCTTTGTAGGGGTTCGTAGCATGGAAAACAAAAATTTTCTATCGCATACAAACAAACAAGCCAAGATCTATCTACTAGATTGTAGCAACGAGTCGATAGAAGAACTCACCCTCGAAGATTCCAAAGCGGTTAACGAGAGCAGATTCTCGTGGGTGATGTAGTCGTACTCTTTCCGATCTCAAGATCGCGTAGATGATCCTTCTAGCGCCACGTTCTAGCAGCGCTCCCGCAGTCGGTCACACGTTCGGTACTCGACGAAGACCTTCCTCTCCCTTGTTCCAAAGAAAATGGAGGTTGTAGCACTCTCTCGCGATTCCTGAAAGACAACTGGCGTGGTACCTAAGTAGAGGGAAATCCGAGGCTTCGCCTTAAGCAGTAGTGTGGTGGAGCTTATGAGAGAGGCTATTAGTGGTCTATTAATTAGACACAACAATTAGAAGGCTCTAAACCAATTAGAAGGATCTAAACCGGCTAAAGCAATTAGAAGCTCTAAACCAAAACGGCTCTAAACCGGAGGTAGAAGATAGGAACTTGTGTGTGCTAGGAGGGGAGCCCTGCCCCTCCTTATATAGGTGGGAGGGCCGGCCAAGGGGAGGAGAGTCCCTCCCCAAGTCGGCTTGGTGGGGCGCCGGCCAAGGGAGGAACCCTCCTCCAATTCGGCCTCCACCAATCCTCCTCTCTTCCCACTTCCCAAAATTGCCGTTTGACTTTCAAACTAGCCGTTTGACTTTTCAATTTAGGATTTAAATAAATCCTTTATTTTGGACAGCGAAGACACCTAGTACATGATGCAATCATTCCAACTTACAATGACACATTCATGTACCCTTCCCCCCCCCCGGAGTGCCGGACATTCCGGGACCTTCTAGAATGTTCCCGATGAAAACACCGGAACCATTCCCCAACTCCGAAATGGGACTTTCCTTATATGAATCTTATTCTCCGGACCATTCCGGATCTCCTCGTGATATCCCGGATCTCATCCGAGACTCCGAACAACATTCGGTCTCTTTCTCATAATACCATAACTACTCAAACAACGTCGAATCCTTAAGTGTGTCTCCCTACGGTTCGTGAATTATGCGGACATGATCGAGACACTTCTCCGAACAATAACCAATAGAGGAATCTGGAAATTCATATGGCTCCCACATATTTCTACGATTACTTTGCGATCGAATGAACCACTTACATATGATACCAATTTCCCTTTGTCTCACGATATGTTACTTATCCGAGGTTATGATCGTCGGTATCTCTGCATACCTAGTTCAACCTCGTTACCGATAAGTACTCTTTTCTCGTTCCCGTGATATGTGATCCCTTGTGAGCCAGTCACATGCTTGCAAGCTAATTGGATGACATTTCACCGAGAGGGCCCAGAGTATATCTATCCGTCATATGGATGGACAAATCCCACTCTTGATCCATGTGTTTCAACCAATACTTTCCGAACACTCAATGCCACCTTTATAGCCACCCTGTTACGGTGTGGTGTTTGATGACATCAAAGCATCCATCTGGTAAAGGTGATATGCATGATCTCATGGTCTAAGGAATTAGATAACTATGTATCAGAAAGCATATAGCAATTGAACTATTGAAATGACTTGATCTTTATGCTACGCTTATCTATAGGAGTATGTCCACCATATCATTCTCCTAACGATATGATCTTGTTGTTAATAACATCTCAATGTTCATGATAGGGAAACCACAATCATCTATTAACCAACAAGCTAGTGAAGTATAGAGGCTATACTAGGGACTTCAAATTAAGTTTACAAATCACACAAGTATTAATGTTTCCGGTTAATACAATTATAGCATGGTATGTAAACATTTATCATAAGTGTGAAGATATGATAATAACCACTTTATTATTGCCTCTTGGGCATATCTCCAACACTATCTTCTCTCTCGAGCTCACCCCTGTCCGTCTCCTTCCTCGACCCCGTGGTCAGTGGTGTCGCCGCCGGCGATTCCCGCCGTCGTGGACCGCCCTGGCCGCCATGGTGCAGGAAGAGGTTGTCGACCCTGCTCTTCCCTCCTGTCCAACTGGATTTGGACATGGAGCCCTCCTGCGACCAGATCGATGTCGTCCCGAACCCTAGGGATTGGGGTTGGCGTTGATCCTGGCGCCGCCGCTGCTGTCGTGCGTCGTGGTGATTCACCTCGCCCCTAGGCGTGGCTAGGCCTGTGCAGAAACACAAACCGGTGAAACCGGTTAAACCGACAGCTGGAAGGTTAGTTCATTTTCTTTCACATCTCCAATCCGAACTTCCAAACTAGTGCAAAAATTTGAACTAAGTAAAACCAGCTAAACCAACCAAACCGCTTTTGCACAGGCCTAGGCGTGGCTATGGTCGCCGCTGTGGCGCTGTATGGGTCGCAGCGCCCCCTTGGGGGTGCTCCCCGTGCTGCTTCCTCTTCTATTCTCCAGCGAGGACCTTTGGTGAGTGCTTCCTCTCCTCTCATGCTGCTCTGTGTTAGGTCATCCTCTACTAGATGTTTGTTGTTGATCTTTCTGGTTACTGTCTTGTCCTGATTAGGGTTCTTGATTCTGTTTAGGGTTCATACCCTGCTGTTGATTAGATACTGATGAATTAGATCATGTGTTGATGATCTCTGAATCTGTTAAGTGGTGATTAGCTGTGGCTTATTGCTGATGGTTATCTGGGTTGATGCTAGTGGTTTACTGCTGATGATTCAAGGTTAAATCTTATATGATTTAGATGGTAAAGTTGTTCTGGAAGCACTACTTGGTAAAGCTAGTGGTTTTGATAACTTACCACTGTCATTACTTGATTAACGACAATGCGTATGGTGTGATGAAGTTACTTTCTTAGTACTGTTGGCTTGAGAATTCATGTGTAGTTTGAGATCAAAATGGTCTCTTACAGTGAAGACATATATATATATATATATATATGAATATCCTGTTTATGATTCCTGTGTTTAAGAACAGGAAAATGATTTATAACTGGTTGATTGTATCTGTGAAGATTGGATGCTGAACTTGCTTAGTTTAGAACTGTTCTTGTGACACCATCCTTGTATGGCACACAAGTCTAGATTCTTTTGCTTGGTGTGGTTTCATTCAAGATTAAGATTTGGCTTGGCATGGTAGATAAGTGAAATCCTCTTTCCTTATATCCCTAGAACCAATTATGTTGGTCTGAGGTTTAGGGATTTAGACCTCTATCTTGTTGATTCACATGGACTAATTCTGGTAGTGATACCAGCTACTATTGCTTGAATCAAAGTTGGGAAAAGATGCTTGTAAGCTTGATAACTTATATAGATCCATAAGATTAAATTCTAAGGTGCTACTCTTTTCTTAGAGATGTGCCTAGAAGTTTAAATCTTAGCTATGTTCATTCTTGAATTGAAATATAGCTTGATAACTAAATCAATGGTGTTGTTCTGAGATTTAGTTGGATCCTTATACTTTTCTGATTGCTTATAGAGTTTAAAACCTCAGTGATGGATTCACCCCACTTGGGTGCTTTCTAAGAGTTTGAATAAAATACAGATCATGTATGCTTGTCTAATCTTAGACAGATAGATCATTTGATGGTCTATTTACTCACCGCTATCACTTGATGTTGTGGTGGCTAGTGGTTGATAGTGGTTGATAGTGGTTGATCTTGTGGTAGCTTGATCTTGTGGTTGATCTTGTGCTCCCATGGTATTCCTAGCTCCTGGCCTGTCCTTGATCTAGCCCATCATCTCCTGATCCTGATGGCTTGACCTTGGTCTTGCTATCCACCTGATCTTCCCCCTCCTTATATCACCATCTTGGTGATGAGCTCCTGGGTTTGGTGGATTTGATCAAGCTTGGCTTTGGCTGCTGGCTGCTGTGCTTAGTGTGTAAAAGCAATGGAATGGTGTGGGGATTGGTTTCCCACGACTGTGTGGATGGTTTTGTTTGGTTGTGCTGCTGCTGTGATGTTGACAACACACACCATGCAGTTTGGTGTGTGTGCTGCTTGTGTGCTTGCTACACAGATGTGGATATGTTCAGAATTTTTGAAAGTTACTTTCACCTGATTACTTCTACTTGGCTGGTGAAACTTGCCCCTCCTTGCTATTATTTGACTTTTGGCTTAAAATTATGAAAGATACATTTTTTCATATTGGTGAAACTTGCCCCTTATAAACTCAATGATGAAAAAGTGAACAATGCACTTCACTGTCAACTCTGAGAGTAAAATTATTCTAATTCTAATTTTCTTTTTCTTTTAAGTTTATTTTTATTTTGCAGGAACCAGATTTGAAGATCAAGTCTTTAGTTTAGGATTTTTATTTTTATTTATGCATTAGTCACTTGTAATAACTCTCATATTGAATTGTAATTTTTAATTTATTCTTTTGTACTCTTTATTCTATTCCTTTGTAATAAAGATGGTACTATTATCAATAAAGAAATATTATTCTTTATTTATTTACTATTGTAAAGATTGCGGATGATTCTCATAAGTTACATTTTTTGTAACTTATTTATTGAATACAATTATGAAATGGATATTCATATTCTTAATTGCTCTTTTTATATAAAGTTTCAGTTATTATTGGTTAACTCTTGACTAAATAAAATATTCAAACATCATTTAAAAATCCTTTTGAATTATAATTCAAACACTCAATTTTTAAATTCAAATTTCATTTCCCAAAACACATAAGTCCAAAAAAATCATATCCAAGTCTATAACAATCATCCTTCAAGACTATTCCTAATCTCAAAGTATGAAAGAAACTTTGATCACTTTAGGTTTTTATTTGGCGAAAAAATTACCCACATTTTTACAGATGAATGCATGCAACATTTCAAATTCCTAAATCTACCCTTCGTTAGTTCCTAAATGCTGGGATGTTACAGGTACCACGAGGTCTCGTTCGACAAGATGCGTTATGATGAGCGGTACACTCCGTACATCCAACAGCTAGGACTCCTCCCCTTTATCCACATGGTCACTCGGTCCACACCGGCCTTCAACCCTGCCGCGATCACCGTGATTGTGGACCGGTGGAGGCCAGAGAGGCACACCTTTCACCTTAGGACCGGTGAGACTACGGTCACTTTGCAGGACATGACCATGATCATGGCACTCCCAATCGAGGGAAACCCTGTGTGCATAAGCTCGGATTCAGACGGGTGGCGTGAGAAGATGGTCGCCCTTATAGGGAAGGATCCACCCGAGGCTATAAAAAGAAGGGGGAAAGACTGAAATTGCACCTTGGGAATCCGCTTTCCTTGACTGAAATTGTATCCAATCGTCAACCTTAGGTGGGAACTTATATTTGTACTTGTTCTTGTTGTCCCCCGCAATACGTCGGTCCGTTTCATGTGAATATTTCAGAAATACTCATTCATCATGTCGAATGTATATCAGACTATTGCCACGACGGGCAATGCACGTACACCTTTGAGCAACTTGTTAAATGCCTCTGCCATGTTGCTTGTCATTTGGCCGTACCTCCGGCCACCATCATCAAAAGCTCGTGCCCACTTTCCCATATGTTCAATATTCCTATTGAGAAACTCGCGACCACCCGCATTGAGTTCTTTGTTGAATAGCAATTTGTTGTACAAGTTAGAGAAACGATGTTCCGTGAAAGCGAGGCAACAATCTTGTAGATCATCGGACAAAGCCTTGATCTTGCATGCCCTATAGAAGTTTGCACAAAAGTGTCTCATGCACCAACGATTGTGCAATGGAGCATGGTCGGGAATATCAATCATCACCGCATTCAGAATTCCTTGATAACGGTCAGAGATGACACATATTTCCCTTTGAGGGGTTAATATCTTGGTTCTCAAAAGATATAAGAACCACTCCCAATTATCATTGCTTTACGCCTCCACCAAAGCAAACGCCAAAGGAATCAACCGGTTGTTGGCATCATTGGCTATTGCAATCAAGATAGTGCCTTTGAATTGTCCGGTCATAAAGGTGCCATCAACGGAGATGACCGGCCTACAATGTTCAAAAGCCCGGACACATTGCTCTAAACCCCAAAATGCACGGCCAAAAACTCGCACGGTTTTTCCGTTTACAATCCTTGTCTTGTTCCCATAAGGTTCAACTACATGAACCATGCCCGGGTTAGCATTGGCCCTCGCTAATAACAACCTTGGGATTCGGTTATAAGATTCCTCCCAATCACCGTACAACATCTTGAATGCGGCTTGATTAGCCTTCCATGCCTTCCCGTACTTCAGCTTGTAGTGAAAGAGGGCTTTCACAAGCTCCATGACCATCTTGATGCTCATTATTGGAAATGACGTGATGTCATTGGATAGCCTATAAGCAAGAAACTCGGAGGTGAGTTGCCGATGCTCGTGCTTTGCATCCTTGCCATCCACCACCGGGCCTCGGCAAATGTGAGTTGATACGCAACTAGATATGTGCCAATCGGGACCTCCTTTGAATGTTCTTTCACGCACAATCCAAGGACATCCTTCCTCCTCGCACTTCATCGTGTAACGCTTCTTGATGTCCGAGTGCACGACCGTGTAAGGACGATGATGCTTCACCAAGAAGTCCTTTATCTATTGCTTAAATTCCAACAAGGTCTTGAACCTTGATCCTTTGCAAAGCCACTATTCACTTCATTGCCATCCCGGTAAGAACTTCTCCTTGGTCCAAGCACTATGCTCTTGCCACCATCAATTGTGGCTTCATCCGCGAGACTAAGATCACGAAACAAAGGCACCTGATGGTCCCGACCCAATACGGTATCGTGGATTTTGGCCTCTCTAGCCGTGAACCCCTCCTCGTCAACTTCTTCTTCAGGACCATCATCATCCGAGTCCGATGCATAGACTCAAGAATATGGGAGGTCACGGTCCATGTCATCTTGCGTGATATATTTGTCCAAATCTCCAACATTGTTGTCGTGGAGTTCAACATCATCATCTTCACCCCCACAGTCATCATTTTCCTCTTCCAACACTTCGTCTTGGTGTCTTGAAATCGGGCTCAATGTTTGGGTCAAGGGAGGTTCATGGATTAGCTCTTGGTCTACGGGTGGAGGACTCATAGTACTCAATGGGGATGCCATACGGTTCAAGTCCAAAGAGAATGAACTATCAACTTTCTTGGTGGCAAATAGCTCGAGAGCCTTGTCTAGTAATTCGGCCACCACCTCCTTGTATGCAAGCCAATGGGCCTCGGAGAAGATACGCATGGTCTTCCAACGGACATGCATTCCCAAGCCAACATTATGTCTTCCCTCCAACTCAACAACATCATTTGGGTCCATCCATTTCAATTCAATCCTCAATTGCTCCAAGACCTCGGCATAGGTTGGAGTACACTCAAACACCAAATCGAGCTTGTCCGGGTCCGGTTCTATGTTACCTCTCAAAAAACATCCTTGTCTACATGGTGAACATGAACAATTCTTGCCATGCTTAATCACAACAACAATACCATGGTCAACATATTCAATAGATACCCATACTAACATTAACATAATACCCAACCCCTAGGCCAATGCAACAGCATTCCACCATGCATCTTACAAACAACCTAGGGTTTGCAAGATATGGACCAAAACAAGAAATTAATGGGTGAAATCAAAGAAGAAGGGGAAGAATACCTCAAGGTACTTGGGGGGATCAAACTCCACGGAGAGAGGCTTCCGATTTGGGCACTAGGAGGGAGAAGGTGGAGGGGGAGCAGAGCCGCCGCCGCTGCAGCTTCCTGTGGGTGAGAAAGAATGAGGCTGGGTCGGGGAGGGCTGGCGCCGCGCTGGTACAATACCTAATGTGCGGCGCCACGCGCGCTGGCGCTGCACTACACAGTGCGGCGCCAGACTAAAAGGCGCCGCACTAGCGGGACCGGGGCCCACGAGGCCACGGGCGAGCCACGCTGGCAGGTGCATGGCGCCACGCCTCATGGTGTTGCTCTTCTGAGTGCGGCGCCACCGCCTACGGCGTTGCAAAAAGGGTTAGTGGAGTAAATTTATTTTGGCTAGAGTTCATTTCGTGAATTTGTTATTTTTATGGGTTATTTTTGTCCAAATTGCCGGTGGAAACCACCTGGTCCATAGAAGCTGCACCCTGGGTTTCCCACCTCTCCCTCTCTCCTCATTACACCTCGACCGTTTCGGGTTTTTACTTTTTCTGGCGTTCTCCCTTCTCCCTCCTCCGCTCCAGCGATTCCACCGTCCTGGTGATCCTCTGCCGCGTTTTCGGCCGTCTTTGGGCCGCACTAAGGTACCTCCTTGGATGAGTATATGAACTATATCATCATGGATAGCTTCTATCTTCATGCATGGGTAATTTAGTGCTACTTGCATGTGTAAATAACAAAGTTAGATATTGTACTTGTAGGGGGTAGAAATGTACATGCATCTTGAACTTTAACTTCATCATGCGGTTTATAGGCATCGCCTTGTTCAAATAGGTCCGTTTTTCGCGAGGTTCATTGTCACCTCCGCCCTTTTGCACTTGACCATTCGTGTTGTAGACGTCGCTAGCGTCTTGAGGTTCAGATTTAAACTCGATATCCATTTTGTTCTATATGTTTCCTACCAATCAAACATTTAGAATATCAGTGTTTTTATCAATGTACAACCAGTGGATAACTTAGTCTAACATGGTAGGGTAAGTTGTTAGATATAGTGTGGATAACTCGTGTGCTATCTGGTGGACAACCCCAAACATGTCTTATCATACAGCATATTAGTGTTATCGATCAATAGCCATTGGATATCTTCTTACAAAAATGGTGGGCACCTTTTATAGTGATGGCATGGGTATATTCTTGTTTATTTGGTGGTTTAGTCTATAAACACCATACATCATGTGAAAACCCTAAAAAATCAGTGCACAGCTAGTGGATAACTTGACCCAAATTATATGGATAGCTTTCAAGTTACATCATGGGTAACTCTTGTTTTATCTCGTGGGTTACTCTGCTAACATCAGGCATGTGTACTAATAATTCTGTTTTCACTTGTAGGAATTTCAATACAATGCTGGACATAGACAGTGACAGGGATAGCTACAATGGTGGACATAGATAGTGACAGGGATAGCTACAATGCTGGACATAGGCAGTAAGAAATATGTGTTTTAAAGTTTGGAATTAGGCAGTAGTAAAATAGAGAGGATATAGGAAGTGATTTGTGCAGATTTTCATGCCATAGACAGAGATTGGAACATTGAACCATCAGTTTCCTTAGTTTTCAGGTGATTTCTTCCAATTTTGTGTTGTTGGTCACCCTTGTCCCTTCCTCCCCTCCCCCAAGATGAGATATCTACTTGAAAATGTACCTGAATTGCTCCTCTTTGCTGTTCCCTTCTTGTTACTTCATTTTTAGGTCATCTGGAGGTTGAGATTGAGCTCTGTCATGGTGTTTTCTCTGGTGTGGAGGTTGGAGACGGGCAGGTGAGGTTCCAGATCTAGTTTCCCTTTGTTTTTGTCTTCTTTTATCTTGGAGAGGGTGTTGATCACAGTGGAGGCTCACCTTTTCTGCCTTTTCTCTCTATTGCCGGCGGACCCAGTGGAGAAGAACCACCGTATTTGACTTAGCCAGCGCTTCAATTCGATTAGGGTGGGGTGTGAAACCAATTAGCGAGAATGGACTGGGTCCTAGGGACCAGGGATCGCGAGGACCGTCGTTGTCGGAAGGCGGGAACTAGTAACACGAGGCGCGTGGGACGAATGCTTCACCCGCTAGAAACGAAAATCCAACACGCAACGACACACGCCCGCTGTGTAGTCGCTTCCTAGTTGTATATATAAACATAATAAAAATTATAAATAAGCAAAGAATGCAGAATAGAGTGATCCACAAGGCGCCGTTGTTGTTGCCCTTGCTCACTGGAGTTGAATAAAACTTATATTAATTGGTATGAGGTTGGACTTTCCAAAATTAAATCTTAGACCAGTAGCATCCCTAAAATTTTGGAGGATATCTTTCAATAACAAGATAATAAATATAGATCTACTGGCATGATGACAAGAGTGTCATGAGTATATTGAATAATAAGAAAGTCACTAGAACATCTAAGTAGAAAAGGTTTATGGATATGTCCTTACAAAATAGCCTCATTACAGCCAACAAACAAAAGTGGGGAAAGGGGATCCCTTTCCTTACACCCCTTTTGCCATGGAAAAGAGAGCCAGTCACACCATTAAGAAGAACAAAGGAGGTACAAGTAACTAGGAGCTACATGATCCATTGCACTATTGAGGGCCAAGACCCTTATGTTGAAGGATAGAAAGGCTGAAGGAATGACCGACCTTGTTCAAACCCTTTTCAAAATATAATTTTATAATGACCATTTCTATCTTTGACCTAAAAGATTGATGCAAGTACTCATAGGCCCAAGCTAGGCTATCATGAATTGTTATTGACTTGATAAAACCATACTGATTTTTATTTATGATTTACATAATCACAGTCTGCAATATGTTAGCCAGTAACTTAGTGAGGAGTTTGAGAGTAAAATTTAGGAGATAAATAGGCCTAGCGTCATTAGTTGTAGCATCATCTTCCTTCTTAGAGCATCCCTAGCAACATTGCTATAATTTTCCTCGATTGCTAAAAACTGCCTTTTTAGCAATTGGGATAAAAAAACTAGCTCCAACAGCAATTGCTATAAGTGGTCCCCACACACAAAATTTTAGGCGGCTGAGTAAGATGGCCCTCTCGATTGGCAATTATACAAGTCGAGAGCCGCTTCCTATAATCCCAAAAGCAACGCGGGAGAGGCTAACCGCCCCGCTGCGGATTTTTTAGTGTGCTGATGGCCCCCATCGCCGTTCTCCCTGCCCAGCCGCCACACCCTTAATTTTCCCACCCCCACGAGCTTTCCATCGCCACCTTTCCCACGCAGTGCGGGAGAAGCTCCGTGCGGCCTCCTAGTGATCCCGATTGTTCTTCGCCACCTCGCCCACGCCTTCCTGTGATGCCCCGAGCTTCCCGTTGCCTCCTCTGGACTCCGCCGACGCCACCCGATTTCGGCCGGCCGTGGTCAATTTCGGTCGGCCTCCCATCCCCTCTCGCCAGTGCATGCTGGATGTGTGACCGGAGGACGGGCTGGCTACTAGTTGCGTGTGTGTTTGGCGAGCGTGTGTGTTGCAGCCCATGTGTCCTGGTGAATAAGAGAGTAGAAAAGGGGGAAAAGAGTATTGTATTGCTATTATAGGAATGCTAGCAAAGCACAATTTAGTTTGGATTGCTAAACCTTCTCTTTCCTCTTTCTATAATTATATTTTAGCAATGCAATACACAAAGGCTGTTGGAGATGCTCTTAGGAATAAAATTAATGAAACAACCATTAATTCTCTCATGACAAAGTGAACCTTCTAGAACTGATTACACAAATCATACAAATCTATTTTGATGACAAGCCAGCATTTTCTTAAAAAATCAGCATTGAAACCATCAGGCCCAGGAGACTTTTTATTTGGGAAATCCTCAATGACTGCATCTATTTCTTGAGCTGAGAAGGGCTATCCCAAGAAAGAGAGATCCACATTATTAGCAAAGATCATGTATGTCAATGCACAACTTCCTTTTGACCATTCCTTTCCTTGTAAGGTTCATGCATAAGAGTAGCCCTGCCCTCATGGGATTTAACAGAATCACCTTGAGGGGAGATGAGAGTGGCAATATGGGTTTTATTTTACTATACTGTGGCAATAGAATGGAAACAAACAGAATTTGCATTTCCAAGAGTATCCCACTTAATTTTTCCTCTCTGCTTCTAGTATGCCAATTGCTGCTTAAGAAGAACAACAAGGTGATTTTTTTAGGGAGATTCTAAAGTGTTTGTCCCTATTGGATAAAACTCTGTAATTCTCTACTAAGTCTATGAAGGAAATAACATAATTGATCTCATAAATAGTGTCCTTCAAAGAAGTTTGGGAAGTAGCCTAGTGTTTTAGAGACTTTATAAGGATCCTCTTGGTTGTCGACATGGTGAATGCAATGAGACCAAACCTGTTCCACCAATTGGAGGAATCCATCCATTGTCAACCATCTATTTTCAAAGCTAAGAACCCTAGTTTTAGGAATAATTGTTTGAAAATAGATCAAGCAAGACACATGATCAGAGGTAGTCATAGCCAAGGGCTCAACCATGGTGTTCGGGAAGGTTGTGGTCTGGGAGAGAGAGAGAGAGAGAGAGAGAGAGAGAGAGAGAGAGAGAGAGAGAGAGAGAGAGAGAGAGAGAGAGAGCCAATCAAGTCTCTGAAGAAGGGGTGTAGCTTGCATATTACTCCAGGTAAACTTTCTGTCGTAAGTGGAATGTCAATTAGTCCAAGATTACTGATAGCTTTATTGAAGAGTAACATTTCATTAAGATTACCCCCAAGCTTGTTTCTATCATCAGGAGAACTTATAAGGTTGAAATCCCTAACTATCAGCCAATCAGCATCGTCGGGGATGTGGAGATTATGGAACTAGGTGAGGGTGTGGAAGTTGCTGGGGGCATAGATGTGATTTTCATGATTGCAAAGCTTCTTTGTCAACGGGGACAATTAAATAATAAATGGTTAAAAGTAGTATACTCCTACAAATTCATGTTTGTATTCCGGGAGGAATTAGGTGTAGAAATTGTAATAGTAATTACACAACACGTATCCAGCAATTATTTCTTGCTCTATACGCACACATACCCTGAGGACATGGCTGGACCTTAAGCATGTTACATTTCTCGCTTATTCAGCTTGACCTTAAGCCCATCCTTCATTTGAAGAAGGCATGACAACTTGGTATCTATGGCCTGCCCATCCATCATTTTCACATCAAAGTTCCACACAACAGCAGCGACGATGATCTTCAACTGTAGGATTGCGATGTCCTTGCCGAGACACAGCCTTGGCCCCGAGTTGAACGCCAAGAACTTGTGAGAGGGCACGAACCGCAGCTTGCGTCCGTCCTCCGAGAGCCACCTCTCTGGCCTGTACTCCCGGCAATCAGCCCCCCACACAGCCTCCATCCTGGCCACGGAGTAGAGGGAGACGAGGACGATGTCCCGGGCGCACACCTCGTGGCCACTCGGCATCACGTCAGCAGCGACCACAGACTTGCGCTCGAGAGGGATCGGCGGGTACAGCCTCAGTGTCTCCAGCAAGGCAGCCTGCAGATATACCAAGGCCTTGACCTCCTCTGGCTCGAAGATCACCGTGGCGGCGCTAGCAGTGGCTGATGCTCTGCGGGACATGATGGGCGCCAGTTCGTCGCGTATGCTCGACACGACGTGCGGGTTCTTGGCGAGGTTGTAGAAGATCCACGGCAAGGTGGTGCCGATCGTGTCCCTCCCGGCGATCATGTAGGTGGTGAGTGTTGGGTGGAGTAGATCGCCGTTGTATTCTGGGTCATTGATGCAGCTAGACACGACGTCGACGGCAGCAGGTTCCTGGCCATTAGTATGGCCGTTCTTCCTCCACTCCCTGATCATGTCAGTGATGAAGCAGCGAAGCACCGCCTGCGCAGCGGCGAGCTTCCTCTCCGGGCCGATGTTGAGGCGCCTCATCACCTTCCAACAAAACGCCGGCACGATGTGCCGGACGAGTCCCACCTCCATGACGGTGTCCATCGCGTCCGCGACGTGCACCGGCGGCATGTCGAGAGACAGGCGAGCAGGGTCCACACCGAAGACGGTGGTGGCATACAGGTCGAACACGAGCCTCGTCATCAGATCAGCCATGTCGACCGGAGCACCGGTTCTCGCCATGTGGGTCATGAAGGGGCAGGAGGCCTTTCTCCACCTTGTCGCGGCAGCACTTGGTCATCAGCCCAACCAACCGTGGGCTGCTCAGCACGCCCTGGTAGTTGGCACGCTGCCGGCGACTCGACTCGCCGTCGACGGTCACTATGGCGCCCCTCGTCACGTCGAAGATCTCGGCGAGCTCCTCGCCTTTGGGATAGTTTGCACGGTTTGAGGTGAAAATGTGCCGGATGTTCGCCGGGTCGCAGGTCATGAAGAACCTTAGGCTCACTATGGCGAAATTTAGGCTGTGGCCCGAGGGTGCTAGGAGGTCAACGTCGATGTACTCATGCAATCTATGGAGGCTGGAGACCAGGGATGGGAGGATGCCGGCTACTGGCCAGTCCGCCACCGGCAACAATGGATTCTTGCTGGACTTGATGTAGTACGAACCTACGACAACTGCAAGTAGCACAGGTATGGAGACGAGTAGTTCTGGCAAGAACGGGAATGCCATTGTTGTGGACATGAAGAGCATGCTGCATATGCATGGACACATGTATAGAGATGTAAACCCATGTCCTAATTTATAGAACAAGCCCGTCATCCACTTACGTATAGTACTCCCCAAGTTCGAAGTGGCAAGTAGTACACATCTTTTTTTCCCTGATTGTAAATGAAAATAAATATGCTTTTTATAGATGTGGCAGTTTATGTGTATGGCATTAGTATCGGAATAATATAGATACTGATTGTTGTAGAAATTCTCATATACAAATAATCTATAAATAATGATGATTTATATGGGAATATCTGCCAGTCACAAATAAATTGGATAAACCTAGCTAATATTACAGCACTAGCTTGTGTTGTGAGTTTACCACTCCGCATTTCTATGTATATATAAGCTGCGCAAAATTTAATGAAATATAGATGATGAATAATATGTTGTTTAGACGAAGAGAAGTCTTTTCCCCCCTATCTGCCTCATGTGTTGAGTCACGCATATGACATACCTTGTGCATGTTCACTCATGCATAAAGCAGTGGCGGAGATATGCACAGGTCAGAGGGGGCCACCGCCCCCCAGACTTGGAACATTTAGTGAAGAAAAAATATTTTAAGAGCTTAGATGGAATTTTTCCAAGTCATGTACCACACCACCCTCCCCAAACGTTGATGTGTTTTGACCCGAAGCAACCTGAGCTAGCTCCGCCACCCATAAAGCATACCTTAGGATGTCCAGTCATGCATACAACATGCATTGTGTTTCTTAGGTGGATTTGCATGAACATGAAGAGAACTTTTTTAGGTCGAAGGGGAAACGATCCAGATGCA
This sequence comes from Avena insularis, assembly GCA_023614405.1. Classification (NCBI taxonomy): domain Eukaryota; kingdom Viridiplantae; phylum Streptophyta; class Magnoliopsida; order Poales; family Poaceae; genus Avena; species Avena insularis. The sequence continues at coordinate 454,692,521 of CM042697.1, read as the reverse complement.
TATGTTATGAGGCGCTCACAGTTGGTGTATATGTCATGAGGCAGCGGCATAGGGGAAATGATCCAGATGCATATATTATCTATGATTTTTATGTGTTGCCTACGTTCTCTACTTCTATTTCCTTGGAATATTCCTCTTCGGTTGGCTATATATAGTCCAATCATTAAATCCCAGCCCTTGTTATACTAGATAGATATAATAGGTAAAAATAGCACAAATCTATATAAGAAATAACTTCATACTCAATTTCAGAACAAAATAAAACTTTATTCTCACTTCTTGAAATGATGTTTTATTTAGATCGTGATGAGAAGAAAATCAACAAATTAGAAATAATCAGATTAGTGGAAAGGAGGGAAGAGCACGGGTCGTGTCCGTCGTGGTGTCTCGGGCGGATCTTTCACAGTAAGTCTTGCATTTGTCTGCTGTCCAATAGCAATGGTATACAACTAAACAGCAGTTGATCAATTCTCCACTTGAGGTTTTACGGTGGGCGCACAGCCCATATGGTAAATTGATCTTATTCTCGTTCTCCGTGTCTAACAAGGAGTAACTAGTAACAAAAATGAACTAACTAGCTTCGTAAACCATATAATCACTTGTGGAGAATGACGTTGTGCACAAAATGTGTATGCACTAACTGCTCGAGTACTATACATAATATATCCCCACACAAAAATAGATAAATCAACTGAAATATAACAATAGGTCGGGTGATCCAACTTACATTGTGCATGGCTATTGAAGCACACCAAAAGAAGCAATGAAAGCAGGACTGGTGTTCGAAAGGGGTTCGTGTAACTACGATTGATGTAAGCGTATGTATGTTTTCTCGCAAACATGGTGGCGTGTACCCAATGAACGCTCGTAGGGGTGTCCTCGGTCCTTATGGACGACTCAACAATCAAGAATTATACGATGGAAGGCATTAAAGCCTTCAATAAAAACAGATTTCTAAAATCATGGCATTTTCTATATATGCAGCATTGAATATTCTTATTGGAATTCTTAAATATATTCCACTAATATTAGTAAGGCAAATATTGAGGTAAATTATAGATTCATTCAATACCAAAGATATATTTTACTACTATTTGATACCATAGACAATTTGTTGTTACGTCGCCCCTCCCCCTGGTTAGCGCTAGCGCTCTTCTCCCCATCTCTACTCTAACCACGGTATCAATATAGAATCAATCAAAACTAATCAGGATCTATTTCCTTGTATCTTTACCAATTATCAATTTTCTTCCAAAAAATTGGCTCTTTCAGCGGATCATAATAAACTATTCACGTATATATACATGCATTTTAAGTTTTACCACTAGCTTGTGTTGTGAATTTACCACTCGGCAATTCTATATATAAGCAATACAAGATTTAACGTAATATAGATGGCCAATATATGTTGTTTAGACGGAGAGTGTATGCTTCTCATGTTTAGTCGCCCATACAACATACATTGTGCATGTTCAGTCATGCATAAAGCATACCTTAGGATGTTTGGTCATGCACAAAGCATACCTTGCGCATATATTTTCGAAAAGGTAAGTCCCGGTCGACCTCTACATCAATCGATGCATTACAACCAATTTTCATTATTTCATGTCTCGGAGTTTACATCTCAAGGTCACACAAGGTCAACAAGTGAATGGTGAATCAACCATCGAAAAGTAAGAAACATGAAGAGTCTCTCCATCAACATGTAAAATGATGGAACAATGGGGCAGAACATACACGAATACGGTGTATGTTCAAATCAATCTGAAAAGGAATTCTTTCTCTGACTAAATTCTAGTGAATGTTCCTCTCTGACTTTGTGGAACTTAAGAATTCTAGGGTAACGAAGAACTGATCCTAGGGTGGAGAGGAACAACTATGTTGACTATGAATTAAAAGGTGTAGGTTATAAAACTATAAATGATAAAATGAGATAAAAAAATATAACGGGAACATGAATCCGTCTGAAGGAAGGAACAAATAATTATGCACATGGGGGATAATTTTATAGCACAAGGAACAAAAATTACATGCAGCAACAAATTTCTCTGAAGGAATGAACAAATAATTGTACATGGGGATACTAATTATACACACGGGAACTAGTTTAATAACATAGTAGGAAACAAAAAGTACATCCAGGAACAAAAAATTGTGGAGCTAATTTGGTCATGAAACAAGACTAAGTGGAACTATTTTTTGTTGCAAAATTCCACCAATCTATTAATAATCATCAATATTAGTACAAACAGTCCTAAAAGTAATAAAATTATAAATAATTCATTGGACCATCTAGCGGCTACAAACACTAGCACGAGAACTAGTTTTGTAGACTAAGTAGATCTAATTTTAGTGTGTATGGAACAAGACATAACACTAGCAGTTAGAAAAACCGGTCAAGGTGAGTGAAACAAAAAAGTTATGAAATAAGGAACTACACCTTAGATGCAGAAGAAACAGTTTTTAGTGAGGATGGAACAAGCATTTTTTGCGGTGGTGATACAAACCAAAGGAATGTAATCCCCATAAACATGCATTGCAAATCGTAAACGGTTGTTACTAATCCTCCACATTTACTACCCAAATTCCTTTGCGCATGGAGAAACCATGCATCCCTAAGAAAAAGCACCTAAGCTACAAAAAGAAAGCTGATGCCTTAATGACTAGCCTCCACGCAAAAGAATTGTCTACCACTAGAATCACCAAGAAAATCATGAAAACACATAGTGGGGAACCTAATCAACAAACAGATGGGAATAAACTGACCTCCTCTATTGATGTCGGTGAAGAAACATTCACACAACCTCCTGATTCACCGAAGCACATGCAGAAGGAGAAACATATCGGTCGATAACAGCACAACGGGAGATGGAGAAACATATAATCTGACTTCCCGGGGAAAAGGTATACCTACATAGACGGTAGTAAACATCGGCAGACAACAGAGCAGCCGCTGAACGCCCCGAGTTTACCCGCAAGTAAACGAAAGAAGAGCGTGGGGAAAGAAATATGCTAATGGGCTGAACCCATGACAGCAAAAAGGGATACGGAACGCCCGAGCACTACAGAGCAGTTTCCACCTATACCCGTTCCAGGAGTAAATCACGTGTCGAAAGCCCAGACGCTCTTGTGCGTGGCCCGGTTAGGTCCCTTACGGAAGCCGACTAAACTAGCAGGCCGAGATTTAAGTGGGCAAAAGTTTCGGTAGAAATTTAGGCATGTCCGACTTCCGATTGCGTCGAAGAGACAAGCGAAGCGATAGGAATCCTCAATCAACACCAAAACGAACACGTATTCCCGCTCCCGTCTCCGACCGTACGTCGGCGCGGGAGCCGCCGCCTATAAACCTAACCTAAATCCTCGGTCATCATCTAAATCAAAGATCAACCCGACGGCGTGACACCACGCACAAACCCCATCGTCATCAAATCAACGCCGCGCAAAGCAAGCGATCAACACCAGCAACCATGGCCGCCGTCGGAGTGGCCAGCACGTCGTGCCGGTGCAGCAGCGTGGTGTTCGTGGGCAACATCCCGTACCATGCGAGCGAGGAGGAACTCCTGGACGCGTGCGAGGAGATCGGCCCCGTGGTGTCGCTCCGCGTATCCATGGACAAGGACACGGGCAGGCCCAAGGGGTTCGCCTTCTGCGAGTACCTCGACGACGAGACCGCCCTTAGCGCGTGCCGCAACCTCCACGGCCACCCTCTCCGCGGCCGCGCCCTCCGCGTCGGCGTCTCCCGCCACCAGCAGCAGCACCAGCAGCGGGGTGTGGGTGATCCGGACGCGGCCGTGGGCGTGGAGGATGCGACGCACGCCGCGTCGTTGGTGGAAGGGTTGGCGCCGAGCGAGGCCGTGACGAGGTATCTGGCGGGCACGAGCCGGCGGCAGCTGCGGGGGTTCCTGGACGTGGTGGCGTGGGAGGATGGACTGGTCGTGGAGCGGGCGAAAAGGGAGCTGAGCGGGCTCGCGACGCTGATCGAGCAGGCGCGGATACTCGTGGAGGACGTGGGGGTGGTCAAGGCGTGTGACGGTGGCGGCGTGGCCGGCAAGCGGAGTGGCGGGTTGGAGGAGGCAGGGCCGGCCGCGAAGGTGAGGAAGGTGGGCGAGTGCGCGGCCGTTCGTGGCGTTGTTGTTGCCTGCCGTTGATCGGCGAGCTAGCTGCAACTTTGTTATCGTGTTTTATTTTTCTTGGTTCGTTTATTACTGCTTCTTCGTGCGGAGACGATGCGGAAATCGGCTCGTCGAATACGCATCGTGATGTCCGGTAGCCACCTGGGCCAAGCCTTTTGCACTACGCGTCGTCAGCTGAGAAACAGCCTAGGGCCCAGAGGAGGCACAGCTGGGCAGCCGTGCGTCGCGCGCTGCCGACCAGCCGGCCGCGCGCGCCGTCTCGGTTGAGTCGGTTCACGGCGTCCCCCACCGCCCACCGGAAGTCCACAGCGCCGTGCCGGACCCCGTGACGACCCGATCGACCTCGGACGTCGCCATCGATCGCACTGGCCGCCCGTGTCACCTCCTGGCACTACCCGCGATCCCCGCCCTGTCAGGCCTTGTTCGGTTTGCTATGAATTGGAGTGGATTGACATGGTTTGAGGAGGATTAAATCCCATATAAGTTAAAATCCCTGCAAATCCTCTTCAATCCACCCCATTCCACTTGGGCAGTGGATTAACCGAACAAGCCCTCAGGCTGTCACCTCGCATCGCCGGGATGGGATCCCGATCGATGGGGATCTCGCGCTCGCACGTGAGGCCGGTCAAAACAGTGGCCTGTGTCCGTCCTCGCCACGTGACAACGGAATCCTGGGTTCACCCCCATCTGTAGCCCAAACATTGGTTCCCTTCCCACGAACGCCCCGTCGGCGCGTGACCGGTGCCGGACCGACGCGAACACCTGGGGGGTCCGTAATGTTTCCCCCTCTCGATCGGTCGGTGCGGCGCCAGCCTGCCCGATCCAGATCTAATCTACGGGGCGTTTTAACTGTCGGTCGCAGCCTGTCCACCAGTCAGTCAGGACCATGCTCCATGCGTCCCTCCAAGTAGCTAGCACCAAACAATTTCCCGAGCTCTATTTTCTCTACTAGTGCACAATTGACATTGCTAGCATCTGACTTTGCATCGTGTAACCCATCTACCACTACCACACGAATATTATTCTTGACAAAGAGCGTGCCGGATTCGCCACTCACTCAGCGCGTGTTCCGCTTTGAGGATTCTGACGCGACGCCGTGCTTGCTCGCAAAGGTTCTCCACACACATCCATGGTGGCTCCTTTGCGGAGTCGTCAGGATATACCTTCCTCGTCTCGTGACACACCTACACACACAGAAGACTTCCAACTCTGCCAGCCGAAAGGCAGAGGAAAAGAAATACTAGTACTGCGCATCCATCTAGTATCACATGTCTGGCCGTCAGAGCGATAACAGCACGTGAAACCTAGCCTCGCCAGCCAAAGATCCCTTCACAATCGACAGAGCACGCACTTTTATCCCCTGCAGGCTCCGGTCAACAACAAAATCTTCCAACCGTGCCAAATTAACCACCCCTATTTCCATTTCAATTTAAAATACTGTCATCAATTATACGGACGCCGCGAGACAAGAAGAACATGAACAGACAGACAGACAGCGGAGAAGACAAGACCAGACCAGATTTCGACCATCCCGGCGGCACTCAGTTAAGTACATCATCGACCAGGCCTCAGCTCTAATCACATTATGAATTTCTTGAGCATTTCACGGCAGCTAAACTAGCTTTCTTCTCTCACAATTTCCCTGGCCGCCTTCCTCTTCTCCGTTTTGGCTGGCCGCCAATTTTATCTCCAACTGCTGCTGATTTTTACTTGTGTCTGTACCTCCTCGTGTATTCCGTGCCCTATTTTCCTGAAATTCAGAAAATTGGGATGCGGTTAATAAGTCTCCGCCAACCTTTATAGACAGCAGCAACGTCTACATTGGCTGTATCTCCAAGTTAGGCATTGTCGTTATCTTTAATACTAGAGAAGGTCATGAACTTTAGTGGACTGAACAATCGAGATGATAGCAGACGTAACGAGTGACGATTTCGGCATGCTTAAAGGCATGTTAACAGCCGCCCCTAACCCAAGCTCCTCGGCGCGTTAACTGATACACACACACATAAAGGCCCTCACTTTCCTCACACTTCAGGTAAACGCATAACATAACTACACAGCTGTTACCGAATTGCTTCTCCGCTAATCAGGTAATGAAGCACAAGCGAGACATGATGCAAAGGAAGGTGCTATTACAAGACACCCTGTTCCCTTGTCCAAAAGAGTAATGATTGTTCGGCTAACGATATGAGCTGTTTGCTTGCCAGAACACACCATTATACGCTCTGAAATGCCAAACCTAACCAGCTCGTGATACGCATGAGACTGGCCGAATCCAGGACAAAACTTGTATGACCGGTAACCCCCACCTAAAATAGTACCCAGATTCATAAGTATAGCTCACAATCATGTTGAGTGCACACATGCCCGTGTCTCCCCCTCAAGAAACTAAACAGCTGAATCGCGCAAGGAAAAGGAGCAATCAAGAGGACGATTTGGAAGGTACTATGCCAATCTGGACCACAATTGGGTGAAACGGTAACAGACAACGGGTACAGGATAATCAGGTACTAACAGTTGGGCAAATTACAGTGGCACACAGCAACTGCATTACTCCAGTGTCACTACCCCACAATCTATGAACTTCACTACTGACCGCACCATATTATCCTTCGTTTAAGAGCAGCAAACAAACTCCATTCCACAACCTCAATTCCATGACTCCATCTACTACTGTAGAGCATGTAATGTTCTACTCTAGGTGCCAGTTGCCACACAGTAAATGAGTGAGGAATGTGCTGTGTTTGAAGCACATGCATTTGCCACCACCCCATATCACAATCTTGGACTTCGTTAAATAAGTTCATCAGTCAAATTGCCTCGTGTGGGAGATTTCGGCACTGGGTACGCCCTTCTAGTCAAATTACCTCTTGTGTTTTTTTCAATGGCTACTACTAATGAGCCTACAGCATCAGATCCCTAGTCTACAGTCCACATACGCGATGACAAGGAGGAATGGTCCTCTCTTATCACAACAGCAGATCAAATAATTATTGAACAGAAAATAAACTTGCACGCATCAGCATTGAAAAAGAATAATATTCCAAGTAAACGCATCAAGCATTATGCTGAAGGAAATAAGAAAGCGTTGAAGAGTTTAAAAAGCAATGCAGCTCAGCTACTACGCTAAGTGACATCGATAGCTGAGATAAATAATCATGGAATTATTATCCGGTGCCAGATGGTATAACACTGAATCAATGGATCATAGTATATTCATTCATAAGTTTGTATCATCGAGTTCATGATTGATACTGTGATATAGAAGTCGTACCCGCATTGAAATTATCTAACACTGCTATGAAGAAAATGTCACTAGGATTTTGAGCCCTCACCTCCTCTCTGGAGTTCCTGGCAGCTCATCGACCTCTTGGCGCTGGCGCGTTCCTGGTGGCGACTATCGTTGGCCACCTTGGCCGAGCCAACCCTGAACCCCGGCGCGGCCCTGCCGGCCGTCTCAGACGCCGCCTCATCAGTCCCCGTCTCCACGTACTTGGCCGAAGCCATCTCCATCTGCGCGATTCGCACCGCGCCGAAGAGCTTCTCGGGCAGCTCCTCCTCTGACTGGGACTCCACAAGGAAACCCATGTCGATGGTCACCGACGTGACGGCGCCGAGAGCCAGATGCAGGATGGCGCTGGCGATCGCCGAGCTGCCGATGTCCACGTCGATCTCGAGGTAGTCGTCGCCCCTGTGGTAGCGGCAGGTGAGCGCGCGGCCGAGGAGGCACGCGCCGTAGTTGCCCACGGTGGCGCGGACGATCCAGGGGCCCTTCACGATGCGGTTCACGATCTTGAAGCGGGCGTTGCGGTACGCGTCGTCGCCGTAGACGAAGCGCCCGAGCAGGGAGTCCGGCGTGATGGGCGCCTCCGCCGCGAAGTAGAACACCGAGCTGTAGGCGTCCGGCCGGCCGGGGACCTGGAGAGAGACACGGACTGACAGAATCAGCGGCAATAAATAAATAAATAATCGATTTTTTTGCCAGGATTCCTGCGCCTAGATGCGATCGATCGAGCCGGGGTGCGGGGTGGGGACCTGGAGATTAACGGCGAGGAGGAAGTGGGCGCTGGGGTCCTTGCGGAGGCGCGCGCGGCGGAAGGCGGCGGCGACGGGGATGTCGTCGCGGGCGAGGATGTGGTCGAGGCGCCCGTGGGAGCGGAGCCAGTCGACGCCGGCGGGGCGGAGCAGCCAGTCCGGTGAGGACGGCGCCTTGGCCCGCCTCCCGCCTCCGCCGGTGAAGTAGCCGTTCGCGCGCAGGTGGAACAGGTTCCCCGGCGGCGAGGCCCAGCCGTTGGTGCCCCTGTCGAGGTCGACCTGGCGCAGAGAACCGGCGGACACGCACTCCTCCCGCCAGTTGCCGCCGCCGGATTCGTCCTGCTTCTGGCGCTGGGGCGTCGTCTGGGACATGGCCGGCGGCCGGGGCTGGGCAGGGGGGTGGGGTGGGTCGGGTCTGGTCCGGTCTGGTTGTCCTTGCGCGAATTGTGGGAGGCGTTGGACTTTGGCTATCGGTTGAGATGGGGAGCTTGCGTCTATAAAACAGTGGGGTTGTGGCCTTGTGGGATTCGTGGGAAGGAAGGAGAGGAGAGCCCTTTGCTTTCAAGGACCTCCGCCGCTTGTGTGTCTCTCCGCTAATTTGTGTTCCTTCCGTCATAATCGTCGTCATATGTCGGGTCTTATGTGCTAGTATTTATATCGTCGCCATATATCGTCATTATTTTGCCTCACTCCGTTTTCAAAATTTAAGATGTTTTAGTTTGTGAAAGAAGTGTATGTGGATCCCTTTTAGTGTGTAGGTGTAAGTTCGTTTAGATTCGGAATGAACCTACACATTAAAAGTGGTTTAGATATACTCATAATCGTCTACCATATCAACTTCAATACAAATGTACGGGGTTGATTTGATTTTTTATATATAGATAAGGCCTAAATGGCCCTGCTTTTTTATAAAGAAAGCAAAATAGGTTGATTTATTTATATCCAAGAATAAGAAAACTTGAACTACAAAGTAACATATGTATGGAAACAAAACCAAAATTTTCATATTCGAAGATATATGGTGGAGATTCCAAGGTGAGAGCCTGCTTGAGGGGAGTTCATATTTCAAAAGATCATTTCACATATAATTTTTATACTTAAGAAAAAATTAGTTAAACACATATGTGAAAAGTGATATTTTTTTCACGAAAAGTGAATACACAAACTAAATAGACTTGTAAAGAGATTATGCCCCTGTATTACTTCCTTTTAGATGATGTGTCATCGAGTTACTTGGGAACTAAACCCTAAATCTATGAACTCGACATAGATCTAAGTACATTGATTTAGGGAGATATAAATAATTCCTCACAGATAGGAATGAAGATACTCAAAATGTCGTATTTTTATACCGCCATTTGAGCTAGGCTCTTTAATCAAAGTGTCAAGGACTACAAAGCTTGATATGTTTTTAATATGTAACGAGCAATTTCTCACATAGTCACATATGGCTCCATCAAAAGGTCAAAGGCTCTCTCGCCTCTAGGTTTCAGAGTCGCTACCGCCCTTCCGAGGCCTCTCCCCTTCGCCTTTGGCTGTCGCTGGCCTGAGTAGGAGGGGAGAGGCTAATGTCATGTACGAGAATACTAACACCAGAGATTTTGATACCCCTTTTATTTTTTCGGTAGTTGGCGGCAATAACACTAAAAATCATCATAGTGAGGCTACTACTCAAGAACATGCAAGGATTTTACCCAGGTTAAGGCCGTACAGAGACTAACATTCCTACATCATGCTTGTTTGATTGTATTGTTCACTAGAGAAGCTGGATGTTACAAGGTTCTCTAATTGTGGTGCAACTTAGGCGAGAGAATGACTCTCTATCTCTCACTTGGCCACGGTCCTCCTTTTATAGCTCTAAGGGGATATCAAATGGCTTGCTGGAAACCTACCTCTCTGTCCACCTTGGAAGATGGAGGGGGAAGCGTGATCTTACACGGCCAAGAGGTAGCAACCGCTACCCGTCGAGACTATATCCTCCGTCTTGTCCCATCTTTTGATCTCGACCCACGATCCGGGAAGCTTTTTGACAAGGTTTCGACTCGTAAATGCCCATTATTATGAGCTTGGGTTTTGGAGAAGATGGGGGTGCTGGAGATCGCGGAACGTTTAACAGATAAGCAACCAGGGGACACGAGATTTACCCAGGTTCAGGCCCCCGGAGAGAAAACCCTACTCCTGCTTGTCTGCTCTTGATTACGGCGGAACCGAAAAGTACAGGGGTGCACAGATGCAATCTGGCGTGGAGGTGTGTATGCGGTGGAAAGGATTGGCCCTCCTCGCCGTGTCCTCCTAGCCTTTATATAGAGTTAGGCAGGTCTCGGGCACAGATCGAGTCGGTTAAAAGCTTAGGGTTTGCCCCCTTTGAATATTCTATCTGTTTTAGTCTTGATCTCCAAGGATCCGAAGATGTCATGGGCTTGGGCCACCCAAAAATCTCCATGCTCCGCGTATATTCTTGTGAGCCTTCCTTGGACTGGACCAGGTATGCTAATGTCGTATACCTGCAGGGTATAACCATGTAAGTAGCCCCCGAGTGTTCAGTCAAATCGCAGATTCGGCTGAGGACTCTTCAATCTTTCGGGTGTAGTTGTTTCTGTTCCTGAGAGAAAAGAAATGATTTTAGTGTGTAGGGATTGTTGATGCGTGTGCCTGAATCTTCTGACGGGTCAAGGTCAGTTAACTGTCTTAGGACAAAACAACACGATCTTCTTCGGATTCGAGTCTCTAGACTTGAACCCGGAACAAATGCTGGCGTAATTCGACTCAGGCCGTTGAGGTCTTACAGGAGTCGAATCCCAGTAGTTTTTCGAATGATGTACCCAACGCGTCCGTCGGGATTTTCATCGCGCCTGTTGGCATGGATTTTTACTAGCAGAGCACAGTCGGGTGCATTACCAGGCCATCAGATGGTATCTGTAGGTCTTATCTTTGCGTCGCAGACACAACATCCAAAATTTTATCACCACAGAGGTGTTTCGGGTGGCTAAGGAGGATGTTACTCACTTAGCGTTGGTTGGGGCAAAGTTGCCAAAAAGTTTTTGCATTTGGATCCGAAGGATCGCAGTCGAAGAATTCATAGGGTGCGCGGCCAGCGCTCCCTATGGGAGTAGCCCCCGAGTGTCTGTTCGAGTCGTAGATTTGAGCAGACTTTAATTCAGTCGTTGTTAACTTCAGGTCCATAGGACACAATTTTTTGGATGCTTGAATCAATCCTCCCTATGGGAGTAGGCCCCGAGTCCGTAGTGGAGTCGCAGACTCGACGTAGGACTCGAAGAATAGATCATTGGTGTACCTTACCGTGCGTTTCGCTGCGCTCGATAGGATTAGCCCCCGAGTAGTTGCTTGAATCGTAGATTCGAGTGAGTACTTTTAGCTGTCAGCCAAAGATTTCTAACCGTTACTAGTGTGGTTTGATGACGTCAGTGCTGACGATCGGTGACCTCAACCGTCTGTGGCGCTAGAGGTGATGTGACTGGACGAACGTGGGTCCCACTTTCTAACTTGGAGTTGACTGGTCATGCGCGACGTCGCGAGAATTACGGTGTCTTCTCGGTTTCCGTGCATAGTGGACGACGTGCGAGCGACGGTTCACTGCTGTGTTGACACGTGGACGGTTGGATCTGATCCTGGCATTAGGGCTTCGAGATGAATGGTCCCTGTTCATCGTCTTCGTCCTTATAACTCCGGGGAAAGCTGTAGTTTGTTTTCACCCTTAGCCATTTGCTTTTCACTGCCTCCAGTTCTTGAGCTTTTCCCTTTGCGCGCTGGACGTTCTCCGATCGTTTCCTTCCTCTTTCTTGCGCGCACACCGCCGTCGTCAACATGCCGTGATGGGGAAGTCGAAGAAGGCCTCCACCGAAGCAGGCACCAGTGCTGCTGCCGGAGGCAAGAAGGGCACCGCCGCCGCTCGTGTCACCGAAGGTGGGTGGCGGCGCTCGGAGACACGCGAGGGCGACCTGCGCAAGTTGCGTGAGGCGGGTTTGATCCCGCAGGATAAGGACGCCGTCAGGGTCCCCGGCGATGAGGTAACTCCCCGTCCACGCGCAGGGTTTCGGGTGATGTTTGTCGCTTTTGTTCTTCGCGGCCTTTCGCTCCCAGTCCACGATTTTCTCCGTGGACTTTTGTTCTTCTAGGCATTCAGCTCCATCATCTCTCGCCAAACTCTCTTTTCCACATCGCCTGCTTCAATCCTTTTTGCGAGTGCTGGCTCGGTATCGAGCTGCCCTTTGGCCTCTTCCGTAAGCTCTATTCCGTGAAGAGGCAGTCCGGCTCCAACGGAGTTTATCCAATCGACGGCTGCATCATTTCTCTTTGATCTACTGTTCTTTTCTTCTCTTTCTCTATGTCTGAGTTCGTCCAATACTGGCGGAGGAAGTGGTTTTATATCCGCGACTCCACAGTGGACAGGCAAAACTTTGGCCTTGCCCCTTTCGACTCCACCCAGGAGATCTTGAAGAAGAGATCCTGGAAGAATCATATCCTGGAGGGCGAGGTGGAGGAGATAGAGGAGCTCTACCGTCGGGTGGAGGCCCTCCAGGTGGTTTCGGAGAAGGAGGTGAACGGTGTGGATATCATCCGCACCTTCCTCAAACGTCGGGTGCAGCCACTCCAGGCTAGGGTGCATCTGATGTTCCTTTATTCTGGCCGCCATGACCCGATGAGAGTTTTGGCTGAAGAGCGCTCCAGGGGGACCTCAACAAAGTTCTTCGGCCACTGCTGACGTACAAGTCCGACGAGGACCTTACGGGGAAGTCACTGATGCTCCCGTTCAGTGCCGCGAGGCCAGTTCCGCAGGTGTAGATTTGCGACGTGCGTGTAGCGCCTTTTTTCGAGTGCTTTTCTTGTGATTACTTGTTCTAAAAGTTTATGTCTTCATTGTGCAGGACCTCAAGGTGGCTGGCATGGTGCCTCCACTACCCGAAAGGTTTTCGGATGCGCCAGACAACGAAGTTGTGGACTTCGAGTCCGAGCTTCACCGCATCACCGATCGAGAAGCCCCGAGGCGGCGAGGTAGACCAGCAGAACCGAAGCTCGAGCAAATTTGCGGATGCCTCGACTCCGCCGATGCCTAGGGACCCGTCGTTCCTTGTTCGCCACAGTGGAGGTGATGGTGCTTCTTCCTCGCCTATCCCGGCCGTGCCTGTGCGGGCTGTAGCGTCGCATCCGCAGGCCAAGAGGAAGAAGGAAGAGAAGAAAGGGAAGAGGGCGCTACCCGTTTTTGACTTGAGCGACATGGACTCCTAAGTATCTTCGGATGCGATTCGTTACTTTCTTGTCTTCTTGTCTTCTTGTCTTCTTGCTTTTGATTGGTATTTTCCTTGCAGCCACTCTTCTGAGGGCTCTTTTAGTGAGGCCACTCAGGAGGCAGTAGGGGAGTCAAAGCTGACGCCTCCTCCCTCTCAGACGGTGGCCACCTCTAGGGGCGATGCTCTGAAGCCCTCTCCGTAGGAGGCTCAAGTGATCGTCTCCTAGAAGACTACATCGGGATGTTCGGAATCTCCATCTGAGCATGTAAGTTTTTTCTCTCTTGCTGTAGGGGGAGCCCCCGGGCCTTATTTTCGGATGATCTGCTGATTTTGCTTCCTATCTGCGTGTCTTGGGGAGTGCCCCCGAGCATTTTTCATGTGTTTGATGTCTTGCTCGTTTCCTGGGCGCAGCCCCCGAGCCCTTTTTGTGATACTTTGTTTCTTATCGCAGCCCTTTGTGCATGGTGCGAACACCTTGTCTGTGAAGACTGGCGTGGAGGCCACTCATGCAGCTTCGAGGTACATGCTGAATTGATCCTATTATTTTTCGTCTGCTTGCTAGCTTGTGTAGCTCATGTATGTTCTTGATGCTTTTGCAAATGAGAATAATACTGCCCTCTGTGAGCTTGATGCTCTCAAAAAGAGCCTTGGCGAGTGGAGAAGAAGGCCGAGGATGTCGTAGGGGTGAAGGAGAGCCTGCAGCAGGAGCTGGCTGATGCCACAGCGGCCAAGGAGCGCCTGCAGCTAGAGGCTTCGGATAGCGAGCAGCTTCATAACCGCTAACCGTCTTGTGAGAATGAGGTGAAAGAACCGATGGTTGCTGCCAAGGCCGTCTCCGGTGCGTGCTTTTGCCTCTCTTTGGTTTTTTCGGCTGCTGTGTCTCCATGCTCTTATTTTATTCTTACTGTATCTTTCTTTTGTTCCAGATGCCGCCGGCATTGAATTTGATCGCAGTGCCCTGGAGCATGGTAGCGCTCTGGATGATGCCGCTGCGGCAGTCGAAGACCGCTGCGGTACTGCTGTTGGCTCCCTTGCCAAGGCCAAGGAGATCCTCGGGCGCTTCTACAAGGAGCTCGTTCCCAAGGGCGTTGCCCTTGAGGATGTGGATTCTTTGGCGGATGCACTGTCAGCGGATGCGCCTGCGGCCTACAAGCGCAAGAAGAAGGGCATTGACGCTTCCATGGGCCTGGCTATGGGCCTGGCGTCCGGGGCGGAGCTGGATCTTCATCAGGTCACCTCCCAGATGCCAACGGTTTCCGACGGTTCCGAGGTAGCCTTTGCTCTCTACGCTTCTCGCTGTAAGCGCTATGGGCCGAAGCTCATTGACCTTCTGGCGGAGTATGTGGAGAAGCAGGAGGAGGAGGTCAAGATCAAGCACTCTGGCTCCGAGGCCACTCAGGATGCGGCTGCTTAGGCTTCATCGTTGTAGTTGTAGGATAGTTGTCTTCTTCTTTTGTTGTAATATTTGACGAACAATTTCTTTGTGCCATGTAGTGGCCTTTTGTTGTATATATATGATGCTTCGACCTGTTGCCCAGTCGTGTGTTGTTCATACTCTTGCCTGTTTTCCTTTAGGGACTTTCGGGTGAGGATCCCGTTGATACTTCGTTTGCCCCTCAGCCACAACCATCTTTGGATGATGCGTCGCAGGTTGTTTTTCTTCGTGCCGCGTTCGCAGCCTTGAGAAGAAGACACTTGGCGTCCGAGGTCATGTGGACGTGTGGAAGTCGAAGGCGGAGCGGGCTACCGCCAGAGAGGAGTATCTGATGGGGGAGCTGCGGTAGTTGGTCGAGCAGCTATAGTGTGAGTTTTCTTGAGTTGCTGCTCGTTTTCGAATGCTCCTTTTCTTTGAGTGTCATCTTACTCTGTACTTTTGGCAGGTGCCAACCTTGTTCCGAGGGAGGAGAAGGAGCGCGTTGCAGCTCGGATCAACTGCTTGACCCAGCAGGATATGGAAGCCGGAGGCTTTTTCTGGATGGACCGCGACCGGGCCACGGTCCTTGCGACTGTGCAGGACCGCGCTCACCAGTTGTCACGGGTGCTGCGGCAGGTGAAGATTTCCATGGCGTCGATTATGCACGCCATGTTCCCCCTTGATGAGGCGCTTTCAACTCTATGGGGTTTGCTGGCAAAGTTTCGGGACGTGGGTCACGTCGAGGCTTGGCACCGCTTGGTTGAAGGCCGCCATGTCGCTTGTTCGTATGCGTTGCCCAGATGTTGATCTTGCGGCGGTGGCCGCTGGACCACCTCCTCGACCAGATGGTGGCCTATGGGATATGCACCCTCATTACGCGGCTGTTAGGCAGTATGCCGAAGATATTGTAGATATTTTTGAGCAGCGGGCGCATGTGATCCTTCAGAATAGGTAGGCCCTGTAAAAAAGATAGATGTAAAAATTGTATATAATTCTAGTGGGCGTGTTATGCCCTTTGTTGTAAAGGTTATTTGTATAAGCACGTGGTGCTTGATTGTATGCATGCCCTTTTCGTTAGCCTGGCGTGGTCAGCTACTCAGGTTTACATGCGTTATGCTCAGTCGACGAAGTCGTGAGGTGAAGCGAAGCCCCCGAGTGTGTTGCAACAGAAAGTAGTATGAGAAAAAAAGGAATAAATTTTTGGGCGAGACACTTAGCTTTTATTCATATCGTAACGAAGAGGTACATTGTTCGGCTGAGTAGTCTTATTGAAAGTAAAGGGGGATAACTAGGGGTAGAAGCATCGCAATTGTGCGACGTTCCATGGGTTGGAGTATGCGACTCCAGAATCCACGTGCTTGAAGCGGTAGGCGCCACCTGGGATGACTTCGGTGACGACGTAGGGTCCTTCCCAGGATGACTCGAGCTTCTTCGGCCGCTCTTGCTTGAGTCGTAAGACGAGGTCTCCTTCGACGAAGGACCTTGGGTACAGCCGACGGCTGTGGTAGTTGCGGAGGCTCTGCTGGTAGACCACCGAGCGAGCCGCGGCAATGTCACATGCCTCGTCGAGTGTGTCGACGGTGTCTTCGAGTGCGGCCGTTGATTCGGATTCGTTGTAGGCGACGACCCGTGGGGCCTTATGGCGTACTTCTGCGGGTAATACGGCTTCGGCTCCATGCACCATGAAGAAGGGCGTGTAGCCAGTTGAGCTGTTTGGCGTTGTGCGCAAGCTCCAGAGGACGAAGGGTAGCTCTTCTGCCCATGATCCCGCAAGACGTTCGAATGGGCTCAGTAGGCGTTTCTTGATGTCGCCGCCAACGAGGCCGTTGGCCTTTTTGACCCGCCCGTTGGTTTGCGGGTGCGCCACAAAGGCATATGATATGTTGATCCCAAGGCCTTTTGCAGAAGTCCTGAAATTCTTTGGAGATGAAGTTTGACCCGTTGTCCCTGATGATGTTGTGCGGCACGCCGAACCTGTAGACCATGGATTCGAAGAACTTCACGGCCGTTGTACCCTTTTGGTTGGTAACGGGCATGGCTTCGATCCACTTGGTGAACTTGTCGACTGCGACCAGGAGGTAGACGTGGCCTCCTTTCGAGGACTTGGTCAGTTTGTCGATCATATCGAGGCCCCATTGGGCGAAGGGACAGGCCAGGGGTATGGGCCTGAGCTCCGATCCTGGTGCGTGCAGTTTATCTATGAACCTCTGGCAACTGTTGCACCTTCGAACGATGTCCTTGGCATTGTTCATGGCCATTGGCCAGTAGAACCCAGCTCGTAGAGCTTTGGCGACGAGGGCGCGGTTGCCCGCGTGATGGCCGCTGATGCCCTCGTGGATGTCTTGGAGGATGTTTTGCCGTCACCGATGGTGACGCACCTTTGGAGTACACCTGAAATGCTGCACTTGTACAGCTCGCCATTGATGATGGTGAAGGCCTTGGACCGACGAGATATGCACTGGGCATCTGTCGGGTCATCAGGCAGTTCCCTGTTTATCAGGTACCCAAGGTACGGTTGCATCCATGTTTCCTCGATTGCCATGACCTGCATCAGGTTGCCTCCTATTTTCGCCGTTCCTACCATGTGGGTTGGGTGGCGGTACGTGGGCACCCGAACCTGGTGGTTGTTGCTCCACGTCGCTTTTGATTACCACGGCGCATTGGTAGCGTCCGCGGATTGGATCGCTGCTGCCACAACTTTCGGATCCGGAACCGTAGGTTCCTTCATCCGACGGGGGGTCGCACAGATCTGAGTTGCAGCAGCTGCTGTCGTATGACTCACCTGTCGACGCTGGCGTGCCTAGCATGCTGGGATGCGGGGCCCATGAGGCGGGCCTAATCGATGGCAGTGGCACCCGCTCTGGGAGGCGGAGAGTGCCGGTCTGTCCTACCTGGAAGCAAAAGCTCCTGAACAGGATCTCGAGCCCGTTGCCTACGGTCTCGAAGTCCTTCATGGTGGCTGGCGAGTGGGCGGTGAAGTCGAAAGCATCGAAGAGGAGATGGCTCTCCGTCGCCGAGGAGTTGTAGATCGCTTTGGTCGGAACCGTCACGGTCGCACAATCGGCGCCCCCGATTCCCACAGACGGTGCCAATTGACGAGGTTTCGACTCGTCAATGCCCATTGTTATGAACTAGGGTTTTGGAGAAGATGGGGTGTTGAAGATCGCAGAACTGTTAACAGACAAGCAACCAAGGGACACGAAATTTACCCAGGTTCAGGCCCCCGGAGGGAAAACCCTACTCCTGCTTGTCTGCTCTTGATTACGGCGGAACCGAAAAGTACACGGGTGCACAGATGCAATCTGGCGTGGAGGTGTGTATGCGGTGCAAAGGATTGGCCCTTCTCGTCGTGTCCTCCTAGCCTTTATATAGAGTTAGGAAGGTCTCAGGCACAGATCGAGTCGGTTACAAGCTTAGGGTTTGCCCCTTTGAATATTCTATCTGTTCTAGTCTTGCTCTCCAAGGATCCGAAGATGTCATGGCTTTGGGCCACCCGAAAATCTCCATGGGCCGCGTATATTCTTGTGGGCCTTCCTTGGGCTGGACCAGGTATGCTAATGTCGTGTACCCGCAGGGTATAACCATGTCACTTTTCCTTCCCGGTTCCGTCCTTTCCTTCCATGTCTGCCCATGGGCCTCTTACGCTCTCGAAATGGCGGTGCCCCATCTCTGTCGTCTTCTGTCCTTGTAGACCCCGCAATCACCGCTAAGGAAGCAACTGGATGTTGGGGCATATGTGCTGATAATTGACCTGATGGCACAGATTTGGTACCGTGCTCTCCCATGCCATACATGTTTGTAAAGCACTCACGGCTATGTCACGCTTGATGTATCCTTCATGGGGCCAGAGGGTATCGTCCTTGCTGATGATTCCTTTTTGGAGACGCCGAGTCGGGGGAACGTTCCTAGGTTTAGGATCGAGTTTCCCAACAAGGTTGCCCCGTCTAGCTCTGGTACAGGATGCAAGGCCCACATCTAGTGGATCCAGGGTACCCTGGTTTCCTCAAATCTGATAGCTGCAAGCCTCTAGTCGTAGTTAGGATTATAAGTATATTACTTTGTTTTACGCCCTTGTTGGCGCTATGCCGCTTTTGGGTGGTCCATCCCAGGCGCTCTCGAGTGGCTGCCGTGGCTTGGTGAAGCTCTTTGGAGGTCGCTTCCCATGGTGGAAGGCGAGGCTGAAAGGTGGGTTCAACGACGCCCCTCTAGATAAGCTCGGTAAACCTCGACGTCAGCGGGATCTGTAGCTTCTTCTCAGGAATGCCTTCTTGGTGAAGGGTGGAGGAGGAGAGGTTGGCATCTCCTTGTGTTCTTGCTCTACGGGAAGGTGGAGTACCCGCGTCGGCGAGTGCTCCGGAAGCTACGCTTTGTTGCGGAGACCATCAACACCGGTTGCATCATGTCGGGGTTACCTCAGGCTAGAGAGGCCTTCCGTGCCAGGGTTTCTTCATCACCTGAGCTTGTTCTTCCTCATTAGGAAGATCTTCAACAGCCTCGGTGCGAGATCCATCGACGACGGCGCCCCAAGTCGATGTGTCCCTAGTGGTGTTGCCGACGTTCTGACCTGGAGGTCGATCAATTGCGGCGGCAAAGGCCCTGGACTCGACCACGTTTCCTATTTTCTTTCTAGGGTCTTGTTCAAAAAGTTGTGGAGGACTTAGCTATAATTTCTGGCCTCACCTAGGTCCTTTTGTAAATCTGTATGCACAGCCCTTTTAATGCAGTTTCCAAGCCCTTCTTTTCCATTAAAATAATGTAGTCAAATATGAAGGGAACCGCATCCTCTAACTTATTCATGGAAAGTCAACATGCTACAATTCCACCCTAGTGTAAAATCAAGAACGAAAGTTAGAATTGTTAGCAGGTTATTTCCCGTAGGTAATTGTCGTACATATAAATAATCTCAACTAAATTTTATCACACCATAACTCTTATTGTAAGTGGAGTTATATTTATAATTGTGTTCATCATATGGATTTGAAGAATGCAGGTTAGGGTACAATAGCTTCACTTGACTTGCCATCGGTAAGTTAGAGCCCATAACGATATGAAGGCTACATTCAAAATTTAGAAGGATTTATTATATAAAATAAAGAAATAGACAAGACCAGCGGGGAGAAGCCAGGGATATTTTAATTAACAAGGATATGTACTTCTCCATTCGCAATTAGCTTGCATTCTGGTTTAGTTAAAGTCAAACTTTATAAAACATTGACCATATGTTTGAAAACAAATATCAATATCAATAATGTGAAACCTATTGTATTAGAATTGTCATAAACTATGCTTTCATATTATATTCATTTATAGATGTTTGTATTTTTTATATATTTTTTTATCAAACTTTGTAAAGTTTGATATTAAATAAACCGAGAACGCGGAATAATTGGGAATGGAGGGAGTAACACACGGTTGGAGCAGAGAAATAAGCAAAGAGGCTAAATCCGCTTTCGACCTCGTGTGAGTGTCCGCTGCGCTCCCACCACTCAAAAAAAAACCAGGTAGCCACCGACCATTAAGAAGAATTCTGTTAATCTAGACTTTTTCAAATGAGATTTTCTGTGTATTTTTCCGCTTTGGTTGACCAATTTTTCTGTAGCAATCTCCCGCAGCAAACTATAAAATAAAATCAACAAAGAACTGCACGTAGCCAAAAAACTTTGGCGTGCCTGCGCACGGATAAACTGTAGAGTACTCCGTGGCTTCTTGCCATTTGCTTTCTTCTAGACGCGCTCCATTTCTTGTCCTGAGATTTCGAAGTCGCTTGTAAACTGAGTGTCGTTTTGCGGTACGTGTCGCAATCACGATT
The DNA here is from genome assembly GCA_023614405.1 of Avena insularis. Lineage (NCBI taxonomy): Eukaryota > Viridiplantae > Streptophyta > Magnoliopsida > Poales > Poaceae > Avena > Avena insularis. The sequence continues at coordinate 454,671,881 of CM042697.1, read as the reverse complement.
CGCGCGAGCCAAGAAGCAACGCCAAATAATGTCTACTCCGTCGGCGGGCTTTCGCTGCCATGACGCCAAGTACTATGGCAAAACCGGCAGGACGGAACGGTGGCGTGGAACCGTAGTGAATAGCGAAAGGCCAGAAGAACGGCGTCTGATCTCGTGGAGGAAAAAGTGACAGGTCAAAAAAAAATACGTGCAGCTCGTGGACCGTACGTGTGGTTGGAAGCAGGGAACGGAGGGAGCCGAGGACCTGCGCCGCGCCTGACCGGAACTGCATACGGCGAAGGCGATTAGGCCATACAGGGGCGGCGCGCGTGTGCTCCGGCAACGCGACGTGGCCGACCAGCCGGCAAGCGATCTCACCGCTTTCCACCACGCAGGCTGACTTGACTGACAGGTGTGTGTGTGTGTGTGGTGGTGGGGGGGAGGGGGGGGGGGGACACCCGGGGGACGAAATTTGACGACCCTGCGGGTGCCGAGCGGGCGAAGCGAAACGAGTAACGTCGCGCGCGTCAAGTTTGACGGGACGGATTCCATCAGAAAAAACAAAAAGTTTGACGGGACGGATACGGATCGGACCGTGACGCGCCACCGATCGACGAGTATCGTGGATCGCGTCAGCCGCCGCCGGAGCGGACGATACCCTGGGCCCGGCGGCAGGTGGTGGTCTGGTCTGGTGAGGTATCGATCCGGTCGTAATCGCGACTCGCAGCCAGGGACGCACGCACGAACGCATCGCATGCTCGCCAGCCCCAGCGGCGATGGTTGGTCAGTGGCCGAATCGGACATGTGCGCCTCCGCATCGATCTGGTGGAGATCAGCCCTGGGAAGGACGACTGCCGGGAGGCCCCGGCGTGAGAAACGGGTCGCACCGCATATGCTCCCTCCACAGCTGGTCAGTGGCCGAACCGGAGGTGCCCAGGCGCGAGTGTGCTGTCTCGAAGTCGATCTTTCGGAATGATGATTAGATCATCTTCCACTCATTGGAACTTGGAAGTCTCTAGCCGAAATTTGGTGATAATTTTCGCAAGATTGGACGGAAATTTGCTTGGGGTTCGCCAATTCATAGCCCACGATCCCGGTTGTACACCAGGTGGGCGAATTTTGGTAAATTTCGGCCAAAATTTGACACAAATGTCGCGTAAAACAATTTTACACAAATTTTCGAAGAATGGCCGACATTTGTGTTAATACTATTTACTTTATACTTGTTTTCTATCCCGCACCATTACGATGCCGGCATATGGTGATCAGTCTCTGCAAGAGGACCCTGTCTGAAATATGGCTAGACAAAACACCATTGGAGTCCATGGTCGAGCTAGGAAAAACGCCGAACACCTAGTGGGCGTGTTGGGTGTGCAGCTGGCCGTGAAACAGCCGACGACGCTGAACCACGGCGTGAGAAGCGCGGCGAAGAGGAAAGGAAGCTGGACGGCGGCTGGTTCTTTTCTGTGGAGGTATGTTTGTGGCGAAGCTGAGAGGGGTTGTGTCGGCGAAACGACGACGAGGGGGAGGAGTGAGCAAAGCGTCAGGGAGCCAAATCTTTGAGTGGAATGCGGCTTTCTGTCACACACAAAGCTGGTCCACTCATATTTTCGCTTCGTCCGGCGCCCCCAGGCGAACCCTGGCACGCTGGGTTTGGCTTGTGTTCGCCGGATGGATTTTGCGCCAAATTCACCCGAAAACGAAGTGCTTGGGGCGCGACTGGGCCGATTTTCGCCATCCATACGGAGAAATGGGTTCCATGGGGGTGGGGGGGGATGAGTGGATATGCTCTTAGTGGCGGGTTGCGAATCGAACTACTCACGCCGCCGCTAGATGATTCCATTGGACGAGGCCCACACCAAAAGACATCGATGTTAGGGTTCTTCTTGCGTGCGGCAGTCTCGGCTGGCACCTTGAGCCCGTGGTGGTTGGAGGCTCAACCTTGGCGTCACCGGCCGACAGGCAACCTCCCCGCCTGTATTCTGGTGGTCCAAGCAAAATGACGACGGGCTTTCCGTAATGTAGTGGCAACTCGAGTCTTGCTTATGTCCCGCGTGGTGGTGGTGGTGGTGGTGGTGGGGTGTGTGTGTGTGTGTGTGAGGGGTGGGGGTGGGGGTGGAGGTGGGGGTTAGGGGTGGGTGGGGGTGGAGGTGGGGGTTGGGAGCCCCCCTCCGTGCTCTCTTCCTCACACAGCTCGAAGCGTATGATTTATACAAATATTTTCCTAATAATGTAGAGCATCCCTATATATACATCATAGGGTGTGTGTGTGTGTGTGTGTGTGTGTGGTGATGGGTGTGGGGTGTGGGGTGTGTGTGTGGGGGGGTGGGGGGGTGGGAGGGCATGATAAACCTCCTAGTGAGGGCAGCAATCAGGCATCATTTTTACATATGACAGAAAAAACTGGTGTTTTTATAACCTACTTTTTGCTGTCCTAAAAATAGCATATGCCCTATTTTGCACCATTCTTAGAGATACGGTAACAAAATATTTATCTAGTAGTAGCACATACTACTCCCTCCGATCCATATTAATTGACTTTGATTTATTAAAATTTGGATGAACATATATACTAAATAGTGTCTATGTTCATTTAAATTTAAACAATTTTGAGTCAATTAATATAGGACGGAGGAAGTAATACTACGCACGGTACTCTGACAGTGGTCCAGCTAGCCAGCTGGGCTGCAAAATTATTTATTGGCTAACCGGCCGTGCATTTATACGTCAGTAGCTAGGCCAGCGCATGGTAGTATCTCTCCGATTAACTTAACATGGAACACCGTTCAAAAAAAAAAAACTTAACATGGAACAGCGTGGCACGAGCGGCGGAAATGGAAAACAAATCTTGGCCGTTGGGACACCAGTGTGTGTCAGTGTCAGCTTGCAGCCGCTTGACTAGCTCTAGCCCGGGATAGTTTTAGGCCAATCATTTGCGACCGAGCCAAAGTGGGAAACCAGTGCATAATCGCCGGGATGTTATCTGTCGCCAGCCAAACTCAATTCGTCATTTTTTTACAGAATCTGATAATTCTGTATCAACAGACAATTTGGAACATGGAAACGGATTAGTTCGTGTGCGAACAAAACGGATTAGTCTCTTCCCGCTCCCTGCTGTCCGGAGGTTCTAAGGCAGCGGGAAAGATGAGAGAAGAGTGAATCAATAATAGTTGGAGGTTTTCCTGGACTAGTAATCTAGTATGATACTTGAAGTTTTTGTCCTACGAAGCAAAGGGGTGGCGAAGGAGTGTGGGATGAACAAGTGAACTTGCCAAGGCATAATTGCGAAGATTAAATCGTGAAGGGACAGTAAGGTCACGCTTAAGGAATCACGGCGGTGTTCATCTCATTGACGTGTTTGCTAAATTAAGAAATATATATACATTTTCGGTTTATATTAATGACCTCAACTTTATCTAGTTTCGTATATATCTAGTTAAATATCTGGACAAAGTTGAGATTATTTATACGAACCGAAGGAAGTAGTTTAAGCTACTTGTTATTTTTTTCATGCAAAGAGTACAAGAATCCGACCTTCTGCTGCAAACATAAAGGTGGATGACTCTCCTCTTCAAACAAGAGCACGACTCTACTATCTCTCTGTCCTAAAGTCTACTCTGGCGGCATCATTGTTCAAGCAAACTACTACTGCTCTAGTGAAGAAAAAACATGAAAATAGAGCTGAGCTGGGTGATTTGTCGGACATGGCTAGCTGAGCTGCAAAATGATTGGCTAATCGGCTGGGTACGAGCGGCCGAAACGGAAAACAAATCTAGGCCATTGGGACGCTGGGAGCAATGCACGCTTGCAGATGTTTGAGTGGCTGGTACAGGATAGTTTAGGCCAATCTTTAGGGACAGATCATAATCGCCGGGCTGTTATCTGTCGTCTGCCAAATACTAGTACAATTCGTCTGTTTTTTTTACAAGATGATCAATAATTGTGCAACAATAAACAACTGGAGAATGGATAATTTGGTATGCGTACAAAGTGAATCTTGCTGCTGCTCACCTGGACACTTTGTGTCCGGAGGTTCTGGATAGGTTGGACAGAAGAGAGAACGAGGAATGAAGAAAATCAGGATTAACCAAATATGATACTGGTTCATATTAATGGTCTTAATTTAAGTTTATATATATCTAGTTAAGTGAAGATGTATTCATATGTAGATAAAACTAAAACCATTAATATAAACCGGAGGAAACACAGATTTGGATTTACTTGAAGATTCTGTCCTGCGAAGCAATGGGTTGTAAAGGAGTGTGGGATGAACAAGTGAAGTCACTAAGGCATAATTATGAAGATTCAATCGTAAAGGGGCTGTAAGGAAAGGCTTAAGACCTCCTACTGGCGTTCATCTGATTGGGATGCTTGCTAAACTAAGAAATACTACCCTATACAGATACATATGGATCTAGATGCGTTTATATAAAATATGTTGAGCCACTTATTTTTAGAACGAAGGTATTCTCTTCGTGTGGAATTTAAGTGACTCATATAGTCATATTTGTCAAGATCTGTATGTATCTACATGTATTTTGGCGTGTATATCTGGAGGACAAGTAGTAAACATATTTATTTCGAGCCATGTGTTGGACTTTACCTTTTCTGTAAGCAAATTATGAAGTAGGAACTCCTGCTCTAGTGAAGAAAAGAATAGAGCTGAGTGGCATTTTTTTGTTTTTTTGAGAACTCGAATTCCGCCGCTCTTAGGTGAGGCTTGAGTGGCATGTGGTCCAGTGCAAGTGAAATGTGTAAGCCCATCTGTCCACAACTATGAAATGTTGTGGCCCAAGTTCCCAAGACGAGTACTGACTCGGGCCTATATTTCGGGCCCCCAGGTTTCTACGTATCAGGTTGCCTCAGGTTAGGCCCAACGGTAAACCCATGTAAAATATTTAGGCAGAGATGGCTTGGGCTTCTATAACGTTTCTTGAACTAAGTAGTAGCAGAAGGTTGTCAAATGAACAGAAGACGTCTTAATATTTTCAGATGCTAATGTAAAGTATTTTTTTTTTCTGCGAGATGTACTGCAAAGTCGTAAGTATGTAAGCAGATTGTACTCTGCTCGCATACAATACTCTGTTCTTTATGGGGCAGAGAATAGTCTGTCGATGCTTTGAGAAGAAAAAAAAGTACTATGTTTAGAACCAAGCAAACATAGATTAGCCCGCAGCAAAAAAAAAAACTACAGACAGGTGCTCTGTTGTTGGGTATGTAGCCACAGCCTCTCATCTACTAAACCGCAACATATGGCCGGAAATCGCAGGAGTTTCACAAAGGAGGGGGTTGTGCAATTGTAGACTCAGGGTCACCGGTCACGTCGAATCTCTCAAGTTGCTTAACCAAACCAGGGGCACTGCCCGGTCACTCAGCGAGTCGAGGACATGACCACTTTTCCCCCTGTTAGGAGCAACTGAGAGGACAAAACAAGCAGCACAACTCGCAGTTCATCAGAATTGACATCCCTATCGATAGCACGGTGACACCTGCATTCATTATTTCATGATGACTGTTCTTTCATTGCAGAGATCAATCTGACAGCAGCCATGCAGTTACCCATCATGCTACTACGGCCCTTGTCACGATGTTTACGAGGCCGACGAAAGGAGCTGCGTCTGCGTATGAGGCTACTATATGTGTCAATGTGTGCACCCACATGAGATGACATGATCAAGCAGCAGCGCGCTGTTCATTTCCTTCCGGATCGGTCTTCAGCGACACGATCACAGAGACTCATAGAGAGAAGAATGTAAGAGCAGATCTATCTACCCTCTCCTGTAGGCCAAGCGACTGTGAGCTTTGCTGATTGCGGGTGCTGTCAAGTTCGACTTGTTCAAGTTGAATGGTCCGAGAAGGGTGTACGTCCGTATATTCGGAAGTTGCGCTGTTCCTTTCTGTAGCATCAGTGACTCGCTACCGGTTATACTGTCTCTTCCTCCATGCATACCGATGCCATGTAGTGTGCGACCTTCCATTTGTAAATCAGAATAGGCATGGAGTACATGATTTCAAAGCCAGTATCCACTGTAAGAAAAACGAGCTGTCTATGTAGCTACTAGTACTGGATTACTAAATTTGTAGGCCACACGAAGCTTTCGAAAAAGATAACTCTAGCTTTTAGCTCCAAAACGGATCTTTACTTAGAGGCTAAGCCAGTGACCAGATACTGTCCGCAGCTTTGTCATATGCGAGCGAGTAGAGTACGTGACGCAGCAGTTTCTTTCTGTCCGGTAATACACAAAGGAAGAGGTCTCCGTCAGTACCGGTGGTTCGGATGGCTGTATGATACCGTACGCAGGACCAGCGCGACGTCCGAATCATACGAGTGTTTTAGACGACAGGGTTCTAGTTAAGCTGGTTCACTGGACACATCGCCGGCGTCGACGTCCGTGTTCTTCTCTCTTCGAATCCTCCACGACCACTCAGTTTTTTTTTTTTGATAGAGGATCATGACCACACAGCTGATGATAGTTAACTCTGCTGATGCTCAACGGGACGAACGAGCTCGCTGCTACGATGAAACAGAACGGCATCTCCTTCTCGTGCTAAGCCGGAATCTCTGTCGCGCTCCGCGGGCCCACGTCCCATGCATGCGAAGTCCGAAAAACATAGGGGGCCACCTTATCATCGGCCCGTGGGCCCGAACGGCGCGGCGGCCGAGCCAAACTTTCGTTCAGTCACCATCAAAAGGATGTTTTTTTTTGAAATCTGTCACCATCAAAAGGATCTTACTTCAGAAATCCAGATTTTTCAGGTGACGTCAGCCACGGACGGAGCGGAAGAACACGGAACGGGAAACAGGTGCATCCTTCGCTGTTCCTATACCTTTTCCTGTGAATTTCCTTTGGATTAAACTTGTGGAACTATTAGTGCTATCGTGGATGATTAATAATAGATCAGTATAATTTCCGCATACAGGGCATTTTTTGTGTTCATCCAAACAAGCATTTGTATAGTTTTCTTGTGTTTTATAATCCTCTATTTTGCACCACAGACCTATAAAATTTCTTTGATTTTTTCCTATTCTCTAATCCCGAGATCCAAAGTGGCGCTAAAAAGTTTGGAGTCTCATCTAAACAAGTTTTCACTCCGCTTTAAAAATAAAACCACACAACCGAACCGATATAAGATGATGAAAAAACCACTTAGAAAACGGATCAAGAATAAAAGAAAAACACAGGAGGGGACGCACCCTCCATGACACACACAAGACTACCAACTAGAAGCACACCCACGACTCCTTGTGAAAATGCCGGACCTCGCCACCCCTAACCCAATAAGTTATCGCCAGAGCCGCATGCCCTCTTGCTCTAGCCCGTGGAGCGTCAATCCTGCCAGCAGACAACAAGTACGGAACCGGAGACAACTAAGTCACGTGTAGATGATAGGAGACCGCCTCGCACCCGGGGCCGGAGTGCACCAAGATAGGACCTGAGCATGCCCGCCAATGGTAGAGCAGCAGGACCTAAAAGACTCGGGCCTCCACAACGACACCCCTAAGAGGTTTTCACCTTTAGCCCTAGCGTGGAAGAGGTACCATAGCGAAGCCCCCAGGAAGGACACGATTAGATTGTAGCAATTTCTATAGGGACTTATGTGTTTCAAAGAAAGGATGTAGTAGTAGCAGACAATTCAAAGTGGTATAGTTCCTACGAACCACGAAGTTTGCTGGCCGTTGCATCTTGTCTCCATGTGATGGGGTGCAACGCATGTGGATCTTTTTTCCGTCTCCCTATATCTGGGTAGCACATGTGTGGCCCACTCCTTGATCTTTCTTTATCTTTTGTTCTCTTGTTAAACAATGGCAGCGTTAGATCCTCCCTAGGCGCAATCATTTGCTTCCACGGCACGTTCAAACTTGGAGCCATGTTCAAACTGTTTTTAATTTTTTTTGGTAGGTACCTCACGGTTGGTTTTGACTTCAGCGGTGTACGTGCCGTGGATGTCAAAAGATCGAGTATCTTATTAAACAGAGCCCAAGGAAAAAACTGCGGTCCAAAAGAGAAGATGGTGGGTGTAGTTTGGTGAATTGGTGGAGAAAGTTTTTGTGAAGTATGAGCCCCTCCTATGGAAATAAGACTGGTTTCATGGTCAGAGCTAATTGGCTGGGATATCTATTCTTCAACAAACCATAGTAATTAATCATTCTTGTTGTTGATCAATTTGGGTTTTTTCCAGGATAGTAGTGTATGATGAATAACCTTTTCTGGCTGATCATTCACTTGTGTGTACTATTAGAAATAATTGGCTAAACCATTAGACCCATGTGTGATTTCAGATTTTTTCTAAATCTTAAAGCCCATGTATGTGGAAACTCATATGTGATTTGGCCTAAATTGGTGACAGCTCACATGTATGTGGCAAGAACCGTGAGAGCTAAAGTTTAGTCTTATATGGAAAGTTGAAGGAGAGTTGCACCAACTTATAAGATGTAGTGTTGTATCACTTTGTAAGTGAGTGACAATAAAAGGGCTACACACGCTTCGCTTCTCGTCACGACGTCACGGCGACGTGCAAGTATAAGGTTGCGGTAATCTCGCCGAACCGAGCTTTATTTTGCTGCTCAAAAAAATATGTGCGATTAGACAGACGTGTCAACAGTTAGCGGATTCGGGTCGCTTCCAGATCGTGGGCTATCTATAACCGACCCGAACATACGCGATGTGGGCTTGGTCCACTCCGTGTCATGTACGGGATTTCTGAGCCGCTATATATAAAGATCTGTGCGTCTTCCACAACGTAAGACACCAAACCAATCTAAGATTTTGCCATCCTCTCTGCTTGCTCCGCCACCGTAGTCTACTCCATCCCGCTTGCCGGCGTGCACCGACGGTCGGGAGAGCAGGTCTCCGGAACCACTCCCCTTTGCGATCCTGTATAGGAGAGGGCGAAAGAGGTTTTTGGGAAGCGCTCCGCGCGACTGCTCAAGTTCGTCATCACGGCGCGTCTTTCCAGTCGTCAAGACAGACCTCGTGAACGTGGTCTTCAACGCCGACTTCTTCGAGAGGGTACTGCACCAACGGCGACTACATCGACAACCAATAAGTACGTACACCGTCGTCAGATCTGTTGTTTTACTATGGCTGTTAGTGCGCATAATCTGCTACTATTCATGTTGATCAATACATCTAGTATGTTAGAGATTCACGTGATTGTAGTTGTTATTGTCATAATTTATATTCTGAAATTAATCGTGGAAATTATGCCTAATAATCCAACAATTCAAAAACCTTATTATAGGCAATTTCCTGAATTAAACATGGGACACTTGGCCGATGCTATGAAGTCGGAAAAGTTTACCGGTGTTCATTTTAAGAGGTGGCAGTATAAGACCACTATGTGGCTGCAAGCTCTGAAAGTATTCGAGGCTAGTGAGGATTTACCTGAAGGAACTACATCTGACAAGGTTCAGAACAAGTTCAAGGAAACCAATCTTGCCTTTGTGGGATGCGTTCTGAGTGTTCTTGACAACAAGCTATTTGATATGTATATGCACATCAAAGATGGAAAAGAGCTCTGGGAGGCACTGAACGCTAAGTTTGGTGTAGCAGATGCTGGCAGTGAGCTGTACATCATGGAGAACTTTCATAATTACAGGATGGTTAACAACCGTTATGTAGTTGAGCAAGCTCATGAGATACAGTGCTTTGCCAAGGAGCTTGAAATCCTCAAGTGTTTCTTACCCGACAAGTTTGTGGCTGGGTGCATTATTGCAAAGTTGTCTTCTTCGTGCAGGAACTTCGCCACAACTCTCAAACACAAGAGACAGAAGATATCAGTTGAAAACCTAATAGCGTATCTTGATGTTGAGGAGAAGGCTCGGGCTAAGGACACTGCTAAGAGAGGAGGCGAGGGTCAGTCTAGCGCCTATATGGCACAGAAGAAGACCTTCGGCACGAACAAAGGGAACTATAAGCCCTCGTTCTACAAGCCTAAAAAGACTACAACCTTTAAGAAGAAGAAGAAGCCGAACAAGGCCGAGCTACATTGTTATTCATGTGGAGAGCTTGGCCACTTTTCCAAGAAATTCCCAGATCATGCAGATCGCAGAGGGAAAGGTGGGAAGACTGTCAACGTCGTGACCGCTAGCAACACTGATGGATACAGTAATTTATTTACTGTTCTTTCATAATTTCAATCACCATGTTGCTGGATTGATACAGGTGCTAATGTTCATCTGTGTGCTGACATCTCTATGTTCACTTCTTATCAGGTTGCTCGGGATTCATCCATCCTAATGGGGAATAGATCACATGCTTCTGTTCGTGGTGTTGGCACGGCGGATCTGAAGTTTACTTCCAAAAAGATCGTGCACCTGAGAAACGTGCAGCATGTCCCCACTATGAACAAGAATCTCGTTAGTGGCTTCCTTCTATGCAGAGATGGGTTTAAGGTTGTGTTAGAGTCCAATAAAGTCGTTGTTTAGAAATATGGACAATTTATTAGTAAAGGTTATGAGTTCGGAGACTTGTTCCGGTTTTCACTTTTAGAGTTTTGTAATAAATCCATGAATCATATTTGTGGTGATGTTAATGATGATACCAGTGTTTGGTATTTTTATTTATGTCATATTAATTTTGGTTTGATATCTCGGATGTCCAGTATGAGTTTAATTCCGAATTTCACTATTGCCAAAGGTTCTAAGTGCCATAGTTATGTGCAATCAAAGCAATCTCGAAAGCCTCACAAGGCTGCCGAGGAGAGAAACTTGGCACCTCTAAAACTCATACATTCTGATCTATGCGAGATGAATGGTGTGTTGACAAAAGGTGAAAAGAGATATTTCATGACGTTGATAGATGATGCTACTAAATTCTGCTATGTTTACTTGTTCCAAACTAAAGATGAGGCTTGGAGAGCTAGACTCACGACTAAGGGAAGCAAGACGATCTTGATCCACTCGTGCTTGTCGAGTCTCCCCATGTACCAGATGGGGCTCTACCTTCTACCAGAGGGAACTCACATAGACTTTGATAAAGAGCTGGCTCGCTTCTTCTAGGCTGCCAGGGATGGCCCGCGGAAGTACCATATAGTTAAATGTGTCGACGTATGCACCCCCAAGATTCTTGGGGGCATAGGTATCCTTGACTCGCGCCACTTTAATGTGGCCCTGATGTTGAGATGGGTGTGGCGTATCCTTAGGGACGATGGAGGGCTTTGGCTAAAACTTATCAAAGCCAAATACCTCCGGGGTCGGCCCTTTTTGGCTTGCGAGATGAGGGAGGGCTCCCAGTTTTGGAAAGCCATTTAGGAGATCAAGCAGCTCATTCTGAGAGGGGCGGCCTTTAGCATAGGCAATGGGAGGGAGGTCCAACTTTGGCTTGACCCATGGCTGGTGGAGTCCCCTCTCTGCGAGGAGTTTCCGGCCCTGTTGTCATTAGCGCTGACCCCTTGGGGTTGGTGGTCGAGGCCTTCCGAGAGGGACGTTGGAATATCTCGTTCCGATGGACCTTTTGCCTGGCCGAGGCGACATACTTTCAGAGACTGCTCTCTACATTACCAGCGAGCCTGTTCGTAGAAAGGGATATGGTTTCATGGCGCCTGACCCCATCAGGGGAGTTTTCGGTTAGCTCGGCCTACAGGGCCGTATTCTAGGGGCCGGAACTTAGTTGCTCCATGCACCTATGAAAGGTCCACCTTCCTCTTAGTATTCGTATCTTCGTTTGGCAACTCCTCCGTGACCGCTTTCCCTCGAGCGTGGAGGTGGAGAAACAAAATGGGCCGGGTAACGGCTTGTGTCCATTATGTGGCACACCGGAGACGTGCACCCACATAATGTTCACTTGTTCAGCCACTTAGTTCCTGTGGAGCTTCGTCCGAGACGCCGTTGGGTCTTCCTGGTAGGCCCAGGATCTCGGTGAATTTCTACAGGCCGAGGCAAACCGAGCTGTAAGAAAGCACCATCTCTTATGGCTCGTGTTTGTGGCCATGGCTTGGACCTTGTGGAATGTGAGGAACAAAATGGTGATTGAACTGATCTTCCCCTCCCATGCCTATGACTCTATTTTCTCCTTTATCGCCTCTTGCAGCAATGGTTGCTGCTCGCGAGGCTGCGGCATCGTGAGCACCTGGACAACATCTTGCGGGCGTTGAGGGTGGCGGCGTTTCCCTTCTCGGCTCCCGCTCAGGCGTGACCCAGGCCTTCGTCGGTTTTCTTTTATTTTGGCTCACCTTGTGTTGAGGCCCCAACGGTCTATCTTTTCTCTTTTATTTGGCTTTTCGTACTTTGCGGTGAATCTTGGTGTATCTAGATGTTATAAAGGAGGCACAGGGCTGTTTCGAGGAGGGAAGAAAACATGGTTTTTTTGGAGAGTATTTGTGGAAAAGAAATTGATGCGTCATTGGCTTGTCATTTCACGAATGAACCTCCCTGGCCATTGTTCGAGCCAGCCCACTGAACGCCAAATACAGACGGGCCAAGACAGCAGTTCGTGTCAAAACTTCGCAGAACCACAAGGAAGAACAAGATCACGAGAAGCGTACGCGTACATTTCATCTAGACGCTTCCCAAGGCGCAAGAGTTAACAACTCGTAACGCTTTCGTGGTGTATATCTACCGGCCGGCCAACGTGTCCTTTTGGCAGAGGTTAAAGTTGGTCGCACAGTCTCGTAAGCAACGAACTAACCATGTTTAGTCAGACATCGGAAAGTCAACTACGGCTAACCTAAACTAGAAGTATGCAAAAATGGTCACGGCTTTCAACTTCATTAATTCAACGCTGTAAATTTTTCCTTGGAACTAGCCATTGTCAAGGACACCCTAAGTCGACCGGCCGATGGCGATCACCAACAGTGCGACCCCGCCATTGATATTGATAACATGTTGTGGTCGCCAAACTTACGGCCCCAACCAACTCGCATTCAAGCGCTCGATCTGTTGTACGCGTTGGATGGATGCAGACACCTGGTTCACCTCAAGTTTTATTTGCAGCACCATGATAGATTCTAGTCTAGTCTCGGTAGAGTCTACGTGGCTTGGATCTAGTAGATTAGATGGAGAGAGAGAGGTGCTACCTGCCCCCGTGCTCGATGAGCATGAACCGAAGGGGATGCCGGAGCTGGTGCCGGCGTCAGTGGCCATGGGGAAAGGGGTCGACGGCGTGGGTGTGTGGTGGTGTCGGCGCTTCCCGTCGGCCTAGCGCAAACCCTAGATCGGTAGGGATTTCGGTGGGGGGCTGCGGCGCACGGTGAACCTCGTACCGTGTGCGTCCCCCCACCCTTTTATATCTGCGCTGGCGACAGGGGCCCACCAACCATGATAAGGTTGGGCGCCCGATCGTGGTGTGCGTTGAGGACTCCGCTTGGGCTGTTCGAACGGGAGAGATCAATCTAACAGTCTCCCCCTTGATCTCGACTTTTCTTTTAACTTTGTACTTTATACTCTACTCGTTTCATCACGGATCGGTATATAGAGCATGTTTCATCGTCTTAGCTCAATTGCCGATAGAACCAGACAGCCACTACATACTTTTCTATTTTGAAACAAATTCTGTTACTTTTGGGCCTCAGTAGTCCAGGAATCATAGGCTTTTCGTTAAACCCATGCCGGCTATGTGTTCCTTTAACACATTGGGTGGTAAGCCTTTCGTTAGCGGATCCGCAAGCATATCCTTTGTCCTTATATGCTCGAGTCTTATAGTTTGATCCTGGACTTTGTCCTTCACAACATAATACTTTATATCTATTGACTTTGTAGCACTACTCGACTTGTTCATAGAATACTGCGGGCTCGTTGTCACAGTACATCTTTAGTGGCCGGCTGATGCAGTCTACCACTTTCAAGTCGGGTAGAAATTTCTTTAACCATAACGCATGTCACATGGCCTCATAACATGCTATAAACTCTGCATACATCGTAGATGATGCAACTATCGACTGTTTGGCGCTTCTCCATGAAATAGCACCTCCTGCGAGAGTAAAGACATATCCTGTCGTGGTCTTTCTGTCGTCTTTATCTCCCGCAAAATCCGCATCTGAATACCCTTTTATCTCTAGGGAATCAGATCTTTTATATGTTAGCATGAGGCCTTTTGTGCCTTGCACATAACGCAAAGCTTTCTTTACCATCTTCCAAAGGTTTCTATGCCTGGATTCTCTTGATATCTACCGAGTACCCCGGTGATAAAAGCTAAGTCAGGGCGAGTGCACACTTGTGCATACTGTAAGCTTCCAACAGCCGAAGCATATGGTACTGACTTCATTTGATCGATCTCATATTGGTTCTTTGGACATTGGGATTTTCCAAAACTATCTCCCTTAACTAAGGGAGCAGGTGTTGCAATACTCGCATGCATATTGTATTTTTTTAAAATCTTTTCACAATATGCTTTCTGCGACAGTCCTAACACTCCATTCTTTCTATCTCGGTGAATTTCTATGCCCAAAACATAAGAAGCTTCACCAAGGTCTTTCATGTCAAAATTTGAAGACAAGAACTTCTTTGTTTCTAGTAGTAGTCTGACATCACTGCTAGCAAGTAAGATTTCATCCACATACAGAATTAGGAAAATATATTTCCCACTTAAACTTTGCATAAATGCAGTTGTCCTCAACATTCTCTTTGAATCCAAATATTTTGATTGTATCATTAAACTTTAAATACCACTGCCTAGAGGCTTTCTTTAACCCATAAATGGATTTCTTTAGGTGGCATCCCATATGTTCCTTCACCTCCATGAAAAAACCATTGGGTTGTTTCATGTAAACATTTTCTTCTAAATCTCCATTTAGAAATGTCGTCTTAACATCCATTTGATGTAACTCTAAATCAAAATGTGCAACTAGTGCCATTATGATTCTAAAGGAGTCCTTACATGAGACCGGAGAAAAAGTCTCATTGTAATCTACCCCTTCTCTTTGCGTAAATCTTTTTGCCACAAGTCTAGCTTTGTACTTTTCTACATTCCCATTGGACTCATACTTTATTTTGTAGACCCATTTGCATCCTACTGTTTTGGCTCCTTTAGGAATTTCCTCTAAGTCCCAAACATTGTTGGAACTCATCGATTTCATTTCATCTTCCATTGCCTCCACCCACTTGGCTGAGTGAGAGCTTCTCATGGCTTCTTCATATGAGGTAGGATCGCCCTCCATATGAACTGTTTATGTGTTGTAGACTTTGTAAATTTCTTTGGAAATGGATGATCTTCGTTTTCTTTTAGACCTCTGAGTTCATCAGACTCTTGCTCATTTCATGCCTCGGGTTCTGGCACATTTTCAGTATGTGGCTGTTCTGGCTCCCTTTCATGCTCAATAGTGGGTTCAGGTGGCTCCTGATGGACAGGTTCCGAAACTTCTCCGATTGTTGTCACGTGTGGAGTCACAACAGGTGCTGGCACCACAACCTCAGGGGTTGTAGATGGTGGCACAACAGGTAGCGAGAAAAATAGCTCCCGAGTCATCGGATTAGGTGCATGCACCCTCTTCTCCTCAAGATCAATTGTCCGAGCTACCGTGCTTCCCCTCATCAATTCGTCCTCCAAGAAGACTGCATGTCTTGTTTCTACAAACTTTGTGTATCTGTCAGGACAGTAGAAATGATAGACTTTTGATTTATCTAGATAGCCAATGAAGTGGCAAGATACTGTTTTGGGGTCTAATTTTGCAATGTTTGGATTGAAAACTTTTGCCTCAGCTGGGCTCCCCCAGACCCTCAAGTGGTGCAGAGAGGGGACTCTGCCTGTCCATAATTCATACGGTGTTTTGGGCACCGACTTGGTACTCTGTTGAGAATGTGAATGGCGGTTTTAAGCGCCTCCATCCACAATCCCAATGGGAGGGTGCAATAGCTCATCATGCTGCGCACCATATCCATAAGGGTACGGTTACGCCTTTCAGCTACTCCATTTTGCTGAGATTCGCCCGACATAGAATACTGGGCGACTATTCCATTTTCCTGTAGGAACCTTGCAAAAGGTCCTGGTACTTGACCATATGGAGTATGCCGACCGTAGTACTCCCCCCACGGTCAGACCAGACTATCTTAATTCTTTTATCATGCTGATTTTCTACTTCAGCTTTGAAAATTTTAAATTTATCCAATGCTTCAGATCTTTCTTTAATTGGATAAATGTAACCATACCGGGAGTGATCATCCGTGAATGTTATGAATGAATCATAACCATCCACACTTTTCACAGGAAACGGTCCACAAATATTAGTGTGGATTATTTCTAGTGTAGCTATACTTCGGTTTGCACCCTGTTTAATTTGATTTACATACTTTCCTTTGATGCAATCTATGCATTGCTCGATGTCTGAGAACTCTAATGGAGGAAGAATGTCATTTTTAATGAGGCTTTCTATTCTTCCCCTCGAAATATGGCCTAATCTGCAGTGCCATAACTTCGATGAGTCAAGATTTCGCTTTCTTTTCTTTTGTTCTTTGTTCGACAAGGGAACTTGTTCATTCACATCACACACAAAAAACACTTTCTCATGCAAGGATAATAAATAAAGATTGTCATGTAGTGAAGTAACACCCACACAAGTATCTTTCAACCAAATGGCACATTTGCCATGTACAAAATAACACTCATACATGTGTTTGTCCAGGCACGACACACTTATTAAGTTTCTATGGATGGAAGGAACAAATAAAACATCCTTAAGCAAAAGAGTAAAGCCATCAGCTAGCTCCAGAGGAATGTCGCCAATAGCCTCCACTTCTGCTTGAATCCCATTTGCCATTTCAATGAGTATTTCTCTTCTTGGCAAAATCCTTGTCGAATGGAACCCCTATAAAGATTTGGCAACATGAAAAGTTGCACCAGAGTCAATCCACCAAGTAGATTTAGAAAACTTTTCATACAAGGATTTATTTACAAAAGAGACTATGTCTTTACCATTCTTTGCCATTATGGACTTTAGCCATATTGGGCAATCCTTTTTGTAGTGGCCAACCTTTTTTGCAATGGTGGCACTGGTCTTTGTCCCCAGGGAGAGACTGCTGATACTGATGCTGGTGCTTTAGGGGGCCCTTGCCATCTGGCTTGGAAGGGGAGCCACCATGGTGGTTGTTGGTGAAGTTCCTCTTCCTGTTGTCCTTCACGTAGTTCAAAGAACCACCGTGAACGGACTTAAGCCTTTCTTCCTTTTGAGAACACATCCCTATGGTCTTTTCAATGTCCCACTTTTCAGGGGACATGTTATAGTTGATGACGAAGTTCTCGAATTGTTGGGGAAGAGAGGTGCGGTGACCCAGCATACCACTGCATGATGTAGTATACTATAGTCGTTGACATAACACCAATGAAACACCGTTCACTAGTATTACATCCCTCAGAATGGCACAACAGAAACACAACGGGTCCAATACATGGCTAAAGGTTACAACTCACTCTTTACATAAGATCCAGAGAACACTCTAGGTTAAAGAGAAAGAACTTCTTATGGAGAAGAATCAAAGCTAAATAACGCAAGAACAATTTTACTATTAAGTCTAGTATTTAACTAAGGAATTGGCATTGCTGCTATTGCAATACACTACAGAATTAGGTTCTTTGGCTAGAAATTATATTCCTATCTATTCAGTAACTTCGTCTTCACTTGAGTTGAGGTATATGTTGTCTTCCTTGTCTTCATTGAAGAGCTTTAGCTTTTGATGATTCCTGGAGCATAACTTGGTGTAGACATCGTCTTAATGGCTTCAGAATCTAGAAAGGGTTAATAAGATATTTGAGTATGAGCGTACTCAGCAAATTCACTAGAAAAGGAGTGTTTGATGCACTATAACTACAGCCACAGACCGTAGGTCGTAGGCAATGCAAGTTTTTATAAAAATTTATTCAAAGGTTGCTTTTATTTTGAAAAGCTATGTCCGTCAGCCTTCACGGGTTTACCAGAACTTTCATGGAGTTCCTTTCTCGCCGCGTTCGCAGCTCCTTCCTGGAACAGGGAGTAACAAGTTATAGTTCTTACACTCTGCAGAGGTGTGTTACTTTACCCATGAGAGATCAACTCTTTGTTGCACAACCGGGCAGCTTATTCCCGTCCACAATTCCAAGATGTGGGGCCCATAAGATGATCCAAGCCAATCACTGCCCCCTTCGCGACCTCGCATGCCTCCTTGGTGTACACCATTCCCACATAATGAATTACGGCAATGGTTTGTACAAACCGTTAGATGTCAGAACTATCGTGGGACGTTGAGGGTTTCCACCCATATGTTGCATATCCTCTACGAATTACCAATTAATATGCACGCTACGAGGATAACAGCCACGACCTGCACATCTGGTTTCATGCGAGAGGAAGAAGATACAGCTGACTTCTCCGTCCCATTCCAAATCTCATGGTCAACGCGTAATATACGGCGCAAGAATCACTGGCGATATTGGTTGTTAAGTCGTAGATGATATAGTTCTAAACAGTGGTATTCCAACTGTCAGATTTAATAGATTAGCTGATCGCCCTGGATCAGTAACCAATAATTCACATTATTATTGAAACTAGTGTTTTTAGACCTTTTTCAAATGCAGGTGATAACAACAATGGATTTTTAAAATACTTTACAGAAAATAAACAAAGGACATGAGGAAGTGTGAACTTGCCTTTTGTGATTGCAAGATTATGCACTCACGGTCTTCGAGTCAGTATAAGATCCAAAATCTAAAATCAGCATCATTGGTCCAGTAAGGACTAATGTTTAAATAAGCAATATGCTTTTATGCATAAGTAATGTGATGCACGTTCTAAAGTCGAATCCCGGAGATAACGTTGTTCCAGGTTTTGGATTTCGAAAATGGTTACTTTGGAATGTGTGGTTCTTTTAGATAAGTTTCACATTTGTGCTTCTATTAGAGTTTATGAGTCGTTGTGAACAACACATATGTGGTAGTAAAATATATATACTTATGACATACTAGTCAAGATTGCTTATACAAGAGTTCTTGTTTGAAGTGGCAAAAAGATTAACCTTCGAAGAAAAGGTTTCTCTTCTAAGGTCTAAACACATTTTGTGGTTAGTTAGTGGTGGTTGATGTTATTTGTTTGCTCAAATGGTTTGGCTTGAGTTGTTTTATAGCTTAACTACTTCAGACCAAAGTAACTATAAAACATATAGTAATGTTTATTGTATTATATTTAGATTCTTGGAGACTAAAGTTAACTTTAAAATATAGGTAGTTTTGAAAGTATAGTACTTATACATTTGTATCTTGTGTATCTGAAATGTTTTCTTTAATTTACTTAAGAATGGTTAATCTTTTTTACTTGGGTAATGGTTTCTTGATTCTATAATAGAGTAATATCCCTTATCTTTTATAGATAAGTGAGTTTAGCCTATAAACCAAAGTAGATTGTTACTTAATTATTCTTAAACTTTCTATAGTGTTGTGGTAGTTTTTGTAATTTGATGGTTAATATAGATAGAAAAGGTTTGGTGTATTCATAAGTTGTTCTTGAAGGTTTTATTATAAATGGAAACCTTTTTAGAATAAAATCTCCATTTAAGGTTGACGATAATTTAAATAAAAGGTATTTATAATGTTTTAAATTATTTAAGCTTCATTTTATTAATATTTAAGACTAATATTATTTATTAAACTTAATTTACTCATGTTAGGAATATTAGTAATTTTTATTTATCCTTATATGAATTATTAATGGAGTAAATAAGTTTAAATTTGAGCTCTTAAATGTTTAATTTTTTATTTATCTCAGAAGTAAAATATTAGATTTTTAACATGTAGATAATTTTTGTGATCATTTTGGTATATCACATTTATTTTTGTGATTTATAAATAATAAGATAGGAATTTTATAATCCTTATTACTTTATAATTACTTAATAAATAATAAATATTTAACGAAGTGAACTAGAAAGACATGATTATATTTTTACATTAGAATTCCTATTTTTCTAAGATTTTTGGTATTTTACTTATATTATTTATCATTATAGGAATATGAATTATTAAAGTTTTATTACTTATAAAACCTTTATTAATTAATATTTATTTAAATAATCAGCATAATATTATTTGATAATAGTTTAAAGTTGTAGATTTTATTTTTCTGAAAAATTTCATATATTATACATATTTTTCTGAACTATAAATCAAAAGATATTAATTAGACAAGATTTAATCATTTATTAAATTTCTGGAATATTATTAATTTGATTATAATATTTTATTTACTTCCTAACAGAAAATAATTTTTACACCGCACTAAGAGTTAGCCCCAGTCACTGACGCATGGGTGACGATCTACAGCGTCCTAGCAAACGAAATGGACCTAGTTCGAATCAGCGCAACCTACTGAACCTAAAAGTGGCAGCGCCACTCGGAAATGGTCATCGAAGCTTCAGCTCCGACGAGCTTCGACGGTGGTCGATGGTAGCTTACGGTGAAACGACGATTTACAACGAGATCATGTGATTCGAGGATGTTGTAAGGTTCAGGAACTCACCTTGATGATGATAGAGTGGTCGGCGAGGACATGTGCGATCGAAAACGAGCTTCCCGACGAGGATTCCGACGAACTGCTGCTAAGGGGAACGACCAAATTCACCCTCTCCAGTGCTCCCCTTGATGCAAGATTCTACCTAGAGGATCTACGGAGGACGGCGCTTCTCCATGGCTGTTCAGAATGGTGTGGGGAGACGTGGTTCGACGGCGAGGAGTGGCTCCGGTGAGCTAGGGTTTCGGTCTCGTTCGTATCTGAGAGGATAAGGAGGAATTGGGGATAAGGATTGAGGCAGGCCGTCGCAGTGGCCTTCTTATCCCTCTCTGGAACGACGACGAGCATCTTGGCGCAAGGCTGACGACGACGGCATCGAGCGGCGGCGAGCTCCGCCGAAATTTGCAAAGTGTGCGTTGATGACGACGATGCAACTTTTGCGGATAACCCCCTAGAAATTTATTTAGCACAACCCGCGGTCCTCTCCTGACCCCACATGTCGGCCATGCATGTAAAAGAACCGGCTGGTTCTCGGGCATTGTGGGCTGCATTGTACGCCGATAGGTGTAGGGGTGTTGGGCCACGACCAGGTAGTATTTTTATTTGTTTTATCCTTTTTCTATTTTCTATTTTCTTATTCAGATTTGAATTTGATTTATATTTTGAACCTTTGTTTGTATGATTTGTTTGCTGGATATTTACAACAATACTAAAATATACTTAGTCTCATTTGTGAAATTTTATTATATCATCTTTTTGTATTTCTTTTATTTACTTAATATGAACCCCCTTGTTAATATTTTATATAAACTTTTCTTATTATTTTTCTCTCCTATTTTAGTTAGGGATTTCTTGAATGATATATTCTTATTTTTTTATAAAATTAACTCTAAATGGGCTTATAGTTTGAATATATATTTTATATTTATAATGATCCTGGATCATTATTTGATGCATGAAACATGAAAGATAGTGATATGGTTATTACTATTCCCCTTAATTTAGAAAATTAAATGTATACATTCTATTGTGATAAACTAAGGGACTTAGGGTTTTGAATCATGAATTTTACCCTGGCTTTAGGGTTTTGCATATACTTAGATCCCTTTATGGATATGGTTAAAGATTCAATAGCTAAACATGTGGTTTTCTTTTTTTTGGGATATTTGTTGACAGCCCCTTTTATAATAGAAAGTTATATTGAGAATGTTTCATAGAAAGGGAATGGATAAAGATACTCCTAAGCACATATAATTCTGATGGTTGGAATTGATAGAGAAAAACTTATGTGATTTGTTATAAGAAAATACTCCTATAAAGTGATATAGACATAAGATAATGGTTCATTAGCATAAAATGGATATTATATTTGAATTGAGATTTAGATTTGCTTGTTTACCAATAATTACTATCTTACATAATTCATAATTCTAGACTTCTTATTAAATAATTCCTTTCCTAGATATACTACCCTTTTGTATCTATCATCATGGTTAACATAATGGATTATTACTTCACTTGAATATTCTGATTCACCTATTATATTTCTAAACTTATTGACAAATCCATTGAATTGCTACTAGAGTATTCATAACTTCCTCATATCATGGCTTGGTTGTATTTACTACTCTACTGTTGATAGCCTTCCATCCAACAAATAGTTCCTTCAATTTTTCACATACTCTTCTTAATCATTCATTACTAATGTATCTTTATTAGTTGTATGATTCCAGCTACTTCTCTTTAAAGTTGACAATCCTTTAATATGAATAACACCACTTTTAAACTCTATGCTATACTAGCTTTAATTGAATAATATCAGCCTATATTTACTTAACTCTCATGACTTACACTTCAATCCCTGAATTATATTTATGTGGTTTGCAAAGATTACTCTAGGATCACTTATCTCTACTAAGGTTCCAATCATGTTCTACCCACTAGTATTACTTATACTAAATATAAGCATTCAATATTGGCGGCCAAAGCATTACCATTATAATACTTTAATCATTTATTACTTAAGTTCTTAGTTGGCTAAGCAGGGCTTTATCAATCCTACCTTTTATTGTCTGGAAATTATCTCCTTAGTATCTTATATTGGATTAAGGTTATTAATGGACTATGCCCTCATTAGAAGATTTAAGCAGATGTTCTGATAAGATCAAGTAATAGATCAAAGATTGATAGTTAAAGAATTTGTGAATCAATGGGGAATTATCCAACATTGATGAACAACAGATATTGAAATAAGTTCCATAAAGATTCTATAGTAAGAAAGATATATATATAGTGGATGATCTTGACTTAATCTCTTTCCAACTCCAACTCATCAAAGGAGTTTTTAAGGTTAGGTGTTACTATGATACTCAGGATGTATGCAGATGGGATTAAGATATAGTGGTTACATTCTTATTATTTGTTTTATATCCTTAACTTGGTACTTATGAGTGATTATAATGAATACTATAACATGATCACCTAATGACCAAATATAATTCACATTGTATTAAGGTTTAACTTATAGTACATTTGATCTACCCTTAGATCAAATCTCTCTTACCCGAAATGAGGTTTTAACAAAGGTCTTATTGAAACTTATCGCAATAAATTTGATGATCTACTTCAATTCCATCAAGCTAAGAGAAGCTTCAATCACTTTGACAAGTTTTGTTTAAAAACGCGAAAATTATTCGGATTTTCTATGCATGAATGCAATGCACACATCTGGGTTCAGCTTATTTCTAGGCTCTAATGATGGGATGTTACAAGAGGCCATGACAAGATGCACCAGTAGAGCAGGCTTGAGCTCGAGGTCCGCATCCATGGGCTTTAACTTAGCCGCCATGTTGGACATCCTCAAGATGTGCTCTCTAATGCCATGTGTCCCTCCCGTATACTTTTCTGTCACCAGCTGTTTTAGCAGCTGGGTTGCATACATCTTTGAAGAGCCAGTAAACTAGCTCTTTATCTTTGCAAGGTACTCACCAACAGAGGCACACTCTTCGATTGAGCCCACTATTGCGTTCTCAATCGTGTTCTTGACAAAAGCAAGCACTTCTTGTTTGCATTGACCCACTTTTGGTTATCTATTGAGTAGGCCGGCTCCAATGGAGCATGGTCTCTTTTTCTCTTTTCCCATGCAGCACTTTCCTCAGTATCACCCCTCACTGGGTCCTCAGGCTTAACTGGCTATTTAGTTTCAACAACCCAGTCCATCTCGGCGCAGACGAAGGCCAGGTCAACCTTTTTCCTCCATTCTGAATAGTTATCCCCTCTGAGCAGTGGGATATCCTTCAGGCATCTCATGAGGTTGAGACCTCCTGAAAACCACAAAAGATGTGAGATAACCAAAAACAACTATATGCATTAATCCAACATTGGTATAAATTAAGCATGCAATTGTTTGTGCCATTTAAAGTTATATCACCCTTGGGTAAAGATAAAACTAAATACACCTTTAATACTTAATAAAAGGGATCATGATCATGTTTATTAATAATGTTGGTCAATTAATAACATGGAGCATAATCAACTTTAAATTACTTTATCACATCTAAATACACTTTATTGCATTCTAGCAATTTAAATCAACTATTTGCAGCAGAAATAATTATTACACTATTCATAAACTTTAGACTTTATAGAAAAAACTCTGTCACTTTCATATTCTCTAATCAAAATATTCACTGAAATAAATGAGTAGAGAAAACTGTGCAAAATTTCATCAAAAACTTGATAAAGAATATCAAAACAGCATCTGTAAATTAAAAACAGAAAACTGCATTGATATGCCCTATTGGGCCTTTAGTTTGAGCAGGCAATGGTACAAGAAGATGGCTCCTCCTCCAGCTTGCTACCGCCGCTTGTTCCTGGCGCTTGGCCCGTGTCCATGACCCAATAAGCGCCATCGCGGCTTGCTATCTAACGCAGCGTCTTGGCCGTCATTTACAGAAGTGACCGAGGCCTAGCCATGCGGCCTAGTAGAACCCGCTCCAGCCCAACATCCCGCGTCCCCGCCCGCACTGCTCAATCGTGTCCATCGAAACATGCCACCCTAGATCGAACGGTCATGCACGGGTTTCGGCTGAACAAAACCAGCAGCGCGTAGCCCCTCCCTCTAACCCTAGCCATTTCCCCCAACCCTCCCTACTCTTTGGCTCGCATGCCATGCAGGCGGAGGCGCATCGCCCCACCTTGGCGAGGCGGCGAGGAGGTCGAGTTGCCCGGCGCTTGGCCGACATTGAACCCCTCCCCCTCTACTGCGAGCCCTCTCCCCCCTTTCTCCCATGTTCTCCACCTTCCCCACACCTCGCAGGCACCACGGCGAGTGAGAGAGGGAGACCGTCGGCGTACTCCTGCCCCCCTTGCCAGCGGCGTGTCCACCCGAGCGTGGGCACACCACCGTCAAGCGGCGCAGTGGAGATGCCTTCTGCCGGCGCACAGTGGCAGCCGGATCCTTTTTCTTTTTTGAATATGGACTTTGGGGAATTTCTTGGGGCTCTAAGGTGCGGGATCTGGGGATCTGTTTTTGATTCGAGGTTGGGATCTAGGGATGTTTTCTCTTTGGGGTTTCTTTTGGGGCTTAGATCTAGGGTTTTGCTTTGCCCCCGAAGGGGGGTTGTTCTTCGTCTCGATGCCTCATACTGATGCTCATCTAGATCGAGAGGAACGGCACGACCGTAGGGCAGGCGCACTTTTAGGTCTAGGTTTTTCTTTTCTTTTGCTTTTCTACCGGGAAAGCTAGATCTAACTTGCTCTGATACCAATGATAGATTCTAGTCTAGTCTCGGTAGAGTCTATGTGGCTTGGATCTAGTAGATTAGATGGAGAGAGAGAGGTGCTACCTGCCCCCGTGCTAGATGAGCATGAACCGGAGGGGATGCCGGAGCTGGTGCCGATGTTAGTGGCCATGGGGAAAGGGGTCGACGGCGTGGGTGTGCGGTGGTGGCGGTACTTCCCGTCGGCCTAGCGCAAACCCTATATCGGTAGGGATTTCAATGGAGGGCTGCGGCGCACGGTGAACCTCGTACCGTGTGCGTCCGGCCCCCCACCCTTTTATATCTTCGCTGGCGACAGGGGCCCACCAACCATGATAAGGTTGGGCGCCCCCGATCAGGTCGCGTTTGAGGGACTCCGTTCGGGCCATTGGGATTGAACGGGGAGAGATCAATCTAACAAACCAGATTATTCCAGCTATACAAGAAAAAACTACTCCAAACCGGTTGATTTGTTAGTTAACTGCTTATTTTGTGGGCCAAGATTCACCCATCCGTGAAAATTGAAGCCTAGCGCCTGGCCGAAAGCGAGCACAGTACTATTGCTCCGGTGCTGCTGCCACTTTTTCAGGCAGCAACTCAACGTGATGGCTGAATGTTCTGATCATCAATGTAATAATGGACACGAAACTTGGGAAAATTAAATAAAAATAACCTAAAGTCGTAAGAAATTCAAAGTTTAACCCTATTCGAAAAGAAATTCAAACTGAATAAACCTTTTCTGCCACTCCCGCCCGCGCGGCGTCGCAGCCACTTGTGCAGCGCCAGCTAGTACGACGCCACACGCCTGCCATGATGTCCATTTGGGGCCCGACCTTTGCTGCCACGCTAAGCGCCAGATGCAGCATTGCCGCCGTCGGGCGCCACATGCATGCTTGCGCCACTCGACTGCATGCACACCCCGCCACTCGCCTCCAGCCCCCAGAAGAGTCTTGGCGCGGGGGGCGGGCGCCGCCCATCTGTGCAGCGCCATGGTGTAGGTGTGTCCGACCGCGAGAGCCCCTTAAGCGCGCGCGGGTCGGTCACCAGCCCGACCCTCTTCTCCATTTCCTTCCTTTCCTCACCACTCACCACTTAGAACGGCGGCGGCTGCGGCTAGGGCTCACTCTTCCCCAATCTCCACTCAAAACCCCAAGATTTGAAGAAAAACTTAGGGGATTTCTTCCCCAATCGCCTCACCAAGGTATTCTCCTCTTCTCCCCTCAATTTCATCCGCAAATTTTAAGTTATTTGTCCCTAGATTGAGAAATTCCTCCAAATGCTAGGCCACCAATTGGATATGTAAATTTGTATGGAGCAATGAGGTGTTTGGTTGATATATAGAGTTAGGATTGGTATATTAAACCTTCATGTATATAGATAAGATTGTTAGGGTTAGGGTTAGGGTTAGGGTTCAGGTTAGGGTTAGAGTAAGGGTTAGGGTATGGTTGTATGAGCTTTTTGTTAGTGTAAATTTTGGCATAAATACTTATTAAATTTATGTACCGTTATGTTCTTATATTTATTTTAGGGATGGCTAGAATTTTCCATGTTCATCATATGGACAACGAAGCTTTCTTGAGAGGCAATATTGAGCCAGACCCGGATGAGATTGGCTTGGTGTTTGATAATAGTCCAAACTATGCGGAGGTGTTGCAACAAGTTCGGGTAGATTTGAATTGGATGGATCCTAGTGATGTTGTTGAATTGGAGGGTAGGCACAATGTGGGATTTGGGATGCACAACCGTTGTAAGACAATGCGTATCAGCTCAGAGCAACGTTGGGTTGCATACAAGGAAGTGGTGGCTGAATCACAAGACAAATCTCTTGAGTTATTTGCCACGAAAAAGTTTGATGGTAATATGCAAAGGAGTATCATACCCGTTTCCTCCCCATATGAAGCTCAGAGTCCTCCACCCATGAACCAAGAGGAATTGACTGAACCTCCTTTGACGTAGCAAGATGAATTGAGGACATCTCTGAGCCCCATTTCAAAGAATCAAGATGAAGCATTGGAAGAGGAGAATGATGAGTTTGAGGATAGTGAGAGGGAGGTTGAGCTCTATGACAATACTATTGGAAATTTAGACTTATATCATACACAAGAGAACATGGATCATGACATCCCGTTTTCTCAAATGTATGTATCCGACTCGGATGAGGATGGTCCCGATGAAGAAGTTGATGAGGAGGGGTTCACTAAGGATGAGGCCGAAGTGCATGAGAAGGTATTGGGCAGGGATCATCGGGTACCCTTGTTTCGTGATCTTAGTCTAGCGGATGAAGCCACGGTTGATGGCGGCAAGGGTGTAGTGCTTGGACCAAGGCCAACTTCCTATCGGGATGTTAGTCACGAGAAGAATGGTATTTCAAAAGGACAGAGGTTTGCCAGGTTGTTGGAACTTAAGCAATGGATCAAGGACTTCTCTATTAGCTATCATCGTCCTTTCACGGTGGATCACTCGGACGTGAAGAAGCGTTACACGGTTAAATGCGAAGATGATGGTTGTCCTTGGATAGTGCGGGCAAGACCTAAAGAGAATATGCCCGAGAGGCAATAATAAAGTGGTTATTATCGTATTCCTTATTTATGATAAATGTTTATTTTGCATGCTATAATTGTATTAATACGGAAACGTTAATACATGTGTGTTTAGTAAACAAAAAGGAAGTTCCTAGTTATGCCTCTCTCATAAACTAGCTCGTTGATTAACAAGATGATCAAGGTTTCCTGATCATAGACATTGGATGTTGTTAATAACGAGGTCACAACATTAGTGTAATGATGTGATGAACATTCATCCGAAGTATAGCATTACGATCAAAGTCATTGAGTTTATATTGCTATAACAACTTACGAAGTGATCCTAATCCTTAGACCATGAGATCATGTCAATCACTAACACCGAAAGAGTTTCTTGATAACATCAAACGTCACACCGTAAACGGGTGATTGTAAAGATGGATTAAGAACTAATAAAGTGTTATGTTGAGGCCCATTGATCGAGAGTGGAATTTGTTCATCCCGATGATAGATAGATATACTCTGGGCCCTCTCGGTGATATGACATTGGTTAGCTTGCAAGCAAGTGATTTGATCACTAGAATGTTATATCACGGGAACGAGAAAATAGTGCATGTCAGTAACGAGATCAAACTAGGTATGGAGATACCGATGATCGAATCTCGGACATGTAATATATCGCGAAACAAAAGGATTAAGATACTGGCGTAAAAGGTTCCGACGATCACAAGAAAGTCATCGTTGAATGTGTGGGAGTCAGTATGGGTCTCCAGATCCCGCTTCTGATTATTGATCCGAGAGGGGTCTCGATCTTGTCTGCATTATTTGCGAACCGTAGGGTGACACACTTAAGAGACACCGACATCCATTTGGACCAAAAGTTTCATGCAGAAAATAATAACAAGCACATGAATTTATTTCACTAGATACCGAAACGGGTTTTCGGGTGAAATTGCAGAAAGTGTTTCTGCATGTGAAATGAAATACTAGCAAGGGGTTATATGTGAATGTTTGTCATTAAAGTAATTGACAAAATTCTGAATAAATAAAAGGAGTTTTATTTAATGAGAGTTTGCATTAAATTTGGTGGAAATTTAATGGGAGTTTGAGTGGGTTTTTGAGTGGAGAGAATTGAAAGGCATTTGAGTGAGTGGAGTGTCCACCCACATGAATGTGGAAGAGGTGGGGGCAGCCCCATGGCTGGGCGCATGGCCCCTTGGGTGCCCCCCTCTCCCTATAAAAGGAGCCCCCCTCCCTCTCTCTCACTCACACCTCCTCGTGAAGGATCTCTCTCCCCCTCTAGAATTTATCCCCCATGGTCTCGGACTAGCAAGATACATGTTCCCTGTGGCTATTCGGCAAGAAAGAGTTGTGCTTCCGCTGCATCGCTGGAGCGAGGAGGCGGAGGTTTCTCGGTGCCTCGAACGTGTGTGCGAGCACAGATGCGCTGTTGTTTTGCGGCGCTAGGACTTCCTCTCGATCTTGAGATCGGCAAGAGATCGTCTACATCAACCACGAGTTTGGACTCGTTAAGCTTTGTCGGTCTTCAAGGGTATGTTCTCTACGGATGTACATCCGCCCGTTGTTTGTATCTAGTAGATAGATCTTGGTACATAGTTGTTCCCATCGTAGGAGTTTTTTTTGTTTTCTATGCTGCGAACCCTACAGTGGTATCAAAGTCGAATCTATGCGTAGATACTTTGCACGGGTAGTACACATATGAGTATGTGGGCGATGATGATCATTTTATTGCTTCTTAGTTGTACTTTGGATATTGGTGGCATAGTGGGATGAAGCGGCCCGGACAAACTTTACATGTCCTCGTACATGAGACCTGTTCCACGCTTGACATGCAACTAGTTTTGCATAAGTGGCTAGCGGGTGTCTGTCTCTCCTAATATAGTCAATATATAATTTGCAACGAGTTGTCAATAATTTGGTTATTCTCGTTGTGGTTCATGTTCGTAGGTAAGAACGGTTCTGTCTTCGAAAGCCCTAAGCCACGTAAAACTTGCAATGGATAAATTAGAGGCGTCTAGTTTAGATTGTTGCTGGGCTAGTGTTATGATAGAGATCATACTTTTACAATGGCTAGCGGGTGTCTGTCTCGAAGTATGAGATGATACTTTTACAACACACATAGCGTGTAAGTTCCGTAGACCTTGGCCTTACACATAAAGGTATGATAGAGATCATACCACGATGCACATGATGGAGATCATATGCGGGAACCATATCATTTCACTTATAAACATGTGATGTTTATTGCATCTTATATTGCTTGTTTGGCGTTTTATTAGCATAATAAGATGATCCCTCATTTAGATATCAAGATAAAAATGTGTTCTTCCTTAAGTATGCACCGACAATGTTTCGTCGCTTCAAGACATCACGTGATGATCGGGTGTACTTGAATCCACGAGCATATCTCGGGTGTAAGACAGTTACACACGCGAATACTAAGGTTCTTACTTGGCGAGCCTAGCATGTACAGACATGGCCTCGGAACACGGACCGAAAGGTTAAGCATGAGTCATATGTTTTGATATGATGACCATATGGATGCTCGCCTTTGAAGCTACACCGACTCACGTGATGATCGGACTTGGTGTAGTGGATTTGGTTCATGTAATCACCAAAAAGGCACGAGGGATGTCGTTTTTGAGTGGGAGTTTATTTCTAATTTGGATTAGTAGAAATCAATTTATCATAAATTAAATCAAAGTGAATTTGCATAATTTGTTGTAGTCATTGGCATTCGTTCACCACTTTATGCTTAGTTCTAATTGAGATAATAGAACTATAGAATTCTGGATATTTACTTTACGAACTGGTATCGTATTGTGTTGAGTGTCAATCAAAGTTTAAAGTCCTATTGAAAACTTTTAGCAAACTCTATTTACTCCGTGAAATTTAATAGTTGGTATTAAATCGAGAGTAACAATTCCAGTGTTAGTATCTTAAGTATCATGTTTGCCTCCATGATTCTTGATTGTTTTAATATCAAGTTTATCTAGGAGCTGAAAGAATTGTTTCAGAAACCATTATGTGTGGCAGATATAACGATATCTGAAACAATGTTTTGGTTGCAATATGATAGAGTATAATATATGTTTTCATATTGGATGAGAATTTACAAAGGTTGGAGATGCTAGACATCCTAATCATCCAAAAGGGTTTTGGAAAGTAACATTATACTCAAGATTCATCCTTATAAGCTACATTAGCTTGATCATGAAAGTCATCATGATAAGGATGAATAGAAGATGTATGTAAAGTGTTTACTACACTAAAAGATTACTAAAGAATGGATTTTGAAAGAATACCGATCATTTTGATGATGGTGATTTACTTCAAAGTGCAAGTCCAAATGTATTATTATTTGAATATACACGCTTTGGACTATGTGTCATGTATATGGCGCCACTATTGATGTTGATAGATTCTTTTAAAAAGGAAAAGGAAATGCTGAAAGAGAATCTATAAAATATATTTGACAGAAAAGAAAAGATTGGAAATATCCAATTTAGGTATATAGATGATATACATGTTATGGTTGTATTCTTTGCTTGTTAAACAATGTGGTTCTTGGGTATTGGATACCGAATTGGTTCGTATGAAATGTCATACAGAACTACGCAATTCATGAACTACAATGGCCTAAGTAACTAGGAAGAGAATATGTGATGATGTTCATCGAAAACAAACAAACCGTTGTTTGTATTTCTTGTTGACATCAAAGCTTGACTTCAAGATTTGTTTTTAATAATTGTTATTTAAATCAGGTATTATGAGAACAAAGGTTGTTCAAATAATTACCGTATTCCATATAAGATGGATGATTTACAAATCTAGTTGGAGAAATCACATCCATAAAGCCTAATGCTAAAATGTCGCAAGACAAATGATTGAAAGATCACTTATGAAGTGACATCACTGTTTAAATTATATTGGAAATAAAACATGAAGAAACTCCATTTTCATGGATTTTTGGAGTCTTTGATTTGATCAAGTGACGCTTGTGAGACTTTCCTAGGGATAATTAAAACTTCGTTCAAAAGCCAAAGAAGAACGAACGACTAAATTATTGGAATTTATACATATCGATGTATGTAGTCCATTATGTGTAGTCGTAAGCGATGGGTTTCAACTTCATATGCTTTCTCCGGAAATTTGAGTGAATATTCACTTAATGAGAAAGAAGTATGAAATATTTGAAAATGTTCAAAGAATTTCAAGATGAAGTGAAAATCATTGTGACAAGAAAATAAATGGTTTATGTTTTTATCATAAGGGATTTATTTGAGTTACAAGTGTAACAAGAAAAATAAATGAATTATGATTTTATCATAAAGGGATTTATTTGAGTTACAAGTTTAGCAAAACACCTAGATTTACATCTCCCGAAACACCATAGGAATATGGAGTGTTTGAGATTTGTAATGAAACCTTGTTTAACATGGTTGGATCAAAGGTGTTATTTATAAAACTGCCATTATGTTTTAATAGATTAAAAGCTTTAGAGACTTCCGCTTTTACACTGAAAAGAGCTCCATCTTGATCCGTTGAAATGACACCAGGGAAGTTATGGTTTGTGGTAAAACCCAAGTTGTCATTTCTTAAATTTTGGTATGCTAAACATAAGTAAGATGTTTACAACCGAAGTCAGATGAGCATGTCTTTGTAGGTTATTTCGAATAACAATTGGTTATTCCTCCATAACACCAAGGACAAAAGGGTTTGTCGCTTGAAACGATAAGTTTCTTGAAGAAGGAATTTTTCATAAATGTTAAGTGGGAGGACAATAGAACTTTGATAAGGTTAACGAACCTTAGCTATATGTGCTGAGTTGCGCAGCGCCGGAAAATGTTCCGAAGGCAGCCAGAATGCTCATGGATTACGTGCCTCAAAGGTTGCGGTCATGGAGGTCTAAAGTTCCTATAGAACCAAGAAGGTCGGATAAACAATCAAATGATTAATATTTGAGAGTAAATCATTATTGTTTGATAATGATGAACTGACTATATGCAAAGAAGCGATGATGGGCCCTGACTCCGTCAAATGGCTTGAAGCCATAAAATCAGTGATAGTTCCATACACGAGAAATCAAGTTTTGAACTTGGAAGACCCTCCGTAAAGGTGTAAAAACCTATCGGTCGTATTTGGATCTATAAAGAAACACACATGGATGTTTTTACATCTATGAAATAGTCGACATGTCGGTAAAGTATTTTACGACAATGTTCAAGGAGTTGACTATGACAAGATTTGATCTTTCATAGCAATATTTAGTCTGGACGGATTAAAGTAGCAACCACTACATATAATTTGGTATATGGTAGATGAATAAACAAAAAAAAATTCTTCTAATAGAATGGTTACCAAGGACGTGTACATGACATGGTCCAAAGGATTTTGTTAAAATTCAAAGGATGCTAAAAGGGCATGCAAACTTCAATGGTTGAAGTAAGCATCGCGGAGTTGGAATCTTCACCTTAATAAAAAGGAGTTTTCATAAGGAGACGATGAAGATGCTTGCATTTGCAAGAAATTAAGTGGGAGCGCTAAGACATATTTCTAATACATTATGTGGAGGACATCTTGTTGATTAGAAATGATGTATCTTTTATTGACAAAGGTTAAGAATTTCATATCGATGAAATACTTAGGCAAAACCCGAATATTTAGCGTGATTGTCTATAGTGGAAAGACTATGACGCCAATATGGTTGTGCCAAACGTACATATATGAGATATTGAAGGAGTTCAATATAGAAACGACAAGAAACAGTTCTTGTTGCATGGAAAGGAATTGAATCAAGATTCAAGTGTATCGACACTTGATAAGTGAAACAAGATTCAAGTGCTTTAACACTTGATGAGTGAAATCACGAGAATATTTTGATCAATCATACCATGATATGTACACATCCAGATATGTCCTATGCTCTAAGTGTTATGAGCATATACCAGAATGAATCATAAAATGATCATTGGATGATAGTGAGTATATTCTTATGATCTTTTGGAAGAACTAAGAATATAATTGTGTAGAGGTGACAAACAATTACAAATAGTTCAATGTAAAGCGTTACATTGATACTAGTTGTGTCACAAGATACAAATTAAGTTTATCTCAATTTAAACTATGGGTGGCACAATGAAATGGAAAGAAAGTTTCCATGATGGATTTGGATAAATTCCAAAGTTAAGACATTGTGACGGATACTACAACAAAAGGCTAAGTATATGACTGCTATAGTAGCAGCAAAGGATGGAATTTGTGTCAAGTAGTTTGTTATCAAACTAAGGTGTGGTTCGTAACGGGCTAACACTAAAGATATATTGTATGACAATAGTATCGACATGGTTTAACCCCAAGGAACTAAAGGTCTCACCGAAAGACCAAATTTATATAATGCCATCTCATTGGAGAATGAGTGATGCATGGAGACGCAAAGATATGCAAATACACATGGACCTGAAAGTGTCAGATCCGTAGATTATTTTAACCACTTGCAATTGTGTATATGGAACACCAGAAAGCCATAGGTGTTTAATACGCAAAGTTTTCAAACTAGATTATTGAATCTAGTGCAAGTGGGAGATTGAAGAGAATATGCCCGAGAGGCAATAATAAAATGGTTATTATCGTATTCCTTATTTATGATAAATGTTTATTTTGCATGCTATAATTGTATTAATACGGAAACGTTAATACATGTGCGTTTAGTAAACAAAAAGGAAGTTCCTAGTTATGCCTCTCTCATAAACTAGCTCGTTGATTAACAAGATGATCAAGGTTTCCTGATCATAGACATTGGATGCTGTTAATAACGAGGTCACAACATTAGTGTAATGAGGTGATGAACATTCATCCAAAGTATAGCATTACGATCAAAGTCATTGAGTTTATATTGCTATAACAACTTACGAAGTGATCCTAATCCTTATACCATTAGATCATGTCAATCACTAACACCGGAAGAGTTTCTTGATAACATCAAACGTCACACCGTAACAGGGTGATTATAAAGATGGATTCAGAACTAATAAAGTGTTATGTTGAGGCCCATTGATCGAGAGTGGAATTTGTTCATCCCGATGACAGATATATATACTCTGGGCCCTCTCGGTGATATCACATTGGTTAGCTTGCAAGCAAGTGATTTGATCACTAGAATGTTATATCACGGGAACGAGAAAATAGTGCATGTCAGTAACGAGATCAAACTAGGTATGGAGATACCGATGATCGAATCTCGGACATGTAATATATCGCGAAACAAAAGGATTAAGATACTGGCGTAAAAGGTTCCGACGATCACAAGAAAGTCATCGTTGAATGTGTGAAGTCGATTATGGGTCTCAGATCCGCTTCGATTATTGATCCGAGAGGGGTCTCGATCTTGTCTGCATTATTTGCGAACCGTAGGGTGACACACTTAAGAGACACCGACATCCATTTGGATCAAAAGTTTCATGCAGAAAATAATAACAAGCACATGAATTTATTTCACTAGATACCGAAACGGGTTTTGGTGAAATTGCGAAAGTGTTTCGCATGTGAAATGAAATACTAGCAAGGGGTTATATGTGAATGTTTGTCATTAAAGTAATTGACAAAATTCTGAATAAATAAAAGGAGTTTTATTTAATGAGAGTTTGCATTAAATTTGGTGGAAATTTAATGGGAGTTTGAGTGGGTTTTTGAGTGGAGAGAATTGAAAGGCATTTGAGTGAGTGGAGTGTCCACCCACATGAATGTGGAAGAGGTGGGGGCAGCCCCATGGCTGGGCGCATGGCCCCTTGGGTGCCCCCTCTCCCTATAAAAGGAGCCCCCCTCCCTCTCTCTCACTCACACCTCCTCGTGAAGGATCTCTCTCCCCCTCTAGAATTTATCCCCCATGGTCTCGGACTAGCAAGATACATGTTCCCTGTGGCTATTCGGCAAGAAAGAGTTGTGCTTCCGCTGCATCGCTGGAGGCGAGGCGGAGGTTTCTCGGTGCCTCGAGCGTGTGTGCGAGCATTGCGTTGTTTTTGCGCTAGGACTTCCTCTCGATCTTGAGATCGGCAAGAGATCGTCTACATCAACCACGAGTTTGGACTCGTTAAGCTTTGTCGGTCTTCAAGGGTATGTTCTCTACGGATGTACATCCGCCCGTTGTTTGTATCTAGTAGATAGATCTTGGTACATAGTTGTTCCCATCGTAGGAATTTTTTTGTTTTCTATGCTGCGAACCCTACAAGACCATACAAGGGGGGGCCTGATTAGCGTATTTCAAGCTATGTGTCAACGCACATGTGCCATGGAAAAAGGGTGGATGGCAAATATGTGAAGCACGAGCACCGATAACTGACCTCTGAGTTCCTCGCCTTTAGGCTTTCAAACCAAATTTCTTCACTTCCGACAATGACCATCAAGATGGTCATGGAGTTCGTGGAAGCAATCTTTCACTATGAGGTGAAGTATGGGAAGGCATGGAAGACGAAGCAAGCCGCATTCAGGATGTTGTACGATGGTTGGGAAGAATCATACAGCCGAATCCCTAGGTTGTTGTTAGCAATGACCGATGCTAACCCGGGCATGGTTCATGTGGTTGAGCCATATGGCACCGAAACGATGGTTCGTAATGAAAGAAATGTTCGAATATTTGGGCGTGCTTTTGGGGCATTCGAGCAATGTGCAAGGGGCTTCAAACATTGTAGGCCGGTAATCTCCGTGGATGGCACCTTCTTGACCGGGCAGGTCCGTGCCACTCTCTTGATTGCAATAGCAAATGATACAAACAACCGGTTGCTTCCCTTGGCTTTTGCTTTGGTAGAGGCAGAGAACAATGTTAATTGGGAGTGGTTCTTCCGTCTTTTGAGAATGAAGGTTTTACCTCTTGATAGGGAAATATGTGTCATCTCGGATCGCCATCAAGGAATTCTCAATGCGGTGACGATTGACATTCCCGGGCATCCTCCTTTACACCATCGATGGTGCATGAGACATTTTTGTTCCAACTTCTATAGGGCATGTAAGAGCAAGGAGTTGGCTGATGATCTTCAAGATTGTTGTCTTTCTTTCACTGACCGACGTTTCACAAATCTATATCTCAGATTGTGGAACAACAAAAAACTCGATTCCAAGGGTCAAGAGTTTCAAAATAAGCACATTCAGCTCCGTGACAAGTGGGCACGAGCTTATGATGAGGATGGCCGGAGGTATGGTCAAATGACAAGCAACATGGCAGAGGCCTTCAACAAGGTTCTTAAAGGTGTCTGTGCATTGCCCGTCACAGCAATAGTTCGATACACATTTGACAAGTTTAATGGGTATTTTTTTGAACTACTCACTTAAAACCGATAAGCAAATTGCGGGACAAAACAAGAAGGAGTACAAGTACGAGTTCCCACCTAGGGTTGACGATTGGAAGACATTTCAGTCAAGGAAAGCGGACTCCCAAGTTGCCACGGTTTTTGATAACGACGAGCTCATTTACCAGGTGGTCGAGCCTGGAGGAACCACTTCGGATGGTGTCCAACACAGAGGCCGATCCTTTAAGTTCTCTCTAAGGGATTGTGATTGCACATGCGTAAGGCCGTTGTTGCTCCATCTAGCTTGTTATCACTTGCTATGTGCATCTCGAAAACGCCATGTGGATTTTAATCACGAGCGCACCGTTAGAGAGTTCGAGTTCTCTATCATGAAGACAAAATATACATGGGCTCCTAGTTTTCATCCATACCTTGACCAATCACAATGGCCGGAGTACCATGGACTCCAACTATGGCCCCATCCGGAATGGAAGGTTGTTAAACGTGGTAGATGCAAGACAAAGCGTTTTAGAAGTGACATGGACAGATGGGGACGTGTCGGTGCGCGGGAATCGGGAAACGACCAATTTCAAGAACCTCGTGAGAGATCTCGTTGTGGGAAGTGTAGTGGTGAAGGACACAATGCACAGAGTTGTGCAACACAAGGTAAGAGGGCAAAGGGAAATGAAGCAAGCACAAGTGGTCCAAGCCAACAAAGAAGTAGCCAACAAATTCCAAGCCAACAAATTCCTAGCCAACCAAGAAGTAGCCAGCAAATTCCTAGCCAAACAAGAAGTAGCCAACATATTCCAAGCCAACCAAGAACTAGCCAACAAGTACCAAGCCAACCAAGAACTAGCCAACAAGTCCCAAGCCAACCAAGAACTAGCCAACAAGTCCCTAGACAACAAGCTCCTAGACAACAAAGAGGTCGATCACTTGGGCTTAGAAGAGGAAGAGGGCGTGGCGGTTTTAACTCGTCTAGTATGTTAGGTTACTTGGCAGGACCAAATCCTTATGTTAATAGGTACGGATGAAATATCATACTTGCATGCTTATGTTACTACCTACTATGCTTATTTCATTGAATCAATTATTGTTCACATTCATGCATCCTTCACTAACTTGTAGCTTTTATTCTTATAATAGGTATGGCGACTCAAACCAACAAGGGCAATGATGGGGACGGTGTGAACTAGTCGGCGGTCTGGGCGAATGCTATGGAGGTGGTGGAGAAGAGGAAGGAAACCGAGGAAGAGAGGAAGAGGAAGGAAGCTGAGGAAGAGAGGAAGATGAAGGAGGCTGAGGAAGAGAGGAAGAGGAAGGCATTCGAAGAGGTAGTCCAACTTGCTCGAGACTTGGCGAAGAAGAAGGACGAAGAGGAAGAGAGGAAGAAGAAAAAGGAAGAGGAAGAGAGGAAGACAAAAATGGAGAAGGAAGAGGAAGAGGCAAAAGGATACGAAAGAGTAAGAGAAGAAGAGGAGGGCCAATGCTAGGCCACCTTGTGCCGACCAAGAGGAAAGGCCACGAAAGGCGTATCGTACTTCTGATGCCCATGGAAAGGAGGTTCCTATTTGTTGGTGTGGAACCGATTGCACTGTCAAGAAATCAGAAGACTACTTTTCCGATAGTTGGGGAAAGAAGTTCTTCATGTGTGCCAACTACAATCGCTCTGCCGAGCGTACCCGCAACCCATATGACACTCCACGGGTATGATCAAAGATTTTTAGTTCTTCATGTGTCCCAAACTATTCCATATCATATCCTCTAACATGCACTATTTTTTTGTAGTCTCCCCCTCCGGTATGCAGGTACTACACTAGTACACTTGGATATATCTTGAGCAACCAGAATCCAACAAGGCTATCGAAGAGATCGATTTTGCCATAAGAAGAAGGTGCTACCACGAAGGGCTGCATGACGAGGAGATGGCGAAGAAGCGCAAGGAACGTAATGAAGAGCTCCGCAAGAAAGAGGAGGAAAAGGAGCGCCAAGCTAAGGAGGCTCGTGCTGCGGAGAGGGAAATGCTTCGTCGAGCGGCGTGGCGTTCCATGGAGGAAGAGGAAGAGAAGAAGAGGAAGGGAAAAGGGCCTATGCTTTAGATTATGTAACCGGGAGCTCGCATACTAGCAAGTGCTCTATTTCGTGATGTCGAAGACGTGTTATCATTATTTGTGTGTGAACTTAGTGTGATGTCGAACTATGTATGATGTGTGATGTTCGAACTATGGGTGAACTATCTATTTGTGTATGAACTATGTATGATTTGTGATGCTTGAACTATGGGTGAACTATCTATTTGTGTATGAACTATGTATGATGTGTGATCAGAAGCTTACTCATGTATGTTTGATGTTGATCACAAGCCTTAAATATGTTTGAGAGCGTGCGGCGCCACACGTGCCGGCGCTGCACCTATCGCTGCGGCGCCAATCCGTTCCTGGCGCGCCAAGCAAACCTCATGTCAATTTGACAGGAGGAGGCCTGGAGAGCGTGCGGTGCCACGCTTGCCGGCGCGGCATGGCCTGAAGGGTGCGACGCCAGTCCCCACGGCGCGGCACGTGCATATGCGGCGCCAGGAGCCTCCTGGCACCGTAGTATTTTCTCCTGCCAAATCGGGGAGGAAGGCTGGGAAGGCTGCGGCGCCAGGTCTAACGGCGTGGCAGGCCTGGAGGGTGCGGCGCCAGTTCTCATGGCGCGGCAAGCCTGGAGGGTGCGACGCCAGTTCTCATGGCGCGGCAAGCCTAGAAGGGTGCGGCGCCACCTTGGATGGCGCCGCATGCACTAGTGCAGCGCCTCCTTACATGGCGCCGCAGGTCTGGAAGTGCAGCATTTCTAACTAGTCTGTCTCAAACATTTGTCTCAAACATAGACGATTGCGATAAAACTTGGCATAGAACATGTTTATACAAAATTTTACTCAAACGTAGAACATTGTCTCAAACATTGTCATAGGATTAACATCACATTGTCTCAAACAACATAGTCTCAAACATTGTCATAGTCTCAACATAGTCTCACACAACATTGAACCAACATAGTCTCACACAACATTGAACCAGCATAGTCCTCTCCTTTCTAGCAACTACTTTCTAGCACGCTTGCTCTTGCCTCCTCTCCTCGGAGCAGTCTTCTTCTGCCACGGCTCGTCCTCGGCATCGGACTCGACAATAGGATGATTTCTTGGCCTTAGCTTGATTGCGGACCGTACCTTTCGTTGATACTTCTCCAATGACATGTCGTCCGGCACGACCTCATCTTCGTCTTCGGCCTTTACAATAAGAGCAATGATCTCATTAGAATGATACATGGTAATTCAAGAAAGATGTTATCGGCGCAAGTTTATCTCTTACCATGGAAGATTGCTCATCGTCGGGGCTGCTTTCCTCTCGTGAAGTGGACTTTGCCGGTTCCTTGGACGACGTCGCAATAACCTCGGGATCCCGACAACCAAGCAAGTTCGCGAAGCGTCTTAGCTTTTGTGCCTGCTTCCTAACGAAATCCCTTAACTTGCTATTGCCCTCCTCATCCCTCGGGAACTCCAAAGCGCCCTCCAACTCATCCGCCTGCTTCTGGACCTCCGTGCGCTGCATTGTAAGCAAATCAATGACACATTACACAAATCCGACTAAGATAGTAACGGGAACATGAACTACCGACTTACCACAAAGTTCATCACGGGGGCAAAGGAGGTTTGCCGCCCTTCTCTAACATCTTGGTTGTACTCAAGGTTCCTCAGCTCGTCCCACGCAGGCAGCGGCTCTTCCAATATATCTTCCGGATATGCATCCGGTAGGAGCTTCACATGAGGGTTCTCTAGAAACCAATGGAGGTACTCGCTGAAAGCGTCCTCACAATGAGGTTTTGCGGCCATTCTTTTTGATTTCTTAGCTTCTCTCACACATAAAAGAAATCTAGCTACGTGTTTCTAGTGAATCTTGCCCCAGTCAGTCTTCTTGCTCTTGAGCCTGTCCAACCTGTATGTGAATAAAGAGCAATTTTTGAAGCACACACAACTATCATACATTGTCTTCAAAAACATGTATAGAACCAATTCTTACCGATGAAGAGCTTCGTCGGTGTCCTGGTAATATGGAGGGGTATCCTGATAGAGACCAAACTATCTCATAACCCGCTGCGGCATATAATGCTCAACAACCCACATGCATATCATGGGGCACTCCATATAACATAGATTGCGTTCCGTGTCACACTGTGGGTTAAGACGGAACTCCTCGCAACCAAAATTGTCCCTAGGACCATATACCTCCCATACAACCTTAATCGCAAACAAGATAGTTCAATGAGAAGAGCACTTGAAAGGAATGCTAAACGGTGTATGTTCAGAAATTCTTACTTGCTCCGGGAGAAGGTTGTCAACCTCATTGGTGTATCTCAGGTACGCGTTTTCTAGGTCGGTTGGAGGCTTTGAGACCATGTCCCAATTGTAAGCCCATGTGGGCCACTTCAACCTTTCCCCGCCATCACTATAGGGTTTGGAAGGCATATGTTTTGGCCTACCAACTGGAAAGCGTTCCCATATCCACACCGAGAGGAGTAGCAACAGACCACCGATATAAGCCTCAGCCCTAGTCCTTCGACAAGCCTCGTCCAGCTACGCAAGTAAGCAAACAAACTTAGTCATGCATAAGTTGGAAGAACATATGTAAAGAGGGGAACAATAGAAACACCCCATTACCTGCCGGTACAAGAAGGCCAATGCCGCCGAACCCCAGCTCCATTTTTATCCATCACAGTTAAGGCCTTCAGCCAGTGCCAGTGAGCCATGTTGCCCTTACCATCAGCAAATATAATCTTCGTGATGACATACCACACATACACACGGGCATATATAATAATCTCATCCTCACTAGCATTCTCAGGACATGTACTAAAGTTTTGTGCTATCCACTTGAAAGTAGCCCCGGCTGTGACTCTGAATTTCTCCCCCTTTGCCCCTTTGAGTTTATAGTGTCACCAGGACACTTACCACCGGTAAGGGCACACATCCGCTCACGCCAGCCGTCGGAGCCCGTGTTAATGCACAGAGGATCCCCCTGGATAGGGAGTGCAAGGATCATGGAGATGTCCTATAGAGTGACGGTCATCTCACCGGTACGGAGGTGAAAACTATGCGTCTCCGGCCTCCACCGGTCGACGAGCGCGGTGATAGCAGCAGGGTTCATGTGCGGTGAACCACGATTGACCATATGGATGAATGGGAGCAACCCTAGCGCTTTGATGTGCACCATGTACTGATCATCATACCGCATCATCTCTTGGAAATGCCCGTGATACCTCAATCGTAGGGGAACAAGAGGCATCACACATAGAAGCTCGATTATAACATGTCCATCCAACTTGAGAAACATATAATAATTTTGAGGTTTTTTTTCTTACCTTGATCCCCTCGGCAAGAATGTGGCCACGGTGAACCTTATCATACGACTGCTCAAGAAGCGACATGCCTTCTACGAACCCGGGTTGTACATGGGGTGGTGTACGGGCTTCTTCCGATTCCGATTCCGATTCCACACATTCTAATAGATTACAAAAAGTAGAACTATATATGTGAGCATATTATAAACCAACTACTAATACGAATAAATTGCTATGTGACCTAATATTATATGTGAGCATCTATGAGAGCAAAATATATAAACAATTCTATCTATATAAGCATCTCTATGTGACCAAGGTTCCAATAGTTATGAAAACAATTTACAACTAACAAGTACATGGAGAATTCATATGGAAGTTAAAATTCTATCTATAATTAAAATGTACATAAGCTACTAAGTAAGAATATTCCCACATTATTATCTACAACAAACATACTAAAAGCTCATTCTATATATTTTCCAACCTCAATCATACTAAAAGCTCATCCTATACATAAACATACTACCATCTTATCTATTCTCCCCCTAAGTAATCAACAGATCAACTATATATCTTCATTTTTAGATAAACTAGGGTTTCCCTAAACCATCAACATTAGGGCAAAATAGAGAGTTTTCTTGGACAAATTTAAGAGGAATACTTGGGGGATGTGGTGAAGAACAAGATCCACGGAGGGATTTTTCAAGATCTGAGCAATTGGGGGAGGGATTAGAGGAGGAGGGCATGAACCCTAGCCGCCGCCATGTATTTGTTCAGTGATTGGAGAGGAAAGGAAGGAAAGAGAGAAGAGGGTCGGGCTGGGCCGACCCGGTGCCGCCTTAAGGGCTCCAGGCGTGCGGCGCCACTCACCATGGCGCGGCACACGTGGGTGCGGCGCCTCCCCGACTGGCATCGCACTTAAGGTGTTGGGGCCCGCGGAGTCAGCGTGCAGCGCCGTGTCGAGTGGCGCAGCAGGCATGCATGTGGCGCCAGTCCCGACGGCGCTGCATGCGGGTGCCAGCAAGCGGGAGTGGCAAAAAAGGGTTATTCAGTTTGAATTTCTTTTCGAATAGGATTAATCTTTGAATTTCTTACAACTTTAGGTTATTTTTATTTAATTTGCCCTAAACTTGGAACGCGACGTCCGCTGGTAGTGCCACGGAAGTGAAAGCATCCGGAAACGATGTACTCGTACTCCTACTTTGACATCACATTCAGGCTCAGCCATTCAGTTACCCATCAAGCTTTGCATCCAAAAGATTAGAACGCTAATTATTAGTCAAATATCTATAAATATAGGCTGCGCTGCCGGACGAAAGTCCGGGCAACTGACCGGACAGCAAGGATGTTGGGTCCGCCGCTGCTTGTCACGAGGGAGACGAAAGGAGCTGTACGTGTCAATGTGTGCACCCACGTGACATGATCAAGCAACAGCGCCCTGTTCATTTCCTTCACGATCGACCTGCACTGAAACGACCACGGAGAATAATGCAAAGACACAACAGACCGATTTACCCTCTCCTGCAGGCCAAGCAACTCTGAGCCTCGATCGCTGATTGCAGGCGCAGTCAGTGAGTCAGGTTCGATTTGAATGGTCTGATTAGGGTGTACATCCGAACTCTCCATTCCAACGAGACTAAAACAACGTGCTAAAAAGTCTTACTCCATATCGATGGTACGTACGACCTTCCATTTGTGATCCTAGTCAGTATCCTTCGCTAGTACAAAAACTGCCTTTTCGGAGCAGCCCAAATCATTTGTTCCTGTTTGACCACGAACCGGAATTAATGCCCGCATTCGTTCTGGTTCAAACTGGCCGGTCTGTCGAACGGAAATGGGAGAGTCCTGGTTCGTGAACGATTATGCATCCCGGTTTGTAACATAAATCGAGACTAAAGGTTTGGCGTCAGACACGTGGCCTCTCGCAGACCTTTAGTCCCGGTTTATGTTCGCATGAGCCCGGCCTATAAAAACGGCGTCCTAGCTCTGTGCCTCCTCTGTTTTTTCTTGGTGGAAGGTGTGAGAGGTGTGCTAGGTGTTTAATGAAATATTTGACTGAACGATCTCGTTTAATTTCTCACAAAACAAAAATATAAGAGG
The DNA here is from genome assembly GCA_023614405.1 of Avena insularis. Lineage (NCBI taxonomy): Eukaryota > Viridiplantae > Streptophyta > Magnoliopsida > Poales > Poaceae > Avena > Avena insularis. Next base: position 454,627,430 of record CM042697.1, on the reverse strand, counting down.
TGTCCGAGCCACACCTGAGTTTTCTCCTCTTTCTTTCCTCCTCAATCAAGGTTAGCAACCTTATCTTTTTATCTGTCATTGATACAATGCATGTGTCGATGTGAATTGGTCATTTTACTATTTATGATATTCTGTAATGGTTTTTGATAAACTTAATTATATGATGTAGATGAACAGTCGGGAATGGATGTATGGTGATCGGCGTGAACCCGAGTACATTAAGAGCGTGGATAAATTTATCGATGTGGCTACGACAAACAAAGAAAATGATTTTATGCGTTGTCCATGTGTTCAATGTCGGAACAACAAAGAGTACTCTTCCTCGAAAATCATTCCTGGCCACCTGTTATGAAAGGTTTCATACCCAGTTATAATTGCTAGACGGGAAAGAGGCGTTATGATGAAAGACAATGAAGAAAAAGAGGATGATGATAACAACTATCATCATATGTTTTCTGAATACGGTGATACTGCAATAGAAGACAATGAAGAGGAAGGAGATGAAGAACGAGCATCAGATGAGTCCGCTGATGATCTTGGTAGGGTCATTTCTGATGCAAAGGGAGACTGTGAAACATAAAAGGAGAAGTTGAAGTTAGAGGGCATGTTAGAAGATCGAAAAAATTTGTTGTACCCAAATTGCGAATATGACAGCACAAAGATTGGTACCACACTGAAATTGCTGCGATGGAAGGCAGAGTGTGGTTTAAGTGACTCCACATTTGAAAAGTTGCTGAAAATAATGAAGCCAAAGCTTCCAAAGCATAACGAATTCTGAGAGTACGTACGAAGCAAAGAAAACTCTCTACCCTCTAGGACTAGGATTAGATGTGCATAAGATGTCGTGTAATATAATGGTTCCTTCATTGATAAGTGCAAAACACAAAATAAAAAGGAAAACAATATAAATGAATTCTCTGCCACGACACAAAAAGTAACCAAAATGTTGTGGTCAAAATAAATTCTCTGTCACAGCAGAGAAATGTGCCAAATTGTTGTCGCGGCAGAGACAGACACGAACCGGAACGGATGCTTCTCCCCTCCTCGCGTCATGCAGTGGCCACATGGAGCCCCTTTTGTCCCGGTTCGTGGCCGAACCGGAACTAAAGTGTGGGAGCTTTTGTCCCGATTGTCCGTCAAGGTTCGGTAACCGGGACTAAAACACCTTACGAATCGGGACGCATTGCCCTGTTTCGAGTAGTAGTGCTCTTTAAAAAAAGAGCTGTCTTTGTAGCTATATTACCACATTAGTAGTCCACACTTTGCTCTGGACCAAGACAGTATTTAGCGCCCAAACGGATCTTTACTTAGAGGCTAAGAGCATCTCCACTCGCCTACCCAGGAGGCCGATCCGGACGCCGAAATTACGTCCGGACGCCAAAACTCGGCCCAGTCGCGTATCCAGGGACCTGTTTTCGGTCGGATTTGGGCCAACTTTGGTCCGGACTACCCATGCCGAACCCAGGATCTCGGGTACGCCCTGAGGACGCCGGACGACGAGAATTCGGCGAGTGGACCAGCCTGTCAGCGACAGAAGTCGACTCGCCGCCATCCTTCCTGCCGTTTTTCTTTTCCCGTCCTCGCCGCTACACCCCTCCCGCCATTCTTCCGGCCTACATAAGCCGTACATCTCGCTGTCTCTCTTCACAGCCCTTCACACCACCACAACTCCGGCGAACTTCAGACGTTCGCACCTTTCTTCCTCCCCAACTCTGCCGAGAAACCATGGCCGGCCGACGCACGCTGTCGTCGTGGGAAGCCCGGCTGCTTCGCGAGGCGCGCTATACGGCCCCGCCGGACACTCGCCTCCCCCTAGGCTGGAAACTCAGCGCCGGCGGGATCCCCGTTCCGCCGGTGCCTAACGGGCAGGACCTCGCCGGAGAGATCCAGGCGACTATCGCCGCCATGGAAGATCCAGAACTCGCCGGAGAGATCCAGGCCGCTATCGCCGCCATGCAAGGCCTGGCACTCGTTGAGGATCAGTTCAACCTGGTCTTCTGGAGGCAGTTTTTCGCCGGCAGACGCCTCGAGGAACTCGCCCAACATGACGGGCCGCCGGGCTCGTCGCCGCCGCCGCGTAACAATATGGCTTACCGCCGCCGCTGGTGGAGCGTTCCAGGGCGGACTCTCGCCGGAGTCATGGCGCACATCGAGGCCGACAACAACCCCCGCCTCGTCCTGTAGTTGCGGCGTCTGGCGTCGACCACGGCGGCGTCCTTTCCTAGTTAAAACCGATGTACTATGTGTCCCTCGCCTACTTTAATGAAATTCCGCTTATATTCGCCCATATTTCGCCGAGTTTAAGTAAATTTAGCCGAACCTAGAAACGCGCCTGGATACGCGAGTGGACTACTGGACGTACCCAGGCCGAAACCGCGATTCGTACGGCCGAAAATCGGTCCGGTTTTTGGCCTGGAACGCCCAAAGGAATGGAGATGCTCTAAGCCGGTGACCAGATACTGTCCGCAGCTTATCGTACATGCGAGTAAGTACGTGACGCAGCAGTTTCTTTCTATCCGGTAATAAGCAGACCAAGAGGTCTCCGTCGGTAGTACCGGTGGTTCGGATGGCAGTATAATATTACGCAGACCAGCATGCAAGACGTCCGAATCGTAGGAGAGTATTTAGACGACAGGGTTCTAGTTAAGCTGGTACAGTGGACACATCAGTCATCACCGGCGTCGTGTCATGGCGTCGACGTCCGTGTAGATTTCTCTCGTCGAATCCTCCACGACCGCTCAGAGGATCACTCACGACCACTCTGCTGATGCTGAACGGAACGAGCTCGCTGCTACGATGAAACAGAAGGGCATCTCCTCCTCGTGCTAAGCCGGAATCTCTGTTGAGCTCCGCGGGCCCACGTCCCATGCACGCGAAGTCTGAAAACATAGGGGGCCCACCTTATCATCGGCCCGTGGGCCCGAATGGTGCAGCAGCCGAGCCGAAAACATTCGTTCAGTCACCATCAAAAGGACCTGGCTTCGGAAATCCAGATTTTTCAGGTGACGTCACCCGCGGACGGACGGAACGGAAAAACACAGAACGGGGAATAGGCGCATCCTTGTCTGCTCACTGCTCACCTCACTAACTCACCTCATTGTGTTCACTAGGTTTTTTCTTTTTGCGGGCGGTTCACTCGGAATTTTTCCGTGGAACAGAAGAAAAATGCAATGGTTTTTCCCAGAGACTGATTTAGGGTCCCTTTGGATTGCAGAAAATTTCATACTCCCTCCTGGTCTCGAAAAAAGATGTCGCGAATTGTTAAAATTTGAATGTATCTAGACTACATACTATCTAGTTACATGACAAATCCGCGACATCTCTTTTGAGACGGAAAGAGTATGAAATTTTTGGTAGGTTTTTAGTCCTTTGAATTTTTTGGTAGAATTTCAATGTTTAGAATTTTTTACCTAAGAATTGCTTTCGGATTTAATCTTTAGGGATTTTTTTGTGCTGCTCTAGATGATTGTTAATAGATCTGTGCAATTTTTTTAAAAAAAAGAAAGTATAATACTCCCTCCGTCCTAAAAAGGATGTCTTATGTTTGTCTAAACTTGAATGTATCTAGACACACTTAAGTATATGGGAGTGCCTAGATCTCGGGCGTCTGAGAACTTCTTAGGTCTAAGTCGTTGATGTCATCTCAATATTTGTGCTAATTCTTAGTTACAACCTAGTTGCAACTTATAAGATTTGTACTAATTCTCAGTTACAACCTAGTTGCAACTTATTAAATTCTCGGTTACACCCTAGTTGCAACTCATCTATAACTTCCATTTTGCACGAATCACGGGGTAAATCGAACGGTGAAAGAGACGACTGGGACCTAAGAAGTTTTCAGGCGCGTGAGAACTAGCAAAACCGTAAGTATATAGATACATCCAAATTCAAACAAATTTGAGACATCATTTTTAGAAAAGAGGGAGTATCTAAATTTTTGTGGATTGGATACCTATACCTAAATTAGCGTTTCGTGGAAACATGGATTCCTATAGTCTTCGTGTGTTTTACCATCCTTTATTTTTCACAAACAAACATATAACTACCTATAAAACTTCTAGAGGAAACTATCAAGAACTATAATATTATATACTATAGATACCATGTGAATATACGTTTCATGATGTATCAAAGGATATGTATTTTATATTGTAAATGTTAATATATATTTTACAAACTTAGTCAAATTTTACATAATTTGACTTTTTGAAAAAAGCATAAGCTTTAAGCCTTGGGATGGAGGCAGTAAGTTTTTTCTATTCCTGTATTTTTCACTCCTGCTATCCAAAGACGCCCTAAATAAAAGTTTAGAGTCTCAAACACCCCAAAAAAAACTATGTATGATGAAATATTTTGCTACATGCGTTTTCATATAGTAGTAGCAGACAATTCAAAGTGGTATAGTTCCTACGAACCACGAAGTTAGCTGGCCGTTGCATCTTGTCTCCATGTGACGGGGTGCAACGCATGTGGATCTTTTTTCTGTCTCCCTATATCTGGGTAGCACTAGCACATGTGTGGCCCGCTCCTTGATCTTTCTCTATCTTTTGTTCTTTTGTTAAACAACAGCAGCGTTAGATCCTCCCTAGGCGCAATCATTTGCTTCGACGGCACGTTCAAACTTGGAGCCATGTTCAAACTGTTTTTCATTTTTTTTTGGTATGCGCTCCTCGCTGGTTGGTTTTGACTTCGTCCATGTGCATGCCGTGGATGTCAAGAGTGTCTTATTAAACAGAGCCCAAGGAAAAAACTGCGCTCCAGAAGAGAAGATGGTGGGTGTAGACGTGTAGTTTGGTGAATTTGTGGAGTAGTAAGTTTCTGTGAAGTATGAGCCCCTCCTACGGAAATAAGACCGGTTTCATGGTCAGAGGTAATTAGCTGGGATATCTATACTTCAACAAACCATAGTAATTAATCATTCTCGTTGCCGATCAATTTGGATTTTTCCAGAATAGTAGTGTATGATGAACAACCTTTTGTGGCTGATCATTCGCATGTGTGACTGTGGTTCCCTTTTGGTGTTTGGCCTTTTGGAGCAGCTTCAACAGATCTCTGGGTCGGAGGTTCATTATTGGACTACATATACCAACGGAAGTGTAGATGGGCATGCAATTCAACCCTCTTACCATGCATCTTGCGTTGCAGCTTAACTTGTTTGTGGGTCATTTCTTTCGAGATCTTGATTGGTCATACTCTACCAGCCAAGGGAAGAAAATAGGCAGTTTCTGTTGACAATTATCCGTGGAAAAGAAATCGATGTGTCATTGTCTTGTCATTTCACGGATGAACCTCCCTCGCCACAGTTCGAGCCTGGCCGCTGAACGCCAAGAACATAGCCGGACCCAGACAGCAGTTCGTGTCAACGTGCTTGCTCAACCACACACAAGAACAAGGTCAGGAGTACACGCCTACTCCCTACGTTTCAGGGCTTAAGGCATCCTCGTTTTGCGTGTTTTTTCTTTGACCAAGAATTACTCTAAATACGTAAAGAGTTTTGGTATAAAACTAGTACCACTGAAAAGTATTTTTCAATACGAATCCAACGGTACTAATTATGTACAATATAATCAAGATTTTGTTGTTCGATTCTTTCGGTCAAACTTTGTTTTGAAAAGCGTGTGCGCCTTAAACCCTGAAACGGAGGTAGTATTACATTTCATCTAGACGTACGCTTCCCAAGGCACAGGAGTTAACAAAGGCTTAGATTCCGTGGTGTATCTACCGGCGGCCTACGTGTCCTTTGGCAGAAGTTAAACACCGGATCGAAAGTCAACTAATACTTCCTCATATCCAAATTAATTAACTTAAATTTACTTAAATTCAAACGTATCTAATACTAAAACATGTCTAAATACATTTAAATCTAGACAAATTCGAGTTAACTAATTTGAATTGGAGAGAATACAACCGTCTATGTGTCAGTATCTCGACCCAACCAACTAACCATGTTTAGTCAAACACCGGAAAGTCAACTACAGCTAGCCTAAACTAGAAAATCGGAGTATGCAACAAATGATACTCCTTGGAACCACCCATGGTCAATTCGGAGTACAGTACCAGCTTGTGACTTCATTAATTCCACGATGCACAATTCTCCTTGGAACCACCCATGGTCAAGGACGCCCTGACTGGCACGGAGTCCTAACTCGATCAGCTGCTACCGTACCGATCGATGACGATCACCAACCGTACGCACACTCTGTCTACCGGTAGGGCCACGGAAGACCGAAGCTATAGCTAGCTTGGAGGAGTGCACACTACTGAGTACTGACCCACTCGTCGCTTAGCACGCCATTCTTATCCATGACGTCCGTTTGTATTGTTGTTTTTTAACCAAAACTGCCAGATTGTACGGACATCTTCTTCTTAACCTCTTCACAAAATGAAAACGACCGGATTAAAAAACAACGATCCAAACGAGACCTGAGTATTCACGTTTTCCATATTCGTCACTGCCCGATCGAATACACCCGCACACGGGTAACAACTAAGGGCATGTCCAGTGCTACAGAGAGTATGTCTTTCTTTAGTCATCTATGTCATTTAGAGAAGTCATTAGAAATAAGTCATACAATACATTATTTCTTAGTGTTATCTCTATCAATTAATGAGAATTGATTATTTTTAGTAAGAAATTGATTTGCGAAGGAAAGACATATGGTACAACCAAGAAATTAGCCTTCTTTTATTTTTAAGAGATCATCCCTTGAATAAGGAAAAACAATCTTATTTTTTATTTCTCTCTCCTCCAACTAAGAAAATATCCAACATGGCAGTCATAAGAGAAGGCTGACATTATTGCATTGTACATAACCTAACAAGGGTGCGCTTTGGTAGGGTGCATGAAATCTGGGGCTCGTTGGGCTATGTCCCCCGGTGTATGTCCATTCGAAAATGTTCTTCGGGCCATGTTGTCTGTTTTATTTTGTTGCTCGGTTTTCGCTTGGCCGTATGGAGTGGACAAATATCCCTCATTTGTTTGGTAGGATGCATAACACCATTTTTAGTAGCGCTGGTGCAAAACAAATTTGTTTGGTTATCCACACGAGGATGAATTAGAACAAAACGAGTTTCATGGTCACTACAATGAGGATGACGATGATGAACTTGAGTTTAGTCTCTCGGTCTTGGATTGCCCCTTCGTCTACAAGCATAGCTAGGACAGTTGGCACGACTCGAACAAGCGTAGCTTGAACAACCATTGCTTTATCGCTTCAACATCCATTGATTGATTAGGCAAGAAATTATGGTACTTCTGCTTTATCTTGTCTCTAGTTTGATATCCTTGGTAGCTGTTGTTCAAGAAACCATTGACTTGATCTAGGTAGACCCTCCATGAATCATACACACCCTGGACGTCTCGTTCTGTACACACCACATACCACTACAATAAAATACATAGAGCAAGTTTGATACAGCATCATAACAAACCCTAGAAACTCCACAGCAGATCATAAAAACTAAGAGGAGCATACATGGTTATCAAAATTGGAACACAAGTACATCTTACAGGTGTGGCGATGGCTGGAGGGGAGGGATAGTGAGAGGGATCGGGGGTCAGGTTTCCTAGCGCAGCTTCAGTCACCTGTAGGGGGAGAGGGGGGAGGGGCGACGCGAAGTGTTTTCGAGATATTTACACGACGGCGAGCAAAGTCTCTCAAGTTGCAAACCAACTAGGCACTGCCCAGTCACTCACGAGTCTAGGAACATGTCCACTTCTCCCCCTTGTTAGGAGCAACTGAAATGACAAGACAAGGAGCTAACATGTCCACAACTCGAAGTTTACGAACGTTTATACTCTATCCATTTAGAAATATAAAACATTTTAGCTTTATGAAATAAATGTATCCGAACGTCTTTAGTGTATAGGTTCACTCTAAATCTTTATGAACCTATATACTAAAAGATTTTTAAATATATTCGATTCATAAATCTAAAACGTCTTATATTCCTACCGATAACACGGTGACAGCTGCATTCACTATTTCACAGCTGTTCTTTCATCGCAGAGATTAAAGTGAAAGCAGCCCGGAACGATGAACTCTGCCCCATCCCATTCAGGTTCAGCCATCATGCTACTACGTACCGCCGTTTACACGATGTCTACGAGGCAGAAGAAAGGAGCTGTGTAGAGTACGTGTCAGTGTCTCCACCCACATGACACGATATTAAGCAGCAGTTGCACCAAGCCTGTTCATTTCCTTCATGTTCAGGATCGATCGATCTGCGGCGGTGACACGGCCACAGAGAAGAATGCAAGACAGATCGATCTACCTGGCCTGTGAGTACAGGTGCAGTCCAAGTTCGATTTGAATAATGGACTGAATATTGTGCACGGCCGTATATCGGAAGTTGCCGATCGAGTTCCTTCCCGTGGCATCGATCAGTGACTCGCTACCAAGATGTGCATACGCTTGTAATCGACTTGTTTTCTTTCCTTCATACTGATGTTACGTACTACCAGACCTTCCATCCGCATGAGAGCGTGACAGAGTAAAAAATCAACGATACGCTGATTTGTAGTCACTATATTCTGTACAAAACGAGATGCCTTTGTAGTTAGATTATTATACGACTAGTTCCCCGCTGTGACCTGTGACTGTGAGCTTTGTCATGGTGCTTTGGACCAGATCATTTTCCAGACTGAAAACGGATCTTTACTTCGAGGTTAAGTCAGTGACCATAGCCATTACGCGGCTTGACGTATGTGACTACTTGAGTGAGTACTTATTTGACTGACGTGATGCTACAAAGGTTGTGATCGAAAAAAAACTGTGCGTCTCGCGTCGCCCCGCGCGGGCGACCGAGACGCCAACCCTAGCTCGGGCCGCCTCCGTCCCTCCTCCTCTCCCGCCGCCGTCGGCGAGCAACGCCCGACAAAGCCCGGGTGGTGCCGGCGGCGGTGGGACCTTCTCTACTCGGCGTCGGAGCTCCACCATGGGAAGGAGCTGCCGGCGGCGATGCGCCGAGGTGGTGCTGGCAAGCTCGGCCGGCGGCGGCGCGTCTAGGCGTGTGGTCCGCGGGCGGCGGCGTAGGGGCCCCCTCTCCGGTTGCGGCTTGCAGGCCTCGGCCGGCGGCCTGCTCAGGGGCGGGTGGTCCAGCGGTGGCTAGGCTGAGCAGCGATGGCGGCGGGGCATGGCTGCACGACCGACGCGACGACATCGGTGAGGGTACGGTGCAGGCGGGTGCTTGGTGGCAGGCGTGGCGGCCGTGTTAGCGGATGGCGGAGCAGTTGACCCGATCTGGGCTGATCTAGGTAATTGGCACTTCTATTGTGTTCGGACAGCATTCACCGCGGGTGATGGAGGGCAGTTCCCCTCCCCTAGGTTGCCGTGCGGCTCGCTGCCCGCAAGTTCGTGCTCGTCCTACCCGTCCTTCCTTTTGGCGGTGCGATGTGGCGTTGGTCGGAGCTTCAACCGGAGTTCGTGGATGCTGGGGACGCGGCCCCGGAAGGCGGACTACACGGACGTCTCTTCCGCGAGCGACGAGGCAGTTGTGGTGGTACCTGTCTTCGGTCGTGTGGATGGCAAGGAGCGGACGTTGGGAGGCTTTGGCGGCGGCGGCTTTTTGGCGGCGGCATCTCCTGGATCGTGTGTCGGAGGCCTAACTCGAGGACAGCGGGCATGGGAGGATGACGGGGAGCGGCACGAAGGTTTTTCCGGGCGAAAGTCTTGTGCTCCGGCACCAACGGCGGCGATGCATGCGGGTATCGTTGCCCTCTTGGGGGCGCCGCTGAGGCTACCTTCTATGCGATAGGGCTCCGGGGTGAAAACCCTTGACCCTCGGTCTCGATGGCGGCGGCGCGACACGTCGTTATCCTCTTGGGGGTGTCGTCGTGGAGCCTCCATCCTGTTCTTGGACCGTTGTCTTCGGTGGTAAGTTATGGTCTTTCGCGTTTTCTTGTTTTATCTTGCTTCGCTTTGTAAGGGATCTCACTTCCACCTTGTACCAGTTCAGCCGATGTTGCTTTATATATAAAACGGGAGGAAAGGCTAATTTGAGAGTGAGTACTTATTTAAAGCAGTAGTTTCTCTCTATCCAGTAATGTAAACCGAGAGGTCTCCGTCAGTACCGGTGGTTCGGTTGGCAGTACGATACGAGAGTTTTAGACGACAGGGTTCTAGTTAAGCTGGTCAGTGGGTCTATCATCGCCGATGTGTCATGGCGTGGACGTCTTCAAATATTCACCAGCTCCTCTCAGGTCTCAGCTGATAGGTTTTGCTCTGCTGACGCTGAACGGGACGAACTCGCTCGCTGCCACGATGAACAGAACAGTAGTATCTCCTTTCCGTGCTAGCCGGAATCTGTCGCGCTCGGCGGGCCCGCGCCCCACCGCGCAATGTCTCCTGATACACCGGGGCCTACCTGACTTGATCGTCGGGTCGTGGGGCTCGAACCGGCGTGGCGGGCAAAGCGAAAACATTCCTATCTATCAGTCGCGATCCAAGGGATCCCACTCCACAAACTCAGATTTTCAGGTGAGGTCAGCCACGGACGGAGTACATCTTTCCCTCATCATCACTGCTCACCCCACTGTTGTTCACTAGGATTCCATCGTGGCATGAAAATAAAAATCTGGCATCAGGTATATTTGGTAGTACTAAAAGAAATTTGCAGTCTCTCTCCGAAGTACTACTCAAATCTACGTTTTGCTGCGCGAAAACAAACAAATTAAAGTCCTTTAGAGAAAACTAAAAGAAATTTTCAAACTACTACTACAGTAGTAGTACTAAGTTATCTGGCCGTTGCACCTTGTCCCATACGGTGATTGCGGTCGCGGGGGGGGGGTGCAACGCATGTGGATCTTTTTTCTGCCTCCCATATCGTTAAACTAGCGTTAGATTGATCCCCTAGGCGCAATCATTTGCTTCGAAGGCACGTTCAAATTTGGTGCCATGTTCAAACTGTTTTTCATTATTTGTTTGGTAAGCACCTCCCGGTTTGTTTCGATTTCGCCAATGTACATTCCGTGGATCTCGAGAGTGTCTTATCAAATATATGCCCAAGAACAACGTGAGGAGATGGAGATTGGAGGAGATAGCCAAGCACAATCCGATCCCGCGAGATCCACGGATCGTAGGTAGGATTTGGTGCGGTTTTCGCCGGTTTGTCGGCAACTTTGTCAGCCGGTTCGATGAGCCGATGTTGATGTGGGGCGACGTCGGTTCCTATGAGAAGACCGGCGAGCCGTGCGCCGCGGATTGGCGGCGGAACCTAGGCGCGCCAACCTGGGTAATTCTCCCTCGTCAATTTGGCAGGCAGAGGGTTCCTGGTCGAGGCTTGTCACCGGGGGGTGACGACGAGGTCGACATCGCGGACGGTCGGAAGCAAAATCAGCAGCGGCGATCGGGGTGGACTCTAGTTTCGGCAATCAGATTCGTCGACGGAAGAGCCGGCCTCATACCATGTAAAATACGTAATTTCATCAGGTAGAGAGGCTACTCGGATACTCTCTCGAGTCCCCCTTGTTCACATATATTTATTGGGGCACTCTAAGGTGCGTTACAAGAGTCGGTTAAATGAGTACTTGAAGGATACGGATCTAAAGGACCTAGTTCGTGTAGTCCTAGAATTTATCTAACAGGCTTAACGACATAGCTCGGGAAGGTTGGTAGGGGTTGGGAGAGTGGCTGCAAGGAAGAAGAAGGATACAAGAGACGAGAGAGGGGGGAGGAGGAATAAGATGAGATGGATGACATGTGGCACCATGTCCATGTCATGCTTAATTATGGGCCTATTTTGTTAGTTTGCTATTAAAACTCAATTAGCCAAAAAAAAACTTGCTCTATTTGTAACAACTCGCCTCCTAATAGTGGTATGTGTCAACAAAAAATTGCAAAAATGGCACTATATTGTTACCCCGGCCGTAGTTGTGATACTAAAATGTAACTTACTAAAAAAAAGCACTCCAGATAGAAGCCAAAGAATATGGTGGGTGTATACAGTTTGGTGAATCTGTCAAAACTATCCATGTGTAATGGAGAAGTTTCTGTGAAGCATGACGCTCCTGGTACGGAAATAAGACCGGTTTCATGGCCAATGATAACTATTATTCTTGTCGGTTCAACAAACTATACTCCCTCCGTTTTAAAATATAAGATGTTTTCGGTTTGTAAAGAAAATGTATCTTGACTTCTTTTAGTGTGTAGATTTACTCCAAACCTAAGTGAACCTATATAGTACTTAAAAAAGTCTAGATATATTTATTTTACAAAGCTAAAGCATCTTATATTTTAAAACGGACGGAGTAGCTACTAATTCCCCTTTCTGATCAATTCGGATTTTTCAAGAGTAGTACCGTATGATGGATGACCTTTTGTGGCTGATCATACGCATGTGTGTGGTTCCTTTTTGGTGTTTGGCCTTTTTTGGGCAGCTTCAACATATATTTGGTGGGAGGCTCATAATTACCTTGCGTGTGTTACTACTACTACCACATACAGACAACGTACACCGACGGAAGTGCGAACCGGAAATTCAACTCTTACCGTCATGAAATTTATTTGAAGTTCCTCTATGCCAAGAATTGCAGCTTAATTAACTTGTGTGTGGACATTTCTTTTGATTGGACATACTACCACCACTAGGAAGTTTTTGACAAGTATCCATGGAAAAAGAAATTGATGTGTCATTGGCTTGTCATTTCACGGATGAACTGTTTTTGCCTGGCCGCTGACTGCCAAAAACGCACCGGACCCAGACAGCAGTTCGTGTCAATGTCGATGAACCACACACAAGAACAAGATCAGTAGGAAGGTACACGCGTACTACTACATTTCATCTAGACGCTTACAAAGGCGCAAGGGTTAACAACCGCTGCTTTCGTGGTGTATCTACGGCCGGCCCGCGTGTCTTTTTGGCTGAGGTTAAAGTTTTGGTGCTAAGCAACCAACTAAAGCATGTTTAGTCAAACACCGGCAGTATTTAACGCGCTGCGAGCACGGCAGGGCGGTAAGCAAAGTCAGCTACAGCTTGCCTAGTTAAGAAAATGGGAGTATGCAACAAATGATCGCAGCTGGTGACTTCATTAATTCCACGCTGGATAATACTCATGGTCAAGTACTACTACTCCTTTTTGGAACTACCGTACCCATGGTCAAGGACGCCCTGACTCTGACTCAATCAGCAGCTGCCACCGTACCGAACTACTCGCTCGTACCGATGGCGATCACCAACCGTCCGACCCGGCCATTGATAGCACCATTGTTGTGGTCGCCAAACTTACGGCCCCAACCAACTCGCATTCAAGCGCTCGATCGACGGTGCTCGGGTGCTGCCGCAACTTTTCGGGCAACCAAGCTAGTGTCACGGAGGATGGGACGGAACGGAACAGTTCAGTACTGACCTACTCGTCGCTTGCACGCCATTCTTGTCCCCCGCCGATCGAATACATGAACCGGACGTCTGTACGTACAATTCACACCTGCACACGAACAAAAGTACTAGTACCATGTAACTGCAGTCTGTAGAGGGTTTCAGATAAAGCGATGAGGGCAAGGAAAGTACTCCGTCCATCGTGATCGTGCACACATTCCAAATCAAGAACACAATGTACGTACTCAACTCAACCAGCACGGTCTCGTTATCGGATCATTGTACTACTAGTGTACTAGTGGTAGTACAACAGATGATGATGGTCATTGCACCATTGCCTGGCAAATAATTTGCAGGGGGGAACTCACGCGGTGAGCAGCAAGGGGAAGTGGAAGACAACCTCGGATCCATCTGACAGTGATACGGTTTAGCAAACCTGGAACTCACTCTGTCACTCACTCGCCCGGAACGGGAGGGAAAACTCCGAAGAGAACCACCACCCTTCCCGCGGCAAACAGATTTGACCTAATTAACGAATGATCTCACGAACTGATCTACTTTTTCAAAGATATCCCGATCTGACCTGTTTTCATGGCGCTTTACCAGAGGATGCCATGGTCAGTAGCACGGCGCTCCCGGCAAAAGCGCCATGTGGTGCCCCCGCCAAAAACGCCATGGTCCCGTCCGACGTGGCAGCCGTCGTGGCCCACGCGGGTCCGTTTTAATGTTTGGCGCTTTTCGCGGAGGCGACATGCTACTAGGCACAACGCTTTTGCAAAAAGCGCCATGGTCCTTAACCCTAGATAACGGCGGGCGCCTCGGTATCATACCCCCACCAAGCGGGCCAGAGGACGGTGGCTCCCCCAATCCCCCTCAAATCCACATGCCCCCCCCATATCTGAACTGATTCTCTGGTGGAATTTCTTCCTCTCCCCCTACTTGAGGTATTCTCCTTCAATTTTGCTTGTTTTATTGGTTGAAATCATCACATAGTTCTCTTCCTCCTAACCATAGTTCTTATGTAATGATGCATGTATATTGTGCAATGTCGAATTTGTTTGAAGAAATTAGTATGGTAGAATGATAGTTTGTTAAAGTTAGTTAGTAAATAAGTGAAATTGCTTAGTTAGGGTTAGTAATATAGATTTGGCATGTACATATGGTAAAATTGGGCTCAGTTGAATGGTGTATGGCTATTGTGATTTGTGTAATGATTTGGCATGCATATATGGGCAAATCGGCCTTAGGCAAAATGTCCTATTGTTGGCATATATAGTTTATAGATGGGCATATATGGAGTACATATGGCATTTCATTATTGTATATTCATATTTGTAATGGACATATATGTATTATAGATAGTCATATTTCTACAATGAGCATATATGGATTATAGATGGCATGGAATGAATGTGCATTCATATGTGAGGCATTATTATGTATTTGTGGTGGAGTAGAGAATTTCCTCGACCTAATTTATTCACTTGTTTTTTTGCAACCACATGTAGGATGAAAGGACAATCTATTTTGAATGGGTATTACGATCAACGCCACTGTGGACGGTACATCGCGGAGAATAAGCATGTGTTCAAATGGTTGCACCTAAGGTTCAAGGAGGTGCGTAGCAAGAAGATGCCATATTATGAGCGCTACACTTCATACGTTGAGCAGACTGGACTTCTCCCTTTCATCTAGCTTGTCTCGCGTTCGACGGCGCATACGAACCATTGTTACAATGCTTGTTGATAGATGGAGACCGAAGACACACAGTTTTCACCTTCCTTGTGGTGAGATGACGGTCACTCTGCAGGACATCTCCATGATTTTTGCGCTTCCCATAAAAGGACAACCCGTGTGTATGAGCTCAGATTCGGGTAATTGGCGTGAAGTGATGATTTGCTTAATTGGTAAGGTGCCAACGCAAGAGAATATGTCTGCCGGTGCTACTTACAAATGGATACAAGAAAATTTTAGCAAATGCCCCGAGGACGCCGATGAGGAGGTGATCCAGATGTATGCCCGTGCATACTTATGGTATGCCATAAGTAGGACACTTTTCTCAGATGGCACGGGAAGGAACGCGTCATTCATGTGGCTACATGCATAGCTAGGGTTCGGCGGCACTTGCTTACTTGTGTCGACAGGTAATAGCCCATATATATTGCATGGTAGTAGTACATATGCTTGATCGACCGGATACTTATGTATGCTTGTTGTATATGCAGTTGGATGAGGCGTGTTGTAGAACTGGAAAAAGAGAAAGTATTGGTGGACCTATGGTGTTACTCACCATATGGTTCTGGTTGTGCATACCAGTTGGTCGACCCATTCCGATGGAGGAAAAACGGTGGGATGATCATGGCAATAGCCGTCTCCGCGCTCCTACATGGGCGTACTTGTGGGATAATACCGAAGTATTCCACGGTCAATCCGAGGAATGCTACTTGCATTACACTAACCAAATCGACTTGCTAACCCCGGAGAAGGTAATAATTTGATTGGTCTCAAGAACTCATCTTTTCCACCATATATACTTCGAGTCCACATGCTAATCTTGTGTTCCCCTCGGGTGGAATGGGAGCCATATGGAATTAGAGGGAATGTGGGTACGGGTGTTTGGTTCCAGGCGGACTTGAACCGCAAATGTATGCAAGAAGCACATCTCTGGAGGATCCGTGCCCCGTTGATTTGTGTCTATGCTGTTGAGTTCCACCTTCCACAACGGGTGATGAGGCAATTTGGCTTATTTCAAGAGACCTGCCACCATACAAGGACACTAGCATAGCTCTTCACGGGTGAGTGATCCTTGTACCCTAAGTATCTAATTTTCTTGGGCATCACATGATAGTATTAAGTCGATGAATTTGATTGTAGATTGGACAAGATCAAGCAGAAGAGGGAAAAAGATTGGGCTGCGTATCATCACAAGTATATTCAGAAGTTCTATGCAAGGATTGAGGAGATCGAAAACCCGAATGCGGTCTCTCATCCCGTGGCGCCGCATGATGCTGCAGCGTTCAATCGGTACCTTGTGTGGCTTGGGAAGGTGTCTCGTTTATACCTGCAGTCGCCTTCGTTTGCATCTCATGACATAGTGGAGGATCCTTTTCCTGCTTTTCAAGTACATGTCCCTTTCATATTTTGCTTCTTTTTCCTTCCTCTCACGTTCTTTATTTGCCTTCTTGATGCTTGCCTCATGCAATCTCCTGTTGAAATCTTCTTTCCACCGCCGTTCTTCTTCAGCCTCCCTCCTTTCCTCTTCCTTTTTCTTGATCAACTGAGCTACTTCATCTTCCCTCTCCTTCACCCTCCTCAAAGCCTCCGCCCACACTTCGGATTATCTCATACCGTTCCCATCATTGTTCTCCTTGGTGGGTTGGGTCAACATACCTATAACAAGAATGCAACATAACAATTATTAAAGAGAAATAAACTTAAATACACAATAAAATTATTAAAAAATATGCAAGAAACAGAAATTCTCTTTGGATATATGTAAACATACTACCGCCATTACCTCTACCGCCGCCACGACCTCTACCACCTCCTTAGCTTGTGTTTCTACCACCATCACCACCTCCTTCGCTTGTCCTTCTATCACCTTCACCACCTCCTTGGCTTGTCCTTCTACCACCTTCACCACCTCCTTCGCTTGTCCTTCTACCACCTTCACCATCTCCTTGGCATGTGTTTCTACCACCATCATCACCTCCTTGGCTTGTGTTTCTACCACCATCGCCATCTCCTTGGCTTGTGCTGCCAATAGGGGTGTTGGCTTTCTTTGATTTTTTTCCTTTTGCTACATGATGTTTTATTATGGCCCTCAACATTGCATTCTCCACAACGGGTTTTGTTACGAGGCTCCGCGAAATACTCGCTCCCCCATTCCCATCGGTATCCACCAGCCCAATCGTCCATGTCACCTCGGAAACGTTTGGTTTGTCTTCTTTCCCGACCAACAACCTTCGTTGACGGATCGGGCCAAAGTTGGACACCATGATATTCTGGCCATTGAGATTGGTCAAGGTAAGGCTGAAATCTACCCGCCCATGTGTTCATCACCGCTTGGATGGAATGCTCTTCCAACCTAACCATATCCGGGTGATTAAGACCCACCATTCGTTCAGATGTCGCCTTCATCATGTGTGAGCAAGGGAGATGGTACAATGTCGGCCTCTCGCAGGAGTAATAACCATTGCGTAGCCACACCTTATAGGACAGTCCCCCATGTTGCACACCTCTCCTTGTGCTACCTCCATGCTCATTCACTTGGTAAATCAGTTCTTGGTTGTCGAAACATTCAACCATTTGTGTATCCCCTTTCTTTGATTGATATTCCAGCCAATTATCAACCAATGGTGGGTACTCATACTTTTTTTCTTGTTATCCTCAGCGATTTGCTTATCCGTTTCATCACTATACTTTAGAAAGTACGAAATGTGTACTCCGCTATAGCAGTCACAGGCAATTGACGTACACCTTTAAGTACTTTGTCGAAGCATTCTGCCATGTTGCTGGTGGAATCACCGTATCTCTTGCCGCCATAGTCATAAGCCCTTGCCCACTTTGTCTGTTCATTAAGGTGACTTCTGAGAAACTCTTTGCCACCATCATCTGTGAGACAATACAATCTTCATCCGGTCCTTCATCCTCGGAGTCCGATGCATGACGCCTCAAATAAGGGAGATCATGGTCCATGTCCTCCTCGTCGCAATTTGCCTCCACATCTCCTACTTCATTATCATGAAGCCCATACTCAACCTCATCACCCTCAAAGTCATCATCCTCCATTTGAGGTGCTTCATAGTTGTCATTGCGAATAGGGCTCATGGAAGGTTGCCTCGTTGTTGTGTCATCGTAGATTGGCTCTACGCGGACCGGGCTCAATGGAGGTTGGCTCATTGTTGTGGCATACACATGTGGCTCACCTCGATCCGGGCTCATGGAAGCATGCCGGTTCAAGTCAATGTGCAACCGAGCCGCAACCTTTCTTGTGGCAAATATCTCGAGTGACTTATCTCCAGATTCTGCCACCATCTCCTTATATGCACTCCAATTCAACTCGAAGTTGATAGGCATTATCTTCAATCTATTGTGATGGCCAAACCCGACGTTATACCTTCCAACCAACTCATACACATCACTAGGGTCCATCCATTTCAAACCATTCATCACTCTTTCCACAACCTCGGCATATGTAGGACTTGTGCCAAACACCATGACTACCTCCTCCGGGTCACACTCGGTATTGCCTTTCAAGAATGCGGCCTTGTCCACATGATGAACATTAATAATTCTTGCCATCTAAAAAACAATGACACCAACCATTATGCATCAAAGACAACTATATTACCACCACCAACCGTAGCTACCGACTAAAACAAGTCATGCCACTTTGCTAATTCTAACATACAAATCCTAGCCATAAGCTAAAAATCTAATATGCCACTAGAAGCAACAATATCAAGCCTAGATTTCACTCCAAAGCCAAGATATAGCTAGGGTTAGGGTTCTAGATTCTTTGCCAAAATAGAACCAAATTGCACAAATCTATTTGGACAAAACCAAAGGGTTCGGGGGGAGATTACCTCTTGAAGCAAGGGGAAGTACAAATCCACGGAGAAAAGCAACCGATTTGAAGGGATTCGAGTAGGGGAAGAGCTTGGGGAGAGAGAGAGAGAGAGAGAGAGAGGAGCGCTCGGGACGAAGAGGTATGGCGCTGGGAGGGCGCCCGCGCCGTTATCTAGGGTTAAGGACCATGACGCTTTTCGTAAAAACACCGTGCCTAGTAGCATGGCGCCTCCGCGGAAAGCGTCAAACATTAAAACGGGGCCGCGTGGGTCACGACGACTGCCACGTCGGACAGGACCATGCCGTTTTTGGCGGTTGCGCCTTAGATGCATGGCGCTTTGCCGGGAACGCCGTGCTACTGACCATGGCATCCTCTGCTAAAACGTCATGAAAACAAGTAAAATCAAGATATCTTTAAAAAAATAGGTTAGTTCGTGAGATCATTCGTTAATTAGGTTAAATCTGTGATTTTTGCCCCTTCCCGCCACCTTCCCGCGCCCGCCCGAAATCAACCGATCCGTCTATCCGTCCGACGCGGTGCCTCAACAAACCAGCCGGCAACTGACCGCCGTTCCCTCCGGGAAACGCCAGTGGAAAAAGCCCCCGGCCCGAAACAGAACAAAACCTCGCGCCGCGTGGGGCGCAGACTAGCTAGCTAGTAGCTGGTTCCAACTTTCACAGCCGTGCGAGCCGCAGCCGCCTGCCGGCTGCCTCCTCGTCCCCCGTGGCGAGCCAGCCCCGCAATTTTCTTTTCTTTTCTGTTCCTTTCGATTCCACCCACACCCCAACGACAGACCGGACCAGGGAGCCGGGCGCGAGCGCGTGCTTTCGACTAGACTCTCGCCCCCACTCCTCCTCCGTTTCCCCACTTTTCCATCGAAAAAACTCCTTCCCCTTTCTCCCCCTCCCCCGCCCCCCTTTTCCAACCTAAACCTCAGCCGGCACCCATCCCCTTCCTCCCCTCTGCCCCTGCCCTGCCCTGCACAGCACCCTTCTTCAATCAGGTCACCTACCTGGACGGGTGGCCGTCGCCCTCGTCTTTCCACCCCTCGGATAAGTAATAACCAGTAGCTTCGAAGGGAGAACGGACTCTGAGGTCGCACCAGCTTGCCCAGTCGATTGATTCCTGCCCAGATTGCTGCCAGCGAGCCACCACAGAGCTCCCGCGGCTTTGCCCAGTATCCCTCAGCGCGTTTGAAGGGCCAAGGTTTTGTCGACCCTTCCGGAAGCACTCTGGACCGTGTTCGGCGGCGGGGCTGAGCGGAGTTGTAACAGATGGGGATGGACCAGCAGGAGGAGGACGAGGAGAGCCAGCGGCGGATGTCGAGCCTGCTGGCGGCCCGAACCGCGCTTCGCTCCGGCGTGGAGCGGTCCCGCGCGCTGACCCACGCGCTGACCCACGCGCTGTCCCGGTCCGGGACAAGGATAACGGAGATCCAGGCCCGGCTGCACGCCGCGGAGGCGGCGGTGCGGCCGATCCGCGCGCCGCGGGGCGCGCTCGAGGGGGCGGGCGCCAACATCGACCGCGCCGTGGGACCCGCCGCGGCCGTCCTCAAGGTGTTCGACGCCGTGCACGGCCTCGAGCCGCCGCTCCTGGCGGGCGCCGCCGCCAAGCAGGACCTGCCCGGGTACCTCGCCGTCGTCGGCAGGCTCGAGGAGGCGCTCCGCTTCCTCTCCGACAACTGCGGCCTCGCCGCCCAGTGGCTCTCCGACATCGTCGAGTACGTCGGGGAGCGGGGGCTCGCCGACCCCAGCTTCGTGTCGGGACTCACCCAGGCCCTCTCGGGGCTCGACCTCAAGGCAGATAACCCCTCCGCCGCGGACCTCGACGCGGGACTCCTCAACGCCGCGCTCGACGTGCTGGAGGCAGAGTTCTGCCGCCTCCTCGCGGAGCACTCGGCCCCGCTCGCCATGCAGGACACCGACAAGCCCAACCCCAACCCCGCCTCCATCGCGCCGCCGCGGATCCCCGCCGCCGCCGTGCAGAAGCTCAGCCTCACCCTCGACCGCCTCGCCGCCAACGGGCGGCTCGGCTACTGCGCGGCAGCCTACGCCGACGCCCGCGGCGACACGGTGAGCGCCAGCCTGCGCGCGCTCGGCCTCGACTACCTGCGTGACCCGACCGAGGACGCGCAGGCGCTCAGCCCCAGCGTCGAGCTCTGGGGCCGGCATCTCGAGTTTGCGGTGCGCCACCTGTTGGAAGCCGAGCGGAAGCTCTGCGTCGCCGTGTTCGAGCGGCGGCCCGAGGCCGCGTCCGCCTGCTTCGCGGACATCGCGGCGCGCGCTGGGATCCTCGATTTCCTCAAGTTCGCCCGCGCCGTGGCCGACGCCAGGAAAGACCCCATCAAGCTCCTGCGGCTGCTCGACGTGTTTGATTCTCTCAACAAGCTCAGGCTGGATTTCAACCGGCTGTTTGGCGGGAAGGCGTGCCTAGAGATCCAGAGCAGGACCAGAGACCTTGTCAAGAGGGTGGTGGATGGCTCCGTCGAGATTTTCGAGGAGCTGCTCGTGCAGGTGGAGCTGCAGCGCAACACGCCGCCGCCGGCCGACGGCGGAGTGCCTCGCCTGGTCACCTTTGTCCCCAAGTACTGCAACCAGCTCCTCGGGGAGCAATACCGGTCTGTGCTCACGCAGGTGCTCACCATCCACCGCAGCTGGCGCAAGGAACCCTTCAGCGACAAGATGCTTGTCGATGCGGTGCACAACATCGTTAAAGCCCTCGAGGCCAATTTCGATACATGGTCAAAGGCGTACGAGGACAAGACGCTGTCGTATCTCTTCATGATGAACACACACTGGCACTTCTTCAAGCACCTGAAGGGTACCAAGATGGGGGAGGTCTTAGGTGATGAATGGCTTCGAGAGCATGAGCAGTACAAGGACTACTACTCGCAGATATTTCTGAGAGAGAGCTGGGGAACCCTTGCGCCCCTGCTGAGCAGGGAGGGTTTGATCTTGTTCTCCAAGGGGCAGGCTACAGCGAGAGACTTGGTGAAGCAGCGGTTCAAATTGTTCAATGCTAGCTTTGCCGAGATGTATCAGAAGCAGTCTGCATGGATCGTTCCAGACAAGGATTTGCAGCTGAGGCTATGCCACCTTGTGGTGCAGGCCATAGTGCCTGTTTACCGTAGCTTCATGCAGAACTACGGGCCGCTTGTTGAGCAGGACGGCAGTGCGAGCAGGTATGTGAAGTACAGCACCGAAGACCTTGATAAAATGCTCAGCACCCTCTTCATGCCGAAGCCGAGGAGGACCGGAAGCTTGCAGCTCAGAAACTCAAATGGCAAGATCACAAGTGCAATGACAGGGTTGTATCGGAGTGCTTCCACATTGCAGTAGCATCTTTTGAACTGTGAAAAAAACATTGGATGTACAGAATTGCGCAATAACTGGATAATCAAGAATCATTTACTTCGAGCCAGTCATCAAAGATCCCGATTGCGCGGGAGACATAATAATGGCTCGGGTGCTGGAGCATTAGGAGAACATAGAACAACTCCTGTGCTGACATAGGTGGGGAAGAAGGAAACTGAAATGTTTCATCAGAGCATGTCCAGGCCACCTCCCCCTGGACCATTATGTTCACATTCTTACCCTTAGCAGTATATTCAATTCATTTTAGGAGCTTATGCGGGGAGAGTAACATGTGTAATCAGCTTTCTGGTATATGTCAAAGATTGGTTGTATTGTGGGTGGTTATTTAGTTTTCCAATATGCTATAAGCTTTAGTGTTATCAACATGTAGTGAATTATATGGAGGTACATTACTGCTGGTGACAAAATTGACCATGACTAATTGACTGACTGCAGGGCATAGATTGTGTAATCAGTTATCTGGTATATGTCGATGATTCGTTGAATTTTGGGTGGTTGTTTAGTTCTGGGTGTATGCTACAAGTTCTGAGTGTTGACATTTATCAACATTCAGTAAATTATATGGAATGATATTATCGCTGGTGACAAAAACAACAATTATTAGTTGACTGACTATATGTTACATGAAATCTATCCATCTTCAGAGTTTCTATTGCTAGGTTTCTCTTTTACACACCAGTCACCTATTACTGTACTTCTTTATGCTCGGTTCTGCAGATGAATCATGCACTTGTATAAGGACTAGTCTTTGGAGGTAAAATGTTTCCCTGATATAGGGAGTGTGGTGCTTGGTGAGCTAGTCAGTTACGTTCTGT
The DNA here is from genome assembly GCA_023614405.1 of Avena insularis. Lineage (NCBI taxonomy): Eukaryota > Viridiplantae > Streptophyta > Magnoliopsida > Poales > Poaceae > Avena > Avena insularis. Next base: position 454,604,355 of record CM042697.1, on the reverse strand, counting down.
CCATCCATACATGTTCAAGGGATCACACCTGTGCTACATCTCCTGGATTACTGGCTACCATCTCCTGGATTACTGACTTGCATATCACTTCGCATCACTTTGCAATGCAACTGCTACCGTATGTCTTCCTCGGCAAAAGAAATAGTAACTGAAACTGGTACCTTGTATGCTGGTAATGTTGTTGCATGATCATTTCATAACTTTGCTAACAACAACTCCAGGGTTGGCTTTATTTTGCAGTGGGGGGTAGGGGTGGGGGCACTAGGGTATATTATGATCCGAGCTTCTATAATCGTGTCTTCCAATCAGGATAATCAATTATGGGGAGCCAAGAGACGTTCAGCGGTAACGCTGTGATACGAAAGAAAGAGGTTAGAGCCGCTGGTGAGGTGACTGAAGGGCAAAATAAATTAAGAGACTGAAATCCTACAAGAACCGAGCGTAGGTTTCCCGTTGTGTCGCCGCAGCAAAATGGCCCTGCAGGTCTGGCGAGTGGGCTTACGGGCAGCAGGCTTTCTTCATTTCTGTACATGCACATAACTGTGGGCTAGTGGTGGGTTGGGTCTATGGCCCAAATAGCTTAACCTTTCTCGCAACCTCCGACTGGATCACAAGTAGAAAACGGGAGATAAAAAAAAAATTGAACCTATCTCAACGGAAGGTTAGGGCATCTTTACCTCGCCGACCCATTTGGTCGCTCCAAACTGTCTGTTTCTGTCTGTTTGGGTTGGGTCGTGGTTGCTTTTTAGTCGGGGTTCGACCTGTCTAGCCGATCGCGCTCAGTGGTGCGACCCATCTGTCCACACTTGACCATCGCCAACACCGGCGTATTTTTCATGTCTTCCCGCCGCCACGCCGTCTCCCGCCGCTTCCCGCCCGTTCTATGCGTTTCCCGCGCGTCCAGGCGTAGCGATAAAAAGGGGAGGTCACCGAGATATCTTCGACCAGACCCGCACCACCCCCAGCACAAAACCACCATGCCTGACCGTCGTCGTCGCCCGACGAGCTCCGTGGCAACCCCGACGCCGGTAGAGAAGAGGTGCCCGAGCGCCCGTTGCCCTCGTGGTGGCCAAAATCGCCGGAGTTACCGGATGTGATGCCGCTTCTAGTTCCGGAGTTCCGGGACGCCCACGGATTTACACGCTGCGCCTCCCGCCGCGTCGCCCTTTCTACAACCGTCACATGACCACTGGCGAGCCTTTCATGATGGAGGTGACGGAACGCGTTTTTCTGCCGGAGTACCAACGATGGGACCAGCTCGCATTGGTACGTGGCGATCTCCAGGAAGCTGTGCGGGCCAATCCCGACGACGCTTCCCTGCGTGCCCGCCTCGATCGAGCCGAAGAGGAGACGCAGACGCAGGAGGCGATCATCCGGTCTCTCAAAGACGAATGGTGTATTTGACCCATCACAGCCGCCGCCCCTAGGCACTGGCGGCGGCGCGTAGATTTAGGTGTGTGGTGTTCTTGTAACAAATGTTCTAGAACTTAAATAAAGACCTCCATTGGAAATGGACAATGCCTACATTGATACATCATAAATGGCGCGCACACAGCTTAACCTACCCGTAGGAGTCAGAGTCGGAGTGTTAGCAGCGACGGCACATGGTGTCGTCGAAGACGCTAACAGTGAGCATTGCTTCGCCGTCGTACTTGAAGATGATGATGTTGACCTGTTCGATCTGGACCGTGCGGGCGAAGCACTCCCAGCCGTCGCCGAGGTACATCTGGCCGAGGTGGTCGAACATCAACTCCACCAGGTACCTAGTGGTTCTAAAACCACTCGCTCGCAGAAAGACAAGATGGGATGGTGGGTCTGCGACCAGCGACGCGAATTTGCGAGGGAGGAGCAGCCTGTCACACGCCATGCCGAAGTGGATGGCCACGACGAACTGGATGCCTAGGTCGACCTCGTCGGGCGATGACGTCATTGAGGGATAGCATGGTTCCATGCTGCTTTGGTCGCGTCCTCAACGCTTCCCTCGACGTCCATGGCCGGCACTCCCTCCCCTCGATCCATTGCCGTCGGCCATGTCTAGCTACCGGTAGTGGAGAACAGAAAGGAGAAGGAGGAGAGTTTGGTATGGTGTGGGAGAATATGGCCAAGAGCGGACGATTTAAAAGGACCGGCACCGGATGCGGCGCAGAGGCCGAAGAGACGTCATTGAAGTGTCCAGTCAGTCAGTGTGTCGTCTCGTCGCCATTGATGACACAGGCTGCCTCCGGTCAGCCTTCCGCCAGCGCCTCTGAATCGCTGTCACAGTTGCGTCTGAATCAGTACAGTTGCGCCCGTCTGAATCAACGCCGCAGTGGATGACGGGTGGGCCAACGGCACCAGCGGGCAGGACACGCCTCGCGTCCTCGTGCGTGCAGGCTGACGGAACCGTTGTCCAAATTTGGTGCACGGATGGGTCGAACCGGACGCGTTTGCCCGGATGGATCGTGCCGATGGGGCATCGCGCACGTCCCGCTCGTCCGCGCGGGATGTGCGAGGGCATCTCCATCGAGTCGACCCATCCCATCCGAGCGCGTCCAAACTAGTCCGCGCGGACGTGCGAGGTGCCCCAGCGGCACGACCCATCTGGACGAACGCGTCCGGCTCAATCCATCCGTGCACCAAATCCGGGTTGTGTCAGCCCGAACGCGCGCGGAGAGAGGGGTGCCCTGCCCGTCGGACACTCAGGGCCCATATGCAAGTGAAACATTAGTATTTAACGATATCTATTCATTAGATTAATCTCTGCCAGTTACGAAAAGGTCGTTTGAACAAAATAGGGGGGATGCTACTGTGACTGCTACGGCTAATACTGCTACTGCTGGAGGAGGACGTCGAGGAGGCTACTCGCAGCTGTTGCCGTGACCACCATTGCCGCTGCCGTCGGCCCGGTCGATCGTCACCCTAGCGGCCTAGATGGTCCACTGCTGGATGCGTTCGTGGTGACGGTCGCGCGCCAGGCCGCGAGCCACCGCCTTGCTCGCCGTCTTCCTGCGGTACTCCGCCGCCCAGTTCGCCAGGGCCTTGTCCATCTCGACGGCCTAGTGTTACCTCACCTCCTGGTTGGCAAGCTCCCTCACCGCAGCAATGGCAAACACCTACCACTAGAGTTCTGTCTCAGCCGAGCAACTCCGCCGGGGAAGGAGCCGTGCGCTCCTCCTCCACCGCCGAGTCGGCGACATGCTCGCATTGCGCCTCTTCCGCATCACTGCATGCTTTAGTGGCGTGGCGAAGCTCGCGGACGGTAGCCTTGGCGGACGTGCTCCTCCTCCTGTGTGGTCATGGCCGCCTAATTGGCGGCGACTTGGTGTATGTTGCGCACCGCCCATTGGGCGGCCACATTGGAGGCCGCCTCCACCACCCGCTCCAGTGGCACCTCAGCCACATGGCCTTCCTCCTCGAAGGCCAACACCTGTGCGTCGCTCATGCGCCTGGACAAGAATGTGGCCTGGAGCTAGACCTCGTTGACCTACGCCTCCAAGAAGCGGATGCATCACATCTCCCGGATCTTGGTCTAGTTGGCGATATTGCGGCGAGGCATGGCTGATGCTGGCTGTTGTTTTTGTAGGGGTTCTGGTGCAGAAAAAAAATCCTACGTCGGATTGCCCTAATGCCCAAGATTCATCTATTAGTAATGCAATAATGACCGAGAGGTTTCAGATACATAACCTTGTAGTACGAAAGCGGTTAACATTCTGAGGGGAACGTGGTTGAAGTAGTCGTGCTCGTAGCCGATCTCAAGGTCACGAAGCTCCTCGCAGGTCACCCTTGCTCCATCACCGTGCAGCAGTCTGGCTCACGACAACCAAAGTGCCCCAAGTGTTGCACCTCGTGGCTTCATACACATACGGTGTACGATGAGACCTCCTTCTCCCTGGTCCCGCCGGGAGTGCGGATGTAGATCTCCGGCTTGGAATCCCCGCAACACAATGGCGTGCTGTACGTGTGTCGTCTCTTGCGTGAATAACCCTTGGCGGTGCCAACGCGTGAAGACAACTAGAGGGAGATATTGGAGAGAAGGAGGAGGAGAGTTCCCAACTCATGGGATCCAATCGTGTTGGTGTGTTCCTCCAAGGGGTTAGGGGGCCTCTTTATATAGGGAAGGAGGGGGCAGGCTTGCCCCTCCCCCAAACCAACCAGGCAGTGGCCAAGGGGGGGAGGCGGCGGCCAAGGGAGGGGGCAGCTCTAGGGCACCCCAAACCCTAACCATAGCCGCCGGCCAGGGAAGGGGGCAGACCTTGGCACCCAAACCCTAGGCACTGAGGCCCTTATCCCTTGTGGCTTCCCTCATGGGCCCTTTTCCCTAGGAAACTTGGCCCATTAGTGGAATAACCTTTCAAATTAGATTTTAATATTATATTTAATATCAATTACATTAATTAATATGTAAATACATATTAAAAAATCCGATTTGACCTGAAATACATTTCAGTTCCCCTTCTATATCCTCCAAACAACTTCGGAGCTTCCCGGAACAATTCCGGTCCTCTCACCAGAACTTTTACGGTTTCCTTTGTTTCTCCGAACAACTTCGGATCTCTCTTAGCGGAACAATTACAACTTTCTGTTTCTCCACTATGATTCCAACTTACGGAAGATCTCTACCTCATCATACCCTTAAATGGATCCCCTGGCGGCTTGGGAATGGCACATACATGATCTCTATCAATGATCAACATCGGACCGTGATGCCCATGATGACCCATGTACATTCCAGATGACGATGTCATTGAACCATAAACATCGAGTCCAATTCTCTTTGTTTCTTCGATACTACTTGTATGAGATCCGATCGTTAGGTATCACCATACCTTGTTCAATCTCTTTACCGGTAAGTACTACTTATTTGTTACCGCGATATTACATCCCCATGATCTAGTCACATGTTGCAACATTATGGGTGTAATCTCACCAAGTCGGCCTAACTGTATCTTACCCGCCACTGGGTAAACAAATCCCGGTCTTGATGCATAGGCCTCAACCCGTTCCTCCGGATACCCAACATACACCTTTATAATCACCATTTCACTGAGTGACATTTGATGCAGTCAAAGCAGCCTCAGGAGACAGTGATTAATATGATCTCATGGTCTAAGAAGAAGGAGACTATGTTTCTGACTATTACAACGATGAACATAGTGACTTGATTGTGTCGCAATCTTTGAGGAATGTCCATCACATTATTCACCAATGATATGACCTCGTTGTCAACTGGTACCGAAGCACCGACATGATCAGGAAACCTTGATCATCGATTGACCAATGAACTAGTATTAATAGAGGCTACTAGAGACTTGTGTTTCATATCACACATGTATCAATGTTTCCACTTGATACACTTATAGCACAATATGAAACTATTATGAACTTACTGTGATATGACAATAATAAACCTTTTATAATTTTCCTCTAGGGCATATTCCCTTCAGTTTTTTCGGTTGCCGGTTTGCTCTTGCTTGGGATTGCTGTCTCTGCCGCGTCGGACGCCATCTTTTATAGACCACGGCAAAGGCGGGAAACAGCCGGGGAGGCGCTGGAAGTTTTCTAGCTGCGGGAAGCAAGGCGCGTGCGGGAAATGATGACAGAAAACGCCGGCAGCGCCGGAAGCCGCCAACACTGATAGCCGACGTCGCATCGCCATTAACATCCCATCACGAGGGTGTCAAGCGGTGATAGTAGGGGGTACGGACAGATGGGTCGGGTCACTAGGCGCGGTCGACCGGACCCTAACCCAAAAGCGACTGTGCCCGACCCAAACAGACAGAAACTAACTGTTCGGGGCGACCGGATGGGTCGGCCTGTTGGAGATGCCGTTAACCGTTTATCTCTTTTTAGGTGGAATGTGTTTCCACCTTAGGCCTCGTTTTGTAGTGGAGGATTAGCGGGGTTCACAGGAGATTAAACCAGCCTAGCCGAAAACCCCGGGGAAACCGAGTCGTCCACTTTGCTCTCCAGAATTAACGAGAATGAACCCCACTTATCCCCAGAAAACCCCGTCATATTAGTGTAACTCTAACCCACGATCCCCACTTCGCTTTTTGGTTTCTCCCGATCGAGCCAAGTTGTGGTGTGTGTTAGAGATATGATGCAAGAGTTTTTGAGTGGATCAGGTGATCACCCAATCCCTATAAGGATTAACCCAACCAATCCCTTCAAAACATCTAATACAAAACAAGGCATTAAGCAACTGATGCGCTGGTGTGGAGCACTTCGTTGGAAACCCCAAGAGCAAGGTGTGAAGCAGCAAGCAACAAGTCTTCCCTCAGTTGAGACCAAGGTTATCAAACCAGAAGGAGGAAGGAAACGTCACACAGGTGTTGCAAGTAACGTGGAGACCTACACAACACAAACTCAAGACTTTGCCCCAACGAATTAGTGAGGTTGTCAAGCTCACCGATTTGCTGTAACAAAGGATTAAACGTATGGTGTGGAAGATAATGGTTTGCGGCAAGTAAACAGGTAATAGTGGAAGTGAAGGGTTTCGAGATGGTGTGGAAGATAATGGTTTCTACGGATGTGAACGGGAAAAGCCAAGTGGGGTGGAGAGATAGATTGGATCTACAACACGACGGCGTGGTGCAAAGGTGGAGAGTTTCTGCGGCAGGGCTTCGCCTACGCGCAGTCGGGAGAGAGAGAGAGAGGAGAGGGCAGCAGTATGGCGGCTAGGATTTTGGGGTGTGGGAGGAGGGTGCGCCCCTACCCTCTTTATATAGAGGGCTGGCCGGCTGCCCTTGCTGACATGGTTATACCCTACGGGTACGTAACTTCAGCATACCTAGTCCAGCCCAAGGAAGGCCCACGGCAGACATACGCTGGCCCATGAAGATTTTCGGGTGGCCAAGGCCCATGACGTCTTCGGATCCTTGGAGAGCAAGACTAGAGGAGATAGGAAATTCAAAGGGGTAAAACCCTAGAACTTGTAACCGACTAGGACTACGCCCGGGACCTGCCTAAGTCTATATAAAGGGGGAGGGCACGCCCTAGGAGGACTCGACTCATACTTTGACACGCATCCACGCCAGATCGAATCTGCGACCTCAGAACCTTCGGTTCCGCCGTAATCAAAGAGCGTATAAGCAGGAGTAGGGTTTTCCCTCCGGGGGCCTGAACCTGGGTAAATCTCGTGTCCCCTGGTTGCTTGTCTGTTAACCGTGCCACGATCTCTAGCATCCCCATCTTCTCCAAAACCCAAGTCCATAACAATGGGCATTGACGAGATTAAACCTCGTCAATTGGCGCCGTCTGCTGATTGTGCGGTCGTGACGGTTCCGACCCGATCGATCTACGACTCCGCGGCAACGGAGAATCACCTCCTCTTCGGCGCTTTCGACTTCACCGCCCACTCGCCGGATACCATGAAGGATTTCGAGCCCGTAGGCGACGGACTCAAAATCTTGTTCGGGAGCTTCGCTTGTGTGGGACAACCGGCACCTCCGCCTCGAAGGGTGCCCGTGCGTCAATCAGGCCCGCCGTGGGCTCCACACCCGTGCTACGACGTCACCATCAACAGATGAGTTCTATAGCAGCGGCAGCTGCAACTCCGATTCAGGCGATCCACCTTCGGATGAAGGGACCTACGGTTCGATCCGAAGCCGCGGCAGCTAACCAATCTGCAGCGCTATCTCATGCGCGCGGTCATCCAAACCGACGAGGAACGCCTAACCCGCCGCCCAACCCCAACCCGCAGGATGTAAACGGCGAAAACGGAAACGGCGAAAACGGGACAACAGGCCACCTCATCCAACTTAGCAAAGAAGGATGGGTCGGAAGCACGCCAAGGCCGTCAGAAGTAAATAGTCCTACCTCTCGACTCCCCATGTGATCTGCTGAGGGCATACCACTACCTCCTCATCGAGGAGCACAAGAAGCAAGTCAAGATGCAGGAGACGCTCGACAAACGTAAGCAAGCAGCCTCTGAGTCCAGTGCGCGACGAGCTGCGCTCTCCGCCATAGGACCCGGCTCTAGCACAAACGGAAACCAGGGAAACAAGCACCGCTCTCGGGTGGAAAACATGGACCCGAATGAGCGGCGTGACGTGACCCGAACTCTCCACACATCGTTCATGGATATGGACGCCGACGGCAACATCATCCCGAAGACGCCACAAGCTGCGATCATGGCAGCCATCACAGATCTCGCGGCTCACCTACCTCCGGAGGGGGATCCGAAAAGGGCCATGCATAGGTCCGCACTCACCGGACTAGGACTAATCGGAGCTGTGCTCCACGAAGACGCTCCTACGGAGCCGAAGAAGAAAGCTCCGCCAGCGCGATCGAGCCCCACTCCCTCATCCGAAGATGAAGAAGAACACGATCTTCCTCGAAGGAAGAAGAGCTCGCACCGCCATAAACACGACTACGACGCCAGAGACAAGCTTACACAGCGCAAGATCGACAAAGCACGCGCCAAACGTGCATGCTCGTGCGAATCGAGATGGATGAAGACGGCGAGAACTCGCGGGCTCGATGCTTCAGCAGATCCGTCCGGCGAACACGGATGCCACGCAACTTCAAGCTTCCTTCGGATACTCCGAAGTTCAACGCACGCAAGAGATCCAAAGTCCCGCTCGGTGACCATCCGTCATTCGTTAAGCTTCACGGAGGCAACAAAGAAACCGCCATGCAATGCCTTCAAATGCGACAAAGCGCGGCTGGTCCGCTTAGCAGCCTATCATCGATCCATCCGAAGCCGGGAGGAGCTCGCTTATAGCTTCATCCGAAATTTCAAAGGCACCAGAAGAGGCCCGCCTCAATTGAAGAATTGCGAGCCTGCACTCAGAGAACGGGTGAATCTATTCGCTCGTACATACTACACTGGTCTACAACCAAGAACTCCGCAGCACACATCTCCGAAGAGCGGGCCATCGACGCCTTCAGGGACGGCGTCAAACGCCCAGACTTCAAGGAGAAACTTGGGCATGTAAAGCCCAAGACACTCGACCAGCTCATGGAAATCGCCAACAGTTGGGCAGACGGCGAAGATTGCATCCATCAAGCGCAATCAGATGAAGAGGACGACTACGGCCGAAGACGCGAACGCCGCAGCAAGAGAAGATCGCGTGTCTACGAGGACCGCGACGGACCCGACATGGTCGCAGCCGGCTACGCCGACCGCCGTAACGACAACAGCCGCAACAGCGGAGGATACCGCAGCGGAAACTTCCGCGACAACGGACGACCAACGCAGTCGTGGCAACACCGCGACCGCGACAACGGACCCTCAGCATTCGACAAACTTTCGGGTCCATGCACCATCCACTTCTACATCGACAAACAAGATGGCAAAAAGAAAGCTAGCCACATGCTCAAGGACCGCTGAGTTCCGAAACTCAGCAAAGGCATGGTGCAGATGAGGCAACAAGCTCCAATTCCTGCGTTCGGAAACGCACCTGCGCCAGGTGAAATAGCACATGGAGTTCCTCCACCACCGCCTATTGGAGGCCCAAATCAACCAGTCGCACCATCAAAACAACGCCGAGGTCGTGATACCCCACCAAAGGGAGCACTAAATATGATCCGGAAGGACGCCCAACCAACAGGTGCGTAAGAAAATCACCCGACAAATCAATTTGGCCGTGGTAACTCACCGCAATCCTCGAGTACCTCGGGATCGGAGTCCTGCATCACATTCACTGCGGATCACCCTTGCCAGATCCTCGCCCGTCATGCTGCGCCTGGTGCCGGAGGCGTAGATCGGAGGCTTGAGATGAGTCGCGTCTTCATGGACGGCGGCGGCATCAACCTAATGTTCGCAAGCACTCTAGCAGCTATGCGGATCCCGCAATGCAGCCGGAACAATCGGACACAACGTTCCACGGCATTGTCCTGTGGAAGGGCATCTTCCCCGGGCAAAATAGGGCTCGACGTCATCTTCGAAGCCGGACAACTTTCGGCGAGCGCCTAGAATTGAAGTGGTGGATCGCCGTCGCAATACCACGCCATCCTGGGACGTAGCATTCGCAAGGTTCTGGCCGTCCACACCACGCATACCTACTACTCAAGATGCCAGACCAAGGGCGCCATCACAGTCCACGGAGCTTCACCCGATCGGACCAATGCGACAGGATTTCAACAAAATCTCCTTTCTTCGGCATGCAAGAGATTGTAAGGCTCCGCGAGGTGACGGACAATGGGCTACCCCCAGTCACAAAGCAGAACACACCTGACATGTCTTTCTACTCCACCATCAACACCAAAAAAGTGCAGGTCCATCCAATGGATGCCTCCAAGACGGCGCTGATCGCCAACGACCTCGGATCAAGCATAGGGCGGGCCGTCAATTCCTCCGTGAGCTGAAATCTTCGCTGGTGTCTCGCGGACATGCCAGAGTTCCTGTGAATTCGCCGAGCACGCACTCAATGTCTTCCTGCACACCAAGCCGCCAAGCCCATCCAAGACCTGCCGAGCCACGAGCGAAGCTATCGGCAAGGAGACCAACAGATTACTCGCAGCAGACTTCATCCGGAAATCAAGGAAAGCGAGTGGTGGCAAACACGGTGATGGTCCCAAGAAGGACACGGACATCCTGCGGATGTGCGTGGACTTCACGTCACTAAATAAACACGCCCTAAGGACCACTTCCCTCTTCCTCGGATCGACGGATCATCGATTCGACCGCAGTTGTGAGAAACTCTCTTCCTCGACGCCTACTCAAAGCTATAACCAGATTCGACTCAAGGTCGAAGATCAAGAGAAAACGCGCTCATCACACCGTCGAGTATACTGCTACAACACAATGCCCTTCGGGCTAAAGAACACGGGTGCCACGTACCAGCGATGCATGCAGGCCTGCCTTAAGGACCAGATCGGTCGCAGCGTCCAAGTCTATGTCGACGACATAGTCATAAAAACCAAGGAGGCAAGAACACTTATCGATGATCTCCGCGAGACGTTCGACAACCTCGATCGCTACAGGATCAAGCTCAATCCAGAAAAGTGCGCCAAGGCCCCTCGGTCAGCTGCGGGTACTTCATCTCTCAACGAGGATCGGGCGAACCGAAGAAAATCAAAGCTATCATGACAATGGAGAAGCCGAAAACCTCAAGGGCATTCAGCAGCTCGCAGGCGTAGTAGCGGCACTAAGGTGTTCATCACCGCATGGGCTTAAAAGGCCCTACCATTTTACCAATCTGCGCAAGGCGAGACAAGTTCGAGTGGACACCGAAGCCAACGACGATTCGAAAGCCTCCGGCTCCTCTCCACCTCGCCAGTTTTGGTCACTCCAAAAGAGCGCGAGCCCCTGTTGCTGTACATAGCAGCCACACACCAGGTGTTCAGCATAGTACTCGTGGTCGAACGACCCGAAGAAGGCAAGACCCACGGGGTACAACGCCCAATTTACTACCTCAGTGAGGTTCTCACTACCAGAAGCTGGCCTACGGCGTGTTCATGACGGCTCGACGACTGAGCCACTACTTCCAGGAGCATCAGGTGATGGTCGTCAACGAGGCACCCCTAAACAGCATCCTGAATAACCCAGAGGCCACAGGACGCGTGGCCTGTGGGGCATTGAACTATCACCCCGGACATCATCTACGAAGACACGCAATCAAATCTCAAGTCCTTCCGGACTTCGGTGCCTCGGATGGAGCTGCAGCTGCCGACACCCAGCACATGTCGTAGTCTGGACAATGCATTTTGACGGCTCCAAACGCGAAGCCGAGCAGGCAGGAGTCATCGACCTCCCCGCAAGGTGACAAGATGAAGTACGTCCTTCGGATGAAATTCAGAGCCTCCAACAACGAGGCCGAATATGAAGCCCTCATCCATGGCATGAAGATGGCAAAAATATGTGGCGCAACGCGCCTGGTCATCTACGGTGACTCCAACCTTGTCGTACAACAGACGATGAATGAGTGCGACGCACACGCCGAAAACATGATCGCGTACCGCGCGCTATACAACGCACTCGAAGGAGAATTCGACGGCTGCGAACTTCGGCACGTTGGAAGAGAGAGCAACGAGGAGGCCGATAGACTCGCCAACATCGGCTCCACTTATGCAAAGGTACCACCAGGTGTGTTCCTCGAACAGATCTGCGTGCCATCCATCAAGCGAAAATTCCCCAAAGGATCACCCGAAGAAGCAGAACACTCGGGGGCTACGCTACCCGAAGGTCATGAAGGACCCGAAAAGTTGGATACCGAAGTTGCCATGGTCAACCTGATGCAGGTCATGGCAGTCGAAGAAACTTGGACACGTCCATACCTCCAGTTCCTGATAAACGGAGAATTGCCAGACAGCCCGACAGATGCGGCCAGATCTGCCGGTTAAAAGCCTTCACCATCATCAACGGCGAGCTGTACAAACGCAGCATTATAGGCGTACTACAACGGTGCGTCACCATCAACGACGGCAAAGCCATACTCCAAGATATCCACGAGGGCATCTGCGGCCACCACGCAGGTAGCCGCTCCCTCGTCGCCAAAGCTCTGCGAGCAGGATTCTACTGGCCAACGGCCATGAGCGACGCGAAAGACATCGTCCGAAGATGCAACGGGTGCCAACGGTTCGTCGACAAACCGCATGCACCTGGGTCCGAACTTCGACCCATACCCATAGCCTGGCCTTTTGCCCAATGGGGCCTCGACATGATCGGCAAACTGCCAAAATCTTCGAAAGGAGGACACGTCTTCCTCCTGGTCGCAGTCGACAAATTCACCAAGTGGATCGAAGCCATGCCAGTCACCAACCAGAAGGGCAAAACCGCCGTCAAGTTCTTCGAATCCATTGTCTACAGGTTTGGCGTGCCGCGACATCATCACCGACAACGGATCGAACTTCATCTCCGAAGAATTCCAGGACTTCTGCGAAGGCCTCGGGATCAATATCACGTATGCCTCAGTGGCACACCCGCAAACAAACGGGCAAGTGGAAAAGGCCAACGGCCTAATCAGCGCTGGCATCAAGAAGCACCTCATGAGCTCACTCGAGCACAAAGCTGGAAACTGGACGAAAGAGCTATCGTCTGTCCTGTGGAGCTTACGTACTACGCCAAACAGCTCCACCGGCTACACACCGTTCTTCATGGTGCACGGAGAGGCCGTGCTACCGGCCGGCACGCCACCAGGCTCCACGAGTCGCCGCTTACAGCGGCCGAATCCACGGCTGCACTCAAGACGCCGTCGACACACTCGATGAAGCACGGGATATAGCAGCCGATCCATGTACCACAGAGTCTCCGCAACTATCACAGTACCGGCTGCCGCCAAGGTCCTTCGTCAAGGAGACCTCGCCTTGCGACTCAAGCAAAAGCAACCGAACAAACTCGATTCACCATGGAAGGACCCTATGTCATCACCAAGTCATCCTGTGTGGCGCCTTATCGCCTCAAGCACATGGAGTCTGGAGTCGCATACTCCAACCCGTGGAACGCCTCGCACTTTGACGATTCTACCCGTAGCAACCTACCCCCCTTTTTACTTTCAATAAGGCTTTCAGCCAAGGCTACTCAGCCGAATCATGTACCTCCTCCATTACGATATAAATAAAGCTAAGTACCTTGCCCCCAACCCTCGGTTGACTATTTTCTGCAACTTTACTACATGCTACATACGCACTCGGGGGCTCCCCCCACCTCACGATTTCATCGACTGAGGACAAAACATGTACACCTGAGTAGCGACCATGTCGTGCAAACGAAAAGGGCACGATTAAATCAAAGCATCAAGTGCTCGCAAACACGCGAACCTTTACAACAAAGGGCACATACACGCCCAACCGCAATATACAAATTTTACATCTATCTGTTTATTTTCAGGTCCTACCTATTCTGAAGAATAACCTGAGCACGCTGCTCAAACAAATCTACAATCTGTTCGGCATACTGCCTTACAGCCGCGTAATGCGGACGCATATTCCACTCGCCACCATCTGGTCGAGGAGGTGGCCCGCCACACAGCAGCCAAATCTACATCGTATGGCGATGCACCCTCACAAGAGACAAGGCAGCCTTTCACCCTGCGACGAAGCTGCTGCCGCACCAGCTCCTTGACATTGCCGGCACTCAAACTTCGCCGAATACCTGCAAGGGTCGTTGGCACGGCATCCAACGGAAACATGACGCAAAGACCGAGGAAAGCGATATACGCACTGGCGGAGCACCCGTGAAACCTGGCAGACACGATCCCGCACTGCCGCTGTAACTATGGCGCGATCACGATCCATCCGGAAGAAGCCGCCTCCATGTCTGTTGAGTCAAGCAATTGACTCAACAGCAATACGCCCTTTTCTTCCCTCGAGCAAGATTGGCACCTGCGACAACCGCACAAAACAAGAGTAAGGCCAGCAGGCTCACCCGAAGAACTGAGCTACAGCCCGAAAGAAGGATCAACTTACATTGCAACTGCTCGGACAGCCGACCCAGCTCCGCCATCAAATACTCCTCTCTGGCTGCACCACGGTCTGCTTTGGACTTCCAAACGTCAGCGCGACTACGTAACCCAAGCAAATCTCTCTCCAAGCTGCGCACGCGATCTCGAAGAAAAGCGAGCTGCGAGGAATCATCCAATGATGCTCGCAAGGGCCTTTCGGATGAAGTGTCAACTGGGTCAGCACCCGAAGGAACCTATAGCAGAAGAAAAAAGAAGGCACACAGTGACATGGTTATACCCTGTGTGTACCCGATGTTAGCATACTTGGTCCAGCCCGATGGAAGGCCCACTCGATGACCTGCCAGGGTCCAGGACGCCCAAGACGTTTCGGCTGCACGAAGCACATATGGACACGGACTCCAAAGCGCACAAGACAAGGAAACCTCAAGACTAGAGTTTGAATACAACTTGTAACCTACTCGTATTGGCACCCGAGACCTAGCTTCCCCATATATAAAGGCTAGGAGGGTCCAACGAGGAGGGCACGACCTATAGACGCCATAACCCCCCAATAGATAGATCTACGATCTCCATCTCCATGATAGATCTACAGATCTAGAGCTCACTCGACTCATACTTTCGCACACGCATCCACGCCAAATCGAATCTGCGCACCCTGTAACCTTCGGTTCCGCCGTAATCAAAGAGCAGACAAGCAGGAGTAGGGTTTTCCCTCCGGGGGCCTGAACCTGGGTAAATCTCGTGTCCCCTGGTTGCTTGTCTGTTAACCGTGCCACGATCTCCAGCATCCCCATCTTCTCCAAAACCCAAGTCCATAACAATGGGCATTGACGAGATTAAACCTCGACAATTGGCGCCGTTTGTGGGAACTGGGGCTGCTGATTGTGCGGTCGTGACGGTTCCGACCCGATCGATCTACAACTCCGCGGCGACGGAGAATCACCTCCTCTTCGGCTCTTTCGACTTCACCGCCCAATCGCCGGATACCATGAAGGATTTCGAGCCCGTAGGCGACGGACTCAAAATCTTGTTCGGGAGCTTCTGCTTCCAGGTGGGACAAACTGGCACCCTCCGCCTCCCTGAGCGGGTGCCCGTGCCGTCAATCAGGCCCGCTTCGTGGGCTCCAAACCCCGTGCTACGCACATCATCATCAACAGATGAGTTCTACAGCAGCAGCAGCTGCAACTCCGATCTGTGCGATCCACCTTCGGATGAAGGGACCTACGGCTGCGGTGATCTGCTGCATCTTTTCGGATGAAGGGACCTTCGGCTGCGGTGATCTGCTGCATCTTTTCGGATGCGGCAACCCGACGTGATCTTCGATTGCTACAACTTCCCGCATCGGCTTCAGCGACCAAGACTCGGGGCTCCTTCGACTCCCGCGACCGCGACCCGTAGGTCGTATTGGCTCTCACGACCCGTTCACCTCGTCGACCACAAACAAAGCTAAGTTCACTATTCAGAGTTGATTTTCTTTCTTACTTTAAATCGCACTCGAAATACTCGGGGGCTGCGCCCTCTTCGAGTAACCTAATGTGCCATCGGCTCCACGCACTCGAGTACCTCATACGCGACAGCCCGAGTAGCTGATTCTGCCTGATCGTCGAATCCTTGAACTCCGAGTGCCTCGGCAAGGTACTGAGACTAACGGTAATCAGGCTAACGAAAAGGCCTAGCATACAGTGCAAAAGTGTCGACTCGATCGGCACCAGAATCTTGATATACAAGCCGAAAGGCAAATATTCTTTACAAGATACAAGTACTTCACAATTCGTCATGTTTTTCTGCAGCTTACAAAGACGCCGACTGTGCCGAGATATTCTATCTAGTCCTCCAACAGGAGTCAACGAAATAACTGGCTACGCCATAAACTCAAGACCCGAGTCGAGTCCCTCCTCGGATGGTTGCATCGCTTGATGCTACAAAGGCGCAGTGCTGGCCGCGCACCCGACAAAAGAAACGTCATCGACTTCATCCGCAATGTCGAGTCCTTCCGGCTAGAATGCCGCATCACTCCGCTACGTCAACTCCTGGCTTCTTATGCGTGAGACGCTGACTCGATGCACTTCCGGGTCAGTGGTTTCTCCTCGCATGAGTCTCCACTCGAGTCTGCGACTCGACTAGACACTCGGGGGCTACTCCTATCAGGAGCGCTGGTCACGCACCCGATGTACTTCAGGGTCAGCGGTACGCCCACGAGATTTTTGGCTACAACTACATGATACAAGACTCGAGTTTCTGCCCGAGTCTACGACTCCGCCAGACACTCGGGGGCTACTCCTATCAGGAGCGCTGGTCGCGCACCCGAAAGATGAATAAAAGCGAACTATTTCTTCGAGTCCTGTGTCGAGTCTACGACTCCACTACGGACTCGGGGGCTACTCCCATAGGGAGGATGGATTTAAGCATCCGAATTTTTTTTGTGTCCTACGGACCTAAAGCAAACAATGGCTGAATTAAAGTCTCTGCTCGAGTCTACGACTTGAACAGACACTCGGGGGCTACTCCTATAGGGAGCGCTGATCGCGCACCCTATAATCCATTGTGTTGACTACGTCCATGATGTCGATTTCTTTACAACAGCCAAACAAATTCAGCTGACCCGATGAACTTCCGGGTGAAGTGCTTCGCACTCGACACAACTTTCGACTCCGACATCCAAATACAAGGTTCAAGACAACTAAGTCTCCACCCGAATCTACGTTTCGGATGGACACTCGGGGGCTACTGACATGGTTATACCCTGTGTGTACCCGATGTTAGCATACTTGGTCCAGCCCGACGGAAGGCCCACTCGATGACCTGCCAGGGTCCAGGACGCCCAAGACGTTTCGGCTGCACGAAGCACATATGGACATGGACTCCAAAGCGCACAAGACAAGGAAACCTCAAGACTAGAGTTTGAATACAACTTGTAACCTACTCATGCTTTTGAGAGACCTAGCCTCCCCATATATAAAGGCTAGGAGAGTCCAACGAGGAGGGCACGACCTACAGACGCCATAACCCCCCAATAGATAGATCTACGATCTCCATCTCCATGATAGATCTACAGATCTAGAGCTCACTCGACTCATACTTTCGCACATGCATCCACGCCAGATCGAATCTGTGCACCCTGTAACCTTCGGTTCCGCCGTAATCAAAGAGCAGACAAGCAGGAGTAGGGTTTTCCCTCCGGGGGCCTGAACCTGGGTAAATCTCGTGTCCCCTGGTTGCTTGTCTGTTAACCGTGCCACGATCTCCAGCATCCCCATCTTCTCCAAAACCCAAGTCCATAACAATGGGCATTGACGAGATTAAACCTCGTCAATTGCCCCTCCTCCAAGCCCTAGGGCCGGCGGCCACATGGGTGGAGTGGGGGGCAAGTTCCCCCCTTTCTAGAAGCTCACCCTAGGGCTTGGCCGGCTGGGCCTATGGGGCCTTGTGCCCCTGGCCCAATGCGGCAAGGGCACTTCCTCGTAGGCCCACTCCCCCCTCCGACAAGTGGGGCCACGTTGGTCCCACTCTGGAAGCTTCTAGAACCTTCCGGTACAATACCGAACATTCCGAAACAATTCCGAAATCCAAAAACTGCTTTACTCGTCATACCTAGTTCAATCTCGTTCTCAGCAAGTACTTTACTCGTTCCGTAATCCGATATCACTTTGTGATCAACTCCTTAACCACTTGCTTGCAAGCGGTGTTGATATCGACAAAGTGGGCCAAGTATATCTCTCCGACTTGGGAGGGACAAATCCCATCTCGATACATACAACCCAACAAGTACTTTACGATCACCTGAGAGACACCTTTATGATCACCCTCTCATAGGATGACGTTTGATGACCTCAAAGCTTTCTTCCGATACAGGGAGTTGCATTATCTCATGGTCTAAGGAATACAATATTTGAGATAAGAAAAGGCTTCGCAAAGATGAACACAATGACACGATCTAATTGCTCTTCTTGATTTGGGTCTGTCCATCATATCATTCTCCCAATGATATGATCTCATTATTAATCGACAACTCATGTCTATGGTTAGGAAACCTTAACCATCATTAATCAATGAGCTAGTCCATAGAGGCGTACTAGGGACACGGTGTTGTTCATAAACCACACAAGTATCAAAGTTTCCGCTTAATACAATTCTAGCATGGAATATAAACTTTATCATGAACAAGAATTATAATAATAACATCTTTATTATTGCCTCTAGGGCATAATTCCAACAGTCTCCCACTTGCACTAGAGTCAATAATCTAGTTTACATCTGGCAACAATCTAACACCCATGGCACTAAGGTGTTGATCATGTTTTTCTTGTGGAAGAGGTTTAGTCAACGGATCTGCGACATTTGAGATCTGTATGTACTTTGCTAATCTTCAGATCTCCATCTGTTATATAATCTCAAATTATATGAAACTTGCGGTTGATGTGCTTGGTCTTTGGATGATATCTTGGTTCCTTAGCCAGTGCTATGGCACCAGTGTTGTCACACAATATCTCCAATGGGTCCAAGGCACTTGGAACCACACCAAGCTTCGATGAAGTTCTGATCCAAACTCCTTCACTTGACGCAAAAGCAGCCATGTATTCCGCTTCTCATCAGATCCCGCGATCACGCTTTGCTTGCGCTTCTCCACTTGCTCCTCCATTCAAAATATAAACGTATCCTGTCTGAGATTTAGAATCATCCTTGTCGGTGTCGAAACTAGCATCGACGTAACCTTTTACTATGAGCTGCTCATCACCTCCATAGACCAAGAACATTTCTTTAGTCCTATTTAAATATTTTAGGATGTTCTTCACGGCTGTCTAGTGTTCCACTCCTGGATCACTTTGGTATCTGCTCGTCAAAATAAGAGCATTGGACACATCCGGTCTAGTACACAACATGGCATACATGATAGAACCTATGGCCGAGACATATGGCACTTTGCTCATGGTTTCTCTATCGCCATCAGAGCTGGACACTGAGCCTTGCTCAATATCTTACCTGACAACATGGGCACTGAACCTTTCTTTGCCTTATCCATTCTGAACCTTTTCAGAACTTTGTCTAGGTATGTACTTTGGCTTAAAGCTATTAGGCGTCTTTGTCTATCTCTATAGATTTTGATGCCTAATATATAAGCAGCTTCTCCTAGGTCTTTCATTGAAAAACATTTGTTCAAATAACTCTTCACTTTGTTAAGCATACCAATGTCATTTCCAATAATCAATATGTCATCCACATATAGTACTAAAAATGTCACTGAGCTCCCACTCACTTTCTTGTAGATACAAGCTTCGTAGCAATTTGGAACAAATCCAAAGCTCTTGATCACTTGATCAAAACGAAGGTTCCAACTCCGAGATGCTTGCTTCAGTCCATAAATGGAACGCTGAAGTTTGCACACCTTATCAGCATCCTTAGGATCGACAAAACCTTCGGGCTGCATCATATACAACTCTTCATCAATGTTTCCATTGAGGAACGCAGTCTTGACATCCATCTGCCATATTTCATAATCATGAAACGCAACAATTGCTAATAAAATCCGAATGGACTTAAACATCGCTACGAGAGAGAAAGTCTCATCATAGTCAACACCTTGAACTTGTCGAAAACCTTTCGCAACAAGCCGTGCTTTATAGACAGTAACATTACCATCCGCGTCCGTTTTCTTCTTGAAAATCCATTTGCACTCAACGGCCTTTCGGTCGCTAGGAGGGTCCACCAAAGTCCATACTTGGTTTTCGCTCATGGATCCCAATTCGAATTTCATGGCCTCTAGCCATTTCTCAGAGTCTGGGCTCATCATTGCTTCCTCATAGTTCGGAGGTTCACTGTTGTCTACTAACAAGACAGTTCAGACAGGGTTACCGTACCACTCAGGAGGGGCACGTGACCTTGTCGACCTACGACGTTCAGGAGTAGCATCGTCCGAAGCTTCATGATCCTCGTCATTAGCTTCCTCTATTGTTGGTGCAGACGGCACTGAAACAATTTCAGGTGTTGCTGACGAGGTTTCGACTCGTCAATGCCCATTGTTATGGACTTGGGTTTTGGAGAAGATGGGGATGCTGGAGATCGTGGAACGATTAACAGACAAGCAACCAGGGGACACGAGATTTACCCTGAGGGAAAACCCTACTCCTGCTTGTCTGCTCTTGATTACGGCGGAACCGAAGATTAAAGGGTGCGCAGATTCGATCTGGCGTGAAGGTGCGTGTGCGGAAGTATGAGTTGAGAGATCTAGGACGTGCCCTCCTGGCCTTTATATAGTCTTAGGCAGGTCCCGGGCGTAGTCCTAGTCGGTTACAAGTTCTAGGGTTTTACCCCTTTGAATTTCCTATCTATGCTAGTCTTGCTCTCCAAGGATTCGAAGGCGTCATGGGCCTTGGCCACCCGAAAGTCTTCATGGGCCAGCGTATGTCTGCTGTGGGCCTTCCTTGGGCTGGACCAGGTATCTTTGAAGTCACGCACTGTAGGGTATAACCATGTCAAGAGCCTCGAGTGATCGGTCGAATCAGAGATTCGGCCGAGACTCTTCCATCCTTCGGTGCAACTATATATTAATAGTATATGTGTGTAGGGATTGTTGATGCGTGCACGACTCACCCGACGGATCAGGCGATTAAGCATCTTAGGACGAAACAACACGATCTTCTTCAGGTTCGAGTCCCTCAACTCGGACCTGGAACATATGCTGGCGTAATTCGACTCAGGCCGCTGAGGACTTACAGGAGTGGAATTCCAGTGATTTTAATTGATGTACCCAACGCGTCCGTCGGGATTTTTCATCACGCCTGTTGGCATGGATTTATACTAGTAGAGCGCAGTCATGTGCGTTGCCAGGCCATCAGATGATATCCGCATGTCTTATCTTTGCGTCGCAGACGCAGCATCCGAACATTTGTCACCACGGAGGTGCTTCGGGTGGCCAAGGAGATTGTCTCTCACTCAGCGTTTTGTTGGGGCAGAGTTGCTAAAAAGTTTTTGCGTGCTGATCCGAAAGATCGCAGTCGAAGATTTCATAAAGTGCGCGACCAGCGCTCCCTATGGGAGTAGCCCCCAAGTGTCTGTTCGAGTCGCAGACTCGAGCAGAGACTTTATTTAGGTGTTTTTTTTTCAGTAGTAAGTCCGTAGGACACAAAAAAATCCGGATGCTTAAATCCGTCCTCCCTATGGGAGTAGCCCCCGAGTCCGTAGTGGAGTCGTAGACTCGACGTAGGACTCGAAGAAATAATTTGTCTTTATTCGTCTTTCGGGTGCGCGGCCAGTGCTCCTGATAGGAGTAGCCCCCGAGTATTTAGTCGAATCGAAGATTCGAGTGAGTACTCTTAGCTGTGGAGCCGAAAAATTGTAGTTGGTGCTAGTATAGCTTTTGATGACATCAGTGCTGACGATCGATGACCTCAAGTGTCTGCTACGCCAGAGATGACTTGACTGGACGAACATGGGTCCCACTTGCTGACTTTGAATTGACCAGTCACGCGTGGCGTGGAGATAATTATGGCGTCTCCTCGATTTCCGCGCGTAGTGGACGGCGTGGTAACGACGGTTCGTTGTGATGTTGACACGTGTACGATCAGATCTGCCGTTGGCGTTAGGTCTTTTGGATGGACGGCTGCCATGCGTCGTCTTCGCAGTTATAATCATTGGGGAAAGCCGCGTTTGTTTTCACCGCATCAGTTCTTGTTTTCACTGCCTCCTTGTGCTCTAGCGATTCTTGCTGCGCACTGGGATTTCCTTCCACATTTTCGTCGTTGTTTCTGCGTCTTCACCGCCGGCGCCGCCGTAACGCAATGGGGAAACCCAAGAAATCCTCGTCGCGCTGGTACTAGCGCCGGAGGAAAGAAGAACACCACCGCTACCCGCGTCACCGACGGTGGCTGGCGGCGATCAGAGACGCGGGAGAGCGATCTCCGCAAGCTTCGCGAGTGGGGTCTGATCCCACAAGATAGGGAGGCCGTCAAACTCCCCGGCAATGAGGTAATCCCCCATCCCCCATCTGGGTATCGGGTTATGTTTCTCGCCTTCGTTATTCGTGGGTTTTCTTTTCCGGTCCACAACTTCCTCCGTGGACTGCTCTTCTTCTATGGGATTCAGCTTCATCATCTGTCTCCCAATTCTCTTCTCCACATTGCTTGTTTTATCACTTTTTGCGAGTGCTGGCTTGGCGTTGAGCCGCACTTTGGCCTCTTCCGGAAGCTCTATTCCGTGAAGAGGCAATCTGGTTCAGATGGTGTGTATCCCATTGGGGGTTGCATCATCTCCCTGAGTCCCAACCTTCTTTTCTTTTCTTTTCTTTTTCTATGTCCGAATCTGTCCAAGATCAAGGAGGCAATGGTTTTATATCCGCTGACCAGAGTGCCCGGCAAGATTTTGGGCTTGTTCCCTTGACCCTCCCAAATGATTGAGAAGAAAAGGTCTTGGAAAAACCAAATCTTGGACGGTGAGGTGGCGGAAGTAGAGGCCCTTTACCGTCGGGTGGAGGATCTCCAGCTGATTCCGGAGAAGGAGGTGAACGGCGTGGACATCATCCGGACTTTTCTTGAGCGTCGGGTGCAGCCTCTCCAAGCGAGGGCGCACCCGATGTTTCTTTATTCTGGGCGCCGTGATCCGACGAGGATTTCGACTGAGAAAATCTCTGAGGGGGATCTTGACAGGGCCCTTCGCGTGCTGCTGAAGTTCAAGGTCGGAGAAGAAATCCCGGGGAAATCGCTAACTCCTCCATTTTCTTAGACGTTGGCCGTACCGCAGGTGTAGATTTGTGCACGTACTGCTTTTTGTCGGCTGTGTACCGTAGGGTATAACCATGTCAGTTGCGCTACTCTCCAACTCAAGAGAAGGTTCAATAACCTCGTCTAGCTCTACCTTCCTCCCACTCACTTCTTTCGAGAGAAACTCCTTCTCAAGAAAGGATCCGTTCTTTGCAACAAACACTTTGCCTTCGGATCTGTGATAGAAGGTATACCCAATAGTTTCCTTAGGGTATCCTATGAAGACGCATTTCTCCGCTCTGGGTTCGAGCTTGTCCGGCATCAACTTCTTCACGTAAGCTTCACATCCCCAAACTTTAAGAAACGACAACTTAGGTTTAGCACCAAACCATAGTTCATAGGGTGTCGTCTCAACGGATTTAGATGGTACCCTATTTAAAGTGAATGCAGCGGTTTCTAATGCATAACCCCAAAATGATAACGACAAATCTGTAAGAGACATCATCGATCGCACCATATCTAATAGAGTTTGATTCCGGCGTTCAGACACACCATTGCGCTGTGGTGTTCCGGGTGGCGTGAGTTGCGAAACTATTCCGCTTGCTTTAACATGCGTGAGAAAATCATAACTCAAATATTCACCTCCACGATCGGATCGTAGAAATTTAATTTTCCTGTTATGATGGTTTTCCACTTCGTTCTGAAATTCTTTGAACTTTTCAAATGTTTCAGATTTATGTTTCATTAAATAGATATACCCATATCTACTTAAGTCATCAGTAAAAGTGAGAAAATAGCGATAACCACCGCGCGTCGAAACACTCATTGGTCCGCATACATCGGTATGTATGATTTCCAACAAGTCCGTTGCTCGCTCCATTATACCGGAGAACGGGGTTTTGATCATCTTGCCCATGAGGCAGGGCTCGCACGTGTCAAATGATTCAAAATCAAGAGACTCCAAAAGTCCATCAGAATGGAGTTTCTTCATGCGTTTTACACCAATATGACCTAGACGGCAGTGCCACAAATAAGTCGTATTATCACTGTCTACCTTTCATCTCTTAGCCTCAATGTTATGGATGTGTGTTTCATTGCTCTCGAGATTCAGAAGAAATAAACCATTCACAGCAGGTGCATGACCATAAAAGATGTTACTCATATAAATAGAACAACCATTATTCTCTGATTTAAATGAATAACCGTCTTGCAATAAACACGATCCAGATATGATGTTCATGCTCAACGCAGACACATAATAACATTTATTAAGGTTTAAAACTAATCCTGACGGTAAAACTAAGGAGAGCGTGCCGACGAACATCACATCAACTCTTGATCCGTTGCCAACGCACATCGTCACCTCATCCCTTGCTAGCCGCCGTCTATTCCGTAACTCCTGTTTCGAGTTACAAATATTAGCAACTGAACCAGTATCAAATACCTAGGCACTACAACGAGCGCTAGTAAGGTAAACATCAATAACATGTATATCAAATAGACCTTTAATGGTGCCAGCTTTCTTGTCCGCTAAGTACTTCGGACAGTTGCGCTTCCAGTGACCCTTGTCCTTGCAATAGAAGCACTCAGTGTCCGGCTTAGGTCCAGACTTGAGCTTCTTCTCAGCAGGGGCAACGCGCTTGCCACTGCCTTTCTTGAAGGACTTCTTTGCACCCTTACCTTTCTTAAAGCTAGGGGGCTTGTTGACCATCAACACATGATTATCTTTCTTGATGTCTACCTCCGCAGCTTTCAGCTTAGCGAAGAGCTCAGTGATCGTATCAGTGGAACCAATCTGATTATGAGTAACTACAAAACCTTTGTAGCTAGGAGGGAGTGATTGCAGAACTCTGTTAATCTTGAGCTCTTCTGGAATCTTGCAGTCCAGTTGGTCAAGACGTTGAGTGTAGTCCGACATCTTAATGGCGTGCTCACTAATGGAACTCCCTTCCTCCATCTTGCAGTTAAAGAATTTCCCAGAGATCTCATATCTCTCAGAACGGGCCTGAGTCTGAAACATGGTTTTAGGTTCCTCAAGAATCTCAAAGGGCCCAGCGAACTCCTCAAAACGATTTTGAAGGTACGATTCCATAGCAAACAACATGGTGCTCTTAATCACACCATAATCATCTTTGTGCGACTGATAAACAGCTTTTTCATCAGCCGTCGCATCTATAGCAGGGGCGTCACCTAGCGCTTTCTCAAGGACATAGTCCTTTTGTCCGCCAGCGAGAATGATTCTCAGATTGCGGAACCAGTTGGTGAAGTTAGACCCATTGTTCTTAAGCTTTTATTTCTCAGCAAAAACGTTGAAGTTGAAGTTGGACTTAGCCATTTGATCTACAAAATTTGCAAGTACAATTTAGACTATGTTCATGATAACTAGTTCAACTTAATCAAATTACTAGATGAACTCACACTAACTTCAACATCCCTCAAGTTGTTTAGTGAACATGATCCAAATTCACCACACCTTATCCGATCTTCACGAGAAGAGATGTGGTTTCAATGGTGGAAAACAAAGTGTCGATCATATCATTCATATGACTCATGCTTAAACTTTCGGTTCATGTGTTCCGAGGCCATGTCTGTACATGCTAGGCTCGTCAAGTCAAACCCAAGTATTTCCGCGTGTGCAAAACTGTCTTGCACCCGTTGTATGTGAACGTAGAGTTTATAGCACCCGATCATCACGTGGTGCTTGAATACGACGAACTTTCGCAACGGTGCATACATGGGGAGAACACAATTTTATCTTGATCTTTAAGTGAGGAATCATCTTATAATGCTACCGTCGCGATCTAAGCATAATAACACACATAAAAGGATAAACATCACATGCATATAATTTTATGTGACATGGTATAGCCAATCTTCGCGCAATGATCTCCATCTTGTGCGTGCCAACATGATCTCCATCACTCCACCATGATTGCCTCCACCACGAATAGCAACTACAACTATTGCTAACTACTTAGCGATAAAGTAAAGCTATTACATGGCGTATAAGAAGTTGACACACGGGTCATACACAATTATAAAGACAACCATATGGCTCCTGCCGGTTGTGTACTCATCGACATGCAAGTCGTGAAATATTACAAAACATGATCATTGCATACAACATACACATCATATCTTGGGCCATACCATATCACAAAAACACTCCCTGCAAAAACAAGTTAGACGCCTCTACTTTGTTGTTGCATGTTTTACGTGGCTTATGGGAGTAACAAGCTAAGAACGATTCTTACCTACAGAAAGCCACAACGGTGATATTATGGTTGCCAACATCCGGTGTAAATCCCATGACAACTATAGTGAGAGAAACTGGCATCCACCAGCCGCATGTGTCGAACAAGCCACACGTCAAGTGTGGAGCCGGTCTCGCGAACGAGGTCGCGTAAAGTTGGCCTGGACCGCTTCGATCTCACTATCCCGCGTCATAATAAGTACACAACAAGAGGCTTGCAACAGAAAACATCAACGCCCGCAACAAGCATGTTGCGTTCTACTCGTGAAACGCATCTACGCATAGATCTTGCTCTGATTCCACTGAAGGGTTTCGCAGCATAGTAAATCAAAATTTTCTACGGATGCGAACGGGAAAAGCCAAGATCTAATCTAGGAGATGCAAACAACGAGAGGGATAGATGAGATTTTCATACCCTTGAAGAAATCACACAACGAAACGTTCAAGAGAAGGTGGTTGATGTAGTCGTACTAGCCTTCTCCTCCTCGCGATCCGATCCGATCCAACGCCGCAAGTGGCGACGCCTCCGAGAGATGCACACGTACGGCACCTCGACGTCTCCTCCTTCCTCAGTACAGCAAGTGGGGTGGAGATATAGATTGTATCTACAACACGACGGCGTGGTGCAAAGGTGGAGAGTTTCTGCGGCAGGGCTTCGCCTACGCGCAGTCGGGAGAGAGAGAGAGGAGAGGGCAGCAGTATGGCGGCTAGGGTTTTGGGGTGTGGGAGGAGGGTGCGCCCCTGCCCTCTTTATATAGAGGTCTGGCCGGCTGCCCTTGCCCCTCCTCCAAGCCCTAGGGCCGGCGGCCACATGGGTGGAGTGGGGGGCAAGTTCCCCCCTTCTAGAAGCTCTCCCTAGGGTTTCTCCTAGGGCTTGGCCGGATGGGCCTATGGGGCCTTGTGCCCCTGGCCCAATGCGTCTAGGGAACTCCCTCGTAGGCCCACGCTCCCCTCCGACAAGTGGGGCCACGTTGGTCCCACTCCGGAAGCTTCTAGAACCTTCCGGTACAATACCGAACATTCCGAAACAATTCTGAAATCCAAAAACTGCTTTCCCTTATATGAAGCTTATTCTCCGGACCATTCCGGAACCTCTCGTGATGTCCTGGATCTCATCCGAGACTCCGAACAGAAAAATCATAAACCAATTATCCATTCTATCATAGCGTCGAAGCACGTTAAGTGTGTGACCCTACGGGTTCGAGAATATGCAGACATGATCTTCTATCAATAATCAACAGTGGGATCTGGAAACCCATATTGACTCCCACATATTCATCGATTATCATATTGTATGAACCATGATGCCAGGATTCAATTAATCCCATATATATATTCCCTTCGTCACGTGATATTTTACTTGCCCGAGATTCGATCGTTGGCATCGGCATACCTAGTTCAATCTCGTTCGCAGCAAGTACTTTACTCGTTCCGTAATCCGATATCACTTTGTGATTAACTCCTTAACCACTTGCTTGCAAGCGGTGTTGATATCGATTACCGAGTGGGCCCGAAGTATATATCTCCGACTTGGGAGGGACAAATCCCATCTCGATACATACAACCCAACAAGTACTTTCCGATCACCTGAGAGACACCTTTATGATCACCCTCTCATAGGATGACGTTTTATGACCTCAAAGCTTTCTTCTGATACCAGGTAGTTGCATTATCTCATGGTCTAAGGAATAGAATATTTGACATAACAAAAAGCTTCACAAAGATGAACACGATGACACGATCTAATTGCTCTGCTTGATTTGGGTATGTCCATCATATCATTCTCCCA
The DNA here is from genome assembly GCA_023614405.1 of Avena insularis. Lineage (NCBI taxonomy): Eukaryota > Viridiplantae > Streptophyta > Magnoliopsida > Poales > Poaceae > Avena > Avena insularis. The sequence goes on along the minus strand of CM042697.1, from coordinate 454,576,293 downwards.
ATGATATGATCTCATTATTAATCGACAACTCATGTCTATGGTTAGGAAACCTTAACCATCATTAATCAATGAGCTAGTCCATAGAAGCGTACTAGGGACACAGTGTTGTTCATAAACCACACAAGTATCAAAGTTTCCGCTTAATACAATTCTAGCATGGAATATAAACTTTATCATGAACAAGAATTATAATAATAACATATTTATTATTGCCTCTAGGGCATAATTCCAACAGGAAGATGTATCAATGGTAAAGATTGGACCGGGGTCCATAGTTTACTAGAGGTTCTCTCCTTAGATAAACAACATGGCATGAAGGGTAAACAAATTACAGCGAGGCAACTGACAGAAAATGAGCAAGACATAACAATACAATTACTAGCCAGAAAGATCCTATGAAGTTGTTTGGGCAATACAACAATATATATAGACCGTCATCCAACTGCGTCTAAGACTAGAAGTCCACCTTCAGGTTATCATCCGAACCCCTTTCAGTATTAAGTTGCAAGCAATAGACAACTGCTTTAAGCAAAGTGTGTAAGGTAAACAGTCCACACGTTCCATGAACAAGAGACCGTTGTTTTCTCCATAGTAGCAACAACACATCTACAACCGAAGAGATTATTGTCACTTCCCTTGAAAACTAGAGGCATGAACCCACTATCGAGCATAAATACCTCCTCCTGGAGTCACCAGCAACTACTTGGCCAAGATAACCACTAGTAACGGAGAGCATGCAAGATCACAAACAACACAGACATGATAGAATCATAAAGATAAAACCATTAATTAAACCAACATAATAATCTCAATATCCATCGGATCCCCGCAAACACAACATGCATGATTACAAATAGATTAGATCTTGATCATGATCGGAGCTCACGAGATCTATACATGAAAGCACAAAGGAGGAGATACAACCATCTAGCTACTACATGGACCCATAGTCCAAGGTGGAACTACTCACGAATCATACCGGGGAGAAGGCCTCCGGGATGATCTCTCCTCCGGCAGGGTGCCGAAAAGAACTTCAGATCCCCCGATCTAGGGACGATGGTGGCGACGGCTATAGACGGTTTCATGGATTTCTGATCGGATACTCAGGGTTTCTGCATCGGGGGCTTCTTATAGGCGAAGGGGCGAGACCGGGAGGCGGCCAAGGCCACCAAACTCTAGCCAGGTGTGGGCCCACCTGTGGCCGCGCCTGGTGGGGGGGGGTGGCCCCTCTGGCCGGCCCCTCCGGCTCTCCTCTGGACTTCTTGTTCCTCACAGAAAGTAATTAACTTTGTCCTTTATCCCGTCCAATTCCGAGAATATTTTTTTACTAACTTTTCTGAAACCAAAAACAGCAGAAAACAGGCAACTGACACTGTGGCAACTTGTTAATAGGTTAAACATGTAAAAAGCACCTCAAAGTGTGGACAAGTAAAACAAAATAGATACTAAACAAGCATGGAGCATTAAAAATTATAGATACGTTTCCAACGTATCAGCAACCACGCCTCCAACAGGGTCGGAGCGGTGGCAACGTCAACCGGTACCGAAGGAAAAGGGAGACGACGCACGCGACGACAGAACAAAAGTGTTCCAGTTAAAATGCAGCGCACATCCAAATCGCTCGTCTCTCACGATTAGGCTAGTCTAATAAGCCTAGTAAGGCCCTGTTTATTTCTCTCGTATTTTCTAGTGTATTTACATGGACCGGAGGGGATTATCCAATTCCCGCAAAATCTCTATAGGCTGTTTACCATGCCGGGATTATCCGGGATAATCCCGGGATATCCCACAAATCCTTTATGTTTTTGTCTAGATTAAAACACTAGTAGAAAAAGGGCTTCAGTTCGGTCCCGAGTCCGACACTAGTCCCGGTTTGTTACGGGTCGTACTGTTTTCAGCGGCTAAGAGTTCGGAGAAGCTCTAGTCCTGGGTCGTTCTGGACCTTTAGTCCCTGTTCGTGATACGACCCGAGACTAAAGGGATGCGAGCACGGGAAACACCTTTTAGTATCGGTTGGTGTCTCTAACCGGGACTAAAGCAACAGCTGATAGTTTCGGTTCGAGACATAAACTGGGACTAAAAAAATACGGCAATTTTTGTTTGGCGGGTTCTGCCACGGCAGGAACACGGGAAAAAATCCTGCCACGGCAAGAGATTTTTGTGCACCACCCTCGATCGCCTTTTCTAGTTTCAAAAGTATGCCACAAAATTATAAAAATTTCCAAAAATAAAATCCTTCAAACTATAGTTATATTAAGTGATTTAGTTGTTATGAAAATTAACAAACATGATTTTTGACATATTTTGCCAAAAAATATCATGAAAATTTAAAATGGCTATAACTTTTGTGTACGATATCGGAAAAAACATACAACCTATCAAAATGTGCGGAAAAATTTCGAGTCCGATTTCAACGGCCTTGGCCGTTTTGGATTCTTTTAGATTTTTAAAATTTGAAAAGGAGAAAATGTTAGCAAATTTTTTTTATGCCATATTTGGATTGCTCACATTTTTCTGATAATAATGAATATATTATTTTTCGAATTTTGATTTACAGATTATAGATATTATTTATGCCATATTAAATAAATAAATGGCAAAAAAATTAATAAAATATTATTTTAGTTAGTTTTTTTACTTTGGTTAGATTAATATATTATTATTACTTATTTATTATTGTTACTTAAATAGTTGTCTGTAATTTTGAAATATAAAGACGTGTGACATATTGATATGAACTAATATGATTGATATTGTAGTGTTGACAACCAGGTACAACTGGGCTTTGCGTAAGAATATTCTGATGGAACAAAGAAGTTAAGCGTGCTGAGAGTGGAGTGTGCTAGGATGGATGATCGACCGGAAAGTTTAACCACGAGTGTAAGTTGACCTAAGATTAAGTATAGTTAGTGTTAAAAATATTACAAGTGAGAGGATTAACGAGTCAAACAATTCAAAAGTTCAAGAAATTTTTTGAAAATTTCATTTTGAAAAAAAATCTCTAGGCCTATGTCGTATTAAGACCCGGACTAAAGGTCCTCCGTCCCTCCCTCCCCGCCGCTCAGGAAACGGTCACGTGGTGGCCTCTAGTCTCGAATCGTAGCAAACCGGAACTAGAGATAGGGGCCTTTAGTCCCGATTTCGCACTTGCGAATGCGAAACCGGACTAAAGGCCCTTACGGCCTAGGACTATAGGCCCTTTTTCCACTAGTGAAAACTCTCCTCTAAGGTAGAGTAATTTTTGAAAATAGTATTTTAGAAAATTATAGAGTATTGAGTGAACACCAAATTCTCGCGTGTCCCAAAACTCTAATGAGTAAAAGACGAGAGAAGTAAATAAGGCCTAAACCGAAACACAGAGCATATAAATGTTCTGTCTCGCGTTTTTTCCTTTAGGGCTCGTTTGGAAGTCATCAGTTCATTCCATTGGTAGAAATAAAATGAAATGACATTTAATTATCATTTTATTGTTTAATTTGAAGTTCTAATCTAGAAATCATATTTGGGTGCCGCAAGGAATTATAGAATAAAATAATTTCTAGACAAACGACTGGGTTGGAAAAAGGAAACGATTTAACATACCATATATACCCATTTTCTGGAATTTCCAACCGAAATGACGTTTCAATTTGTGACAGCCAAACACTTTATATGTGGAATTTTGATTGAATTCCACCCACCCACTCCCTGAAATTTGCAAGTGAAACGACGGTTCTAGTTTCGTGGCGGCCATACATTTTTTATATGAAATCTCGATTGAATTCTAAAACCCTGTCACCAAACCGTGGTTTCCAAATGAGCACTTAACAAACTGAACTATATTTTCTGGATCTACAAGTTAGTGAAAAGATGTCGTCGATCGCGTGTGCTAGCTAGCAGCTAGGATAGATGCGCGGCAGGAATGCAGGATTAGGATGAGATAATGTCAGTTGTCAGATCGGATAAGCTAGCTGGATGTACATGCCATACATGATACTACTATATCTCTATCTATCCATCTGTACATCTCTATCTATCCATCTGTCTTGATCCATCCATATATAGTGTAATGAAAATACTTCCAATACATGGGTACTGTACAAAAGATGGCTACGTAGGCTGCCTGCCCTGGATCACGGTTCAGTTTCTCCACAACGGCCGCGGCGCCTGCCCCGAATACGCATGGAATCATGTACATATGGACAACGTACGTTGGATATGTTGTCGTCCACCGACCCTGATGATGTCGAAAATTTAGGCAGATCTATTAGTTTTCTGGACATATAGTCGTGCAAGGTGTTAGAGATAAGGATCAATACTTGTAGATCTCCATTGACTTTAGAGTGCGTGTATCGTAGCTTCTTAATTTGAGTCCATTTATGGCGTGACCATATAGATAATCACCTCGGGCAAGCAGATTCCAAGCGCCAACTCATGCTTCCTTGGATACATACTTTACTACCTGGTCAGAGCCACATGCGTCAGCGATAAGCTAGCGAGGCCTCGTCGATCGTCGCGAGCTCTTGACACGTCGTCCTATCTGGCATAAAAGATTAGGAAAGCGATTCTCGTCGTCGGTGATTAAAAAGGTTATATATGGAACGATAGAGAAGAAGAAATGCATCAGCGCGGAAGCGATAGATTATCGAGTAGTAGTAGTTTATACAGGTCAAGTTGACTACAATGGCACTAAATTAAGACACAACACACGTCTATCTACGAGAATATCCAGGCATTTTAGAGCAATTTAGCTCGGGTGAGTGAGTGGATATTTATTTCAGATCAAATTCATAATGTAAAATATAATTAAAACGTAGCTAGATGGTAGGTGTTTAATTCCGCGGTCCCGATTGAGGGCACGTGTCGGATGTACATGTCTTGGCTCTAGCCGATAGATCTTAGTAGTACATTGATTACGGATAAGAAGACCCGTTATTTCTCTCTAGCTTGAGAGCCGTCTCTCGACTGCGAGATCTTTGTCGGCCTTTCTCCGACAGTGCTGGCACCTCAGGAGGGGAAGAGAGAGATGATTGGCCTATATAGAGTAGGGCTAGGGTAGTCGGCTGCATGCCAGAGCTGGGCTTTATGCCGGTAGTCGGAGATGAGGCTTTTGATCTGTGAATGGCTAGATCTGGAGGCATTTAGGGTTCTTCTTCCCTGTTGGAGTTGAGGATGACAGAGAGGCTCGTCGTCTTCCTCAATAAAGTCGTGTCTGCTTGCCCTACTTCGATCTAGGGTGTTCCTTTGTTGTTGCTTTTCCTACTAGCCGGCCATGGAAGAGGCGACGGCGGCGGGGCGAGGGTGGGGCGGGTGACCTCAGGTTAAGAGAAGCGGGGAAGCTGGTAGATCCGTGTGGTGGTAGGGATCTCCTACCCCGGCACATCGACACGGTGTCGGATAGTCGTTGTTTGAGCTTGTTGGTGTGCTCCTAAGGTGGAAGGTAACAATGTTTGCTCTCTAGGCGAGCCTCCTTTGCAATAAGCGCTGCCATCTCCGGCTCAGTGGCTCCACAACTCTCCTTCTCCTCTTGGCCGACCTTGCCGGCGAGGGAGAAGAGGGCAGTGTTGGTGTTGCTGCGGTGAGGTGGAGGTGGAGTTCGGGGCCAGTGGAGCCTGTGACCTCGGCTATAGTCCCCAAGCGACAGCGAGACTTTGTTGCCGCTATCTTTGGCCAAGAGGTTGGCCCTGTAGCGCTTGAGCCAGGAGGTTTCTCAATCTTCTTCTTCCTCCTTCGGTGGAGGATCTCTATCGATCTCAACATGACGTGGAGCTCCTATATTTCCCCAAGTGGTCCCATCCCCAATGGAGGAATAGGTGACCGTGTTTGGAGGTCATATCCCATCGGCGAAGAACATGGATTCAATCACTTTTCTGCGTTTTCTTGTGGGGTGCTGTTTGTAAATGTAGAGGACTATGTTGTATTTTATTTCCTTTAGGGTCCTTTTTGTAATTCTACCCTACCGCTGATATAAAATAATCTCAAGGTTACCCGTTCAAGACAAATGTACGTTGGTTACCTTGGGTATGGCGGAGGACTGCCGAGGGTCCCATGCCGTCGTGCCTTGGTCGCATGAGGACACTCGCCGAGTATTGGATGAATGCTACGGGCTTGTGTAAGCGAGGGACGTGGCAAGGTGACGTGGAGCAGTGTTCAGGAAACGAGCGGTGTTTGACGGCTTCGGTGCCTCTACTATCTGTAGATGCCACGCGCCCCCTTTTAGCCCTGCTTGGACCACCTCCTCCCATCGAATGGTCCACGCCAGATTCGGTCCACTTGATTGTAGACGAGGTCTTCCTAGTACGGTTAGTATGGCCCCAAAGGTTGCGGAGCTAGCGGTCTGCGATGTCGTCAGCCTTCCATCTCTATCCAATGCAAGGGTTTCCAATATTACCCTTCTTTGCACAGTTAGATTCTCCCATGTATGGAAATAAAAGGTTTGTTATGTATTGTACTCTAGTTTGGACTACATGTAGTTTGAAGTTTGTTTGGTGGTCTATCTTAATTTTTTGCTTCTGTCCATCGGTGGAGATCTTTCCTCGAGTCATCGGGTGCTTTGGCCTAGTCTTAGGCTTGTAACTTTATTCTTTCTATAAATACATCGAGATGCAAGGAATGTGTTTTCTTGAGAAACAATTATGCATCTATGATGGAAACTTCCTAATTGGTTCCATGGTTGCGGACAATGGATATGGAGCATGCCTGAGTACTCAAAGCGGGACAAAAGCTGGCTGAGAGGAGGAGGCAAGTGGAACGTTTCCTTTATCTTCGTTCTCATATGTATTCTTTTCATGTTTTTTTGGAAGTTTAGAAACCAAAAAGTTTGGTTCAATAACTTTAAGATATTAAAAATTAGAATTTTCCTTGAATTCTTCTAAATATTTAAATTCAAAACTAATAAATTTTTGAAAGTTTTAAGATGTACAAAATTTAGAAGCTACGTAATGTTCAAAATTTAAAATGTTTGGGCCATTTTTTGAAACTCGGTAACTCATTTCCTAAAAGTTAATAGAAAGGAAATTTAAAAAAGAAAAGTTGACTAGCCATGAGTTTCCAAACATGAAACTCTACCTAGTTGGAGCTCCGCTATCAAAGAATTAATTTACTTGTGATTGCAAGTTAGCATAGATTTAGTGAACTCAATAATTATTTACAATGTACCTATGGTTATACTAAAGAAATCACGTTAAAGTACATGATGATAACAATTCCTGGGAAGTAGATTTGTTGAACCAAGGAATGGATATTTCTGTACTTCACTAACACTTGAATCCCTCTGTAATGTCAAATACCATGACTACTCATATCCTTCTTTTTTAAGTGGCGTGATTACTCATATATGTGGTCAAAAAAACTGAGTCCTGGGCTCCTGGCTCCCATGTTACAAATTGATTAAATTCTCGTGTAAAGTGAAACCGATATATAAACACAAGCGAAACATTTGAAATTTCTACTTTGCCGATTCCAACATGCATCATTATTGCAAGATATGAACTTTGAGGCATAGTTCATGCTTGTTGAACTATATTGGGCTAAACTTATTTTTATTTTGAGAGAAAACAACATGAAACGTAAAAAGTTGATTAGTAAAATGATAAAAGGTTGTTCAAACAAAATATTTAACATAATCAGCTTAATGCAAGTGGTCTACTTTAACAAACTTATTTAAGAAATTTGACCCCTTTTGACCATGCAATTTTCTTTAATGTGGCAAGATACAATGTCACACCACTTATCCGTGCAATGTGAGACCTACCTATGTAACATATAATCCATAAAATAATAATAAAATCACTTCTTACGGCTTACCCCATATGTCATTGATGTTTTGCCAAATCAAAATAGTAGGATGGCCACGAAAAAGGCAGTAGGTGGCAAAAGGTGGAACATTAGGAAACAAGTTTCCTAGGAGTTCCTAATTGATAAAATTTATTAGAAACATATTTAATATAATACAATTTGTGTTCATTATATTTATCATCACTTGAAAAGTAACAAAATTGTGCTATGTTAGATAATTAAGTGTTGGCCAGATTATACACCTCTAAATGTTGGCCCTATTGAGTTTGGTGTTTCAACCACTCAACTTAGAATCTCCATTGTGAGGGACAAAAATATGTTTTAAGTTTAAACACCACAGTTCTTGTGTATGACTTGTGCTATTGGATGCTAGTAAGGTCTTGAACTCACAAAGACTTGGTTTTGACATATTTTTATACGTCAACACCCCATCCCACATAGTTGACTTCATTAGAGCATGCCTTAATTAGATGTTAGAAATGTAGGGTTCGCGGCATAGAAAACAAAAAAATTCCTACGATGGGAACAACTATGTACCAAGATCTATCTACTAGATACAAACAACGGACGGATGTATATCCGTAGAGAACATACCCTTGAAGACCGACAAAGCTTAACGAGTCCAAACTCGTGGTTGATGTAGACGATCTCTTGCCGATCTCAAGATCGAGAGGAAGTCCTAGCGCCGTAAAACAGCAGCGCATCCGTGCTCGCATACACGTTCGAGGCACCGAGCAACCTCCGCCTCCTCGCTCCAGCGATGCAGCGGAAGCACAACTCTTTCTTGCCGAAAAGCCACCGGGAACATGTATCTCTCTAGTCCGAGACCATGGGGGATAAATTCTAGAGGGGGAGAGAGATCCTTCACGAGGAGGTGTGAGTGAGAAGTGAGAGGAGGGGCTCCTTATATAGGGGAGGGGGGCAGCCCAAGGGGGCATGGCCGCCGGCCATGGAGGGGGCCCCCACCTCTCCCTCATTCATGTGGGTGGACACTCCACTCACAAAATGGCCCTTCAATTTTCTCCACTAAAAAACCCACTCAAATTTCCATTAAATTTCTACCAAATTTAATGCAAACTCTCATTAAATAAAACTCTTTTATTTTATTCAGAATTTTGTCAATTACTTTAATGAAAAACATTCACAAATAACCCCTTGCTAGAATTCTATTTCACATGCATAACCACTTTATGCAATTTCACCCGAAAACCTGTTTCGGTATCTAGTAAAATAAATTCCTGTGCTTGTTCATTCTTTCGGCATGAAACTTTTGCTCCAATTGGATGTCGGTGTCTCTTAAGTGTGTCACCCTACCGTTCGTGAATAATGCGGACATGATCGAGACCCTTCTCGGATCAATAATCAGAAGCGGGATCTGGAGACCCATACTGACTCCCACACATTCAACGATGACTTTCTTGTGATCGTCGGAACCTTTTACGCTAGTATCTTAATCCCTTTGTTTCACGATATATTACATGTCCGAGATTCGATCATCGGTATCTCCATACCTAGTTTGATCTCGTTACTGACATGCACTCTTTTCTCGTTCCCGTGATATAACATTCTAGTGATCAAATCACTTGCTTGCAAGCTAATCAATGTGATATCACCGAGAGGGCCCAGAGTATATCTATCCGTCAGCGGGATGAACAAATTCCACTCTCGATCCATGGGCCTCAATATAACACTTTATTAGTTCTGAATCCATCTTTATAATCACCCTGTTACGGTGTGACGTTTGATATTATCAAGAAACTCTTCCGGTGTTAGTGATTGACATGATCCCATGGTCTAAGGATTAGGATCACTTCGTAAGTTGTTATAGCAATATAAACTCAATGACTTTGATCGTAATGCTATACTTCGGATGAATGTTCATCACACCATTACACTAATGTTGTGACCTCGTTATTAACAACATCCAATGTCTATGATCAGGAAACCTATGATCATCTTGTTAATCAACGAGCTAGTTTATAAGAGAGGCATAACTAGGAACTTCCTTTTTTTTGTTTATTAAACACACATGTATTAATGTTTCCGTATTAATACAATTATAGCATTAAAATAAACATTTATGATAAATAAGGAATACAATAATAACCACTTTATTATTGCCTCTCGGGCATATTCCCTTCAGTCTCCCACTTGCACTAGAGACAATAATCTAGTTTGAAAACTTTGAGTATTGAACACCTATGGCTTTCTGGTGTTCCATATACGCAGTTGCAAGTGGTTAACATAATCTACGGATCTGACGCTTCAGGTCCGTGTGTATTTGCATGTCTTTGCGCCTTCACGCATCACTCATTCTCCAATGAGATGGCATTGTATAAATTTGGTCTTTCGGTGAGACCTTTAGTTCCTTGGGGTTAAAACACGTCGATACTATTGTCACACAATATATATTTAGTGTTAGCCCGTTGCGAACTCCACCTTAGTTTGATAACAAACTACTTGCCACAAATTCCCTCCTTTGCTACTACTATAGCAGTCACATACTTAGCCCTTTTGTTGTAGTATTCGTCACAATGTCTTAACTATGGATTTTATCCAAATCCATCATGGAATCTCCTTTGCATTACATTGTGCCACCCATAGTTTAAATTGAGATAAACTTAATTTGTATCTTGTGACAAAACTAGTATCAATGTAACTCTTTATAATGAACTATTTGTAATTGTTTGTCACCTCTACACAAATATATTCTTAGTTCTTCCAAAAGATCATAAGAATATCCTTACTATCGTCCAATGATTATTTTATGATTCATTGTGATATATGCTCATAACACTTAGAGCATAGGACGTATCTGGATGTGTACATATCATGGTATGATTGATCAAAACATTCTCGTTATTTCACTCATCAAGTGTCAAAGCACTTGAATCTTGTTTCACTTATCAAGTGTCGATACACTTGAATCTTGATTCAATTCCTTTCCATGCAACAAGAACTGTTTCTTGTCGTTTCTATATTGAACTCCTTCAATATCTCATATATGTACGTTTGGCTTTAACCATATTGGCGTCTGATACCATCCACTATAGACATTCACGCTAAATATTCGGGTTTTGCCTAAGTATTTTATTGAAATGAAATTCTTAACCTTTGTCAATAAAATATACATCATTTCTAATCAATAAGATGTCCTCCACATAATATATTAGAAATATGTCTCAGCGCTCCCACTTAATTTCTTGAAAATGCAAGCATCTTCATCGTCTCCTGATGAAAACTCCTTTTCATTAAGGTCAAGATTCCAACTCCGCGATGCTTACTTCAACCATTGAAGTTTGCATGCCTTTTTAGCATCCTTTGAATTTTAACAAAACCCTTTGGACCGTGTCATGTACACGTCCTAGGTAACCATTCTATTAGAAGAATTTTGTTTTGTTTATTCATCTACCATATACCAAATTATATGTAGTTGTTGCTACTTTAATCCGTCCAGACTAAATATCGCTATGAAAGATCAAATCTTGTCATAGTCAACTCCTTGAACATTGTCGTAAAATACTTTACGACATGTCGACTATTTCATAGATGTGAAACATCCATGTCTGTTTCTTTATAGATCCAAATATGACCGATAAGTTTTTACACCTTTTCGGAGGGTCTAACATGTTCAAAACTTGATTTCTCGTGTATGGAACTATCACGGATTTTATGGCTTCAAGCCATTTGACGGAGTCAGGGCCCATCATTGATTCTTTGCATATAGTCGGTTCATCATTGTTAAACAATAACAATTTACTCTCAAATCTTAGTATTTGATTGTTTATTCGACTGACTTGGTTCAATAAGAACTTAGATCTCCGTGACCACAACCTTTGAGGCACATAAGCTATGAGCATTATGGCAGCCTCCAGAACGATTTCCGGCGCTGCGCAACTCAGCACATTTATCTAATGTTCGTTAACCTTATCAAAGTTCTATTGTCCTCCCACTTAACTTTTGCGAAAAAATCCTTTTTCAAAAAACTTCACATTTCAAGCGACAAACCCTTTTGTCCTTGGTGTTATGGAGGAATAACCAATTGTTATTCGAAATAACCTACAAAGACATGCTCATCCGACTTGTTGTAAACATCTTACTTATGTTTAGCATACCAAAATTTAATAAATGACAACTTGGGTTTTACCCCAAAACATAACTCATATGGTGTCATTTCAACGGATCAAGATGGAGCTCTTTTTAGTGTAAAAGCGGAAGTCTCTAAAGCTTTAATCTTTTAAAACATAATGGCAGTTTTGAAGGGTTTCGCAGCATAGTAAATCAAAATTTTCTACGGAAGCAAACAGAGGGAAAGCCAAGATCTAATCTAGGAGATGCAAACAACGAGAGAGATTGGATTAGATCTTCATACCCTTGAAGATTCGCTGTGAGCGTTAAATCGGAACATGGGTGATGTAGTCGTACTCGCTTCTCCTCCTCGCGATCCGATCCGATCTAGCACCACAAGTGGCGGTGCCTCCGTGAGATACTGCGTGCGGCACCTCGGCGTCTCCTCCTTCCTCGGACCAGCAAGTATGGTGGAGAGATAGATTGGATCTACTGACCTGACGGCGTGGTGTATATGGTGGAGAATTTACGCAGGCTTCGCCGCCTAAGCAGTCGGGAGGAGAGAGGAAGGCGGCAGGCAACTGGGGTTTGGAGGAAGGTGTAAGGGGTAATGTGAGGGGGCGCACCAGCCCTCTATATATAGAGGGGGGTGCGGCCAGCCCTAGCCTCTCCTCCAAGCCTATCTCTAGTTTAAACAATTTAAACTCTCCCTTATCTAGAAATCCTATCTTATCTTATCTTATCTCTAGTTTAAACGATTTAAACTCTCTAGGATCGGCTGGGCCCTATGGGGCCTTGTGCCCTTATTGTCTGGCCAGGACACTCCCTCATAGGCCCATGCCCCTCCGGAAGGTGGGACCACGTTGGCCCCCTTAGGAAGGTTCTAAAGCTTCGGTACAATACCGATTAACCGAACTATTCGAACTTCAAAACTGCCTTTGCCTTATATGTATCTTATTCTCCGGACCATTCCGGAACCTCTCGTGATATCCCGGATCCCATCCGAGACTCCGAACAAAAATTCATAAACCAATTATCCAATCTATCCTAGCATCGAGACCGTTAAGTGTGTGACCCTGCGGGTTCGAGAATATGCAGACATGATCTTCTATCAATAATCAACAAGTGCAGGCACCCATATTGACTCCCACATTCATCGATGATCATATCGGATGAACCACGATGCCAGGATTCAATCAATCCCATATATATATTCCCTTCGTCTCGCGATATTTTACTTGCCCGAGATTCGATCGTCGGTATCGTCATACCTAGTTCAATCTCGTTCTCAGCAAGTACTTTACTCGTTCCGTAATCCGATATCACTTTGTGATCAACTCCTTAACCACATGCTTGCAAGCGGTGTTGATATCGATTACCGAGTGGGCCCGAAGTATATCTCTCCAACTTGGGAGGGACAAATCCCATCTCGATACATACAACCCAACAGATACTTTCCGATCACCTGAGAGACACCTTTATGATCACCCTCTCATAGGATGACGTTTGATGACCTCAAAGCTTTCTTCCGATACCAGGGAGTTGTATTATCTCATGGTCTAAGGAATACAATATTTGACATAAGAAAACTTGAAAAGCGAACACGATGACACGATCTAATTGCTTCGCTTAGTTTGGGTCTATCCACCACATCATTCTCTAGTGATATGATCTCATTATCAATTGACAACTCATGTCTATGGTTAGGAAACCTTAACCATCATTGATCAATGAGCTAGTCCATAGAGGCGTACTAGGGATACGGTGTTGTTCACAAACCACACAAGTATTAAAGTTTCCGCTTAATACAATTTTAGCATGGAATATAAACTTTATCATGAACAAGAATTATAATAATAACATCTTTATTATTGCCTCTAGGGCATAATTCCAACAGTCTCCCACTTGCACTAGAGTCAATAATCTAGTTTACATTTGGCAACAATCTTACACCCATGGCAATCGAGGTGCTTGATCATGTTTTACACGTGGAAGAGGTTTAGTCAATGGATCTGCGACATTCAGATCTGTATGTACTTTGCTGATCTTCAGATCTCCATCTGCTATATAATCTCGGATTATATGAAACTTGCGGTTGATATGCTTGGTCTTTGGATGATATCTTGGTTCCTTAGCGAGTGCTATGGCGCCAGTGTTGTCACACAATATCTCCAGTGGGTCCAATGCACATGGAACCACGCCAAGCTCAGTGATGAAGTTTCTGATCCAAACTCCTTCACTTGACGCTTCTGCAGCAGCCATGTATTCCGCTTCTACTGTAGATCCCGTGACCACGCTTTGCTTGTAGCTTCTCCAGCTCATAGCTCCTCCATTCAAAATATACACGTATCCTGTCTGAGATTTAGAATCATCCTTGTCGGTGTCAAAACTAGCGTCGACGTAACCTTTTACGACAAGCTGTTCATCACCCCCATAGACTAAGAACATTTCTTTAGTTCTATTTAGGTACCTTAGGATGCTCTTCACGGCTGTCCAGTGTTCCACTCCTGGATCACTTTGATATCTGCTCGTCAAACTAAGAGCATTGGACACATCCGGTCTAGTACACAGCATGGCATACATGATGGAACCTATGGCCGAGGCATAAGGCACTTTGCTCATAGCTTCCCTATAATTTACCGTAGCTGGACACTGAGCCTTGCTCAATATCTTACTGACAACATAGGCCTTTGAACCTTTCTTTGCCTTATCCATTCTGAACCTTTTCAGAACTTTGTCTAGGTATGTACTCTGGCTTAGAGCTATCAGACGTCTTTGTCTATCTCTATAGATTTTGATGCCCAATATATAAGCAGCTTCACCTGGGTCTTTCATTGAAAAACACTTGTTCAAATAACTCTTCACATCGTTAAGCATGTTGATGTCATTTCCAATAATCAATATGTCATCCACATATAGTACCAGAAACGTCACCGAGCTCCCACTCACTTTCTTGTAGATGCAAGCTTCGTAGCAATTTGGAACCAATCCAAACTCTTGATCACTTGATCAAAACGAAGGTTCCAACTCCGAGATGCTTGCTTCAGTCCATAAATGGAACGCTGAAGTTTGCATACTTTATCAGCATCCTTAGGATCGACAAAACCTTCGGGTTGCATCATATACAACTCTTCATCAATGTTGCCATTGAGGAACGCAGTCTTGACATCCATCTGCCATATTTCATAATCATGAAACGCAGCAATTGCTAATAAAATCCGAATGGACTTAAACATCGCTACGGGAGAGAAAGTCTCATCGTAGTCAACACCTTGAACTTGTCGAAAACCTTTCGCAACAAGCCGTGCTTTATAGACGGTAACATTACCATCCGCGTCCGTTTTCTCCTTGAAGATCCATTTGCACTCAACGGCCTTTCGGTCGCTAGGAGGGTCCACCAAAGTCCATACTTGGTTTTCGCTCATGGATCCCAATTCGGATTTCATGGCTTCTAGCCATTTCTCAGAGTCTGGGCTCATCATCGCTTCCTCATAGTTCGTAGGTTCGCTGTCTTCTACTAACAAGACAGTCAAGACAGTTGCATTACCACTCGGGAGAGGCACGCGACCTTGTCGACCTGCGACGTTCGAGCAGCATCGTCCAAGCTTCATGATCCTTGTCATTAGCTTCCTCTATTGTTGGTGCGGTGATCGGAACAATTTCAGGTGCTGCGCTACTCTCCAATTCAAGAGAAGGTTCAATAACCTCGTCTAGCTCTACTTTCCTCCCACTCACTTCTTTCGAGAGAAACTCCTTCTCAAGAAAGGAACCGTTCTTTGCGACAAACACTTTGCCTTCATTACGTGATAGAAGGTATACCCAATAGTTTCCTTAGGGTATCCTATGAAGACGCATTTCTCCGCTTTGGGTTCGAGCTTGTCTGGCATCAACTTCTTGACGTAAGCTTCGCATCCCCAAACTTTAAGAAACGACAACTTAGGTTTAGCACCAAACCACAGTTCATACGGTGTCGTCTCAACGGATTTAGATGGAGCCCTATTTAAAGTGAATGCAGCGGTTTCTAATGCATAACCCCACAATGATAACGGCAAATCAGTAAGAGACATCATCGATCGGACCATATCTAATAGGGTTCGATTCCGCTCAGACACACCATTAACTTGGTGTTAGGGTGGCGTGAGTTGTGAAAGCGATTCCACTTGCTTTGAGTTGCGTGAGAAAATCATAACTCAAGTAGTCGCCGCCCGGATCGGATCGTATATACTTAATCTTTAGGTTTCGATGGTTCTCCACTTCATTCTGAAATTCTTTGAACTTTTCAAACGTTTCAGATTTATGTTTCATTAAATAGATATACCCATATCTACTTAAGTCATCGGTAAAAGTGAGAAAATAGCGATATCCACCACGCGTCGAAACACTCATCGGTCCGCATACATCGGTATGTATGATTTCCAACAAGTCCATTGCTCGCTCCATCATACCAGAGAACGGGGTTTTGATCATCTTGCCCATGAGGCATGGTTCGCATGTGTCAAATGATTCAAAATCAAGAGACTCCAAAAGTCCATCAGAATGGAGTTTCTTCATGCGCTTTACACCAATATGACCTGAGCAATGATTGCCACAAATAAGTAGTATTATCACTATCTACTTTGCATCTCTTAGCCTCAATGTTATGGATGTGTGTTTCATCCTTTTCGAGATTTAGAAGAAATAAACCATTCACAATAGGTGCATGACCATAAAATATGTTACTCATATAAATAGAACAACCATTATTCTCCGATTTAAATGAATAATCGTCTTGCAATAAACACGATCCAGAAATAATGTTCATGCTCAACGCAGGCACATAATAACATTTATTAAGGTTTAAAACTAATCAGAAGGTAAAACTAAGGAGAGGCGTCGGCGGCCATCACATCAACTCTTGATCCGTTGCCAGCGCCAAGATCACCTCATCCCTCGCAGTCGCCGTCTATTCCGTAGCTCTGTTTAGAGTTACAAATATTAGCCGAACCGATTATCAAATACCCATGCACTACAACGAGGGCTAGTAAGGAAAACATCAATAACATGTATATCAAATATCCCTTTGATGGTGCCAGCCTTCTTGTCCGCTAAGTACTTCGGACGATTGCTTCAGGACCCTTGTCCTTGCAATAGAAGCACTCGGTGTCCGGCTTGGGACCGGACTTGAGCTTCTTCTCAGCGGAGACGCGCTTCGCCGCCTTTCTTGAAGGGCTTCTTTGCACCTTTACCTTTCTTAAAGGAGGGCTTGTTGACCATCAACACATGATTATCCTTCTTGATGTCCACCTCGCAGCCTTCAACTTTGCGAAGAGCTCGGTGATTGTATCGATGGAACCAATCTGATTATGAGTCACTACAAAACTTTTGTAGCGGGGGAGGAGTGATTGCGAACCCTGTCAATCTTGAGCTCCTCTGGAATCTTGCGATCCGGTTGCTCAAAGGCGTTGAGTGTAGCCCGACATCTTAATGGCGTGCTCACTAACGGAACTCCCTTCCTCCATCTTGCGATTAAAGAACTTCTCGGAGATCTCATATCTCTCAGCGGGCTGAGTGCGAAACATGGTTTTCAGCTCCTCGAGAATCTCAAAGGGCCGGGATAGTTTTCAAAACGATTTTGAAGTTCGGTTCCATAGAAAACAACATGGTGCTCTTAATCACACCATAATCATCTTTGCTTGCTGATAGGCGGCTTTCTCATCACCAGCGGCCTTTGTGATAGGGGATTACCTAACGCTTTCTCAAGGACATAGTCCTTTGTCCTTGCAGAATGATTCTTAGATTGCGGAACCTTGGTGAAGTTAGACCCATTGTTTCTAAGCTTTTCTTTCTCAGCAAAAGCGTTGAAGTTGAAGTTGGACTTGGCCATGTGATCTACAGTATTTGCAAGTACAATTTAGACTATGTTCATGATAAATAGTTCAACTTAATCAAATTACTAGATGAACTCCCTAAATTCAACATCCCTCAAGTTGTTTAGTGAACACGATCCAAATTCACCACACCTAATCCGATCATCACGAGAAGAGATGTGGTTTCAATGGTGGACAACGAAGTGTCGATCATATCATTCATATGACTCATGCTTAACCTTTCGGTTCTTGTGTTCGAGGCCATGTCCGTACATGCTAGGCTCGTCAAGTTAGACCCAAGTATTTCGCGTGTGCCAAACTGGCTTGCACCCGTTGTATGTGAGCGAGAGTCTATAGCACCCGATCATCACGTGATGCTTGGACACACGAACTTTCATAGCGGTGCATACTTTGGGGAGAACACAGTTTTATCTTGATCTTTAAGTGAGGAATCATCTTATAATGCTACATCGCGATCTAAGCATAATAAGATACATAAAAGGATAAACATCACATGCATATAACTTTATGTGACATGGTATAGCCAATCTTCGCGCAATGATCTCCATCTTGTGCGTTCCGGCATGATCTCCATCACTCCACCATGATTGCCTCCACCACGAATAGCAACTACAACTATTGCTAACTACTTAGCGATAAAGTAAAGCTATTACATGGCGTATAAGAAGTTGACTTCAGGTCATACACAATTATAAACACAACCATATGGCTCCTGCCGGTTGTGTACTCATCGACATGCAAGTCGTGAAACATTACAAAACATGATCATCGCATACAATATACACATCACATCTTGGGCCATACCATATCACGAAAACACTCCTGCAAAAACAAGTTAGGCGCCTCTACTTTGTTGTTGCATATTTTACGTGGCTCATGGGAGTAGATGCTAAACGATTCTTACCTACGGAAAGCCAGCGGTGATATTATGGTTGCCAAACTCGGTGTTAATCCATGACAACTATAGTGAGAAAGCGACATCCACCGGCCGCATGTGTGGTACAAGCCACACGTCAAGTGCGGAGCCGGTCTACATGACGGCGTCGCGTAAGGTTGGCCTGGACGCTTCAATCTCACTATCCAGCGTCATAAGAAGAACACGAACAAGAGGCTTGCAGCGAAAACATCAACGCGCAACAACCATGTTGCGTTCTACTCGTGAATCACATCTACGCATAGATCTAGCTCGATACCCGAAGGGTTTCGCAACATAGTAAATCAAAATTTTCTCTGAGCGACAGAGGAAAGCCAAGATCTAATCTAGGAGATGCAAACAACGAGAGATTGGATTAGATCTTCATACCCTTGAAGATTACGCGCAATGAGCGTTCGTCGGAGCGTGGGTGATGTAGTCGTACTCGCTTCTCCTCCTCGCGATCCGATCCGATCTAGCACCACAAGTGGCGGTGCCTCCGTGAGATGCACACGTGCGGCACCTCGACGTCTCCTCCTTCCTCGGACCAGCAAGTATGATGGAGAGATAGATTGGATCTACAGCACGACGGCGTGGTGTATATGGTGGAGAATTTCTGCCGCAGGGCTTCGCCTACAAACAGTCGGGAGGGAGAGAGGAAGGGCAGCAGGGCAACTGGGTTTGGAGGAAGGTGTAAGGGTAATGTGAGAGGGGGCGCACCAGCCCTCTATATATAGAGGGGGGTGCGGCCAGCCCTAGCCTCTCCTCCAAGCCTATCTCTAGTTTAAACAATTTAAACTCTCCCTTATCTAGAAATCCTATCTTATCTTATCTCTAGTTTAAACGATTTAAACTCTCTAGGATCGGCTGGGCCCTATGGGGCCTTGTGCCCCTGGCCCAATGCGGCCAGGACACTCCCTCATAGGCCCATGCCCCCTCCCGGAAGATGGGACCACGTTGGCCCCCTTCCGGAAGGTTCTAGAAGCTTCCGGTACAATACCGATTAACCCGGAACTATTCCGAACTTCAAAAACTGCACTGCCTTATATGTATCTTATTCTCCGGACCATTCCGGAACCTCTCGTGATATCCCAGATCCCATCCGAGACTCCGAACAAAAATTCATAAACCAATTATCCAATCTATCCTAGCGTCGAGACACGTTAAGTATGTGACCCTGCGGGTTCGAGAATATGCAGACATGATCTTCTATCAATAATCAACAGCGGGTCTGCACCATATTGACTCCCACATTCATCGATGATCATATCGGATGAACCACGATGCCAGGATTCAATCAATCCCATATATATATTCCCTTCGTCTCGCGATATTTTACTTGCCCGAGATTCGATCGTCGGTATCGTCATACCTAGTTCAATCTCGTTCTCAGCAAGTACTTTACTCGTTCCGTAATCCGATATCACTTTATGATCAACTCCTTAACCACATGCTTGCAAGCGGTGTTGATATCGATTACCGAGTGGGCCCGAAGTATATCTCTCCGACTTGGGAGGGACAAATCCCATCTCGATACATACAACCCAACAGATACTTTCCGATCACCTGAGAGACACCTTTATGATCACCCTCTCATAGGATGACGTTTGATGACCTCAAAGCTTTCTTCCAATACCAGGGAGTTGTATTATCTCATGGTCTAAGGAATACAATATTTGACATAAGAAAAACTTCGCAAAGACGAACACGATGACACGATCTAATTGCTTCGCTTAGTTTGGGTCTATCCACCACATCATTCTCTAGTGATATTATCTCATTATCAATTGACAACTCATGTCTATGGTTAGGAAACCTTAACCATCATTGATCAATGAGCTAGTCCATAGAGGCGTACTAGGGATACGGTGTTGTTCACAAACCACACAAGTATTAAAGTTTCCGCTTAATACAATTTTAGCATGGAATATAAACTTTATCATGAACAAGAATTATAATAATAACATCTTTATTATTGCCTCTAGGGCATAATTCCAACAAGTTTTATAAATAACACCTTTGATCCAACCATGCCAAACAAGGTTTTATTACAAATCTCAAATACTCCATATTCCTAAGGTGTTTCGGGATATGTAAATCTAGGTGTTTTGCTAAACTTGCAACTCAAATAAATCCCTTTATGATAAAATCATAATTCATTTATTTTCTTGTTACACTTGTAACTCAAATAAATCCCTTATGATAAAATCATAAACCATTTATTTTCTTGTCACAATGATTTTCACTTCATCTTGAAAGTCTTTGAACATTTTCAAATATTTCACACTTCTTTCTCATTAAGTGAATATTCACTCAAATTTCCGGAGAAAGTATATGAAGTTGAAACCCATCGCTTACGACTACACATAATGGACTACATACATCGATATGTATAAATTCCAATATTTTAGTCGTTTTTTTCTTCTTTGGCCTTTGAATGAAGTTTTAATTATCCCGAGGAAAGTCTCACAAGCGTCACTTGATCAAATCAAAGACTCCAAAAATCCATGAAAATTAAGTTTCTTCATGTTTTATTTCCAGTATAATTTAAACAGCGATGTCACTTCATAAGTGATCTTTCAATCATTTGTCTTGCGACAATTTAGCATTAGGATTTATGGATATGATTTCTCCAACTAGATTTGTAAATCGTCCATCTTATATGGAATATGGTAATTATTTGAACAACCTTTGTTCTCATAATACCTGATTTAAATAACAATTATTAAAACAAATCTTGAAGTCAAGCTTTGATGCCAACGAGAAATACAAACAACAGTTTGTTTGTTTTCGATGAACATCATCACATATTCTTTTGCTAGTTACTTAGGCATTGTGGTTTATGAATTGCGTCGTTCTGTATGAAATTTCATACCAACCAATTCGGTATCCAATACCCAAGAACCACATTGTTTAACAAGCAAAGAATACAACCATAACATGTATATCTTCTATATACCTAAACTGGAAATATCCAGTCTTTTCTTTTCTGCCAAATATATTTTATAGATTTTCTCTTTCAGCATTTCCTTTTCCTTTTAAAAGAATCTATCAACATCAAAAGTGGCGCCATATACATGACACATAGTCCAAAGCGTGTATATTCAAATAATAATACCTTTGGACTTGCACTTTGAAGTAGATCACCATCATCAAAATGATCGGCATTCTTTCAAAATCCATTCTTTAGTAATCGTTTAGTGTAGTAAACACTTTACATACATCTTCTATTCATCCTTATCATGATGACTTTCATGATCAAGCTATTGTAGCTTATAAAGGCGAATCGTGAGTATAACATTACTTTCCAAAACCCTTTTGGATGATTAGGATGTCTAGCATCTCCAACCTTCGTAAATTCTCATCCAATATGAGAACATATATTATACTCTATCATATTGCAACCAAAACATTGTTTCAGATATCATTATATCTGCCACACATGATGGTTTCTGAAACAATTCTTTCAGCTCCTAGATAAACTTGATATTAAAACAATCAAGAATCATGGAGGCAAACATGATACTTAAGATATTAACACTGGAATTGTTACTCTCGATTTAATACCAACTATTAAATTTCACGGAGTAAATAGAGTTTGCTGAAAGTTTGCAATAGGACTTTAAACTTTGATTGACACTCAACACAATACGATACCAGTTCGTAAAGTATATATCCAGAATTCTATAGTCTATTATCTCAATTACAACTATGCATAAGGTGGTGAACGAATGCCAATGACTACAACAAATTATGCAAATTTATTTTAATTTAATTTATGATAAATTGAGTTCTACTAATCCAAATTAGAAATGAACTTCCACTCAAAAACGACATCCCTCGTGTCTTTTTGGTGATTACATGAACCAAATCCACTACACCAAGTTCGATCATCACGTGAGTCAGTGTAGCTTCAAAGGCGAGCATCCATATGGTCATCATATCAAAACATATGACTCATGCTTAACCTTTCGTTCCGTGTTCCAAGGCCATGCCTGTACATGCTAGGCTCGCCAAGTAAGAACCTTAGTATTCGCGTGTGTAACTGTCTTACACCCGAGATATGCTCGTGGATTCAAGTACACCCGATCAACACGTGATGTCTTGAAGCGACGAAACATTGTCGGTGCATACTTAAGGAAGAACATATTTTTATCTTGATATATAAATGAGGGATCATCTTATTATGCTAATAAAACGCCAAACGCAATATAAGATGCAATAAACATCACATGTTAATAAGTGAAATGATATGGTTCCCGCATATGATCTCCATCGTGTGCACCATGGTATGATC
This sequence comes from Avena insularis, assembly GCA_023614405.1. NCBI lineage: Eukaryota > Viridiplantae > Streptophyta > Magnoliopsida > Poales > Poaceae > Avena > Avena insularis. Next base: position 454,553,372 of record CM042697.1, on the reverse strand, counting down.
TATATCATACCTTTATGTGTAAGGCCAAGATATATGGAACTTACACGCTATGTGTGTTGTAAGAGTATCATCTCATACTTCTACTTACAACATCACCATATCATAACACTAGCCCAACAACAATCTAAACTAGACGCCTCTAATTTATCCATTGCAAGTTTTACGTGGCTTAGGGCTTTCGAAGATAGAACCGTTCTTACCTACGAACATGAACCACAACGAGGATAACCAAATTGTTGACAACTCGTTGCAAATTAGATATTGACTATAGTAGAAGAGACAGACACCCGCTAGCCACTTATGCAAAACTAGTTGCATGTCAAGCGTGGAACAGGTCTCATGTGCGAGGACATGTAAAGTTTGTCCGGGCCGCTTCATCCCACTATGCCATCAATATCCAAAGTACAACTAAGAAGCAAAAAAATTATCATCACCGCCCACATACTCATATGTGTACTACCCATGCAAAATATCTACGCATAGATCCGGCTCTGATACCACTGTAGGGTTCGCAGCATAGAAAACAAAAATTTTCCTACGATGGGAACAACTATGTACCAAGATCTATCTATTAGATACAAACAACGGGCGGATGTATATCCGTAGAGAACATACCCTTGAAGACCGACAAAGCTTAACGAGTCCAAATTCGTGGTTGATGTAGACGATCTCTTGCCGATCTCAAGATCGAGAGGAAGTCCTAGCGCCGCAAAACAGCAGCGCATCCGTGCTCGCACACACGTTTGAGACACCGAGCAACCTCCGCCTCCTCGCTCCAGCGATGCAGCAGAAGCACAACTCTTTCTTGCCGAAAAGCCACCGGGAACATGTATCTCTCTAGTCCGAGACCATGGGGGATAAATTCTAGAGGGGGAGAGAGATCCTTCACGAGGAGGTGTGAGTGAGAAGTGAGAGGAGGGGCTCCTTATATAGGGGAGGGGTGGAGGCCCAAGGGGGCATGGCCGCCGGCCATGGAGGGTGCCCCCACCTCTCCCTCATTCATGTGGGTGGACACTCCACTCACAAAATGGCCCTTCAATTTTCTTCACTCAAAAACCCACTCAAATTCCCATTAAATTTCCACCAAATTTAATGCAAACTCTCATTAAATAAAACTCTTTTATTTTATTCAGAATTTTGTCAATTACTTTAGTGACAAACATTCACAAATAACCCCTTGCTAGAATTCTATTTCACATGCATAACCACTTTATGCAATTTCACCCGAAAACCTGTTTCGGTATCTAGTAAAATAAATTCCTGCGCTTGTTCATTCTTTCGGCATGAAACTTTTGCTCCAATTGGATGTCGGTGTCTCTTAAGTGTGTCACCCTACGGTTCGTGAATAATGCGGACATGATTGAGACCCCTCTCGGATCAATAATCAGAAGCGGGATCTGGAGACCCATACTGACTCCCACACATTCAATGATGACTTTCTTGTGATCGTTGGAACCTTTTACGCTAGTATCTTAATCCCTTTGTTTCACGATATATTACATGTCCGAGATTCGATCATAGGTATCTCCATACCTAGTTTGATCTTGTTACTGACATGCACTCTTTTCTCGTTCCCGTGATATAACATTCTAGTGATCAAATTACTTGCTTGCAAGCTAATCAATGTGATATCACCGAGAGGGCCCAGAGTATATCTATCCGTCATCGGGATGAACAAATTCGACTCTCGATCCATGGGCCTCAACATAACACTTTATTAGTTCTGAATTCATCTTTATAATCATCCTGTTACGGTATGACGTTTGATGTTATCAAGAAACTCTTCCGGTGTTAGTGATTGACATGATCTCATGGTCTTAGGATTAGGATCACTTCGTAAGTTGTTATAGCAATATAAATTCAATGACTTTGATCGTAATGCTATACTTCGGATGAATGTTCATCACACCATTACACTAATGTTGTGACCTCGTTATTAACAACATCCAATGTCCATGATCAGGAAACCTATGATCATCTTGTTAATCAACGAGCTAGTTTATAAGAGAGGCATAACTAGGAACTTCCTTTTTTTTGTTTATTAAACACACATGTATTAATGTTTCCGTATTAATACAATTATAGCATGTAAAATAAACATTTATCATAAATAAGGAATATGATAATAACCACTTTATTATTGCCTCTCGGGCATATTCCCTTCAAGAATTACTTTTGCACACAAAACCTCTTAGTATATGCCACGATATCGTTCATGGTCTCCCCATCCAATTCACACTATCACACTAAATGGTAACCGTGAACACGACCAAACATTGTACTCGAATGCGCACAATTGTGACATGAATCTAGCGGGGTCTTCCTATGATCGTCCATAGCATCAACGTAAAACGAATGAGCATCCATTGATTCGTTGTTGGAGCTTGAGTAGGTTGAAGGTGATTGAGTTGATGTGCCTTAATTTAGTAACTACAAGGTCAATGTGGATAATCCACTCCCTAATGTCATCCTCCTCGACCAAAACACACAGGATCTATCACATATAGTTCCTCTCTTATAGTTTGAGCTTGTCAATCATGCTCAAATGATTCATCGAAGGGAACCACCACCACCGATGACATGAAACAAATTGAAGGGCCTTCAATCATGATTGCGAGTCCGTAATGCAAAACGAGTGGATCTCAAACTAGGTGGAAACCAAAAACCATATTCCTGAGACCTAAGATAGAAAAACTCAGGACTAGGACAAGATCTATAATTCCATATACAAGACGGAGTCTGGGGGGCGGCTAGTATGGATATTATAGAAATGTGAAGTCGGTGACATACAAAGGATGATGCTCACTTAAATCGATACAAATCCAACGGTGTTAATAGGTAATTATGATATACATCTATAACATACACGAAAGAAAATTGCAAAAAAAAAAAAAACTAAGCACCATAATTGCCTCCCTAAAAGATGAACCACCGTTACCACCAAAATGTGGACTATGGCCATGGATGTGATGCGCATCCAAGAAACGAAGGTGGATAAGAAAGAGGAAGTGTGTAACAATATCTTTGGGTACTCGTAAGGGAAAGAGTGATTGCTGATGATAAGATAAGAGTTTTGATTAGGCAAAAGGCGCGCCATATACGGATGGGGCATGGGGCAGCACAAAAGGCGAAGCTAAAACGTGTTGCCGCGCGGGTGCGTGCATGCAGCCTCCCCCTGTCTGGCGCGCCCGTCCTCCTCGCTGCGTCGGACACGTCTCCCCCTTCCACGCCTCCGTGTCCATCCGTCTCCTCCCCCTCCCCCCGGCTAGAACCGGCTGCCTATATACGCCCACGCCCCGCGCCCCTCCTCTCCTTCGGTCGTGTCTTCGCTCTCCATCTCTCAATCCATCGCGGCGGCCGGGTCGATCCTCGAGCGTGAACTCCATTCGTGTCCGGCCATGGGTGTCTGAGCCGCCAGACGTGGCCCGCGGGCGCCATTGATGAGAGCAGCAGCATCAGCGCCCTTCACGGCCGGACGCGATGTCCGTTGTGGCTGCGGTTGCGGCAACGGCGGCCGTGGGACCGACCCCGGTCGCGCCTCCCCCCGTGGTCCCGTACGGGCTGTGTGGCGGCGGGGCGAGGAAGAGGAAGGACGTCGTGCACCTACAGGAGGAGGAAGAGGGACATGGTGGTGAGGGCGGCGGCGGCGGGGGGCACGGGCTGTTCGTGCTGGAGACGGTGGAGGAGGAGGAGGAACGGGAGGCTGAGGCGGAGAGGGGAAATGAGAGGTCCTCGATTGGCGCCGTGTCTGACGGGGAGGTGGAAGAAGGGGATGAGGCGGAGAGCCAGGAGACGCCGCCGTGGCAGAGGAGGAGGAAGAAGCACGGCGGGCTCGCGAGTCTGGACGCCCTCGAGGATGCCCTCCCTATCAAGTAATTAAGCAACTTTAATCATCATCTCCATCTCGCTTGATTATTGCCTAATTAATCCGGTCCGTTTTGCTCGTGCAGGAGGGGGCTGTCGAGCTTCTTCTCCGGCAAGTCCCGGTCGTTCGCGAACCTGCAGGAGGTGGCCGGCAGCACCAGGAGCAGCAAGGACGTGCTGGCCAAGCCGGAGAACCCCTTCAACAAGCGGCGCCGGATCCTCCGCTGCTGCTCCATCCGGAGGGTCTCCTCCACGTCCCTTACCGCGCTGCCGCCTTTCCTGGCGCCGCCCGAGCCGTCCTTCAACATCGGAAACGACGGTGTCATCAACGGCGGTGGCGCCGGCGCCGGCACCGGCTTCGGCAGTGGCTGATCGATCGACCATGATCTACACCGAGGGCATCGATCGATTCGTGGGAGACGTATGTATACGAGGGAAAAAATTAATGGAAATTAGGGAGGAGACAAGACAAGATGGATGGGTGGATCCTATGTAATAGTCCGGGATCTCACCGCAGCTCACATCGCCAATCGCCGTATACTACCTAGAGCTTAATTAGGTTTTCTCTTTGTTCTTTCAACTAGAGATGCTAGTAGTTGCATATTGACATGCAATCAAGAGAGGAAGGGAGAGAGCACCAAACATGTTGGAGTATTACACAAGGTTATGGTGCATGTGTTCATCCATCCATCCATCAAGCTAGTGCATGTGGTCTCATCGGAGAAGAGCCTAATTAAACTTCCCAATATTAGGATACCACTAGAGTTTCTAGGATGTTCATTTGCAGTGCATTGCACACATGTACGTGTACTACTAGTAATAGTTGACATGAATCACACTTAAAAATGTAATTATTCACTTCATTTGTAGTGGTGCTACTGTTCTTTATTTGGAAAAAATATCTACAAGATAATTTTGTGGTCTACTATGAGTATCATCATGGTCTCAGCTACACACTAGCTAGTCCTAAAAATCAAGGCGACAACTCCAGAATTACTAATACAGTGATGTGACGTGTAGAGAGACATAGACATGGGGACAAGGATGTCAAAAGTGGTGTGGAAGGATAAGCTTTCGGCCGGAAGATAAGCGATAACGAGAGAGGAAACGGGTGTCACGTCGTGAGGGAGATTGGGGCCATGATGCACGCATGTACGCTTGCGTTGGAGGCCTTATCCGTTTCCTGGTCCAGACAGCCGTTTCCACGAATTGATTAACAACAGCGGCCGGCTAATCACTCTACTGCTGTCGGCGTGTTCATCTGTTCATTTTTTTAAAAGGAATCGTGTTCGTCATCGGTTTCGTAGGGTAGCACGCTACTGTTTTAATTAATTTTGACCTTAGCGTGTTTTCCGACTCACTCCGTTTTAAAATAGATGTCATAAAATTGTCTAATTTTGGATATATCTAGACACCATATAGTACTAGAGGCGACTTCTTTAGCTTACACGTGAAGCGTTTCTAGGGTTCGGCCGCTATGGTGGTGGGAGGGTTCGGAAACCTCGGATTTATGTATCCAGTCAGTGTCGCATATAAAGTCCTCGAGTTCTTCGTCACATGTGAAGCATCGGCGGCTATGAGAATAATGAGCCATCTCATATAGAGTCTTCGAGTTCTTCGTCACATGTGAGGCATCGGCGGCTATGGAAATAATGATCCTTCGGCTCGCCCTGGATCAATGTCCTTACTCGGAGTGGCGTAGACGAGCTAGAGAACGGTGTCCATCCTCGGGCATTAGGTTTGGTGTGATTAGCATTTGTCTACGGCGGCGGCGGCCTCCAGAGGGTATGATGTCAAAGTGTATTTGTGTTCTCCGGTTCTATCTTCGTCTAATGAAACTCAGCCGGGTATTGCTTTGTCGCCTCTGTCGGGAAACTTGTGAACTTTTTGTCCTAGTCTCTCTCTAGTTGAAGTTGGAATTATCTCCTAGCCTTCTCGGCGCTAACTTATATGGGATTACCATCTTTTAAGATCCGTAATCAATGTCATCTTCTTGTCTATATCGATGACTTCCCGACTGTTGCTACTACAGAACATGAGTTTTTTTAGTTTGCTCTAGTACATCGGAGACCCAAAGGCGACAACAAGTTTTGCTCACGACGCACCCCTGAGAGATGCAGAAGGAAGGTGACACTGAGCTTTTCAATAGCTTATGTGTAATTTCTTATTCATGTACATGCGTTCTTATAAGGGCTGGTACCAATTAATGAATGAGCTTAATACATTTCTAAAAAAAACTTACATGTGGAAATGGCCTCCGATCTTAGGAGTATTTTTTCGAAAAATATTTCTAGGCGCAAGTATAATACTTGGTGGTACTAATCTTTTCAATGACTTGTGTGTAATTTCTTGTTCTTGTACATATGTCCTTATCAAGTATCTCATTGATGAGGCCGGTGTGAAGTGGGATGATCCAGATGGCCTTCTGAGGTACAGGAGCTGAATATAGATGTTCTGAATAAAGTTTAACGCACCTTTCACTGCCGAGGAAGTTAAAAAAACTCTATTCCAAATTGGAGACTGCCCCAACACCAGATGGTTTGCATGGTGTATTTTACAAAAGGTTTTGGCATATGCCTGGTGATGATTTGACCAAAGAAGTTTTAGAAGCTGTTAATTCTGGTGTTATCCCCACGGAATGGAATGACACAATGGTGGTCTTGATTCCAAAGGTAAATGATCCTAAAAAATTACCCAATATCGACCAATTAGCCTTAGCAATGTTGTTTCTAAGATGATATCAAAGATGGTAGCTAACAAATTGAAAGTCATTCTTCTTGACATTATTGGGGGAAACCAAAGTGCTTTTATTTCAGGGCACCTAAGCACTGATAATATTCTGTTGACTTATGAATGTGTCCATGCTATTAAAAATAGGAGGGGAAAGAAGGGCATATGTGGTGTCAAGCTTGATATGTACAAAGCTTATGATAGAGTGGAATGGTGTTTCTTGGAGAAAATGATGCTTAAATTGGGCTTTGACCCAAGATGGTACCCTTAATAATGCCATCATGAGGGACTTATTTCTCGTCGCACACTTGACATTCCCGTTTGTTTTAGAAAAGTTTATGTCCGTACAATATGTGGGGGAATAATTCTAAACACACATGAAATAAGAAAATATGCAAATGTCATCATGAGCATGTGCGCAGCTACATGGCGACATGGGTGTACAAATGTACACCCATTATTTTTGACAAAAGCTTGAATTGATGTGTATAATTAAGATATATGGAAAAAATCTACATCCAATAAATTAGAAAACTTGGGTAAAACTATGCTTTTTAAACAACTATGTACACCCATCATTTGGATGCTCCCTCCGCCCATGCATGAGGGACTTCTTTCTTGACGTTTTGTAGTTAGTGTGCCATTTGTCATAACCTCTATATAATAAAGAGAGGAAGAGATCATCAAACACGTCGAGTTTAAACCATGTGCTAAAAGACATATGACACCTAAGTAGTCACCATTGTCAAACCTCTAGGTTATTTTTCAGGGGTGTATGTACCCTTGGTTTGATCAATAGATCTGAGATCATTTTCATAAAAAAGAAACTTCTAGTTAAAAAAATGAAGAAGGGAGATCATCAAGCACATCGTAACAAATCTTATGCCATAATACGTAACTCTAAGATACCAAAGTCTCTTCAAGGTAACACCAAAAAGCTTGACCACAACAGGCAGGTTTTGCATGACATATCCAACACATAAATTGAGCGATGCTCCATACTTGGTAGGATGATAATTGGGTCCCCCGTATCCTAATGATCGGGCTAAGGATGCATAAATCGCTAGAAAGTCCATTTAAATAGCCTTAACCAACCCCACAATGAAATCGAGGGCCACTTCATAGAGACGACACATTCGTTGTATTCGGTCTTCGACAAAAAAGTTAGAGTCACATACTCACATAGTCAAAAGGAGAGCTGGAGGACTATCAGGGTGGATACTACCATTTTCAAAGCATTAGACGACACCAAGACACGCGTAGAATTAGAAGTTAAATTATAATTTAGCTATACGAGCAAGTGAATACCCTGGCACCTCTTTTCTTTTGATGTCGAGATGTGTGTTGGAGGCGAGGGTGGCCGATAGATAGAAGGTCCTCGGTTGCCCCTTGGGATGGCTCAAACACTCGGTAGAGATCATTTTGAGCTAAATACCGAAGGGCGCATACACTTGCACTCAATCTAGACAGATCCTTCGAAGTGGTTGTGCTCAGTCATATTCATGTCATTTTAAAACATCATGATACCTTTTTTGTATTTTTAGGGTACTTTTTTGTGTGTGTGTGTTAGGGTAGTGCGTGAGATGAAGAGCAACCAGGCACAAATGGGCCAGAAGACTTCCCACTAGCGACTAACAAGGCCTTTTTTAATGAACCAACACCTTTTTCCCTTCAGACTAACAAGGCCTGTATATTCCGCGGTACAAACAAACCTTTCCCGTGCATCGCTAAGCATCAACCGAGCAACGCCAAAACGGAAGACACTCTCTCGGTTGCTCTCCCACCCCAGTCCAGTTCCCCTCAATTCCGGCCGGCCATGGCGATCGCGCAATCCCTAGCCCCGTCTTCCTCCTCTGCCGCAAGAGCAGCTCGCCCCATGCTGCGGCGCGCCGCGCCGTCCCGCGTCGCCGCCACGGGGGCGGGGGCGACCGGGGAGCCCGCGCGGCGGCTCGTGGCGGCGTTCGACCCGGCCATCCCGCTGGCCTCCGCGGTGACGCCGCCCAGCGGGTGGTACACCGACCCGGAGTTCCTCCGCCTCGAGCTCGACCGTGTCTTCCTTCGCGGGTGGCAGGCTGTTGGTAATTAAACTCGTTTCTGCCCCCCTGACCCCATTCCTTGGAATTTCCTTGCAGTTTTTAGGATTGATCGCGGTAAAATCTGTGCTAATCGATCGGTTACACAACTCACTAGTAGATTTGATTCGAGATGGATGACGCTCACTTTTCCGGATTAGAGCATTCATATAGTGTTGCAACAGAAGGAGTTCCTGGACTCCTGGGGAGAAAATAAATAGGGACATAATTTTTGTTTCACGAATGCAAAAAGGGGAGAAAATAAATAGGGACATAGTTGGAGAAACATAATTACGTTTACATGTATGCCATACATTTGTCGACAAACTTCTGTGGAGGGAGTACCTAACTTATTTGGTGGATGCTTGAGTGCAATTTATGTTTATCTGTTTTCACTAGTTAACCTCTGTAGCTCCTTATTGAACGCTTATATGGTGCCGACTTGCATGCGTATTTTCCAGGTCACATAGGGCAAGTCAAGAACCCAAATGATTTCTTCACAGGAAGGTGACCCCAGCTTGTTTTTATGCTTCTGCAACCTGAATCAGTTCTACTTGCTACAGTATCTGACGTGCGATGCATTTATAAGCGTTAAGATTCTTATGATATTTCTAGAACAAGGATCTGCATACAGAACACTTGTTTGAAAGTTCACTTGCAATATCCAGTCCTGGTTGCCTCCAAACTGTTGTAAAGCAAGATTAATTTATGTTGGAGGTTGCAATTTTCAGTCATCTAACAAGGTGAACCAACAGACTTGGAAATGTAGAATTTGTCATATGCATGGATGCAAATGGGAAACTTCGTGCTTTTCACAATGTCTGTCGCCATCATGCCTCACTCCTCGCATGTGGAAGCGGTCAGAAGACTTGCTTCCAATGCCCTTATCACGTGAGTTCCTTAATAAACATGTTTGACATATCATACATACTTGTGGTGTTGTGCTTGTATGTCATAATTTTTCTTCAGCTCTCTAGGATAATTATCTGGAATTCTGGATACTTTGGTTATTAATATTTGAGATAAAAAATGTGGCCTGATGACTTTTCTTGAACTTTTTCATGGGATGGAATCCACATGATATTAAATAAATATAGTTTAAAGTGTTAATATGACAATGAAGGAATACATCCACATGTCCCCTGTGGGGATTAAAACTTTCAAGCTAAACTCTACAGAAACTCTGTGCTATTATATCTGGACTTCCAATTTTTTGTTGGATGTGCAGAACTGCCTTAAGTAGTGATAATGAAGAACAGTACAATGGAATGTCGCTTTTAGAAAAGAAAACAATGGAACACCACTTGACTTCATGTGTTTATTAGTGGATTTCAATATTGAGGGAACTAAAGTGTGGTGAAGCCTCTGCTTTCTAGGTTGAGCAGAAACAGAACTTCATCATCATATCATACTTCACACATTAGTTTTTTATTTGCATCATTTTTTTTGTGTCAATAGCTGACTAGCTATACAATTTTGTAGGGTTGGACATATGGGTTGGATGGTAACCTCTTGAAAGCTACCAGAATATCAGGAATCAAGAACTTCAACAAGAATGTATATCCCAGCCCCTTTTGAGCCTATGGTTTGCAACCCTACAAAATTTCAACTTCTTTCTTTCTGGGAACAGGACTTTGGTCTTATACCAATTAAGGTGGCTACATGGGGACCTTTTGTGCTTGCCAGATTTAATGATTTCTCTGAAGATACTATTGATGATGTAGTTGAAGATGAATGGCTGGGCAGTGCTTCAGAACTGTTGAGTAGAAATGGCATTGACACTTCACTGCACCATCTTTGCAGGCGAGAATATATCATCCAATGTAACTGGAAGGTCCCTTGTCTACAAATTTTCATGGCTGACTTTTGATGACATGTTATTGAGGCAGTGAGATTCTTTCGCCCATATCTTTATGCCCATTGTATTGTCATGCAGGTTTTTTGTGACAACTATCTAGATGGTGGATATCATGTTCCATATGCGCATGGGGACCTTGCATCTGGTCTTGAGCTTCAATCCTACGAGACACTTGTATAGTTTGTAAACCTCACCCCTTATGCAGTTTTTCCTCTTGATAATATTGTGTTGGGTATAGGTGACTTAGTGCCAGTTAGTAATGCTTCATAACCAGTTTGAATACTCTCACTTTTTGATTGTGTTGAAACTATCGAGTTTAATGTATACTAATTACTTTTCATGAATCCTCATACCTGAACTAAGGTCACCGCATCACTTATTCATTCCTTGGAACTATTGTTGTTTTGCTATTTTAGGATGGAATTTAATTAGCATGTTTATCTCCAGACATATGAAAGAGTTAGTGTTCAGAGATGTGGAAGCGCTCCAGCGGAGCAAGAAGACATCGATCGGTTAGGGACAAAAGCCACCTATGCCTTTGTTTATCCAAACTTTATGATCAACAGGTGCAGTGGACATCCGTCAGAACCTGCTGTTTCAACTTGTTTGCGTTATTTGTATGCATATGTGAGTAACTAATAAATTTTCAGGTATGGTCCATGGATGGACACTAATCTAGCTGTCCCATTGGATGCAACCAGGTGTAAAGTGGTTTTTGATTATTTTCTGGACGAGTCTCTTCTGGTATTTATTCTCCTTTCAGTACATACTTACATACAGCATGTATGCTCTTGTATTGTATCTCAGTAACATAATATGATCTCGATTGGGACATTATTGTGGTAATAGTTTGATTGGAAACATGAGCACCTGATTGTTTCATATTGTGATTTTTTCTTGCATGCACTTGATAAGATAAGACTGGTTTAGTTGCGCTGTTTTATCCTTCAAACAGACCGTAGTGACATACCATAAAAGTTGCTGCTGTGGACTTGTGATTGAAAAAACAATACTAGTAGAAAGTAGTCGTGTGACACTTTCAGAATTCAGACACGCAATTTTTGCTTATGTATAATTCAGAATGGAAACATTTCCTCAGCAGAGGAAGAAAGGTTACATTGATAACTACATTAGCAATTCTCATGTTCCCACTGATGGGAAGTTACTATAGAGGAACTGTACTTCTCTGCTTTGCTTGGGGCGAATAGATAGATGGTTGTATGGTTTAGGATCTAAATATCTCTGAATGCATGATCATGCTAAGCCTCATAAGTGAATCAAGTTCCCCTCGGAAACAAAGTAATAATCAGTGACATTCGCTCCTACTCGTAAAAAAGGAGGATCTTTGAAGGGCTGGTTTTTCTTTGCTCGATTGCTGTAAATTTCTTCAGCTGACTCATCCATACTGAATGTGCAGGACGACCAGAATTTTATCGACAGAAGCTTGAAAGACAGCGAGCAAGTACAGGTATTTTACCGTGCAACTGCTGTACATTGGGGTGCAGTAAGCAAGAACGAGTGACAACGAGTCAAGCATAGCATGATCATCACTACATTTTCATACGTTTTTACACCTACTGTAGATGGAGGACATTGCGCTGTGCGAGGGAGTCCAGCGCGGCCTGGAGTCGCCGGCCTACAGTGTTGGCAGATACGCTCCGTCGGTGGAGATGGCAATGCACCATTTCCACTGCCTCTTGCATGCTGACCTCACCGGCTAGGCGGCGGCTAGGGATTCTTATGTGCAGTATTTGCTAGACTTGTAAATTGTATAACACCGAAGACGCATAGGACTGAACTGGAATTCGACTGCTCTTCTCAAATCTTTGAAAACATATCTATGGTGGCTCGGTTGGTCTCTGAAGTCTGAACCCGGACAAAGCACAAGCATGCTACAGGTTCGAGACCGAAAAATGTTGATGGGGAGCTCTTGGATGAAATTTTAGAGCGACCAAACCCTGAAAGGTTTTGAACCACGAAACAAATGGAACTGTTAAGAAAAAATGAAACAAGGTAAAAGCTTAAGCCAAGGAAAGGTTTTGGAACAATGTGGACAATGTTAAATCGAACATTTTTTTACAAATGTATTGAATTGAACGTTGGAGAAACCTGGATAGGAAGAAATCAACACAGCAAAAGATCAAAAAAAAATTCCGTCGCCGGGACTTGAACCCGGGTCTCTCGGGTGAGAGCCGAGTATCCTAACCACCTAGACTACGACGGATTGATGGTAAGTTGGTAGTTCTTCCCTATCTAACCGAAAACTTTTCAGCTCCACCTTTGCATCACCATTCACCAGTCTCTGCAGTAAGATATAGACAAATAGTGAATGGTGATAACAACAATTCAACCAGCTCCTGGCATCAGAATTCGAAGTTTTACCATACTAAAATGTGAAACAACAGAAATTATGAAAGCACATCTTGAATAAACATAACAAAGACCATTCAAGGACATGCACTAAACTCTACGGATCATCCGATACTTATTTCGGAAATAAAAGAGCCAACCTCAAGTGCTTCCATATTTTTGCAGCGACCTCAAGTGTTTCCTGTGTGTAACAAAAAGTTGCAGGGATACTTAATCTTCCCAGCATGCATGATCATAGCTAACAAGTGGCTACACCTAATTCTTTAAAGTCTATTTCAGGCCTACGCAGTGTGGAATGTAGGTATATTTGCAGTCTCCGGCGCTGGCCGTTATATTTCTACAAGATTCGACATTTGCTAAGCACACACAATTTTCAATTTCAAAAACATTCCTGCTCCATGCAGATTGTCAAGATTTATGTACAGCGGGGCAACTGATTGCTCCACACAAGAACTATACATCTCCTGCCGAACATAGTATCTATCGTAGGAGGCTGTGTAAAGATCAATCACAAATTCACAATTACAGGGAGTCATTTAAAACTTGCACTCCAACTTTATCTACAAATGGAGGTGGCTTGGTGGTAGGATCGTAACTAACATAGTACAAGATATCTCAACAATGCTCCCACCAGCTTGTGCCATACTTCTTTGCAAGATGCGGAAGAAGGACCAACTTGTTAACTGCAATGTCAATACAAGTTAAACGTTTACAATCTGGTAAAAATAGAAGAATATCGGCCATGAGTCAGAAGAGATTCGGACAAAGTAGAGGTGTATGGGGTTAGCTCATTGACCAAAGAAGGATTTCACTGCAACCAGGTTTTTGCATCATGTTGAATAGTAAGCTGTTTTAACTTGAGATTTCCTAATCCGAACGTTTATGCTTTGTGAAAAAAATCTGGTCATAACCAGTTTGCTTAATGTATTGACAAACTGTACACATGGAGATTACCTTCTTGAGAATTGGAGGAGTCCAAACTCTGGATGTTAGGTATATGCTCAACTATGTAACTGTCATCTCCTTGTAGCCTACCCATGAACTCTTTTGACATATCTGCTAGAAGCATCTTCTGTAGTGTGTCAATGTGCTTGATGCCTCGAGGGACTACCTTTAGACCCCTTAGACCAACCATCTCCAAAGTATGCAGAACTTTCATTGTGCCTTCCTCTATCTCTATCGAATTCAGATGTTCCATGTCACCTAATTCAAGAGAACTGAGCTTGGGAAACCATCCTGCACGAAATGTTAATTGTTGCCCGTCATATGTCCTGTAAAGTTTGAGATCAACTAGAGTCAGCATGTGTGCAAAGGAGCTAATAGGATCTTTCTTCAGACAACAACAGTCAAGTTTCAAAGTAGCGAGCTTCTCAAAACTTGCGAACATGTGTGGGAGCACTCCCTCATGCAAACTCCCCCTCAACCAGAAAAACTTCAGATTTGCTAAGGGCTTTAGCATTACCAGGTTAAGAACCTCATCCTCGCTGTTAGCAAAAATAACCAACCTACAGAGGCTAGGCATCTTGGCCAAGGAGCCCCACAATTCCTCAATGTAGTTTTGATGCATTTTCATTATAGCCAAACTTCTCATCAGTGTCAAGTTCCTGAGCTGTGTAATCAGGTCTTTATTGGCTGAAACAGATTGTAAGGTCTGCAGATTCTTCAGACAACTGATATTTCCAGGAATATTTGTAGCAGAAAAGCAGTCAAATATCCTTTCTTGAACATCATGCAGCATGTATACATACAGATGCCTCAGTTTAGTCAGGAGTGTTATTTCCCATGGCAGCTGCTCCACGTAGCTAAACCTGAGGTCCAAAACTTGTAGGTTCCTAAGTTTACCGAACGATGCTGGTATATGCTTAACCTTTGTGTGAGCTAAATCCAAATAGTGCAAATTAAGTAAGTCTGAGACAACACCTGGCACTTGATGAATGTTAGCAAACCTTAGACAGAGGACCCGAATAAGTCTAAGTTTTGATGAAATGTCATCAATCCAAGAGGATGCTACTTGTGTGTCAAACAAAATAAAAGACCGGATATGTGATGCTGCAGCAACTTTTAAAGACTGACCATCCTTCTGAACAAACAATCGGCGGGCTTCAAAGGTAACCTGGTTTATGCCAGATGCGCCATATGCAACAGCAAACTTCTCTCTATTTGCAACAATCAGACATGCATCGCGCACAAGGTCATGCATCTGAAATGATCTAGCTCTTCCATGAACATTCCTTTCTGCAACTTCAAGAAGAGAACGCCGAGTGAGCTCGTTTAGGTAACACTCAGCAACTTCCTCCATTGTTGTCCCAGCACCTCTTTCCTCAACAAGACCTTCTGTGACCCAGAGCCTGCAGATCCACCTTCTTTTGATCTTGTAGTCTTCAGGGAAAAGGCTGCAGTATAGGAAGCAATTCTTTAAATAGCCTGGGAGATCATTCAAGCTAAGATTCAGAACACTCATAATCCAACTAAGCTGTGGACTGTTAGCTAATTGCCAGCTAAGTAGGTTGTGGAGAGAGCTCCACTCTTGCTCCTCTAATTCTCGGTACGATAACAGGCTCCCGATTGTGACAAGAGCCAGTGGAAGTCCTTGGCACTTCTTCACAATTTTCTCTGCCCAAGGCCTCAGATTTACTGGACATATTTTGTCTTCTAATCTACAGAATGCCTTTTGAGAGAATAGGTGCCATGCTTCAGTATAAGGAAGGAGCTTAAGCTCCACAACAAATCCATCATTTGCTACAGAAGCAACATCTTTTTTGCAAGTTGTCACTAGCACTCTACTTCCATGATTGTTTCTTACAAGTGCACAATTAAAAAATAACCAATCATTTGTATCCCATATATCATCCAAGACAATCAAATATTTCTTGTCCCGTAGGTAGCTCTGAAGTTCCTCGATTAGTCTTACACGACTCATCGTCTCAATGCCACTAGCCATGTGAGCTCTTGGGTCTATCAGCTGCTTCATGATTTGCCTCATCAGGTCCTCAACTTGATAATTCTGGGATAGAGTAACCCACGCATACAGTCAAACACTCTACTGATTCGTTGATTTTTGTAGACACTGCTTGCTATGGCTGTTTTGCCTAGACCTCCCATACCAAGAATTGACATTATCGACTGGTCTTGTCGGTCTGAGAGTAGCCATTGTTTTAACCTTCTGATTTCACTGGCATTGCCCACTAACTCAGCATCATCAGATAGATAAGCAGAGTCTGATAGAGAGAGCTGTCTGGCATACTGCAGTGTGCTGCTCTTGCGTGGTTCTCCTACAGAAATGGCATAACGATCCTTCATTGTGGATAGCTGCTGAATTCGAATTTCTACTTCATCAATCTGGTTTGACAGGCTCTGCCATGCTGCAAAGTTCTTGGCCTGATGGAATTTCCTCTTGAAGAAGTTGTTTATGACCGCAGCTTGCGAAGTGAGGAAACTATATTCGTCAACGATGTCTTCTACCTGATGGGCAACATTTGTAACTTGGTCCAGCCAGGCCTCTAATGTCTTGTCGCCAACATTATGTGCGTTAACCTGACTGACAAATGCCTGCAGAATCATGAACTCACTCTCGATCCTTTTCATCCCATGCTCAAAATCTGTCTGAACCGATGCTACCTCCACAACCCCCGTGCTCAGCTTCTCCAAAGCTGCATCTCCCAGGGACAGAGCTACTTTTCTGAGAACAAGAAATAGTGTGTCTGCCATGTGTGCTCCCTGCAAAATGTTAGCACGGTGGACCGGCACTACCTCATTGGACAAGCTTCGTGAAAATGCATCTCTGCAATCATTTGGAGTAAATTGAAATGAAAGAATTAGTCATGATATCGTACGGGTGCAGAGATAAGTATTACAGGTCACTGCAAAGCCATTCTGTTACCTGATAGTCTGTTACTGCCTTACTGGAATTGCTCATGTGACAATTATGAGTAGGATGGACAAATTGCTCGGGAATCTATCTTCTCAGAAACCTGTTTTTCAAGTGTAAAAAAGTAGATGAGCACAAAACATGATCATGTCTGACATTAACAATGGTGGCTAAGCGCCCTGTGAAGCATCTCAGAAGAGAGAACTGCATGCTCACGCATGAATTACCGCAGTATGGTCCGAGTGTTTCGTCATCGTGTGGTGTTTACTGAACCTGAGTTGTGTTGGGTAATGACTGTAAATCTGTAATAACTATTCTTCAGTTGAATATATGATGCTCTCTCTTGAAAAAAGAAGATATCAGAACATGAACACTACATGCCAGCCGACTGTTTCCTTAGCATTGTTTAGAGGACCGTACGAACCCACCCGAAGTCCGTATTCATCGTATAAGTATACTCATATGCCTGCAGAAGGCGAAAATCGGAAGTTATATAACAACAACAAAAAAAAATTAAAATATGACATGCAAAGACGTAGATCACGATAATGGGAGGTGGGATCAGCCGACCGGAACGTGGATTATACCTAGTTCGATCGAGTACACATATACGGAGATATACGTGGCCTCGATATGGGTTTCGACGGGTCAAAAAAATAAAACGGCCCATACAGCTTAAGTTTAAGGGGAAGGGAGGGGGGGGGGGGGACCAAGCACACGCCTTCCTCTAAAAACATGTGGCCGATTGTGGTGCTGGATGATATTTTGGGAGAATAAGAACGTGTATTGATTTAGACAATATTACAATGTTTATATAGAAGAGAGGAGGGGGGTCGGCCAGCCTAGGATTAGACCCAAACCGACTTAGGCTAGAGTCCTAAGATAACACAAACACAAACACAAACTCTAATACCCTCCCGCAGTGTCAACATCGGGCGCCACAATGTTGAGACCGGAGCGTATGTCGATGAAGGACGCAGGATGGAGTCCTAGCCGTCGGTGCGATCTAATTGGGGCTTGGACGCCATCCAGGAGGGGCCGTCGGTGGTGCAGTAGAAGTAGGCAGGAGCGGCGGGCGAGGCGCCGTGTGAAACACCTGAGGAGGACGGGCAGCCTTGCGTGCTTGGTTCTGGGACTCGAGCTGCAAAATAGATCGCACCTCGGCGAAGCTAGGGTAAGGTTCCAGTAGAGTATTAAAGGCAACTTGCTTTTCAAATTGATCGCTGAGCCCGACAAGAAGGGCGTTGATGAGTGCATGGTCGTCAACGGGATCACCGAGCTCCCGAAGTTCGTCGCCGATGGCCTTGATGCGTTGGCAAAAGACGGTGACGGAGGAGTCGCCTTGAGTGCTGGTGCGGAGCTCGATGTGGAGGGCGTTGACGCGTGGAGTCGGAGTTGTCCTGGAAGAGCTGCTGGAGGGCAGCCCAAAGTTGCGCTACCGTGGCGTCGTCGGAGGAGACGAGGTTGAAGAGCTCGGTGGAGATCCGCGTGTAGATCCATTGGATGATGGTGAGATCGTCTTTCACCCAGCGCGGATCATAGGAGCGCCGGCCGAGTCGATCGGCGTGATCGATGGTGCGAAGCAGCGCCCGAGATGCACGTCAAACAGGTGGCGCCAGTGGTAGAAGTTGTGTTTGGCGAGATCCAAGACGATCGGGACGAAGGGAGAGACGTCGGCGATCGTGTTAGCAAGAGATAGTTGAGGAATTTGTTGGGGTATTTGGTGGGTAGGAGTAGAGGAGGAGGAGGAGGAGGGTGGTGCGCCGGCGGCGCGAGCTTCAGCCGCGGTCCATAGTGGAGCCGACGGCGGCGGCGGTTTTGGCGGAGGAGCCATCCCAGGTGCGGAAAACCTAAGCGTCTGATATCATGATATTTTGGGAGAATAAGAACTTATATTAATTTAGACAATATTACAATGTTTATATACTTAGGCTAGAGAGGAGGAGGGTCGGCCAGTCTAGGATTAGACCTAAACCGACTTAGGCTATGAGTCCTAAGATAACACAAACACAAGCTCTAATACTGGAGACTGGAGAGCAGAGAGAGCTCTCTTGGTTGAGAAGCAGAGAAGATCAGAAGAAGGTAAGTAATGGATGCATCATCTCCATGAATTGGTCACTGTGTTCCATCTTATATTTTGGAACTGAGCAGGTAGACAAACTCCCCATGGTATCAAAGGTCAAGTTTCCGGACCACGGGGCCAGGCATAATGAAATGGTCATGTTGGCTCCTTTAATCGAGGAAAAAATGGGCATGTCAGCGGGTTTGACTGACCAAGCATAGACTAAGTTTCAGATTCCCAGCGCGTTAGATCTAACCAAAAGCAAACGATGCTGTCGGCTAACGATTTCCTATCCTCGCCGATGCATTCCAAAGGGCGAGGAAAAAGGGGACTTTTGGATTCGAAGGTGGAGTAGCAGAGATAAGGCGGGGAGATTACCACCGGGAATAAACGACGGATCAGGGATCGAGATTTCGTCGCGTCTCGCGCGCGCTGGTGCCCCTCGGGTCTCGGGCCCTCTCGATCTCTGGCGTGAGCGCAGCGTCGACGCTCGAGCGCGCCGTGCTTGCTCCGGCTGGGCAAGCTCGGAGAAAGCGGGTGCTACTTCTGTGGTGCGCGGGAGGCGATGGTGGTGCCGCGCTTTCGGCCGGCGAAGATTTTGCGGCGACAGCGCCACTGAAACCGCGAGGACGAGGCGGGGACAGAGGAGAACTGCGGCTACAACGTTGCCGAATTCACAGTACCTCTTCATTTGATGGAATCATTTTGAGCCACAACGACGAACGGTGTAGTTTGAAACAGGTGTACCAGACATTTTCACCGGGCCTATCCATCCGTATCTTCCCAAAACGCTCTGATTCTGTCCGGTTTGGATTGAGTCACGGTCGACAGGGGTCCGGTCAGCCACGTCCAGTGGCGCGATCCTTTTTTTTTGGTTTGAGCACGCGTTTCTTTTTTACAAATTCAAGCATAATTTATATTCAAAGTTTATACTAATTTACATTCAAAATAAAAATAGAATTTAAACTAGCCTACCCTTGCTACGGATCTTCACGCGCCGGGGCCGCCTCGTCCGTCTATGGATCGAGGACGATGTATTCTGCGGGCGTCCAAAGGTTGGGCGGCGGCAGGGCCGGAGCAGGAGCAGGCGTAGGTGGATTGATCGCCTGCCTAGGCCACGACGCCCAATCGTGTGAGAGGTGCGCCAGCTTCATCCCCACCCCTGGCATCAGGTCATGGCAGATGGTGGTGGCGCAGTCGTTGTAGTCCTCGCTGTCGAGCTTGGCGTCAGAGTGGTTGACGGCACTCGTCGTCCGAGTCGATGTCGGGGACGGGGTAGACCTCCCCTGGCATCAGGTCATGGCAGATGGTGGTGGCGCGCCACACCTTATGCTCCCACTCGAGGAACTCCTTCCAGTACGCCTCGGATTGGTAGGCAGGATCAGACCGTTGGGCCGGTGGGAGGCTCCTGATCCGGCGGCGGATCTCCTCCTCTAGCCCTTTGCCCTTCTTGGTCCCGAGACGTGGTCCCGGTTGAGGTGTCAGCCGGTAGGGAGGGTGACGTCGTTGTGCCTGATGCCCTAGCCCTCCCTCCAGCGGCGCTCGCACTCCGCGATGCGGAAGTACTGCCGCTCACGGTGCTTTCCTCCCGCGGAGGCGGGTGAACCTCCACGGGGCAGCCCCGAAAATCCTCCGACCACGGCGGAGGCGACAGGGATGTGCCGTGGAGGAAGGCCGGCAGCCGGCCGGAGCGCTGGCTGCTAGAGCCAGACGCCTCATGGTCATTCTTGCTCCTCCCCTTCTTCAGCCACGACGACGTCTTCATCATCGGTGGTGGTGGGGGCGGGGTAGGGTTTGCGATGGCGAGAGGTGAGGAGGACGGCACTAACGATGCAGGGTTAAATAGCCCAGCCGCCCGTGAACGCACGCAGCTTTTCGCTCCTTCGCCATCAATGCCG
This sequence comes from Avena insularis, assembly GCA_023614405.1. NCBI lineage: Eukaryota > Viridiplantae > Streptophyta > Magnoliopsida > Poales > Poaceae > Avena > Avena insularis. The sequence goes on along the minus strand of CM042697.1, from coordinate 454,532,650 downwards.
GCACGGGAACACAGGCGACGCCCAGTGGGTCAGCGCGCTGTCTCGTCCCCATTGATGACGCAAGCTGTCGCCGGTCAGCCTTCTGTGCAGTGCGTCTGAATCGCTGCCGAGGTTGCGTCTAAATCGGTGTCGATGATCGTGTCTGAATCAATATCATCGATAAGCGGTGGCTGACGGGTGGGCCAGTGGACGAGTCCGCGCGCTCCGCGCGTGTTCGGACCAACGCAACCATTGCCCAGATTAGATGCACAGATGGGTCGGTCCGCCGAGACGCAGCGCACACCCCGCGCGTCCATGCATATTGGTTCAGACACGCGACGCGATACGTAGGGTCGATGGAGATGCCCTCAGTACGGCGTTCAATCGCTGCTGCAGTCCTCCCTCCATACTGCTCTACGGTGTTTCCGCTATATTTTTGCTTTCAATTTTTTTTGCAATTTTTTCTTTCAATAACATCACAAAAACTGCATATGCATTGATTAAGATCATCTCTTGCATCTGGTCCATCCCGCAAAATAATCTAACATGAAAAAATGCCTTTTATAGATACTGTAACCGTACCACATTAGAAAAAATTGCATTTCACCATAAATGAGCCCTTCTGTGCTGCATATCCTATATCCTATATCCTATATAACTAAAAAGATCACCCCCACTACCATATTTCTCTCAACATGCAGCTATGCCACATCAGCAAGCCACTAATTGGTCCATCTCATTCAAACATCCACCGCCATGTCATCATCTAAGGCGAGCGCTGCCTTTTTTTTCTTTGACGTGTGTGTGTTGCCTTTCTTTTTTTCTTTGACGTGTGTGTGTTGCCTTTCGTCGATACAGTTCAATGAAAACGAAAAGCCTAAGCATAATTAGGGAAGCCGAGTGGTCCTATATCCTCTTAATTGTTTTGTTATATTACCACCAATGCGCATCCATGACCAGCCATCCTCTATGCTAATCTGCCTCATCCATCTACAAATCTTCGTCTTCTCAGTCCTATGCTAATCTAGCATCCTCCATCCAAGATCAACTCCCCATGCGCCGTTGTTATCTACTCTTGCATGCCATCTCCGTATGTCCATAGAATTGTGTCCTCCCCACCGTGGTGTCATGGGGGAGATCCACCAGTATACCAGGAAATTGTTTATGCTTCGAGGAGTTAAGGTGCGAGCCTGCGACCAACGAATCCAATACCTATGCCCGAGTCGATGAGCTAGCTGATTTGCCCGTTGAGATCCCGAGTAGTCTGTAAGGTGAGCACGCCGGGGCTGGCATAAATTCTTAATCCCTCTTTCCGTCCTTCCCATACAAAATCGACTTTCTGGTCTCGATTCATCGCTATGTAGGACTGCCACAAGGGTTGCTCTTTCGTTCAAGGGAGTATCGCGAGAGGAGATTTTTTGCATATTTTGTTGGTTAGTTCAACGCATCCTTCAAATCCTTCACCTGCTGACGCTTATACAAATATTTGCTGAAGTTGTTTGACAAGCCTGTCTAAGATAAGCATACTTTTTTGTTCATCAAAAGACCAGTTTTATAAAATCATGATAATCAACAAAGTTAATCTGAAGTCAGCTTTCATTTTCTTCCTTTTCTTACTTACACATAATCAGATTTCTGTGAAGGAAGCTCACGGTCTATAGTTTTACTGTGACATGCTTCTATTCCAGTCTCTCATAGTAGACGCTTCGCTGTAGTTGCTTTATGAGGAAGAAAGTAAGAGGTGAGTGTGAGACAGATCGATTCAGCCAGCATGTATCTTTTGTTTATTATCCTCTGTTCAAGATAATGGTTGTGAATAGTTGTCTCAATGTTGGTAAGGAGATGATGTTAAAATTATTTGTACACGCACAAAACTAGGTGCAATTGTTTTCGTTCTAAACTCCCTTTCCAATGTTTTTAATTTTACCAACTTAAATTTCTTATCAGTATAGACAAAATAAAATTGCAATATGGTGAGAGTTTCAAACAATAAAAGAATATCCTAATCTTTTTGGAACATACTTCCAAAATTTTCTTCTTAATATCCCAGAAGTAAGGGTGCTCAAATACACCTTGTGGACTATGCTGATTATATGGCTTGAACATGGTAGGAACTGTGGTTTCTGCCGGGTAAGAAACATATTTGTCCCATGATTAGTATCATTTTAGTAAAAAAATTTAATCTTTGACTTATTTGTGTATTTTCTATTCAAATATGACTAACTATTTATTTTTTCATGGCTAATTAAATTTTAGATTACCATTGTTCACGTGCATGGAAGAAGAATAGATGTTCCACCTTTTATAGCATATAGTCCCATCCGATTTCTATGAAGACGCACACACTGTACAAGATGAACGTTGACTAGAAAAAAGAGCAACACTATCTTGATTATTTAGTATATATTTCTAAGGATTCTAATTTTATACTTCCTCCAATCCAAATTAATTGACTTAAGTTTGTCTAGATTTAAATGTATCTAGACATGTTTTAGTACTAGATACATCTTAATCTAAATAAATTCAAGCCAATTAATTTGGATCAGAGGGAGTACAAATAATCGTTATATATTTGAACAAACTTTTGGTCAAAGATCAATCTTGGATTATATGTGTCCTATTTCTTGGAACAGAGAATTTGTGGTAAATCAACTTAAACTTCAAATGCTCAACGGCAAACTCTTAGAAGGGAGAGTTTACGGTAAATCAACTTGAACTACAAGGAGTTTCTTAGAGTTGTGTTAGATCACCTCACGAACAAATTTTACGAACACCTATTATTGTGTATTCCAATTTTACTTAACAATTATTTCTAAAATTACTGTAGCAACGCGCGGGGTATTATCTAGTTTTTCATATGGATGGTTCCCGATACAGTTTACCGCAAACAAAAAGCCGGTTGGCGAGAAGAAATGTTCAGCTACAGTGTCTGATCAACACTAAAGTCGGCCGCCGCAGGTTGATTCCGGCTATCCCACCGTCGCCGTCACCGCCGAAAGTCGGCCGCCAGAGTTGGGAGCACGTGCAGGTAGCAAGCAAGCAGCAGAGCACGCACGCGTGCAGGCCACTCAAGCGGCAGCGGAGGCGACTTCAGGTGGCGGGAACGGACAAATCCAGGCGAAGGCGGTGCAATTCTAGGCAGAGACGAAGCGATTTTCATCCAGTGGCGACGTTTGGGACGTCTGCTCGGAGTAGTGTGGGCATGCCTCATTCAGATCCACGTGTCCATGAAAAAGACAATCAAATATTCATGAAATATTTCGTTTTGTGGTATGCATATGCGGTATCAATTCTGTGCCGATATTTTTAGACAAAAAAATATTTTGCAGTACCACGGGATGCGGTATTTGCTAGAAATGCTCTTAGAGTAAACATCCCCTTCCCCTGCTCCCCTGCTTTGAGAGTCGAGAGTGAGTGGCTGGGCCAACCCGAGCCCTCTCCAGCGGCGCAGCCGGCCAGAGATGACGAAGGGAAGGTGCCGAAGTAGTTTCTAGAGCTAGGTTTTTTGGTTTTCAGCAATTTGTCAGTTGTTTGGAGCTGGTCTCCGGATCTTGGCACGCATATCTGGGGTGTAGGGCCTCTGTTCTTGCGTCTCTGGCTCCTCTGGTTGGAGCAACGCAGCGAGAGGAAGGTCACCGTCTCCGCTAATAACTTAGGGTTGTGGTAGGTGTGTTGGTGCTATTGAGGTGCTGCGCAGCGGAGGTTCTCCTGGCCCGCTGTGGAAGCAGGGAGAATCAAGGCGACGTGGTAGGGCGCGTGGTGGGGGCTCTCCTGGCCGGACGTGGAGGCGAGGAGGAGATCCGAGACCATGTGTCTTCCTCGATGGCAACTAGCGGGAGATTCTGGCCTCTGATTCTCGAGGTGATGGAGCCATGGGGTCCTTCTTCTCCTCCATGTGGTCGTGGTTATGAACAGGAGGTGGATGTGGCCATGGGGTCCTTCTTCTCCTCCCATCTAGAGCTCGGTGGCCTGCCCGCGGGCATGCGGCTTGTCATGCGTCGGAAGCTGGTTTCTTCAGAGGTTCTAAGCTACGATAGCGTCATGCCACGGCTATCCTAGGAAAGAGGGGTCACGCCGAGCTCGGGTGCATTCTGCGCCCGTGCACTTTCTTCTTCCAGGCCCATGTGCTGCTGTTGAGGATCTTTCTCGAGCTTCGGCTGGGAGACCGTGCCAACTTCTCCCCGAGTGGTGTCGTCCTCAGCAACGAAGAGGGTGCCTGGTTTTTGAGCTCGTTGGTGATTTGTGGTGAAGAATAAGGACTCGATCGCATTCTGGTCTTACCTCTCGAGGCCCTATTTGTAATAGCTGAGGAGTACATTGTAATTGCCTTTTCTTCATAGGTTCTCTATGTAAAATTTACACCGCATTAATACAGCTTCTCGGCTCTTTTGGGCCTTTTCCGTTCAAAAAAAGTATGAGTTACAAAAATACGAAGCTTTACAAGTTCTCCCAAAATAAGAACCTTCCACATAGAACTCGGGCAAGGAAAAGGTCCTTGTAAACCCTAAACTCGTAGAGGTTGGGTAGATCAAATCCTATAGTCTTCAAATCTCTATGATCCACATGCTAAAATATTAAATCCAAGAAAAAAAATACAAATTTATACTCTCACCGACATCGTTGCCCCACATGTCATATCTATCTTCTACATCTGCCCACTCTCTTCAAACTTTTCTGGCTTCGAATTCGACAACGTACTCCTCCCGACCGTCATCCATGGCGCAGTGCATAGATTTGTCTGTCACTGTGTCATCCGCCAACACCTTCATATCTCTCTCCTATCTCTCTCGAAGCAACAACAACGCAACCAAACAACACACGGTAGTCCCAATGGCGCAATTAATTCTAAACGCTACAGCAAAGCGTTCCAAGAGGTGTGCCTAGCACCAATTAAATCTCTTCTGAACGCTCACATTCGGTGGATACAACTCCAAAATCATGGAAATAGTACCATTTCAGAAGAACATTATTATATAAAGATGGATATTATTCTCGAATAGTAGCATTTCTCAGCCAATTGTCTTTCCATAATCTTATTTCTGGCCTGTCCTTGATTAGAAACGATCCAAAACGAAAGAAGTCTTTCTTCATAGCCATTAGACTAGTCCAGAAATGCAAGTCTCCAGGAATATACTTGAGACAACGCATTTGAGCCAATGTATTTTCTTCTTAGAAGGGTTTGCCATACACCTTCTTTGGTAAGCATCTTAAGAAGCCATTAACCAAGTAGGGCCTTATATTTTTCTCTCAAGATCATGGATCCCTAACCCACCTTGATCCTTTGGACAGCAAACAACACTCCATTTAGCTAGTCGATTTTTTTCACTATCCCCTTGCCAAAGGATCTTGATCGGAAGTAATCCAATCTTTTTAAGACTCCTTTGGGAAGTTGTAAAAATTAATCATATACAGTACCATATTATTTAGTACTAAATTAATAAGGACAAATCTTCCATCTAAAGATAGTAATTTGCCTTTTGAGCTGCTTAGTCTTTTTTGAAGTCTCTTCTCGACATGTTTCCATTCAACATTTTAAGTCTCCGATACTGAATTGTAATACCCAAAATAACTAATATAAAATTACCTTTGTCCATAGCCAAATAACTCAGCATATAGGTAGGCCTCGTCCCAAGCCTCTCCAAATAAAAACAATCCGCTCTTGTGAAAATTAAATTTTAGACCTGAAAGCTTCTCGAAAGCTAACAAAATTAATTTTAGATTTCTTTATTTTTGATGTCATGACCCGTAAAAATAATTGTATCTTGGGCATATTAAAGGATAGAAATCCCACCATCAATTATGTGTGGAATCACCCCACCCCCCTCAATTTTGCCATCGGTTTTTGCACATTCTATCAAGCCAACTAACATATCAACCACTATATTAATTAGCATGAATGTTAGTGGGTCATATTGTATTAGACTCTTCTTTGTTTGGAAGTATCTGCCAACATCATCTTTGACTTTGATGGCCACGCTCCCTCCCGACACGAATTTGTGGATTAAAGAACGCCACTCTATGGAGAACTCTTTCACTCTAAGAGTTTCCCAGAGAAAAAGCCATTTGATTTTATCATAGGCTTTCTTGAAGTCAATTTTAAAAATAATATCATTCAAATTTTTCCGATGTAGATCGTGGACAACTTCATGTAGAATTACTACCCCATCTGAGATATTCCTTCCTTACAGGACAAACCACGTGCTTTGCTACCGTGTTCAGCTTAATTGTTGCAACTCCGGTTAATATTTTAAAACCAACTTTAAGGAGATAGATAGACCTATATTGTTGGATCTTCTCTGTCTCATCATGCTTTGATAATAAAATAATTTTACTGAAGTTCAGGCGGAACAATTCTAGCTGACCAGTATATACAAAGGTAGACACTTGTCAACACCCGGATTTTTAATCCCAAATGCCTGTTATGCCATATCTCGCAATCCCAAGATTACCATTTTTGCGAGACATAACAGATTGGATATCACAGTACATCATCCATTACAAACCATACATAAGATCTTACAATAAATAAAGGATCTCATGATCCAGTCTTAATACAATTTAAGCAGCGAAATAACGTAATAATAACGATAGCGTAGGCGAAGTTCCATCTTCATGGTCACAGATAATGCTGACGATGGGAGATGATCCTAGTTGTCGTAATATTCTTGCTGTCCATCTTCCTGATACTCCTCTTCATAGTCTGGCCACGGGAATAGCCAGGGACAAAGCCATGAGTACTCTTTAAATACTCGCAAACTAGTACTAACAAGTGAAGTGTTTTTGAGTAGGATAAACTAAGCTCTAGGGTTGTTTTGTAAAAAGCCAGATTTACCTTAACTAAGTTTAGAAGCAAAGAAAGCTAGTTGAAAGTTTTATAACACCTAAGTGGGAACTTGAATTTCATATCACAACTCTGTTGTGGTCAAGTCAAACTCACCAATCATTTCACAAGTCATTTTGAAAACATCTGACGATGGAACAATATGACCACTCCAACTGTCCATAACCGCAGACACGGCTATTCGAATAGTTTGACACTCTGTAGAGATTGTACACTTTCATCGCAACATTCAATACATTTGTCAGGAACAATCCCGAATTCACCATACTCAATATGCGGATAATCAATCATAACCTTTCAATTACATACAGGCCCTAGTATAGGCACCTCTCCTGTGAGTTTGGCCTCCCAACCATGACCAACTGTCATCTTGGGCACTGCACAGGTGGACAATCTTCACAAGGTAGCCTCAGCTCAAACCTTGGCCACAAGGGAACCCATACTAAGGTATATAAATTTCCAGTCAAGCCCTACCCAAATTTCGGTATTGTGGTTGTACGATAAAATTGGAATGGTATCGCATCCAGACAACCATCAGTTTTGTAAAAGGGCTAAGGCACATGCCTTAACATTTTCATCATCAAAATCATCTGGTGTTCGGAAACACATGTCAAAATATTTCAGTAGAATGACTCATCATTCTAAGGTTTTCATAACCATTTTCACCAAGTATTCCCATCTAAAGTGATCAAGTTTTATGCTTACCACTAGCATCTACAGGTGGGGGTAAATACTAATAACGGGTGGTAAACAAGTGTATCTTATCTAGGTTTAATCTCATGCCCCAGGATGACATCAAGATTTATCTAACTTAGGTCAAGTTTTATGCTCTTTATGCTAACTTTAAATAATATGTCTAAGCTCTAAAATTTATCAAGTAATCTTAACTAGAAAGCTTTGATAAGGAAATGAAATACTAATCTTGCAAGTAAAACTAGGATTGGGTATAATCCAATTTATCTAACCAAGCATGCTTAATGCATTGCATAGGTTATCTAACTTTCATAGTTGCAAGGTTTAGCTTGCAAAGTCAATAGCTTGCCAAGTCAACTGGTAATATTTGGCTTGCATAGGTAAGGTAACTTGCAAGTGTTAGCTTTCCTTGTGCAGAGCAGTGGTTGAAGTTCTTCTTGGCTTCTTCATCGTAGTATTCTCCTTCCTCCTCGTATCCTTGGTCGGTACTAGCGTCTATAAATAAATACGAGGTACACAATCACCAAACAATACTTTAACTACTTCTATTTATCACACCAAGGTTTTAACTAGATGATCTAGTATCATCACTAACATTACAATCATCAAGCACTTGTCTTATTTGTTTTGGAAAAGTAATTTCTACTCATTGAAAAACTACTTAAGATTTAATATTCTCCAACTAAAACATGAGATCATGTTGACACATGTCATCACCACATATTTCTGTACAAGGGAATGTGATTTAAAGTGGTGTCACAATTTAATAAGGTTTAGCCTTTTTATTTAAATTAAATAAAGTGACTAGAATGGCCTATGGGGCATTCTTTTATTATTGGTTCATTATTTCTATAAGTAAACCTAGATATTTTTATATTTTCTGAAAGGTCTAGTTAAATGTGATTTTTGAGAGTTGGAATCAACTCAAAAGCTTTTGTGGTTGAATTTAAAAAAAGTTTGAATGCAGAAAAGCTTCTGCCTTGTTATTTTTGCTATAGGTGATCTACAAATCCAAATGATTTGAATCCAACGGGCTTGGATTAAGCACTCCAGTACCTTTCTAGCAAAATTGGTTTCATGCATTTTGGTTCAGTGAATCGAGCTAGGTTGATTTTTGAATCTAGGTATAGAACTAGGTTTGAAATTAAAAGAATAAATCTAAATTTGAATTACTGGGTCGCACGGGAGGTTTAACTAGGTCGGCCCACTACGCACAACGCGCGCTGTTGGTGGGTTAAGTGACTGTCCCCACTCGTTAGTGAGATAGAGAGTGGCGAAGGGGTACGGGGCGATTGGGGACGTAGGATCAGAAGCTAGATCTATGGCTCTGGTTCATCGTCCACGCATGAACAGGACGCGACGACCACGAACCCTAGCGTGGCCAGTGGGGGTCGACCGGGGCTCACCGGGGCGCAGGCGATGGTCGACGACGCGGGCGAACGACGAAGTCGACGACGGCGAACCTCCTGGTACCAGCAGCTCCTCCTGGGGTGGCTCCAATCGACGACTCCTTGCTTCCTCCTCCGCGGCAGACTGGCCAAATTCCGGTGAGGTGTTGCTCGCCTTTCTCCAGGAGTAAGTGGGTGTGATCAGTGAGAGGTGGGGAGTGAGATGGTGTGCTCAAATCAAACGGGGGTGGCCTCCTTTTATAGTGCCAGAAGGGGATCGACGGGCACGGGCTGAGCTCGTCGTGGTCGTGGGCACATCGTGCTAATGGCATGGGCAACGATAGGGGGTGGTGCGTTGCCTCCTGGCGAAGCTCAACGGCTTGATGGCGAGGCGTGGGGCGGTGCGGAACGGTCGGAACATCGCGGCGCTCTGAGCGGGTCCGACGGTGATTTTAATGGCGCACAACGTGCATGGTCCGCGCAGCGGCGAACGGGGTTGTCTGGCGGGTTGCTGGGGTGCTGGCGATCATGCACGCTAGCGGCGAGGGCGGCGCATAGTCTGTGGGCTTGGGTCGCGGATGGCGCTCTAGCGTGCGCTCGGAATGCTGGCAGAGAAATTGGGCGCGAGCATTTCGTGTGGTCCAGTGGCTGACAAGGCTCGGGGCTTGGACAGGGGGTGTCGGTGGACGGTGTTGTGTGTCTCAGACAAGGTTGGCGAGGCTAGTGCCTCTCCTAGATCGCTGGCGACATGGGGGTGGCAAGGGTGCTCTCGGCATGCTTGCCATTGATGGCATGGTCTGCTTTACAGTGAGCTATAGGGGTTAAACAAGTTAGATGATCTACTGAGAGGGTAGTGTGAGATAGATAGGGAACAAGTTAGGCACTAATCACTACTCACAATAGTGTTTGTGGTTTGTTTATTTGATGCCAGCAAGGTGTTTGATGAAATGGCCGCAAGAGATTCAAATTTGAATTTTGGATTCAAACTTGGTGGGTTTGCTATTTACATACTAGGGAGTCTCTGGTTAGTTGGATTGGTCAAGGTGCACTGGTTTGGTTGGGTTTTGAAAATGTGGGATCTTCACATATGAATCAGATTCAATTTTGAATTGTGATTTGAATCAAGTTGCCAATTGTTTCTGCAAGTTTGAAAGGTGGGCTTTGATTCACTTTTACTTGGTCTAACAAGGGGTGAAAAGAAATGGTAAAGTTTCTGTTTGAAATCTTGGACTATAAACACTCAATGTGGCCTAGTGAGCAAGATTGGCAAAAATGACCATTTGCTTTATTTGTTTTGTTTTTGATTTTCTATTGATTTGTGTTTGCTTGGAAATGTTTTAGATGATGTTGTTTTCACCTTTCAACCATTCCTTGCTATTTATATCAATCACACAAGTCCCTTTCATGCATTCCTACAATCATCACATACACACATGCATTCATAAAGATTTGAATTAACAAAAGTTTTTTAACCATAATTTTGGTGATTGGAATTTGATAATCATTGTTCAATATTTTTGGGATGTTACAAACCTTCCCTCCTTAAACAAAATCTCGTCCCGATATTTGAGAAGGAAGAAAGAAGAAAACTAGGATTTAAAAAGACCGGGAAACTCCGTCTTGATGTGATCTTCTCATTCCCATGTAGCTTCTTCTTTAGTGTGGTTACTCCACTGAATCTTGAGGAACTTGATGCTTCGGGTTCTGGTGGTTCTAAAAGCTTCCTCCAAAATACGGATGGGTACTTTGGGATACGTCAGGTCATCGTTGATCTCTATGGTTCGGTGATCAATGTTCTTGAATATTTTGGTATTCTCCGGGACCTCTAGGCATTTGCGAAGCAACGATATATGGAACACATTATGCACTGCTGACATCTCCTCTGGCAGTTCCAGTTGATACGATACTTCTCCTCGACGATTCAGAATCTTGAAAGGTCTGATATATCTAGGGGATAACTTTCCTTTAAGCTGGAAATGTTGCATTCCCTTCAAAGGTGACACTTTGAGATACACAAAATCTCCGATATTGAAAGCGAGGTCTCGGTGTCTCTTGTCGGCATAACTCTTATGTCTTGACTGAGCGGTCTTGAGGTGCTCACGGATCTTGTGAACTTTCTCTTCTGCTTCCCGTAGGATGTCGGGTCCAAAAATTTGACTCTCTCCTACTTCCGACCAATTCAAAGGGGTGCGACACTTCCTTCTATACATGAATTCAAATGGGGCCATTTGCAAACTAGCTTGATCACTATTGTTATAAGAAAATTCTATGAACGGCAGACAATCTTCCCATTTAGATCCATACTCTAGCACACATGCTCTCAACATATCTTCGAGTATTTGATTTACTCGCTCCATTTGTACATCAGTCTGAGGGTGATACGCTGTGCTGAAATCTAATCGGGTTCCTTGTACTTCTTGGACTTTCTTCCAGAATCTCTAGGTAAACTGAGTTCCTCGATCCGACACGATGTTCTTGGGGACTCCGTGCAAACTAACGATTCTAGCGATGTATAACTCCGCTAGCTTCGAGCTCTGGTAGGTGGTCTTGACTAGTAAGAAATGAGCGACTTTGGACAATCTGTCTACTATGACCCAAATAGAGTCATTTACCCTACTAGAAGTAGGCAATCCGATGATAAAGTCCATTCATACAGAATCCCATTTCCATTCTGGAATCTGCAATGGTTGCAACAGTCCTGCGGGTCTCTGATGTCCTTCCTTGACTCTCTGACAAATGTCACACTTGGCGATATAGCTTCCGATTTCTCTCTTCATCTTATGCCACCAAAATTGTTCCTTTAAATCCTGATACATCTTCGTTCCTCCGGGATGGATAGAATAAAGAGTATCATGGGCCTCCTTCAAGATAGTTTCCTTCAGCTCTGAATCTGCTGGTACACAGAGATGTCCTTTGTACCACAGAACTCCTTCTTCATCCTCGGTGAATCCAGGTACTTTGCATGTATCGATACGACGTTTGATTCCGTTGATACTAGCATTTCCTTTTTGTGCCTCCTTGATCTGACTGATCAAAGTGGGTTGAAGTTCTATGCTAGCCAAAAATCCTTCACTTACTAATTCTATTCGAAAATCTTCCATTTCTTTGTGCAATCTTGGTTCCTCCTTCAGGATCATGGAGTTCAAGCGGCACGACAATCTGCTAAGGGCATCTGCTACCACATTGGCTTTACCGGGGTGATAGTGAATGTCCAGATCATAGTCCTTGATTAGATCAATCCATCTTATCTACCTCATATCCAGCTCCTTCTGAGTGAATATATACTTCAGGCTCTTGTGATCCAAATAAATCTCACAACGGTTTCCCATCAGATAATGCCTCCATGTCTTCAGGGCTAAAACTACGGCTGCTAGTTCCAGGTCATGGGTAGGATAATTCTGTTCATGCTGTTTCAGTTGTCGGGACATATAAGATATTATTTTTCCTTCTTGCATTAACACACATCCGAGACCGATCTTGGATGCGTCACAATACACATCAAAGGGCTTATTGATATCCGGCATGATCAAGATTGGGGCTGAAATCAATCTCCTCTTGAGTTCTTGAAAACTCGCTTCACATTTGTCCATCCATTCAAACTTCTTGTCCTTCTTCAACAATTGGGTCATGGGTCTTGCGATACTCGAAAATCCTTCTACGAACTTGCGGTAATATCCCGCTAATCCGAGAAATGCACGAACTTGGGTTTGAGTGGTTGGGGCTTGCCAATCTTCAACATCCTTCACCTTTGCAGGGTCAACGATAATTCCTCCGGCTGATACGATATGTCCAAGGAATCCTACCTCCTGTAACCAGAATTCACACTTGCTAAACTTGGCATACAACTGATGCTCTCTAAGGGTTCCAAGAATGGTCCTTAAGTGTAGCTCATGTTCTTCTTCTGATTTTGAATAAATCAGAATGTCATCGATGAAAACAACGACAAAATTATCCAGGAAGTCCATAAAAATCTTATTCATGAGGTTCATGAAATAAGCGGGGGCATTGGTTAATCCAAAAGACATGACAGTATACTCGTATAATCCATATCTGGTGGTAAAGGCAGTCTTTGGAATATCCTCTGCGTGAATCTTGAGTTCATGATAGCCAGTTCTAAGATCAATCTTAGAAAACACTTTGGCAGCAGTCAACTGGTCAAACAGGTCTTCTATCTTGGGCAACGGGTACTTGTTCTTGATGGTGACATCATTCAACTTCCGATAATCCGCACACAAACGGTTACCTCCATCCTTCTTGTCCACAAATAAGACAGATGATCTCCATGGCGACGCACTTGGTTGGATCAATCCTATTTCCAACATGGCATACAATTGCTTCTTCAGCTCCACTAGCTCAGACGGGTTCATACTATATGGTCTCTGGGCTATGGGTCCGGTTCCAGGGATTAGTTCAATGATAAACTCGATATGCCGATCTGGGGGCATACCGAGAAAAACATCTGGAAATACATCGGGGTATTCATAGACTATCCGGACTTGGTCAAGGGTTGGCTGGGCTATACTCTTGTTGCATTTGAATTGATGGGGCAAGGTTTCAGATACATGATCGACTGATATTCCAGCTGTGCTGGTCATGGTTATGGCTTTCTTGGCACAGTCGATTAATCCTTTATGTTTGGACATCCAATCCATTCCTAGTACTACTTCCAAACCTTTAGTTCTGAGTATTATCAGATTAGCATAAAAATCTATGCATGGATTCGGATAGGCACGACCTTGCAAATTTGTCTAGCTTTGGTGGTTGAACCAGGTATTTGAACTATCATGACATGCTTCAATTTGGTTGGTTGAATCTTACTAGTGCATGCAAATTCTTCAGCAACAAACAAGTGCGATGCTCTAGAATCAAACAACACTCTTTAAAGTACTGAGTTAACAGAAAACATACCCAACACGACATCTGGCGCTTCTTGGGCTTCTTCAGCATGCATGAGAAAGAGACGGCTGTGGCGGTTGAGCGAGTTCCCTGGGGAAAATCTCCTTCCGGGCTGAACACGACATTGTTGCTGAGCTCGGGCATTTGCATTGGGGGCTACGGCAATCTTCTTGGGACACTCATTGGAATAGTGACCCTTAGTTCCACATTTATAACAAGTCAGTTGGGACTTGTACTTCGCTGCAACAGGCACATCATTGCTTCCAGTCCTTGGGGCAGTGTTGGTGTTGGTGGCGGCATTGTTGTTGTTGAACTTGGGTGGTGCACGGTTGAAATTGCTGGGGTTGCATGGGTTGTTGTTGTTTCCTCTGGGCCTTGGGTTTCCACGGCTGGGATAGGTCGGACGGTTCATCGGGGGTCTATTGTTTCTTGGGGCAAATCCTGCAGATGGGTTGGGGCGATACTTTGGGGTATGGTGGGTTCCTGGCTGATTCATCATGCGACGCTTGCGATTCTCATTAGCTTGGTTGATCTTGCCTTCCATCTGAATGGCAGAGTCAACTAAGGCTTCAATATCAGCAAATGGGATATTGACTAACACTGTCTGCATCTCATCGTGCAGACCATTCAGGAATCTCTTCTTCTTAGCTTCAGTGTCTATCTCATCTGGTGCATACCTAGCCAATGACAAGAATTTGTCAGGTACTCCACTACGGTCATCCTTCCTTCCTTTAGTTCTCTGAATTCATCTCTCATCCTCTTGATCAAAACCGGTGGTACATGGGTTCTGCTGAACTTGACTTTGAACTCTTCCCAAGTCATCATCTGACCTCCATTCATTGCGCGAACGCTGTTCCACCATGCTCTTGCATCTCCGGCCAAGTAGTGGGTGGCAAACAATACTTTCTCGTTAGCTTCCACTCCTGCAACTTCCAGGTTGTTCTCCATGGTTTACAGCCAATCATCTGCATCTAGGGGCTCTTCAGACTTAGTGAAAACGGGTGGATTGGTGTTCTAGAAATTCTTGAGCTTAGATCCATGGTTGTCCTGATTTCCATGGCCTTGATTGTTGTTGTTGGCCATCTGTGCGATGTTCTGAAGGGTGGATAAGTTGGCTTGGCGTTCGTCTCTCTTAGCTTCGTGGTCCGAAACCAGCATTTGCAAGATTTGCAACATCGGGTCCGGGGATGAACTGCTTCCTCCGCAAGGCATCTGAAGATTGAGATAGATCATGAGAAAAGGGGGAAATTTCTAAGGTTCAGGGGTTTTGTTTTTGAAACGTTTTCAAAGTTTGACTTAGATTTTTCTAGCAACTTGCTTTTCATTCATTCATCACACATCAAACAACACACACCACAACAAAGGAAAACAGATGGTTTTAAGAACCATTCTGGGAAACTACGATACAGTGGGACCGAATACAACTCACTAACATTTGAGCACTAGTGTAGGTGTGAGTTTTACTAAAGTGATCTAGTGTACAAAAAATTTATGTAAGATTTAAAATAATTTTTGAGGAACATGAATTTTCATGAAAGAGTCTAAGTGATAAGAATGAGAATAAGTTTTCATAAATACTCACTTCCTTTGGTTTTGAAACTAAGTTTTTGATTCAAATGTCCATTCTAACTAGGGTCTCCTATGGTCAGGATGGCTTTGATACCAACTTGTCAACACCCGGATTTTTACTCCCAGATGCCTGTTATGCCATACCTCGCAGTCCCAGGATTACCATTTTTGCGAGACATAACAGATTGGATATCACAGTAATCATCCATTACAAACCATACATAAGGTCTTACAACAAATAAAGGATCTCATGATCCAGTCTTAATACAATTCAAGCAGCGGAATAACGTAATAATAACGATAGCATAGGCGAAGCTCCATCTTCATGGTCACAGGCAATGCTGACGATGGGAGATGATCCTAGTTTTCGTAACCTTCCTGCTGTCCGTCTTCCTGATACTTCTATTCATAGTCTGGCCACGGGAATAACCAGGGACAAAGCCATGAGTACTCTTTAAGTACTTGCAAACTAGTACTAACAAGTGAAGTGGTTTTTGAGTAGGATAAATTAAGCTCTAGGGTTGTTTTGCAAAAATCCAGATTTACCTTAACTAAGTTAAGAAGCAAAGAAAGCTAGTTGAAAGTTTTATAACACCTAAGTGGGAACTTGAATTTCATATCACAACTCTGTTATGGTCAAGTCAAAGTCACCAATCATTTCACAAGTCATTTTGAAAACATCCGACGTAATGAGTATGACCACTCTAATCGTCCCATAATCATGGACGCGGCTATTCGAATATTTTGACACTCTCCAGAGATTGTACACTTTCACCACAACATTCGATACATTTGTCAGGAACAATCCTGAATTCACCATACTCCGTATGCGGATAATCAATCATAACCTTTCATTACACGCCCTAGTACAAACACCTCTCCTATGAGTTTGGCCTTCCAACCACGACCAACTGTCATCTTGGGAACTGCACAGGTGGAAAATCTTCACAAGGTAACCTTAGCTCAAACCTTGGCCGCAAGGGAACCCATACTAAGGTATATAAATTTCCAGTCAAGCCCTACCCAAATTTTGGGTATTTTGGTTGTACGGTAAAATTGGAATGGTATCGCATCCAGACAACCATAAGTTTTGTAAAAGGGCTAAGGCTCATGCCTTAACATTTTCATCATCAAAATCATCTGGTATTCGGAAACACATGTCAAAACATTTCAGTAGAATGACTCATCATTCTAAGGTTTTCATAACCATTTTCACCAAGTATTCCCATCTAAAGTGATCAAGTTTTATGCTTAGCACTAGCATTTACAGGTGGGGGTAAATACTAATACGGGGTGGTAAACAAGTGTATCTTATCTAGGTTCAGTCTCATGCCTCAGGATGACATCAAGATTTATCTAACTTAGGTCAAGTTTTATGCTCTTTATGCTACCTTTAAATAATCTTTCTAAGATCTACAATTTATCAAGTAAGCTTAACTAGAAGCTTTGATAAAGAAATGAAATACTAAGCTTGCAAGTAAAACTAGGATTAGGTATAATCCAATTTATTTAACCAAGCATGCTTAATGCATTGCATAGGTTATCTAAATTTTATAGTTGCAAGGGTTATCTTGCAAAGTTAATAGCTTGCCAAGTCAACTGGTAATATTAGGCTTGCATAGGTAAGGTAACTTGCAAGTGTTAGATTTCCTTGTGCAGAGCAGTGGTTGAAGTTCTCCTCGGCTTCTTCCTCGTAATATTCTCCTTCCTCCTCGTATCCTTGGTCGGTACTAGCGTCTATAAATAAATACGAGGTACACAATCACCAAACAATACTTAACTACTTCTATTTATCGCTTTCACTAGATGATCTAGTATCATCACTAATATTACAATCATCAAGCACTTGTCTTATTTGTTTTATTTTGGAAAAGTAATTTCTACTCATTGAAAAACTACTTAAGATTTAATATTCTCCAACTAAAACATGGGATCATGTTGATACATGTCATAACCACATATTTTAGTACAAGGGAATGTGATTTAAAGTGGTGTCACAATTTAATAAGGTTTAACCTTTTTATTTAAATTAAATAAAGTGACTAGAATGGCCTATGGGGCATTCTTTTATTATTGGTTTATTATTTCTGCAAGTAAACCTAGATATTTTTATATATTCTGAAAGGTCTAGTTAAATTTGATTTTTGAGAGTTGCAATCAACTCAAACGCTTTTGTGGTTGAATTTTAAAAATGTTTGAATGCAGAAAAGCTTCTGCCTTGTTATTTTTTTCTATAGGTGATCTACAATTCCAAATTATTTGAATCCAATGGGCTTGGATTAAGCACTCCAGTACCTTTCTAACAAAATTGGTTTCATGCATTTTGGTTCAGTGAATCGAGATAGGTTGATTTTTGAATCTAGGTATAGAACTAGGTTTGAAATTAAAAGAATAAATCTAAATTTGAATTACTGGGTCACGCGGGAGGTTTAACTGGGCCGGCCCACTACGCACAGTGCTTGCGTGGGCTAGTTAAGTGACTTTCCCCACTCGCGAGTGAGACATAGAGTGGTGAAGGGGTATGGGGCGATTGGGGCCGTAGGATTAGAAGCTAGATCTACGGCTCTGGTTCATCGTCCATGCCTGAACAGGACGTGATGAACACGAACCCTAACACGACAAGTGGAGGTCGACGGGGGCTCACCAGGGCTCAGGCGATGGTCGGCGACGGGGGCGAACGATGAAGTCGACAACGATGAACCTCCTGGTACCAGCAGCTCCTCCTGGGGCGGCTCCAATCGACGGCTCCTTGCTTCCTCCTCCACGGTAGACTTTGGCCAAATTCTGATGAGGTGCTGCTCGCCTTTATCTGGGAGTGAGTGGGTGTGATCAGTGAGAGGTGGGGAGTGAGATGGCGTGCTCAAATCGAATGGGGGTGGCCTCCTTTTATAGTGCCAGAAGGGGACCGACGGGCGCGGGCTGAGCTCGCCGTGGTCGTCGGCACAATGTGCTAATGGCATGGGCGGCGATAGGGGGCGGTGTGTTGCCTCCTAATGAAGCTCAACGGCTTGATTGCGAGGCGCGGGTGGTGCGAAACGGTTGGAACATCGTGGCGCTCTGAGGGGGGGTCCGACGGTGATTTTAATGGCGCACAACATCCATGGTCTGCGTGGCGGCGAACGGGGTTGTATGGCGGGTTGCTGGGGTGCTGGCGATCACGCACGCAAGAGGCGAGGGTGGCACACGGTCTGTGGGCTTGTGTCGCAACTGGCGCTCTAGCGTGCGCTCGACATGCTGGCAGAGAAATTGGGCGCGAGCATTCCGTGTGGTCCAGTGGCTGGCAAGGCACGGGGCTTGGACAGGGGGTGGCGATGGACGGTGCTGCGTGTCTCAGACAAGGTTGGCGAGGCTAGTGCCTCTCCTAGCTCGCTGGCGACATGGGAATGGCAAGGGTGCTCTCGGCATGCTTTCCATTGATGGCATGGTCTGCTTTACAGTGAGCTAGAGGGGTTAAACAAGTTAGATGATCTACTGAGAGGGTAGTGTGAGCTAGATAGGGAACACGTTAGGCACTGATCGTTGCTCACAATAGTGTTTGTGGTTTGTTTGTTTGATGCCAACAAGGTGTTTGATGAAATGGCCGTAAGAGATTCAAATTTGAATTTTGGATTCAAACTTGGTGGGTTTGCTAGTTACATACTAGAGAGTCTCTGGTTAGTTGGATTGGTCAAGGTGCACTAGTTTGGTTCAGTTTTGAAAATGTGGGAACTTCACATATGAATCAGATTCAATTTTGAATTGTGATTTGAATCAAGTTGCCAATTGTTTCTGCAAGTTTGAAAGGTGGACTTTGATTCACTTTTACTTGGTCTAGCAAGGGGTGAAAAGAAATGGGAAAGTTTCTGTTTGAAATCTTGGACTAGAAACACTCAATGTGGCCTAGTAAGCAAGATTGGCAAAAATGACCATTTGCTTTATTTGTTTTGTTTTTGATTTTCTCTTGATTTGTGTTTGCTTGGAAATGTTTTAGATGATGTTGTTTTCACCTTTCAACCATTCCTTGCTATTTAGATCAATCACACAAGTCCCTTTCATGCATTCCTACAATCATCGCATACACACATGCATTCATAAAGATTTGAATTAACAAAAGTTTTTGTTAACCCTAATTTTGGTGATTGGAATTTGATAATCATTGTTCAATATTTTTGGGATGTTACCACAGTTCAATCAAGTATGATTTAATTGAAGGGTTTTGCAGCAGAGTAAATCAAAAAAATTCTACGGATGCGAACAAGAAAGCCAAGATCTAATATAGGAGATGTAATCAATGAGAGAGAGATGAGATCTTCATACCCTTGAAGAATCGCACAGTGGAAACGTTCAACAGAACATGGTTGATGTAGTCGTACTAGCCGTCTCCTCCTCGCGATCCGATCCGATCCTACTCCACAAGTGGCGGAGCCTCCGAGAGATGCACACGTATGGTGCAGCGACGTCTCCTCCTTCCTTGGTCCAGCAAGTATGGTGGAGAGATAGATTGGATCTGCAGCACGACGGCGTGGTGCTTATGGTGGAGAGTTTCTGCGGCAGGGCTTCGCCTACACGCAGTCGGGAGAGAGAGATGGAGGGGCAGCAGTTGGCGACTAGGGTTGGACAGTGGGAGGGGGAGGGTGCACCCCTGCCCTCCTTATATAGGGGGCTGGCCGCCCCCCTTGGCCCCTCCTCCAAGCCCTAGGGCGGCGGCCCAAGGGGTGGAGTGGGGGGCAAGGCATCCCTCCCTTCTAGAAGGTCCCCCTAGGGTTTCCCCTAGGGCTGGCCGGCTGGGCCTTAGGGGCCTTGTGCCCCTGGCCCAAAGTGGCCAGGGCACTTCCCCTTAGGCCCACGCAGGCCTCCGACAAGTGGGCCCACGTTGGTCCCACTCCGGAACCTTCTAGAACTTTCCGGTACAATACCGACAAACTCCGAAACGATTCTGAAATCCAAAAACTGCTTTCCTTTATATTAATCTTATTCTCCGGACCATTCCGGAACCTCTCGTGATGTCCCGGATCTCATCTGAGACCCTGAACAAAACTCATAAACCAATTATCCATTCTATCCTAGCGTCGATGCACGTTAAGTGTGTGACCCTACGGGTTCGAGAACATGCAGACATGATCTTCTATCAATAATCAACAGCGGGATCTGGAAACCCATATTGACTCCCACATATTCATCGATGATCATATCGGATGAACCACGATGCCAGGATTCAATTAATCCCATATATGTATTCCCTTCGTCACGCGATATTTTACTTTCCCGAGATTCAATCGTTGGTATCGGCATACCTAGTTCAATCTAGTTCACAGCAAGTACTTTACTCGTTCCGTAATCCGATATCACTTTGTGATTAACTCCTTAACCACGTGCTTGCAAGCGGTGTTGATATCGATTATCGAGTGAGCCCGAAGTATATCTTTATGATCACCCTCACATAGGATGACGTTTGATGACCTCAAAGCTTTCTTCCGATACCAGGGATTTGTATTATCTCATGGTCTAAGGAATACAATACTTGACATAGGAAAAAGCTTTGCAAAGATGAACACGATGACACGATCTAATTGCTCTGCTTAATTTGGGTCTGTCCATCATATCATTCTCCTAATGACATGATCTCATTATTAATCGACAACTCATGTCTATGGTTAGGAAACCTTAACCATCATTAATCACTGAGCTAGTCCATAGAGGCGTACTAGGGACACGGTGTTGTTCATAAACCACACAAGTATCAAAGTTTCCGCTTAATACAATTCTAGCATGGAATATAAACTTTATCATGAACAAGAATTATAATAATAACATCTTTATTATTGCCTCTAGGGCATAATTCCAACATTAATGACGTCCTAGAAATTCTAGTACAACTGCGCTTGAAAGTCATCCGGACCAGGTACCTTATTATGTTTCATTTGAAAAACTGTCTTCTTTACTTCAGTAAGAAGGGTATTGTCCTCATCAAAAACATGAGAGATGTTATCTATGCATGACATAGAGAAGTTGCTTTCTTGGAGTGCTCCAAAATAAACCTTTATAATACTTTGTGATGTATGATTTAAGTTGTTCATGACCCTCGATTGTGCCCTCGTCCTGTATCAGTGAATGTATAAGTTTTTTCGATGTCTACCATTGGCGATACTATGGAAATACCTAGTATTTGAGTCCCCTTTCAGTATGAACTAGACTTCGGATCCCTGATACTATTTGAGTTCATCCTCTTGTAGAAGTCGAGTGATCTGCATGTTTGATTCGCTTTTGAGTTTAGTTTCTTGCGTGGACACACTTATGCAAAAGCCTCGAGCTCATTAATAATAGACGAAAGCACGAGCTTCTCTTTTTTAAGGTTACCTGCTATATAAGGGCATCTCTACTGGCTCGACGCATCCCGTCCGAGCATATTCGAACGTGTCCGCGTGGACGCACCGGGCGTGCGCGACATCTCCAGCGGGCCGACCCATCCGGACAAACGCGTCTGGCTCGACCCATCCGTGCATCTAATATGGGCAATGTTTGCGTCGGCCCGGACAAGCGTGAATGCACGCGGACTCGTTCACTGGCCCATCGGTTAGCCACCGCTTACCGGAGGCACTGATCCAGACGCGTCGGTAGCGCACCGATTCGCAAACCGCGACAGAATTCGAGACAACTGGCGGAAGGTCGACCGGCGGCGCATCAATGGAGACGAGGCACGACGTTGACCTTTGGGTGCGTCGTGTTCCCCGCGCCAACATTGATGGCTGCGGTGACCCAACATACCACTACATGTGTAGTACAATATAGTCGTTGACATGACACCCACAGAACACCGTTTCGTAAATATCACATCCCTCAGAGTGGTACAACAGAAACATTGCGGGTCCATATTACAAACATTCACATATTATTATTATTACAATACCAGAAGTTCAAGACTTCAAGAGGTTTCAATTTACAAACCAAAATATAAAGTGTTTCAGCGGAATTTAAAAGTAGCAACTCCGACTAGGAGTTGAGCTCAGCAGCTTATTCTATAGAGTTCATGCTGCTCGGCTCCATTGGTTACTACTAACTAGGATACTTAGTTGGACTCGTTATCATCAACACCATAGCGGATTTCGTAATCCACTCCTTCAACACCTCCTGACAGGTCAGGCTCCTCATAGAACACATCTTCTCGACATTCAGCTGCATACATTGGCATGTCTTCGGGATCCTCAGAGTCTAAGCAAGGGATCAACGGAAAGGATGAGTAATAGCGTTACCCAACAAGTTCATTATATGCAAGGTGGGAAGTTTGATGCTATAAGTACCACCTCGGACTATAAGTCCTTGGTACTATGCAGTTTTTTGTAAATATTTCTTCAAAGATTGGTTTTATTATGAAAATCTATGACCATCAGCCTTCACGGGTTGACCAGAACTTTCATGGAGTCCTTTCCTTCCGCGTTCGTAGCTCCTTCCCAGAACAGGGAGTAACAAGTTACAGTTCTTACACTCTGTAGAGGTGCGTTACTTTACCCATGAGAGATCAACTCCTTGTTGCACAACCCGGGCGTACTTTCCCGTCCACAATTCCATGATGTGGGGCCTAGTAGCTGGTCCAAGCCAATCACTGCCTCCTTCGTGACCTTGCATGCCTCCTTGGTGTACACCATGCCCACATATTGGGTTATGGCAATGGTTTGTACAAACCGTTAAATGCCCTAACTATCGTGGGACGTTGAGGGTTCCCACCCATATGCTGCATATCCTCTACGAATTACCAATTAATATGCATGATACGAGGATAACAACCACGACCTGCACATCAGGCTTCATGCGAGAGGAAGAAGATACAGCTGACTACTCTGTCCCATTCCAAATCTCATGGCTAACGCATAATATACGGTGCTAGAATCACTGATGTCAGGGGTTATTAATTCCCTAATTGATCATCATTGTGGCAAATAGAACTATAAGTTCTATTGCTCCATTATATCATCACTTAGGATGATATCTATGATTTCTTTATTTGTGAAAATAATATTTTCTTTCTTTGGAGTATATATGATAACACACAATTTGCAAATACTTTGATAAAGACTCTTCAAAGGATATGAGCAAGTGATGAACTTGCCTTGTGATGGCAAGGTAGTGAAGTCTGATGCTTGCACTGGACCTTGAACTTCTATGTCTACAAAAACATTATTATTGCCCGGTAAGGACAATATTTAAAGAGGCAAAATGATTATGCAAAGTAATGTAATGCATTATTTAATTTTATATGTATTCTTCCCCATTATTTAAATTATAGAAAAGCCTTTTAAATTAATTAAGGATTTATAAATATTAATTCCTTTAATATTTATTGAATATTATACTCTTTTTATTTTATTTCCTTTTATTTGGATTTTATTGATTTAATAATTTCTTTAAGAATTATTATTTGAATACAAAAATGTTATGAAATATTTGTTTAGTATTTTTCTAAAATACTACAATATTAATATATAATGAAAGTGTTCTTATTTATTTTTATCATCTTTCAATAATTTTGTAAAATTCCATAAGGAATATTTAAATTACAAAATTCTTAATAAAATTTATATGTTTAAAATTTTATTTCTTAATTTATTTGGATAAATTAGATTATTGTGAACCCAAAAATATTTTATTTATAATTTTTGGACTTTTATCTTAATTTCTAGAATTTATTTAAGTTCAAGTGCATATTGGTCTTTTCCAATTATTAAAATAGGATCTAAGAGATTTGGGCTTTCAACTTAGTTTTATTGGGCCCTTGTGGCCCATTAGGCAATTTCAAAACAACCACCCCGAAGGGTCCCTAGCCCAACCCAGCCCATCACTCTCTCTCTCTCAAGCTCACCTCTCTCCTCCTTCCCCGACCCCGTGGTCAGCGGTGCTGTCGCCGACGATTCGCGCCGCCGTGGACCTTCCTGGCCGCCGTCGTGGTGCAGGATGAGGTTGTTGGCCCTGCTCTACTCTCTTGTCCAATTGGATTTGGACTTGGAGCTCTCCTGTGGCCAGATCGATGTCGTCCCGAACCCTAGGGTTTGGGGTTGGTGTTGATCCTGACGCCGCCGCTGCTGTCGTGTGCCGTGGTGATGTTCCTTGCCTCCAGGCGTGGCTAAGGTCGCCTTGGCGATGTGTGGGTTGCAGCGCCCCCTAGGGGTGCTCCCCGTGCCGCCATGGTCGTCGGCCACCTCTGCTTCCTCTTCTAGTCTACATTGAGGACCTACTGTAAGTTATTCCTCTCCCCTCGTGCTCTCTGTGCTAGGTCATCCTATGCTAGATGTTGGTAGTGACCTTTCTAGTTACTGTCTTGTCCTGATTAAGATGATTTGTTCCACTTAGGGTTCATATCCTGATGTTGATTAAATACTGGATGAATTGGGATCAAGTTTTGATGGTCCCTAAGAATGCTAAATGATTGTTAGGTGTGGCTTGCTGCTTATGATTAGCTGTGGTGGTGCTAGTGGTTTATCAGATGATTCTATGGATTAATTTTGATATGGTCAGATGGTAAAGTTGCTCTAGAAGCAATACTTGGGGATCTAGTGGTTTAGTAACACAACACTGTCATTTCTTGGTTAATGATAGTGAGTGTTATGTGATGAAGTCACTGTATTAGCACTGTTGGAATCAAGAATTCATATGTAGTTTGAGATCAAATGGTTTCAAATAGTGAAGATATACATAGGGATTTTCTGAATTATGATTCGTGTGATGACAGGAAAATGATTTGTAGTTGGTTGGTTGAATCTGTGAAGATTGAATGCTTAACCTGATTAATGTAGAACTGTTCTTGTGACACCATCTTTTTATGGCACACAAGATTAGATTCTATTTTTTTTTGATTTGGTTCAATCTTAAGATGAGTTTGGCATTAAAGATAAGTAGAAACTCCTTTTCTTAAATCCCTAAGACCCATGATGTTGGTCTGAGGTTTAGGGATTAATCCTTTAACTTGTTGATTCACATGGATGGGTTCTGGTAGTGATACCAGCTATTGTTTCTGAATCAAAGTTTGGGAAAAATGATGGTAGGCTTGATCACTTGTATAGATCTATAAGATTAAATTCTAAGGTGTTACTCTTGTCTTAGAGATGTGCCTAGAAGTTTAAATCTTAGCTATGTTCATTCTTGAATTGAAATATAGCTTGATAGCTAGGTCAATGATGTTGTTCTGAGATCTAGTTGGATCCTTATACTTTTCTGATTGCTTTTGGTGTTTAAAGTTCAGTGATGGATTCACCCCACTTGGGTGCTTTCTGAGAGTTTGAGTAATAGACAGATCATGTGTGCTTGTCTAATCTTAGACAAATAGATCATGTGATGGTCTATTTTACTCACCACTGTCACTTGATGTTGGGATTTCCTGTGGTTGATCTTGTGCTAACTTGATCTGATGCTCTCCTAGTATTCCAGCTCCTAGATTGTCCTTGATCTAGCCCTTCACCTCCTGGTCCTGATAGCTTGATCTTGGTCTTGCTATCCACCTGATCTACCCCATCCTTATGTCACCATTTTGGTGGTGTGATTCAGGGTTTTGGTTGGTGTGATCTAGCTTGGATTTGGCTTGGTTGAGCTGGCGACTGCTGTTCTTGGTGTGTATGAACAATGGAATGGTGTGGGGATTGGTTTCCCACGGCTGTGTTGATGGTTTTGTTTGGTTGTGTTGTTGTTGTGGTGCTGACAGCACACACCATGCAGTTTGGTGTGTGTGCTGCCTGTGCCTGCCTTGAGTTGTGGATATGTTCTGAATTTGAAAGTTACTATCATCAGGTTACCTTTTACCTAGCTGGTGAAACTTTCCCCTCCTTGCTGTTTATTTGACTTATGGATTAAAATTATGAAAGATACATTCTTTCATATTGGTGAAACTTGCCCCTTAAATACTCAATGATGAAAAAGTGAACAGTGCACTTCAATGTCAACTCTGAGAGTAAAAATAATTCTAATCCTAACCTTCTTTTTTCTTTTAAGTTTCTTTTTATTTTGTAGGTACCAGATTTGAAGATCAAGACTTTAGTTTAGGTTTTTATTTTTCTTTATAGGTTAGTCACTTGTAATAACTCTCATATTCAATTGTAATCTTTAATTTATTCTTTTGTACTCTTTATTTTATTCTTTTGTAATAAAGATTGTACTATTATCAATAAAGAAATATTATTCTTTATTTATTTGCTATTGTAAAGATTGTTGATGATTTTCATAAGTTACATTTTTGTAACTTATTTATTGAATAAAATTATGAAATGGAGATTCATATTCTTAATTTCTCTCTTTATATAAAGTTTGAGTTATTATTGGTTAACTCTTAATTAAATCAAATAATCAAACATTATTCAAAAATTCTTTTTAATTATAATTCAAACACTCAAGTTTTAAATTCAAATTTCATTTTCCAAAACACATAAGTCCACAAAGATCATATCAAAGTCTATAACAATCATCCTTCAAGACTATACCTAATCTCAAAGTATGAAAGAAACCTTGATCACTTTAGGTTTTTATTTGGCGAAAAATTTACCTACATTTTCATAGATGAATGCATGCAACATTTCAAATTCCTAAATCTACACTTTGTTAGTTCCTAAATGCTGGGATGTTACAATGGCGAAGGATCCGGAAGCTGCACATGTTCACGTGCAGCTAGGCTATTTAACCCTGCGCTCGTCGGTGCCGTCCTTCTCACCTCTCGCCATCACAAACCCTAGCCGCCACCACCACCAACGATGAAGACTCCGTCGTGGATAAAGAGGAGCAAGAACGACCATGAAGCGTCTGGCTCTAGTAGCCAGCGCTCTAGGCTGCCGGCTTTTCTCCGTGGGACGTCCTTGCTGCCTCCGTCGTGGCCAGAGGAATTCTGGAGCCAACCCGTGGGGGACTACCCGCCACCGCGGGACCGTCGCACCTGACGGTACTACTGTGTCGGGGAGTGTGATACGCACAATTTGCATCACCATTCTATATCATAATTTGGCTCTATTCATTGATATATTTCATATTAAGAGGTGTTACTTATGTTAATTTCATCTATTTTTGCATGTTGGATGATTCTTGGAGGATGGACTCCCAGAGTCAGGATTCTGATGGAAAAAGCGATGTTTTGATGCAATTTCGTGAAGATCAGAAAAACACCAGAAAAACTACGGAAAAAATATTTTTTCCCGGAAGACGAAGAATGCCAGAAGGGGAGGCGAAGATGAGCCATAGGGGGCCCACCCCCCAGGCGCGGGCCACCCCTGGTCGCGCCACCAGGGGTGTGGCCACCCTGGCCCACCTCTGGCTCCGACCTCTCGCCTATATCTTCTCCTCGAAACCCTAATACCCGGGGAGAGACCACAGAAAGATTTTGCCGCCTCTACGGGGCAGAAAACACCGAGAGAGAAAGAGCTCTCCGGCAGGCAAATTTCTACCGGGGAAATTCCTTCCCAGAGAGGGGAGATCATTGCCATCAACACCATCATCAAGCTAGACTTCATCAGGATCATCATCATCATCATCCACACCATCATCTCCACCAGCACCATCATCATCACTCCATCCCGCTGTAACAATTGTGTTGAATCTTGCATAGTTCTTAGGGGAAACTTTCCCGGTGTTGATTACTATTGTAGTTGATGATTGTGAGTGGAACCCTTGGATTATTGATTATGTTCAGATTGTTATTCATCACCATATCATCTTTGATCTTGATCCAAATGATGTCTCGTGACTAGTTCGTTTAGTTCTTGAGGACATGGGAGAAGTCATGTTGTTAGTAGTGGATTTGTGTTGAGATATTATTCAATAGTTTAGTATTTAAGTTATGGTGCTATTCTTCTAGTGGTGTCATGTGAACGTCGACTACATGATACTTCATCATTTATGGGCCTAGGGGAATGCATTGTGTATTTGGCTACTACTTGTGGGGTTGCCGTAGTGACAGAAACCTAAACCCCTGTTAGGAAACCATTGCACAAGGGAGTGTAGGATCTTAGAGTTTAAGGTTGTGGTTAGGTTTATATCTTAATTGCTTTCTTGTAGTTGCGGATGCTTGCAAGGGGTTTAATCACAAGTATGTATTAGTCCAAGTAAGGTCGGTACATTAGCATAGGTTTACCCACACAACACTTATAAAACCAAAGAACACTACTCAGCTATATGAAGCAAAAGCACTTGACAAAATTCTCATGTGTCCTCGAGAACGTTTGGTCCTCATTAGTATTTACACCGGCTTGTCCTTTACTAAGAAAGGATTGGGACACTTGCTGCAATTATTTGCTGTCTTTATTTACTTGTACTTTATTTCGTTGCTTTATCAGAAAACCCCTAAAAATCCGTTTGCTAGTATTTATAGAGAATTCTTGAGCCAGTTTCACTAGTCAGCACCTTCTGCTCCTCGTTGGGATCGACACTCCTATTAATCGAAAGTACTACGATACACCATACTTATGATTTAAAAGGGATTTCTTGTGAGACCCTGACGCATGGCTCAATAGGATTGACAGGAAACCCATACCAACAAGTTGCAACTTCTTTTTCAGAAGCTCATTCGAAAAGAACTCTAAGGTTAAGCGTGCTTGGCCTAGAGCAATTATAGGATGGGTGACCGACCGGGAAGTGGGTACCGGGTGCGCATGAGTGAGGACAAAGTGCACATGAAAGACTAGTGTTGGTCTGTGGAGTTAGTCTAGAGATCCTATTGAGTTGCCAGAAATGACAGCAGTCGGTCCAGAGTGATCGGGGGTGTTACAAGTGGTATCAGAGCCGACCCTCGCGGTTACATGGGCGTGTGCGGGTCCATGGCAGACATGTGTAGCATGGCGCGTTTGGCCCGGAGTGGACATGACATGGCAATGTGCCGGCACTGGACGCGCAGACATGTGCCAAGAGGGGACGTTCCTGGCTTGTGGTTGATCGACGAGGACGTCGGTATTCTAAGGGTGGGTGTATGTGAGACCCTAGCGCATGGCTCAATATGATTGATAGGAAACCCATACCAACAAGTTGCAACTTCTTTTCCGAAAGCTCATTCGAAAAGAACTCTAAGGTTAAGTATGCTTGGCCTAGAGCAATTCTAGGATGGGTGACCAACCGGGAAGTGGGTACCGGGTGCGCATGAGTGAGGACAAAGTGCACATAAAAGACTAGTGTTGGTCTATGGGGTTAGTCTAGAGATCCTATTGAGCTGCCAGAAGTGACAGCCATCGGTCCGGAGTGACCGGGGGTGTTACATTTCTCCTACTATATGTCAGCATGCTATTAATATAGAGCCATATGTAAAACCAGTTGTTGAACACCAATGTCATTTAAATCCTAAGATGAAGGATGTGGTAAGAAATGAGGTATTAAAACTCCTTGATGCTGGTATTATTTACCCTATTGCTGATAGTCAATGGGTTAGCCCTGTTCATTGTGTCCCAAAGAAAGGTGGAATCACTTTTGTGCCTAATGAAAATAATGAGCTTATACCTCAATGAGTAGTGGTTGGTTATAGGATGTGCATTGATTTTAGAAAGGTTAATAAATTTACTAAGAAAGATCATTATCCTCTGCCTTTTATTGATCAAATGCTAGAAAGATTGTCTAAAAAGACCCACTTTTGTTTTCTTGATGGTTATTCTGGGTTCTCTCAAATTGTTGTGAGAGCACAAGACCAAGAGAAAACCACCTTCACTTGTTCTTATGTAACTTATGCTTATAGGTGTATGCCTTTTGGTTTATGCAATGCTCCTGCTACTTTTCAGAGATGTATGTGTGATATCTTTCATGGTTTTGTGAAGAAATTGTGGAAGTATTCATGGACGATTTCTCCGTCTATGGAACTTATTTTGATAATTGTTTGCACAACCTTGATAAAGTTTTGCAGAGATGTGAAGAAACTAACCTTGTTCTTAATTGGGAGAATGCCACTTCATGGTTAATGAAGGGATTGTTTTAGGACACAAAATT
Source organism: Avena insularis (assembly GCA_023614405.1). Taxonomy (NCBI): domain Eukaryota; kingdom Viridiplantae; phylum Streptophyta; class Magnoliopsida; order Poales; family Poaceae; genus Avena; species Avena insularis. The sequence goes on along the minus strand of CM042697.1, from coordinate 454,502,377 downwards.
TCTAAAAGAGGTATTGAAGTAGACAGAGCCAAAATTGAAACAATTGAGAAGATGCCTTGCCCTAGGGATATAAAAGGTATTCGTAGTATCCTTGGTCATGCTGGTTTCTATAGGAGGTTTATTAAAGATTTCTCCAAAATTTCGAATCCCCTTACTAATCTTCTTCAAAAAGATGTACCTTTTGTTTTTGATGATGATTGTAAGGAAGCTTTTGAAACTTTGAAGAAAGCTTTGACTACTGCTCCTATTGTTCAACCACCTGATTGGAGTTTACACTTTGAAATTGTGTGTGATGCTAGTGATTTTGCTGTGGGTGTTGTTCTTGGGCAACGAGTTGATAAAAAGTTAAACGTTATTCATTATGCTAGCAAGACTCTAGATGCTGCTCAAAAGAATTATGCTACTACTGAAAAGGAGTTCTTAGCTGTAATCTTTGCATGTGATAATTTTAGACCCTATATTGTTGATTCAAAGGTCACTATCCATATTGATCATGCTGCTATTAAGTACGTTATGACAAAAAAATACGCTAAGCCTAGGCTTATTAGATGGGTGTTGCTTTTACAAGAGTTTGATCTGCTTATTGTCGTGGTGTGGAACACAACAGAGCCATCGGGGATGGCAAAGAAGGGACACACGGATGCATTCGGTGGCTCATGCAACGGGTTGGGCATGGTGCACTGCAAACACAGGGACGTACCCAGGTTCGGGGCCCTCTTGGCGAGGTAACACCCTTACTCCTGCAAGATGAACTATGTATGGGAGCTTGATGCTTAGTACAGATGCTCCTTGAGCTGTTTCCTTAGCTACTATCAAAGGCTAGAGGAAGATGGGAACTTGATCTAACACTTCTCTCCTTCTATTGTTGCCTACCTAGAACTCTCGCCCTCCTTATATCTGGTCTGGGGGCGACACAGATCGGGTCCTAGGGTTTACTGTTTGGATATGGGTTTACAGGGCAGGGCCGGCTATAGGGCCCAGCCGGTGGGCCAGGACCCAGTCCTCCCTTCTTTTAGTGTCATCCTTCTCTTTAGTGGTCACCCGGGCTTCCTTTGGGGCATCACCCTTGCTTTACTTGATACCCGGATCGCCGCTGCAATCTCGCTTTATCTTCGTCGGGTAGCGCTGGTCATGACGGCATACCAGTTTCCTTGATGACGAGGGAGAGCCAGGGGCGTACCCCGCACGGAGCGTCAGTCCTTCCGTGCTCTCCATCGAATCCGAGGTGAGCCGGGTGGGAGCGGCCACCCGGCCGGTTCTTCTGGACACTGGCTAGACGGGCCAACCGGGAAGGTTATAAGCCTAGTCGGGCTTGCTTGCCAGTCGGCTAGAGTTGTCTTTCCTGGAGGCCAGGCGGCCTGCATCTTCTGGAGCCGGCCTACTTATGCCTGGCTTTCCCCACCCAGGGGTTATCCCCCCGAGCATGTATGGGCTTGGCCGGTGGGCAAGATCTTCCATGCTCCTTCCTGTCCTGAGAGGGTTGCTTTATTTTCACCGGCTACGGCTTTTGCTTTTGCTTTCCGGTTGGAATTAACCGGCTGCGGAATCGATGGCCGTCCACTGGGTGTAAACAGCAAAGGCAGGTACCGGCTAGCGGAGCTGAAGATGAAACGTTTGGCTAGATGACATCGTTGATGTCGTCACCCACGACTGCGGCTCTGGCGCACATCGCGTCAGTTTGACTTCCGCGTTGCTGCGTCAGTTTTTGGCAACTGCGCAAGCAAACTTGCTGCAGCGTTTCCTCGGGGCAAGTGCGAACGCCCCGTCTCCTGCTAATGCCCGGGGATCTTCTGTGGCAGTTACGGCGGTGTAGAGGATCTAGAGCCGAAGTGTCGTACGGCTGCGGTTCCGTGATGCCACGCGTCGCACAGAAGCCGAAGGGGCGACGATGCCGCTTGCGAGGATAAATAGAGCTCTGAGGGGGATCGGTTCCCACACTCGTGCCCCAGTGTTCCTTGTTCTCGCGCGCCCTCTCCTTGTCGTCGCCGGCCACTTTCTTTCCGCCCACCACGGCCTCCTCCTCTTTCGAGATGCTGCCGGAGCAGCGCGGCGGCTGGTGCGGGTCCTTCATGACCGACAAGCTCATAAACAAGTACCGGCGGGGGAGGTTTCTTCCCTCGTCAATGCTTGTGAAGCACCGGCTTGCGCCGGAGGGGGAGCGGGTGCCGAACCCTCGGTCGGGGGAGCGCGTCGTCTTGCTCGCGCATTTTGCCCATGGTTTCGGCCTCCCCGTGAGCCCTTTCCTCCTCCAGCTCTTTCTCTTCTTCGACCTCCAGCTTCATCACTTGGGCGCCAACGCCATGGCGCAGCTGTCACATCATGCAGCCTGCTGCGAGTCATATCTTGGGGTGTGGCCCGAGGTGGCGAACTTTCTCAAGTTCTTTCACTTCAAGGCCCAGAAACATCACTAAAGGTAGCTTGCTGACGCGGACGGGGTGCTGCGCCGTCTACCCGCGGTCCTCCTCGCCGATGCCGCGGTTCGAGCTCCCCGAAACCGTCAAGCTGTGGCAGCGCTCATATTTCTATGTGAGTAATGCCACGGAGATTGACTGGATCTGCCTTCCACCCTTTGCCAACGTGCCCTCGAGGCAGAAGGGCTGGAGGACGAAGGGTATGGGCGTGGTGGTGGACCTCGATCGGATGGCCGCCCGGCTGGAGACGATGGTGGAGACGGAGAGGCTCACCGCCCGGGACGTCACCTTGTCATGGATGGTGCGTCGCGTGCTCCCGCTGCAGAAGTGGTCGCACAAGATGTGCCACCTTTCGACCGCCAACGATTCGACGAGGACATCGCGGAAGGATGTGCCCTACCAGGACCTGCGGAACTGGATCTCCATGATCTCCAAGTTCCGCATCAAGGCCAACTGGGCATACTCCTGCCCCCGTACCATCGCGGCCGGCTGCAGCCCCAGGTAAGTTTTTCTCTGGCTGTTTTGCGTCTCGCTTCTTGTTATTGCTAGCTTTCCTTGAGTGCCTTATACCCCCCTTTTTGATTAGTTGTTCACAGCGTAGCTGGCCGAGGATGGCATGGGTGACTTCCCGCTTCCGTCCTTCTTGGAGGACAGGAAGCCGAAGAAGTACCCCTAGACGGAGCCCGAAGGGTTTCCCGTCCGGGCGGACGACGGCCCCTCGGATCCTCATGGTAGGTTGTTGACCGTAGCTCTTTCTTTCTCCTTTGTTTTTGAGGCTATGGTTTTTACTCTTTTCTTGTGCCGCAGTCGATGTCACCGTCGAGGAGGGTGGCCGAGAGAAACCGCGGCGAGAGCCCGGGGAAAGAGGGCGGCACCTTGCCGCTCCCGCTCCAGTTAAGACAAAAAAGACGCGCCGAGGGCATCAAGTTGTTGCTCCACCGTCCGTCGCTGGGTTAGTATCTCTCTTGCCCTTGCTTGCCATTCTGCGGTTTTGCTGGTTTCTCCTTTGACTCTTTGTTCCGTGCAACGAGGCCATGGTGCTTGGCGATGGTGGTGCCGCCGTCATGGATCCTCCGTCTCCTCTGCCGGTTGAAGAGGTGGCGAGGTCGCCGGCTGCGGTGTCGTGGCCACAAGGCGTCGTGCTGCCATCTCCGCCCAGGGTGCCTGAGGGGTCTCCGACCATAGGGCTGCTACACCAGCCGCTTGCGTCTTCGCAGTTGGGCCAGCTGTTTGCGGCTGCGTAGGACCCGGAGACCCTCCTCCTTCGTCCCGGGGCTGGCGTGAACCCGGCTTGGAGCGATGCTCCAAGCAGATCCGCCAGGCCCGTCATTATGGAGGTGACGGAGGGAGCTGGGGCCGCGTAGGCGGCTGCGGCGGATGTCGGCCAGCCGGATGGTGGTCAACCGGCTGGGAGGGAGTTGGTGGTGGCTGCGCCTTCGGGTGTGGCTGCCGATGATGACGAGGTTATCGTCACTGGCTCGAGGCCAGCTCTGGCTGTGCTGACGCCGGGTGCGATCCTTGACCAGCTCTCCGGCTCGGCGCTCGTCGCACTTAGACAAGTTCGCCACCTAGTTGAGGGAATGGAAAAGGGCCTTGTCGAGGCCAAAACACTTTCCGTTTTGATGGAGGTAAGTCGTTGCCCTTCACGTGTTTTCCGCTCTTTCATCCGGTTTGCTTCTCTGTTGCTCATTTGCTTTCTTGCTGCAGAAAGCGTTTGTGGAGTCTGTGAAGAACACTCGGGACCTTGGCCGTAAGATTGCTTCTTCAGATCTATCTTGGCAATTGGCCCCTTTTCCCGTTTTTTGTTGACCATTGGGTATCCTCCTACAGCCATGATTCAGGACAAGGAGAGGGAGGTGGAACGCCTCAAGGCTGAGGTTGCTCAGCTAGAGGAATCGAACAAGGCGCAGTTCGATCAACTTGCCGCGGCCAAGCACCATCTTGAGGTTAGCATGGAGCGGGGCAAGAAGACAGCTGACATCCGGGCGGAGGCCCTGAAGAACTTTGAGATGATCTCCACCCAACAGGAGGACACAATCCAGGTTCTTCGACGTAGGGAGGAGGAGCTTACTTAGAACCTCCAGAACGTCTCGGAGATGGTCATCAGTAAGTTTTTCAGCTTCCTTCTTCCGTTGTGTCGTGACTTGCTCGATCTTGTCCGTTCATTCTGCTTTGTGCCTGGCTGCATCTCATTATACTGAGGCGACCGAGATGGCCATGGAGAAGCTGCCCATGGAAGAGGTTGGCCGTGACCTGACTGCCCTCGACTTGGTCAAGGTGGTGGCGGAGGAGAGCAATGGCTTGCGCACCGTTGGCAACGATCTCTTCCACTACATCTGGGGGGCGTGGGCGATGTGCACGACATGGCCAGCCTAGCTGTGGCTCTGTCTAAGGGCATCGACGTGCTGGACATGCACAAAGAGTGGGCTGCTCGAGGCGGAGTGGAGATGGCGCTTGCTCTAGTGAAGTCGTGGTACCCTGGTGTCGACCTGAGCATGCTCACCCGCGGCTTCCGCCTTGGGACGACCTACGAGGGTCTTCGCGCCAACATTCCTGCGCTCTAGGCATGCGGGGTGAAGATTGGCACCTACGTGGACTTGGAGCGTGACTTCAGCGCCCCTGGAGATCCACGGCCGTTCTACTAGGTCCTGGCGCCTTGGAATCCCCTTGACGTTGCCTCTATCAGCCAGCCTCCTTCCACTGATGCCGGTGCCGCCCCTGTCGATCCGGCCCCTGCTCCTGCTCCTTCTACTTCGCTAGCTCCGGACTCTTGATCCCCAGGATGCCGGTTGTATCTGTGAAAGTTGTTACTTGCTATGCTACACTTCAGCTGACTTCTGTCACCGACTTTTGAATCTACGCGGAGCCTTCGTGCTCCGCTTTATGGCTTGGTGCCTTTTGCTTATCTTTGTTTATGTCTCTGTCATTTGCGGTCTTTTATGCTCGCGCCGACTGGGATAGCCACCCGGGTTCGAGCTCTTTTGCCGTCCTGACTTGATTTTGTGGGTGCGCGGGAGCGCGTCCACTGGGTGTAGTCCCCGATGTTGGCTGGGTAGTATGGGGCGAAGCTCTTTTGGCTACCTTGACTTGAGTTTATGGGTGCGCGGGAGCGCGTCCAATGGGTGTAGTCCCCGAGGTTCGGGCCGGCGGGGGTAGCCAGCCGGGGCGAAGGTCTTTTGGCTACCTTGTCTTGAGTTTGTGGGTGCGCAGGAGCGCGTCCACTGGGTGTAGTCCCCGAGGTTCGGGCCGGCTGGGGTAGCCAGTCGGGGCAAAGCTCTTTTGGCTACCTTGACTTGAGTTTGTGGGTGCGCGGGAGCGCGTCCACTGGGTGTAGTCCCCGAGGTTCGGGTCGGCTGGGGTAGCCAGCCGGGGCGAAGCTCTTTTGGCTACCTTGACTTGAGTTTGTGGGTGCATATTGTAGATAGGAAGGGTGCTGAAAATCATGTTGCTGAAAATTTATCTCGTTTGGAAAACATTTCTTTTGACCCTATGCCTGTTAATGATAGTTTTCCAAATGAATAGTTGGCTGCAATAAAGGTAAGTACACAAGAGAGTCCCTGGTATGCTGATTATGCTAACTTTATTGTTTCCAAGTATTTTCCTCCAACCTTTACAACTCAGCAAAGGAGGAATTTTTTATGATCTGTAAGATCCCTCCTTTGTAAAGGAAAAAGGATCCCTGTGATTGCAATGCTAGTCCCTGGATCATTGCTAGCATCCACAGTTTAAGATGAAGTACACAGATACAAAGGTCATTTATTACATCCATTCCAGAGATAAACATAGTCTTTACAACTCAAAGGCCACATGCCTATTACAAGAGTTTGAATAAGTAAATAAATATAAGTCTTCATCTTCATGTGCCACAGGCAAACATGTTGAGTGTAGACTCATGACACCTAATCCTCATCAGAGTAACCTGCAACATCACAAGTTACAACCACAGTGGGTCAATACTTTGGAATAGTATTGGCAAGTGATACCTTAGTATATTTTAAGTGGACTAGATACTATATGCAAATTTGGCTAAGTGTAGCTTGGCTTGCTTTGCTCAAAATAGGTTTTTCCTATTAGTTGAAATCACTAAGTTTTTCTTTGTCAAAACTTTTCCCAAGGAACCACCAATAGACATTGGGGTCCTTCACCCTTGTTCACCCACAAGTTTTTACTTAGAAGTTGGAGTGATGAGATTCTTGATAGCTTCCATGTCTTGATGCTCAAGTTGTCCATTGCCATGGACTTGGCTAAGTACTTAGATTTTTCCATCTGCAGAGGTTGTGCACTTTCCCCACCAGACTTGGTTTCCCAAGACAGGACCTTTCAGAAGCCTTTCCTTAGACCAAATGGACGCGCTCCAACCTATCATTCCCACTACCACCAATTGTCCAAATGGCTAAGTTCTAGCAACCTATGTGATCCAGGCAGAGCCCATATTGCCAAGTGGCTGCACTAGAAGCTTCTCAACACTTGGCCTCTAAAATCCCTTTGTTCCTGGGTGGCTTTCCACAAGTGAGATACACAAGGTAAACCATAGCCATGGGCCTTGTGTAACCACTCAACCAAAACCACCAATCAAGTCCCATTCCACCCAGGTGATTCATTGACTTAGTTGTTTTATTAAGAAAAACATAAGTCCAAAGACTTAGAAATATTTTCATCATAGCATGTATATTTCACCAACCCTTGTTTGCTACTAGCTAGGCTAAGCATGGCATAGATAGTAACTTAACTTAGAAATTTCCTAGCAATTCTACAACTACTTAGGATTTCCCAACATGGCATTTGGCAAAAATAGTAACATGCAAGACTTAGCAAAATATTTCTAATGCTTGTATAAAAATATAGGGATAGGAATATTCATGAAGTACCACTTGCCTTGTTAGTTGGGAGAGTAGCACTCTTCACAATCACAATCCCTAGCACCAAAATCTACACATAGAATATAGCCACAATCACATACAAGTCATATACAATCAAAAATATACATGCATGCATGCAAGATGCTAAGTGATGATTTTTGAAACTCAACCAAGCAAGTGCATAGTACTGAATTCTAAACAAGTCAAACTTTGGCCAAACCAAAATTTATTTAGCACTAAAAACAAATCCTAAACAATTCATATATTCAATTTAGTCCTAAACAAGTTTCTACAAATAAAAACATTTTAACAGAAGCTAAACATTAAACACATTGCATAAACAGAAAGGGCTTGTTCTCCTAATTCCAACGGTATAAAATTTGCCAAAATCTAACGTGGGAATCAAAAGTTATAGCTAAAACAAATTTGGATATAAATCAGATTTCAAATTCTGTTTTTAAACCAAACCCTAGCCACGCGGCGCTATCCTATTGGCTGGTACCGATTCGCTCAGGATCAAGATTCCGCGCCGTCGGGATCAGTCGATCCAACGCAGATTCAAAGAAAACGATTCGCTCAGATCTAATCTAAACATAAGATCTACATCTAACGGCTGTTGTTGCTTGACCATAGACTAGCGGCATGGCGGCAGCGCTGGCCAGCGTGTGGCGCGCTTAGCGTTCTAGGTCGTCCGGGGAGGGGAGAGGGTGCTTACCAGAACCGCAGAGAGTTGCTGAAGCTCAAGGTGGCGGTGGCTTGGCAAGGGGCGCATGGTATGGGCTGCTGGAGCTCGTCGGAGTCGTGCACGGCGTCAGGTGGTTGCTGTCGGGGTCATTGCCGAGGTTCCGCGTCGCCCTAGCATGAACCAGATGGTTTAGAAGATGCGCAAGACGGTGGCGAACAACCTCGTATGCGTGAGAGATCAAGGGGCGCGCTATGCTTACCGTAATTGGTCGCCGGAGTTGAGTGGTGGCTCGGTCGGTTGCGGGCACGAACGGGGACGGCGTCCTGGGTCACAAGCAGGCAAGCAAAGGGCATCAGAAGATGCACGAGATCATGCTGGACACGCTCGTTTGAATCAGAGGCTCAGGGGCGGTCGGAACTCACCGGAATTTGCTGCCGGAGGTCGCTGAGCCTTGGCGGTGTTTGGCGAGTTGCGAGCAGCCTGGTGGCGTGGAGAGAAAATTGAGTGAGGGGAATGGAGCGGAGTGGGGAGGGGCTTAAGTAGGCAGAGGCTCGACAAGAAACGCTCGGCGAATCAATGGCAATTATGCCGCGAAATCAACGCAGCAACGGCCAGCGGCGACGGCGTCTGCACGCGAGATTTGGGGAAGAAGGAGTCGACGTGGAGAGAATAGGGGGAATAGGGGAGTGGGGTCCGAGTGTCAGCGGCTCGCTGGGTGCGTCTGCGCGTGCGAGAGAGAGAGAGGACCCGGGTGGGCTAGATAGGCTGCTCTGTTGATGGGCTCAATCCCTGGCGCCGGCCCTTTTCATTTTCTTTATTCCTTTTCTATTTCTAATTCAATTTCCTGGAATGGTTTTCAAATGAATTCAAACTCAAATTGAATCAAATCTTTTCAGGAACTTTTGTAGTGTGCAACAGTCACATTTCAAGGCATAAAATCAAATGGTCTCTCTGTTCAAGCTTGGTTCTTTTGAATAAACAAAATAAACAGTGCCATAGCACTTGATTTGCAAATGTTTTGAAACCATTTTTATTTTGTAAAATTTTGTACAAACTCCACACTCAATCCAATCAACAAGGAAGCAAACAAACTTGGTTTTTAAAACACTTAAGCTCTCAAATGGGGATGGTCATTTGATTTAAGTTTGCTCACATAAAATGATAGCTCTATGTGCTTCTGTTTTCTTGAATTTGGTTTGAAATTGATCTCAAAACTATATGCATGCATGAATGATATGCAAACTTTGAAATCATGATTTTAGGGATGTTACAAATCTAACCCCCTTAAGGTGAATCTCACCCTCGAGATTCGTATTGGCCAGCAAATAGGTGAGGGTGGTCTTTCCGAAGATCATCTTCTCTTTCCCATGTTGCTTCCTCTTCGGAATGATGATTCCACTGCACTTTACAGAACTTGATAGTCTTAGTCCTTATGACTCTTTCTGCAGTCTCAAGAATTTTGATAGGTTTCTCTTCATAAGTGAGATCACTTTCTAGTTGAACCTCCTCCAAAGGTATAGTATCCTTCAAAGAAGTTTCTTCCATTTCAGGATGACATTTCTTAAGCTGGCTCACATGAAACACATTATGGACAGCTGACAGAGATTCTGGCAGTTCAATTTCATAGGCAACTTCTCCCTTGCGACTCAGAATCTTGAATGGTCCAACATATCTTGGTGCCAATTTTCCTTTGACTCCGAACCTTTTCACTCCACGAAGTGGTGACACTCTAAGATAAGCTCTATCACCGACTTAGTATGTGACTTCTCTACGCTTAGGATCTGCGTAGCTTTTCTGTCGGGACTGTGCTATCTTCAACCTGTCCTTAACCAACTTGACCTTCTCTTCGGCTTCTTTGATAAGATATGGCCCGAATAAACTTCTTTCTCCCACACCATTCCATAACAATGGGGTGGTACATTTTCTTCCGTAGAGAAACTCAAACGGTGCCATCTCAATGCTGGCTTGATAGCTGTTGTTATAAGAAAATTCTGCGTAAGGCAGACTTTCATCCCAACTGGCTCCATAGTCTAGGGCACATGCCCTCAACATGTCTTCAAGAATCTGATTAGTCCTTTATGTTTGTCCATCGGTTTGAGGATGAAAAGCAGTACTGAATTCCAACCTCGTTCCCAATGACTCATGTAACTGTCTCCAAAAATGGGAAGTGAATTGAGTTCCCCTATCAGACACAATACTCTTGGGCACTCCATGTAGACACACAATTCTACTCATGTAGATCTTGGCTAACTTAGCACTTGTGTAGGTTGTCTTCACGGGTATGAAATGAGCCACTTTAGTTAGGCGATCTACTACTACCCATATGGAATCATATCCTGACCTGGTCCTTGGTAATCCGGTAATGAAATCCATACCAATCTTGTCCCACTTCCAATCAGGAATAGGTAGTGGTTGAAGCAAACCTGCTGGTTTCTGATGCTCCGCTTTCACTCTACTACACACATCACACAAAGCAATATGTTCGGCGATGTCCTTCTTGAGATTATTCCACCAAAATCTTTCTTTCATGTCCATGTACATTTTGGTGTTACCCGGATGAATAGAATACGGAGAGTTGTGTGCTTCCTGCAAAATCAGTTTCCGCAACTCCGGGTCTTGTGGAACACAAATACGTTTCCCATGCCATAAAGTACCCTGCTCGTCTTCATGGAATTCTTTGGCTTTTCCTTTGCCAATCTTTTCCTTAATCTCTTCAATTTCCTTATCAGTCTTCTGGTCTTCTTTGATCTTGTCCAACAAAGTGGGTTGAACATCCAAAGACATGAGATGTCCTTCAGGCACAATCTCCAATCTGAGTTTCCTAAATTGAGTACACAGATCATCTGGCAATTCTCCTTTGGTAAGGCCATTCACAAATACCTTACGACTTAGAGCATCTTCTACAACATTTGCTTTACCTTAAGTCGTAGTCCTTGATAAGTTCTAGCCATCTCCTTTGTCTCATATTAATTTCCTTCTGAGTGAAGATATACTTCAAACTTTTGTGATCCGTGAACACTTCACAATGCTTTCCCAAAAGATAGTGTCTCCATGTTTTGAGTGCATGGACGACAGAGGCTAACTCTAAATCATGAGTAGGATAGTTTACTTCATGAGTTTTGAGTTGTCTCGAGGCATAAGCTACAACTTTACTATCTTGCATAAGTACTGCACCCAAACCTTGATGAGATGCATCACAGTATACTTGGAAATCTTTCTCCAAATCTGGCAGACACAAGACTGGTGCTGTCACAAGTCTCTTCTTCAATTCCTGAAAGCTGAGTTCACAACCTTCAGACCAAGCAAACTTCTTGTCTTTCTTTAACAATTCAGTCATGGGCTTAGCTACCTTAGAGAAATTCTCAATGAACCTTCTGTAGTAACCTGCTAAGCCAAGGAAACTACGAACTTCTTTCACGGACTTGGGAGATTCCCATTCATTCACAGCTGAAACCTTAGCAGGATCAACTGCTACACCATCCTTTGTCATAACATGACCAAGAAAACCAACTTCCTCCAACCAGAACTCACACTTGCTGAATTTGGCATAAAGTTTATGCTCTCTTAACTTCTCAAGTATCAAACGCAAATGTCCTTCATGTTCTTCTTTGCTCTTGGAGTAAACTAAGATGTCATCGATGAAAACAACAACAAACTTGTCAAGGAATTCCATGAACACCTTGTTCATCATATTCATGAAGTATGCTGGAGCATTGGTTAAACCAAAAGGCATTACGGTATACTCATACAATCCATACCTTGTGGTGAACGCTGTTTTAGGTATGTCTTGTTCTCTTATCTTGAGTTGAAAATATCCTGACCGGAGATCAATCTTTGAGAACACACATGCTCCTTCTAGCTGATCAAACAAGTCATTGATTCTAGGCAAAGGATATTTGTTCTTGATAGTTACCTCGTTGAGTGAACGGTAATCTATGCATAACCTTTGACTTCTATCTTTCTTCTCCACGAACAAAACTGGGGCTCCCCAAGATGAAGAACTTGGTTGAATAAATCCTTTCTGCAACTGTTCTCCAAGTTGTTTCTTGAGCTCTTTCAGTTCATCAACTGACATTTTATAAGGTCTCTTTGCTATTGGTCCAGACCCTGGTACCAAATCTATCAGAAACTCCACATCTCTATCTGGTGGCATTCCCGAAAATTCTTCCGGAAACACATCCGGATACTCACTCACTATTGGCACACTGTCCATGCTAACCCCCTTAAGAGAATTTATCTTACTTCCTTTAGATTCAAAGTTGGACTTGAATTTAATCCGTTTTCTTTCCGGGGTTGTGAGTGCAACAGTACGATTGGCACAATCTAGTACTCCTTCATACTTAGCCATCCAATCCATTCCCATTATTACGTCCAGTCCTTGGGAATCTAGGATTATCAGACTCACTGGAAATTTATGTTTCCAAACTCTATTACTAGATCCCGGCATCCAAGACTTACTATCATATCTCCACCCGGAGAACTAATGTTTATGGGACACCCAATGTTTTTAGTTGGAAACCCATTTCTATCAACAAATGCTTTTGATATGAATGAATGCGATGCTCCAGTATCAAAAAGAACAAATGCTGGAATAGAATTGAGTCTGAACTTACCAGGAACAACATCAGGCTCCTCATAGACCTCCTCCACACTGATGTGGTTCACCTATCCTTTCTGGAAAGGATTGGGCTTGATAGGTCCTTCAAATTTATTTTCTGGGCATTCATTTGCATAATGCCCCATCTTCTTGCATTTGAAGCATTCAACCTGACTGATGTCTCTCTTAACAGGCTGACTTCCACTTCCACTTCCATTACCACTGTGGTGGCTCTTATGTCCACTCTTGTGGTTCTTGTACTTGTCATTGTCATGACTACGGTGATGCTTGTTGTCATGACGGTTGTGGTTGTGGTGCTTGTTGAATTTCCCATGCTTGTGGGATCCTGAGCTTCCACTGTCATCATAATGAGATCATTTGTGAGACTATCCCGAGATGTGCTTGTCGGAGTGCTTTCTCTTTCTACTCTCAACTTGTTTTATTTTGTTCTCCAAAATAGCAGCCTTGTCACAGAGCGACTGATAAGTGGGAACATAGGCCACAGCCAATTGCAGATTCAGCTCATCATTCAAGCCTTCAAGATATTTTTCCTTTCTCTTGGCATCAGTGTCAACTTCATCCGGTGCATAACGCGCCAGATTGTTGAACTCCTCAATATATTCAGCCATGCTGGTATTTGCTTGATTGTGGAACTCTTTCTTTTTCGGACTCATCACTCCCGATGAGATATGAGCGATCGAAGCCATCTTCAAAGATAGCCCATGTCACTTCATCTATGGGAGTGGTGATCTCGAAGTTGTCCCACCAAGTGGCGGCTGGCCCTTCCAGAGATGTCTGCAAATCGACCTTTTCAGCATCCGCATCATTACGGTTACCAAGTCCTTGTTCACAGAATGTAGCCAATCATTGGCCACCATGGGATCAGTCGTCCCCGAGAACTTCGCTGGCCTCAATCTCAAGAACCTGGTGAGCATATCGAAACCCGGTGGGTTGTTGTTGTTGTTGTTATTGTTGTTGTTTTGGTTCTGGATGAACATCGTCATCATCTGCATTAGCTGAGTTTGAGCAGTCATCATTTGTTGCATTTCTGGACTGATGTTGTTGTTGTTGTTGTTGTTGGGGTTGGGGTTTGCACGACGGGGAGGCATCTGTGGTTTGTTCAAATAGAGATAAGAATGAGATATCCATAGATGCTTTCATGCACATTACATCACATAAGAAAACACAAAGCATGCAACACAAGATAAAGGTTCAACAACAAAATAACAAGTTCACAAAGTAAAACACACAAGTAGCAAGCCATCCACATGTCGAATGGTCCAATAACAAGTTCTCAAATAACAAGTATGATAATAAAAGATAAACGAGTAGTCAAGTCTACTCATCGGCATCAATCTCCTCCTCGACAAAGATAAGTCCTGCGTTCTCCATCGCGGTCTTGTTCTCCTCAATGCTAGTGGTCAAGGTCTCTATCTTGGCCTTGAGAGCCCTCTTCTGGGAACGAAGCCTCTCAATCACCGTCTGCTGCTGCTCTAGCTCGAAGTCCTTGGACTACAGTTCTTCAGTCATGTCCCGGATCTTCTTGTTCCTATCCTGGACACGCTTCTCCTGACTCTTGAACTTCCTGTCCTGGGTCTCGAACTTCGCCTCCATTTCCTTGACTATCTCATCCTGCTGCGCGAAGAGCTTGTCCTTCTCGCGAAGCTGCACCTGGAGCTCGTCATTGCTGAGCATGACATTGGTCCTGTCCGTGTCCACGTGCCTAATGAGAGACTCTAAGTCCTGGAGGTACAGGCGTATCGGCTCTGCTGCGTCCCTCGAATCGTCCTCGAAGTCGATGGACTCTCCATCCTTGTCACGTCTTCCGAAAACGTGGAAGTGGGTACCTACCTTGTCGGAGTGTCGCCTAGTAGGCGTCCTATCGATCCTGCATAACTACCTCAATGCCTCTCTCCCTGTCATCGTGCATGAGCTTGAAGACGATGGCCTCCGTAGTAGGCTCTGTCTGGCGTCCGGGCTGGTTCACCTTGAAGCCCCAGAGGTCCTTCCTCTCAAACTTGGTGAGGGGATGCACCATGATGGTGGGAAGAGGGAGATTGAGCAAAGTAGTAAGCTCAACGATACGAGGACCAAAGCGGGTAACCTGGAACTCCTCAACAGTGCTGATGGTAATAGGCATCTATTTCTAAGATAGAAAAGTTAGAACAACACAAATCAAGATAAAACAAAAGACAAAACATCACATACATATCCTTGGGAAGCAAAACACACAAGTCATGCATACATGAAACCATTACAACATCCAAGGTTCATTCTTATTTTAAAGCAATATTTTGGAAAATAGGGTGATAGGTGGTGGTCCAACTAACGAAGTACGTTTACAATCCTATCTCACTGGATCTGTTGGCTAACACAATGTTTCTAGAAGCAATCAGCCTATCTTGCTCACATGATTCCATCACTAAATCTATAATGTCTCCTCTTAAGGTTTGGTTGGTAGCTTCCAACTCTTGGGTATGTTCCTTCTCTTTCCTTAGGTCATTTTGGAGGTTGAGCATTCTGCACTTGACTCTATCACCAAGTTCTTTGATGGTCTTCCAAGCTGCATCCCTTGCTGATTCAAAGAATGTAGGGTGCACCACTGAATTGGTGAACATGCAGAATCCTTTTTCCTGATGGTTGTCTTCCTTGTTTTTATACAAGAGAAGTTGCACCCACCAGTATTCCACTCCTTCATCCATCACTGGAAAACCTTTGTACACAGCTGCACCTTGTATCTCTAATGCAACCATGAGGTCCTTGAGAGCCTTGGGGAATTCTGTCTCACACTCCAAAGTCATTGTCATGAGTGGTCCTTTCCTCACAGCTTCGTTGATGGAGTTCATCTACAAATAGAGATGAGAGAGAAGATTAGAAAAGTTTACGAGAAGAATAGACAAGTGTAGAAGTTGAAAATTTTTCCTTAGTGGTTTCCAATCCTAGGGTCATAATCCTACAGGCAACACAGTGCTCTGATACCATCTATAAGATCCCTCCTTTGTAAAGTAAAAAGGATCCCTGTGATTGCAATGCTAGTCCCTGGATCATTGCTAGCATCCACAGTTTAAGATGAAGTACACAGATACAAAGGTCATTTATTACATCCATTCTAGAGATAAACATAGTCTTTACAACTCAAAGGCCACTGGCCTATTACAAGAGTTTGAATAAGTAAATAAATATAAGTCTTCATCTTCATGTGCCATAGGCAAACATGTTGAGTGTAGACTCATGACACCTAATCCTCATCTGAGTAACCCGCAACATCACAAGTTGCAGCCACAGTGGGTCAATACTTTGGAATAGTATTGGCAAGTGATACCTTAGTATATTTTAAGTGGACTAGATACTATATGCAAATTTGGCTAAGTGTAGCTTGGCTTGCTTTGCTCAAAATAGGTTTTTCCTATTAGTTGAAATCACTAAGTTTTTCTTTGTCAAAACTTTTCCCAAGGAACCACCAATAGACATTGGGGTCCTTCACCCTTGTTCACCCACAAGTTTTTACTTAGAAGTTGGAGTGATGAGATTCTTGCTAGCTTCCATGTCTTTATGCTCAAGTTGTCCATTGCCATGGACTTGGCTAAGTACTTAGATTTTTCCATCTGCAGATGTTGTGCACTTTCCCCACCAGACTTGGTCTCCCAAGACAGGACCTTTCAAAAGCCTTTCCTTAGACCAAATGGACGCGCTCCAACCTATCATTCCCACTACCACGAACTGTCCAAATGGCTAAGTTCTAGCAACCTATGTGATCCAGGCAGAGCCCATATTGCCAAGTGGCTGCACTAGAAGCTTCTCAACACTTGGCCTCTAAAATCCCTTTGTTCCTGGGTGGCTTTCCACAAGTGAGATACACAAGGTAAACCATAGCCATGGGCCTTGTGTAACCACTCAACCAAAACCACCAATCAAGTCCCATTCCACCCAGGTGATTCATTGACTTAGTTGTTTTATTAAGAAAAACATAAGTCCAAAGACTTAGAAATATTTTCATCATAGCATGTATATTTCACCAACCCTTGTTTGCTACTAGCTAGGCTAAGCATGGCATAGATAGTAACTTAACTTAGAAATTTCCTAGCAATTCTACAACTACTTAGGATTTCCCAACATGGCATTTGGAAAAAATAGTAACATGCAAGACTTAGCAAAATATTTCTAATGCTTGTATAAAAATATAGGGATAGGAATATTCATGAAGTACCACTTGCCTTGGTAGTTGGGAGAGTAGCACTCTTCACAATCATAATCACTAGCACCAAAATCTACACATAGAATATACCCACAATCACATACAAGTCATATACAATCAAAAATATACATGCATGCATGCAAGATGCTAAGTGATGATTTTTGAAACTCAACCAAGCAAGTGCATAGTACTGAATTCTAAACAATTCAAACTTTGGCCAAACCAAAATTTATTTAGCACTAAAAACAAATCCTAAACAATTCATATATTCAATTTAGTCCTAAACAAGTTTCTACAAATAAAAACATTTTAACAGAAGCTAAACATTAAACACATTGCATAAATAGAAAGGGCTTGTTCTCCTGATTCCAACGGTATAAAATTTGCCAAAATCTAACATGGGAATCAAAAGTTATAGCTAAAACAAATTTGGATATAAATCAGATTTCAAATTCTGTTTTTAAACCAAACCCTAGCCACGCGGCGCTATCCTATTGGCTGGTACCGATTCGCTCAGGATCAAGCTTCTGCGCCGTCGGATCAAGTCAGATCCAACGCGCCAGATTCAAAGAAAACGATTCGCTCAGATCTAATCTAAACCGCAAGATCTACATCTAACGGCTGTTGTTGCTTCGACCATAGACTAGCGGCGCTAGCGGCGGCGACTGGCGGCGGCGCGTCTGTCAGTGGCGGCGCTAGCGTTCTAGGTCGTCCGGGGAGGGGAGAGGGTGCTTACCAGAACCGCAGAGAGTTGCTGAAGCTCAAGGTGGCGGTGGCTTGGCAAGGGGCGCATGGTATGGGCTGCTGGAGCTCGTCGGAGTCGTGCACTGCGTCAGGTGGTTGCTGTCGGGGTCATTGCCGAGGTTCCGCGTCGCCCTAGCATGAACCAGATGGTTTAGAAGATGCGCAAGACGGTGGCGAACAACCTCGTATGCGTGAGAGATCAAGGGGCGCGCTATGCTTACCGTAATTGGTCGCCGGAGTTGAGTGGTGGCTCGGTCGGTTGCGAACGCGAGCACGGAACGGCGTCTGGGTCACAAGCGAGGCAAGCAAAGGGCATCGAAGATGCGAGATCATCTTGGACACCTTTCGTTTGAATCAGAGGCTCAGGGGCGGTCGGAACTCACCGGAATTTGCTGCCGGAGGTCGTCGGAGCTGCGGCGGTGTTTGGCGAGTTGCGAGCAGCCTGGTGGCGTGGAGAGAAAATTGAGTGAGGGGAATGGAGCGGAGTGGGGAGGGGCTTAAGTAGGCAGAGGCTCGACAAGAAACGCTCGGCGAATCAATGGCAATTATGCCGCGAAATCAACGCAGCAACGGCCAGCGGCGACGGCGTCTGCACGCGAGATTTGGGGAAGAAGGAGTCGACGTGGAGAGGGTCCGCTTGTCAGCGAATAGAACAGAGGGGGAGTGGGGTCCGAGTGTCGGTGACTTCTTTGCGTCAAGGCGTCGAGAGAGAGAGGACCCGGGTGGGCTAGATAGGCTGCTCTGTTGATGGGCTCAATCCCTGGCGCCGGCCCTTTTCATTTTCTTTATTCCTTTTCTATTTCTAATTCAATTTCCTGGAATGGTTTTCAAATGAATTCAAACTCAAACTGAATCAAATCTTTTCAGGAACTTTTGTAGTGTGCAACAGTCACATTTCAAGGCATAAAATCAAATGGTCTCTCTGTTCAAGCTTGGTTCTTTTGAATAAACAAAATAAACAGTGCCATAGCACTTGATTTGCAAATGTTTTGAAACCATTTTTATTTTGTAAAATTTTGTACAAACTCCACACTCAATCCAATCAACAAGGAAGCAAACAAACTTGGTTTTTAAAACACTTAAGCTCTCAAATGGGGATGGTCATTTGATTTAAGTTTGCTCACATAAAATGATAGCTCTATGTGCTTCTGCTTTGGTTTGAAATTGATCTCAAAACTATATGCATGCATGAATGATATGCAAACTTTGAAATCATGATTTTAGGGATGTTACATGATCTAAGGCATTATTTTTGGGATGACCCACACTTATATAAAGAAGGAGTAGATGGCATTATGCAAAGGGGTGTTCCAAAATATGAACAACAAGAGATATTGAGAAAATGGCATGGCAATGCTTATGGAGGACACCATGCCGGAGATAGGACCGCACAAAAGGTTTTACAATCAGGTTTTTATTGGCTTACTCTCTTCAAGGATGCAAGGAGGTTTGTTATATAATGTGATGAATGTCAAATTGTTGGTAACATTTCTAGACGCAATGAAATGCCTATGAATTACTCTCTTGTTATTGAACCTTTTATCTGTTGGGGATTTGACTTTATGAGTCCTTGTCCTCCTTCAAAAAGGTATACTCATATTCTTGTTGTTGTTGATTATGTTACAAAGTGGGTAGAAGCCATACCTACAAATAGTGCGGATGGTAAGACCTCTTTAAAGATGCTTAAGGATGTTATGTTTCCTAGGTTTGGTGTGCCTACGTATCTCATGACTGATGGAGGTTCTCATTTTATTCATGGGGGTTTTAGGAAAACTTTTGCTAAATATGACGTTAACCATAGAATTGCTTCAGCCTATCACCCCTAAACCAGTGGGCAAGTAGAACTTTCCAACAGAGAAATTAAATCTATCTTGCAAAAGACTATCAATAGATCTAGGAAAAAATGGGCTAAAAAGTTGAATGATGCTTTATGGGCTTATAGAACAGCTTATAAAAATCCTAAGAGAATGTCTCCTTACAAAATGGTTTATGGGAAAGCTTGTCACTTGCCTCTAGAATTAGAGCACAAGGCTTATTGGGAAGTGAAAGAACTGAATAGAGATTTTAAACTTGCTGGTGAAAAAAGGTTGTTTGACTTAAGTACTTTAGATGAGTGGAGAAGTGAAGCTTATGAAAATGCCAGACTCTTTAAGGAAAAAGTAAAAAGATGGCATGATAGGAGAATTCTCAAAAGGGAGTTCCATGTTGGTGAGAAAGTTCTTTTGTATAGGTCTCGTCTCAGATTTTTTGCAGGGAAACTACTCTCAAAATGGGAAGGACCTTTTGTTATTGAGGAGGTGTATCGTTCAGGGGCTATTAAAATATCTTCCTTGAAGGACAACACTACACAGGTGGTGAATGGGCAAAGGCTTAAACATTATATTTCTGGAGATTCTTACAATGAAGATGTTGATATTATTCAAATGGTATCTCCGGAAGAATTTATTAGAAACCAAACTCAGGAATCTGCAGAGTCTGTCTGCAAATAGGTAAACGTATTGAAATATAAAGGTTCACGAAAAACTCTTTTCTTTATATTTTCGCTGTTTTTATTACATATGGAAGGTTACGAGACGAAACAGAGTAGGAAACGAAGCTCAGGTGGGCCACACCCACCAGTGGCGCTGGCCCCAGACACCCCTGGACTCCGTCTCCGCCCCGTTTTTGTTTTGTACTCTTCCTTATGCAGTAAAACTTCGTAATATATAATCACCCGGAAACCCCGAGGTTTTTATATCGTGTTCTCGTATGGTTTTCGTTTTGATCTGTTCCTGTCAGGAAATCTTCTCAAGTTTAGAGCACCATGGTCTCCGCCAACGACAAAGGCAAGAAGCTCGTGGAAGATGATCCGCAAAACCCCAAGGAGGAGGATGAAATCTTGGTAGAGGATGAAGAAGAAGTGAAGGAGGACAAGCATCCGGACACCCGCGCTACCGTTGCAAGAATTAAAGTGATGGCAAACCCTATCAAGCTCAGAAGCACATCACGAATGTCTACAGGAGGGAAACCTTCGCACCATATCCTCTCTCCACGGTCACTTCATCCACGCACCAAGAACTCCTTCCATACTCTTATACATGAGCAAAAATTTCAAGAGATGCTAAAACGGAATTTTCCCTCTGTTTGGGATTTGCCTCGTTCTAACCATGCAGGGAAGGAACACTCTAAGAAGAAAGAGTGGGGAAAGAATAAAAAGGACTGGGATTCTCAGGCCGACATGATCATGAACTGCATTGAGCATAATTCGGAGTTGATTCGTAATCTAACCTTTGAGATAGAGGACATGAGGAAGCTGGTCGAAAAACTCATCAAGGGAACACCACCACCACCGAAAGAATAATTCGTCATCAGGTTTGGCATCCCCTTGGCCTGTTCCAAGCTTGGGGAGTGCCGCGGTATCACAACATTATCTTTTATCTTTTTACCTTCTAGTAGAGTTATATCTTGGGTAGAGAAGTTATTTTATAGGTTGGTTTGCATTGTGGAAGTATCTCTCCTTTAGTTGGTTATCTATGCATCCCTTGGTGTGAGTGCCTTTATTGTAATATTAATGAGAAGTTTCATCTCTTACTTTTTGCACTGCTTATTTTAGTTTGCAATCTCTATTATATGATTGATCTTGTTGATCAGTATTGGTATCACTTTGGGAGCATCAAGTAGATCTAAATTGGTTTTGGCAAACCGAGGTCAGTAGCAACACTTTTTGAGGTTTGAAAGGAAAATATAAAAGCACTTACAAGTATTTTGTATCATTTATTTTCTTTCTTGATTGGCTCATAAGCTTAGTATTATTTATTTAAGATCTTTTGTGTCTTCAAGTAAGATTGCATGTTTGACTTTATAACTTGTATGTTTGCTTGTTTCCTTCAACTCTTTTGCTTTCTACCCAGCCATGCTAGCCAAAAACCTGTGCTGAGAGGGAACACTTCTCGTGCATCCAATCCTTTAAACCAAAACCTATGCCCTTTGTGTCCACCATATCTACCTATTAGCATGATTGCTATTCCAAGCAAATTCTCCAGCTTCATCTATCTTTCAAATTAAAAATTATTTTGTTATGTGAAAACTAGTTAGTAAAGCTCTCACAAACTTGATGACACACCTTATTTTCCTGTCCTTAATAAACTTGAACCATTGTGTCATTGAAGTTGTATATGCTTGCATCTATACGTTGGGATTAGCAGAACCATGCTATCATGGGGAACGCTTTCAACATTGCACATGTACATTTTACACAGTTGATATCATGCTCTTTTGTTTGCGGATATCGTCGGTGTGAAATAAAAGGGAGCTTGTAAGTCCATGGAGTTATGTACATTGTGTTAGAGAAATGCCTGGGCCGCTAGCCTCAGCCATGCCTAATCATGGTGGAAACTTGCAGCATAACCATAGTGAGCAATATGTGAAGCATCCTCAATAAAAACCTATGCAAATAGAAAATAAAAAGATCACTGAGATGCTCACTGTCTGCTTGCCTTGTCATTTTGATTATGGGATAGCTCATGTATCATGTGCAAGGGGTACCCCGTTGGCGGTTCTTTATGATACACATGTACTTACTATGACAAGAACTTACCGGTAACTAAAGTTGAGTAGCATGAGGAGCGGCCCTCGTACTCAAGGGACATGAGATTGCCAACTTATATTTCGTCAAGCATATACTCCATCTTTGTTCAA
Source organism: Avena insularis (assembly GCA_023614405.1). NCBI lineage: Eukaryota > Viridiplantae > Streptophyta > Magnoliopsida > Poales > Poaceae > Avena > Avena insularis. The sequence continues at coordinate 454,480,209 of CM042697.1, read as the reverse complement.
TTTAACCTTAATCACCTCAAGATGCTTATGATAGGGTCAATGAGAGCTCAAAGCTAGTAAGTAACATAATCTTTTGGAATCTCTTTATGAACTTGAAATCCCAGCTTCCCTCTATGAAGGGCCTTTCTTCTACTTCTAAGTTGAGTCAGTAAACCTATTCCTCTCTATATCTAGCAAGCATTTGAGTTGTTGTGTTTCAAGCATTCATATGATGGTTTATTCAATCATGTTCTTTATCTTCCTTGATTGCACAAGACTCTTATCTAAATGAGTATTACTCTGAAAGCCATCATTGTGAAAAACCTTTTATTGTTTGAGCAAAGAGCACTCTTGTCGTCAACTTCTTTACAAAAGCTTTACTTGAAAACTGTTTGACAACTGTTCTCTGACCAAGAAAAAGTTTACCAATCCCAATTATGATTTGTCTTTATGCATCTTTATTGTGACTCCCATACTTGTTGCAAGCTAAGTTATATAATGGTGAGTTGCTTTCTTCTATGAGTTGTGTATTGGTAAGTGTGATGCTTCTTGTCCGTATTATTTTAATCGATACTTCACTCCATAAACATGTGGACTTGTTTATTGAGCGTAGTCTTCGCTTGGGGACAAGCGAGGTCTAAGCTTGGGGGAGTTGATACGTCCAATTTGCATCACCATTCTATATCATAATTTGCCCCTATTCATTGATATATTTCATATTAAGAGGTGTTACTTATGTTACTTTCATCTATTTTGCATGTTGGATGATTCTTGGAGGATGGACTGCCGGAGTCAGGATTCTGATGGAAAAAAGCGATGTTTTGATGCAATTTCGCGAAGATCAGAAAAATACCAGAAAAACTACGAAAAATTATATTTTCCCAGAAGACAAAGAATGCCAGAAGGGGAGGCGGAGATGGGACACAGGGGGCCCACACCCCCCCAGGCGTGAGCCACCCCTGGCCGTGCCACCAGGGGGTGTGGCCACCCTGGACCACCTCTAGCTCCGCCCTCTCGCCTATATCTTCTCCTCGAAACTCTAATACCTGGGGGCAAGACCACAGAAAGATTCCGCCGCCTCTGTGGGGCGGAAAACACCGAGAGAGAAAGAGCTCTCCGACAGACAAATTTCTGCCGGGGAAATTTCTTCCCGAAGAGGGGATACCGTCGCCATCAACACCATCATCAAGATAGACTTCATCAGGATCATCATCATCCACACCATCATCTCCACCAGCACCATCATCATCACTCCAACCCGCTGTAACAATTGTGTTGAATCTTGCATAGTTCTTAGGGGAAACTTTCCCGGTGTTGATTACTATTGTAGTTGATACTTGTGAGTGGAACCTTTGGATAATTGTTTATGTTCATATTGTTATTCATCACCATATCATCTTTGATATTGATCCAAATGATGTCTCGTGAGTAGTTCGTTTAGTTCTTGAGGACATGGGAGAAGTCATGTTGTTAGTAGTGGATTTGTGTTGAGATATTATTCAATGGTTTAGTATTTAAGTTTTGGTGCTATTCTTCTAGTGGTGTCATGTGAACGTCGATGATGACCCACAAGTATAGGGTGTGTATCGCAGTACTTTCGATAAATAGGAGTATCGATCCCAACGAGGAGCAGAAGGTGCTGAACAGTGGTATGGAGCAGGAAATCCCTATGAATACTTAGCAAACGGATTTTTAGTGGTTTTCTGATAAGGCAACAAAACAAGGAGGAAGTAACAAAGGTAACGAACAAACAGAGCAAGTGGCCCAATCCTTTCTTAGCAAAGGACAAGCCGGTGGAAATACTTATAAGGACCAAACGTTCTCGAGGACACATGGGAATTCTGTCAAGTGCTTTCGCTTCAAATAGCTGAGTACTCTTCTCTGGTGTTGTAAGTGTTGTGTGGGTGAACCTGTGCTAACATACTGTAACATCCCAGCATTAGAGCTTAGAAATAAGTTGAACCCAGATGTGTGCATTGCATTCATGCATAGAAAATCCGAATAATTTTCGCGCTTTTGAACAAAACTTGTCAAAGTGATTAAAGCTTCTCTCAACTTGATGGAATGTAAGTAGATCATCAAGTTGACTGCGATAAGTTTCAATATGACCTTTGCTAAAACCTTATTTTGGGTAAACATGGTTTGATCTAAGGGTAGATCAAATGTAAAAAATAAAACCACCGCATATTACTTAATGTTTGATGTTAATCTTTAAGTGATCACATCCTAGTATTCATTACACAACCCCTAAATACCAAATTATGAATATAACTTAAGTAATAGGAATGTAACAACTAATTCTTGATCTATCTTAATCTCATCTAATTATACCATGAGTATCATGGTAATGCCTAAACTTAACTCTTTAGTGAGATTGAGTAGGATAGAAACCAAGTCAAGATCATTCCCTATATATCTTTCTTTCCCTATCAATCCGCATCATCTCTATTGAATCTTATCCTTATAATTTTTGTTCATCAATGTTGAGTAATCAACTATTGATTCACCAATTCTTAACCTATCAATTCTTGACCTATCAACTCTTGTCCTTATTATATCATTCACTTAAGGCCTATAAAGAAAGAAGTAAGAAGAGGTAAATAATAATACTAGATTTAGATATCATCTATAGGTTGGGAGTGTTGGAAGAGAATAAGATCAATGTGATAATTGATGGAGTTAACTCACTCCTGAAATAATAGAAGAGTATCTGAGGTAAAGATTACAAGGATGAATATTGAATATAGTTAATAGGAGTAATCCTATTGGATTAAGTAGGTATAGTCAATGAATAATATCTCTTAGTCCAATAGAGATAAACAGAAGATAATTATAATACAACTATAATATTGTATTGATGAAGCCTTGATTAGACAACTAGAAACCTAAACCATAAAAGATCAAAGGATTATAATGATCATACTTTAGTCACCAATTGAATGCTTATATCATGTATAAGTGACATTGGTGGATAGAACATGATTGAACCCTAGTATAGATATATTATCCTAGATTAGTCATTACAAGTCACATTAATATAATGTGAGGTTGGAATATAAGATACTGGAGTTAAGTAGAGACAAGATAGTATGATTAAGTTGAGGCTAGAGCAACATTGGATTATATAAGTAGTAGTTCCTCTTGGGAAATGCTAAACACTTGAGGTGAAGTAAAGTTTGATACATTCATCCATAGGAGTAATATTAGCGATGGATGATTAAGGAAGAGTATGATTGGAGTTAGAAGTAACTACTTGTTGGATTGGAGGTTATCAGCAGTAGAGTAGTTGATATGGCCAAGTATAGATATGAAAAGATTATGAAAAGATTTAGTGACAAGCTCATTGGATTTATAAATAGATTTAGAAGTATTAAAGGTGGATAAGAATATTCTTGAGTAGCAAGGCTCATCATGTTAACACATGATGATGGCTATGAAGAAGTAGTATATCTAGGAAAGGAATTCTTTAAGTAAAAGTCAAGAATTATGAATTATGGAAGGTAGAACTTCTTGGTAAACATGCAAACCTAATTCCATAACCAAACCTAATATCTATATCAAATGATTGATCTATCATCTTATTTCTACAATGGCTTATAGGAATATTTTCCTATAGCAAATCACTTAAGCACATCTTTGTCATTTCCAATTATCATAACCATATGTGCTTAGGAGTTATCTTTATCAATTCTTTTCCATCAGACATCCTAGAAAATAACTTTATATTTTAAAGGGTATATCTTTATAAATCACAAACATAAATTGCTAGTGCTACAAACCGTCATACCCTAATATTATATCCATATTTTCACCACACTTAAGAGTAGTGAATAACTGGTTCAAGAAATCATCTTTGAATATTTTTAAATAAGTAGGGTGGTTAGGATTCACCTATTAGTGAATTATGAGTAAAAGAATTTACCATTTTAAGAACCTTAATTATTAAACCATTTTATATAATGATTGCTATAAAGTAATAAATATGGTTATACCCTAAGCATATCTTTAGCTATATTAAACCCTTACCATTACACTCATAAAGAGGAAATAAAAATCATTTTATAAGTTCTCAATATATATAAGGCAAATATCTAAAACCCTAAGTGATAAATATTGCACTCAATAAAATAGTTTCCTATTAGTTCAAAATTTATAAGAAAATCAAGAAAGGTATCAACACCACTTAGTTTCTAATATTCCTGCATTATTTAATGTGCTTTATAAAAAGTCTGGATGTTTAAATCATTATAAAAAATCATATTTGAAAAGGTTTAATGAAAACAGAAAATAAAAGGGTTTTGCTTAATAAAAACTGGAACCAGAGCAGCAACCCAGGCCGTCCCATGTCTTTCCTTTCTTTCCCTGTCGCTCACACGCGTTCCACCGAAGCCCAGTAGCAGCCCAACAACTGGCCCGACCTGTCTTTCTCTCTGGCTGAATAGTGGGACCGTAGAGGGATTGCGGAGCAAATCAGAAGAACGCCAGGGGGTTTTCCGGAAAATGCCATCGTCGTCTTCCTTGTCGACTAGAAGCAGCTCGCTGGCGAGTGCTCTGCCGTACGCCATCGATGCGCTACGATTCGTGCAGCCACCAACGTCACCCTAGGGGATAAGAACGCCACCGCAACACTCATTCTCATCCTCATCCTCTCCTTTTCGCCACTCTCTTACTCTCTGTTTTCTCTTGAGGTCAAATACCTAGCTCACTGAACCACACATAGTCGTCGGTGGAGGTCGTCCTGGAGTCCATGGAGTGGTCGAGGAGAAGCGTGGCGTCACCCTCTTCATTTTATGATGCTCAATCGAGTTAGGGGAGTTCCAAATCGATGCAATCGATCCACTTCCTTTCTCCGGTGATCATCGGAATTCGTGAAGAATAGCCCATTGTCACATCCCAAGATTTTCCAAATCTTGTAATGTGAAAATAAATGAATAAAATAAAACTTTGTTTGATTTTCAGGGCCAGAAGAAACTTTTTGAATTTAAATGGAACTTCAAACCTATTTGGATTAAATAAAATCCTAAAGGGATTTAAAAGGTTAAACATTTAAATAGAGGAAATAAAATATTTTGGAATTACTATTTTGAATCTTTTAAATAAAAGGATTTAGTTTCCAAAAGAAAAGGAAAGATTTAAAAATAAGAAATTATTTTATAGAGCCAAATTAAACCTTGGCCAAGCTTTTGAAAAAAAACATTTTGTTTTGATAAAAATAGTAAAGGGTTATTTAAATAAAATAATAAGGATTTAATATCCAAGTTTTGTTAATAAAGGTTTTACTATTTTCCAAAACCTCAAAACTTGTTTTACTTGAAATAAGTTTTCCAAATATTTTGTATTTTCAAATAAGACCTACTGATTTGGTTTTGAAAATATTTAGATTTCAAATAGAGATTTTATTAATAAAATCAAACCCTATTTGAATAATAAACCATGGTCCATTTTATTTAATTAATGACTGGAACCTAAAATGATTTAAAATATTATATCATTTTGGACTTTCGTTTATGTGTTAAATAGAACCAAATTCAAATGAAAAGTTTGATGAATGTTTGATTTGTTTTGTTTGTTTGAATTGTTGTTTGGTTTTCAAAACAGAAAATGAGAACAGAAAAGGAAAAACAATTTGGAAAAAAAAAATAGGAAATGTACTCAGCCCAACCCAGCAGCCCAACAGGCCCAGCAAACCAGCCCAGCTCCCCTCCCGAAGAAAAACGTTTCATACTCATTTTCGAACCCATGCAGAGACTGACCGGTGGACCCTCCTCCCCTCTCTCACTCCGACCAGACCCCAATTACAGCTCACCCTTCTTCCTCCTCGCTTGGCCGCTGTTTGCCTTTGAAAGCAATTCAATAACGCCAGCGCCTTAACCTCGCCAGTATCACGCTATTAATCGCCAGTGTCTCCTCCTCCTTTCCCCTCACACGCCACTCTCTCTCTGCCCTGAGGCTGCCTCAATTTGGCTTGACACTCCCTCTGTTCCGACGATGCTTCGGTGACGATTCCGGTGACTCAGCGCCGCCCCTTGTATCATTGACCAGGCACCCAGACTTCCCACTCCCAGACGCATCTCCCGGTACCCTCCGTTCGACCGCGGGCACCCCAGAGCGTCGACTACGACAAGCCTCCTAGCGCCACCGCGTCTGTCTTCAACTCCGGCAAGTGCCCAGGTAGATTCCAACCGCCCCTTCCCCTCTCATTCATGCACACACCTACACCGTGTCCTGCTGCATCTGACCAGACCCTTGTCCTGCCTTAGGCGTCTGGCGCGTCGCCTCGGCAACAACCAGAGAGCCGCCAGACGTTGCAAACTCCGGCGAGAATTGCGCAGACCCGGCGCCTTGACCCTAGGAGACCACGTCGAGCTTCCTCAGGCCTTTGCGAACGTGGTGAGCACTATCCCCTCCTCCCTCGCTTCCTATTTCACCAGCGCCATTGCCCGTACGCCGCCGCACAGCCTTGCCGCGATTAATGGCCAATTGTTTAGGTCCGTTAGATCTAGATCGGGCGAGCAAGATTAGATCACTTAAACGCGAAGGGGTACGCGTCCTGTGCTGAACGATCTAATTAGATCCAATGACTGCAACTACGCAATCCGGCCGAACCGGTATCGACCAGTGAAATAGCGACGCGTGGCCAGTTTTAGTTTAAACAGAAATTTGAAAACAGAATTGTCTGTGAATTTGAAAACACTATAACTTTACATCCACACGCCCAAAAATTACAAACTTTATACCGTTGGAATCAGTGGAACAAACCCTAGCCAACCATGCCTTTGGTTCAGCAAATAGTATCTGTTAGATTGGTTGATTATGCAGAAACATTTGTTTGCTTGTTTAGTTTAGAAAAATGATTCAAAAATGTTTTTTAGGTTAAAACCTTTGCAAATTAGTTTGTGGTGAGCTTACTGACCCTAGAAACCAATCAATGGATTTTAAAATGGTTTTTGTGAAAGTTTGGGAATAAAAACTTGATTTGGTCATTTCTAGCCATTTAAAAATAATGGTTTTGCTATGGAAATGGTTTTGGAGTAAAAACTTTGGGAAAATATCTTGGATCAAAACTACTGACCATAAACACCAAGTTTTGGGAAACAACAACTTATTTGATGGAACCACTTAAGGTTGTGGCATTGAGAAAAATGTTTTTCACCACATAAAATGATGAAAGGTTTTAAAAATGGTTCATGGACAAAACCCTTTTGCAAATGACTTTGCCACTTTGGAAAATGACCAATTTGGAACTTACAAAGTTTAGAAGCCTAGTGGAGACCATCTTTACAATTGAACCATCTCTTGCATGCCTACATGCATGACTTAGAAATCCATTATTTTATGTGTGTGAAATTGTTTGATTGACTTTGGTTTGGAATGCTAGTTGATATTATGTATGCTTGATTGATTGTAGTGAATTTAGCAAAGTGTGAGACTAGCAAGATCAAGGAGTGAACCAACATTCCCTACCAAAAAGGCAAGTTACACTATCATCTAAAGTCCTACTATTTTCATTATACTTAGTGGATTTTGAAAACATGCATGAAAATAATTTTATACTTATGCTATGCTAAATCCTAATAGGATACCCTGTACATTCCTTAGAGAAAACATTGTAGTTGTACATGCTTAGCCATGCTTTATTGGGAAAATAGATACATGTTGAGATTTTACAAAGTTGAGAAAAGGACTTGTGTTTTATATAATAAAACAAGGACTCAATGAACCACCTAGGTGGAGGATACTTTAAGTTTTGGAGAAGGTGGCAACAAAAGGAACCATGTCTATGGTGATCTCTTTGTGTTGTGCTCCAAAAGAAAACCCACCTAGGAAACTTAGAGATTGAACATGTTTCTCCAATTGTGGCTTTCGTGTGCAACCACATGCTATTATGGCTCTGGCTTAGTCAACTACATTGGGAAGACCCATGCATTGTCTTTAGTTTACTGGACATGGGGATCTGGAATGCTTCATGGGTGCTGAAGACAAGCTAGCAATGGTGTATGGGAGGACCCTTTGGAAAGACTTCGTCACATTCTCAATCTGCCAGTACTCCATCTTGGTGAGCACTAATCCAGTAGGCCACTGGTTGCAAAAGGATGGGATTGTGACATGTGGGTAAAGTGTACTCCTTCTGCAGAAGATAATAAAATCTAAGTACTTAGCCGTGTCCCCGGTTATGGACAATACTGAGCAACTAAAGTTTGAACTATGGGAGATCTCGACATTCCAACTTCTAAAATAAAAACTTGATGCACTTGGGGGTACCAAGGAATTCAAAGAGGTTTTGTTAAGCTTGATGCACTTGGGGTTACCAAGGAGCTCAAGAGATTTTGATGAAAACATGAATACTTGGGGTTACCAAGGAACTCATGAGAATTTATAAAACTTGATGCACTTTGGGGTTACCAAGGAGCTCAAGGGATTTTGAAAAGCACTTGAACACTTGAGTGTCTACCAAGGAGTTCAAGGGATTCTTGGAAAAGAGATTTGACAAAGGACCAAAACCATTTTGAAAAGATAGGATAAAATATTGCTTTATGCAAATGAGCCTAAAGCCCTACTTAGCCAAATATGCATGTATTGATAGGATCCACTCATATTATACATAGAAGTGAAGCTTGCCAATACAATTCAAATGTATTGACCCTTGTGGCTGTAACTTGTAATGTTGCAGGTTTGATTGATTTTAGTGAAGATTGTTTGATTAGGATTACAAAGTCTACCAACATCTACTGTGGCACTTTGAAGATGAAGGACCCCATGATTATAGTTATTCCGCTGCAATGTAATGTAATAGCCAAATGAGCTATGTATTGATGTAATAAAATTATGTTATTCCTGGTTATAAAGTTATACTATGACCTTTGTTTCTTGATATTACATCTAAACTGTGGATGCTAGCTATTGATCCAGGGACTAGCATTGTAAACACAGGGGACACCACCTTATGTTGTATAAAGGTTGGGTCACTCCCTCCACACCCATCTCCGGTCACCATCTTCGACATGGACCACATGGCTGCACTCAGGGTACACTCACGCATCTCTGGCCCTATTATCGTTTCCTAATTTCTCCTCTAGCGAGAGTTCGTCGTGCGGCCAGAGAGCGCCGTCGTATTTTAGTTCGCCGGAGTTGCCACCATGGTTCTGAGCGCCGGGATAGCATCCTATTCGACTCACCTCATCAAGATGCGTCGAACCCACACTTTAGATTGAATCCTCGTGCCATATTTTGGCGTCACCGTCTTGTTCCGATGAGGTGACGTCAAACTCCGACGAGGAGATGTCATGATTGACCTAGTTCAGCTAGTTTGACCAGTCTTTGCCCATGTGGCATGTGACATGGCCCTGGGCCCATTTGTCATCCTCTGTGAGTAGAAGCAAGGCCAGTAACTAATCTAACATGAGGGGTGATGTGGCCACTGGCCCACTGGTCAGTGACCTTGGGTAGGTTTAGATTCGGTACAAAAAAGTATTTCCTGTTTAATAAATTTATGAAACAATATAAATTCAAATATCAATCTGCCAAAAAATGAAATAAAATGATTAAATCTTGTTTAATTAATAACTTTTGTTTTGTAATTCAGAAAAATGTGTATAATATATGAAAATTTGTAGAAATATAAAATCTATAACTTAAAACTATTATCAAACATTATTGTGTTAACAATTTAAATAATTATTATTTAATAAAGATTTTATAAGTAATAAAACTTTGATAATTCAAAATTTAATAATAGTAAATGTTAAAAATATAAATAAAATACCAAAAATCTTAGAAAAATAAGAACTATAATTCAACTCTATAAGCATACATTATTATTTCACTTAATTAAATATTTGTTATTTATTAAGTATTTATAAAGTAATAAATCTTATAAAAATCATATCTTGTTATTTATAAATCACAAAAATAACTGTAATATATCAAAATGATCACAAAAATAATATCTACATGTTAAAAATATAAAATCTCCGAGAATAATTTGTAATGAGATAAAACCTATTCCTTTACTTTAACCATAAGTTTATAAACAAATCAAAACCCTATAGTGAACCATAAGTAGTTAAGTAATATTACTTCCTTGTTTACAAACTATAACCACTCATCTATAAAAAGGTAAATGATTCTATTCCACTATACAATTATGAAACCAATACTCAAATAGAAGTAATGCCATTCTTAAGTAACTTTAAGGAAACAATATGAAGTGAACAAGATACAAGTATCATAAGTAATACACCATAAGTCCATCTATGTCTTTAAAGTTAACTTTAGTCTATAATACTTTAAATACTCTGCAAAAGACTTTGTTATGTGTTTTATAGTTAACTTTGGTCTATTTTAACTAAGACCTAAAGCATCTCAATATCAAACTGACCAAGCTAAAAACCAAGATAGATAAGTCTCAAATACTACTAATATCATTATTTAAATGGAGTAATTCTTTCTTACTTAAAGGCTATAACTAGAAAGAACACCTAATAAGATTAACTTAAAGTTTAAATACTTCCGCTTAGCTAAGTAAGATTTTCTTCAAAAGTTATTTTTTAAGATACATTATAAAGCAAGACATAAGCATTTCCCTGAAAGATCTAAATGATGAACAAACCTTATATACATAGTCTTCAGATTCATTTTCCACTTGAGTATTCTATTATTGTGTGTGCTTTATTATACTCACATGTTGTTTCACATACACCCACAAGCCTTAACAAGAAGCACCAATGTGAAATTTATCTAAAAGTACAACACATTCCAAAGAAATCATTTCCAGTTTCCAAACCCTAGAACAACATTATCCCCGGGATTCGCGTTTATCAAGTGCATTACATTACTTATGCATAATAACATCTTTCTTCTTTAAACATTAGTCCTTACCGGACCAACGATGCTGATTTCAGATATTGGATCTTATATTGTCTTGAAGACCGTGAGTGCATAATCTTGCAATCACAAAAGGCAAGTTCACACTTGCTCATGTCCTTTGGTTATTTTCTGTAAAGTACTTTACAAATCCAGTATTGTCATCACCTACATTTGAAAAAGGTCCGAAAACACTATTTTCATAATAATATGATTATAGGTTAATTACCATGAGGTAATAACCTACTATGAAAGTTCCGGTGGTAAAGGAACATATTATCTAGGACTTAACAACCAATGTCGCCAGTGATTCTTGCGCCGTATATTACGCGTTAACCATGAGATTTGGAATGGGACGGAGAAGTCAGCTGTATCCTTTTCCCTTCGTATGGAGGCAAGACTATCTTAACGTGACGTTGTGATTCCTTGTGTGTATCCAACATATGGGTGGGCACCCTTAGGCCTCGTGTTTTTGATGTCTAGATTATCTATGAGTGGCTGCCAGGGGTTTAGCCGGACCTATAAGGTACTTACCTAGGCATCACCAGCTCATAGAGTCTTCGGGACTCATCAGGGTTTTAGCCTGCCCGAAAGGGGGCTTAACGGAGGTGAACCAGCCCCGAAGGATCGTGCAGACATATGGGGTCGTGGAGAGGGCAGTAATTGGCTTGGATTTTAGGCTGGGCCTCAAACCAAGGAAGTTTGAACGGGGACATACTCCCGGCCGTGCAAAAAAGCTTAAGATCCCTAATGGGTAAAGTGATGCACCTCTGTAGAGTGTAAGAACTATAACTTGTTACTCCCTGTTCCGGGAAGGAGCTGCGAACGCGACGGGAAAGGAACTCCATGAAAGTTCTGGTAAACCCGTGAAGGCTGACAAACATAGATTTTCAGAATAAAAGCAACCTTTGAAGAAATGTTTATGAAAACCTGCATTGCCTACGACCTACGGTCCGTGGCTATAGATATAGTGCATCAAACACTCCTTTTCTAGTGAACTTGCTGAGTATGCTCGTACTCAATGTATCTTCTTAACCCTTGCTAGGTTCTAAAGCCAGTACAAACGATGTCTACATCAAGTTATGCTCCAGGAATCTTCATCAACAGCTCAAGTATTAAATGAAGTCAATAAAGTCAACATATACAACAACTCAAGTGAAGACGAAGTTACTAATTAGTTAGGAATATAATCTCTAGCCATAGAACCCATTTATGTAGTGTATTGCAATAGCAGCAATGCCAGACCAATAGTTCAGATACTAGTCTTATTAGTATGTTAGTCTTTGAGTTGTTTATTTTTAATTCTTCTTTCTAAGAAGTTTCTTTCTCTCTCTTTAACCTAGAGTGTTCTCTGGATCTTGTGTAAAGAGTTGAGTTGTAACCTATAGTCATGTCTTGGACCTGTTGTGTTTCTGTTGTACCACTCTGAGGGATGTAATACTAGTGAACGGTGTTTCATTGGTGTTATGTCCATGAATATAGTGTACTACATCATGCGTTGGTATCTTTGGGTCTCCATGGTGGTATCGAACATATGCTTTGACCTTAGGATTAAAACCCTTTTAGGAAGATCTGTAGGTTGGATAGTGACTATAGGATCCATATTATCTAAACCAAATATTCATATGACTTGTGATGAGTATCCACTTGACGATAATCTTGTCATACCTAAGTCAGATGCTTAAGTCATTCTTTATTAGGAGTAATTAATTTATCTTTTCTCAGTATTGTGTTAGTTAGTGTCTTCCGAAGGAGACATAAACCACCAAGATACTGTAGGAAAGCCAATTGGTCACAATAGAATAGGATCAAGTGGAAGATATCAATTGAAGTAGTCTTAATGGTGTAGCCTAACCCTAGAATTCATGTAAGACAGTGGAATCTTATGGTTTGTTGATAACCAAATACAACATGATGAATATCATTAGGATAAATGTTGATGTAATGTGTAACATCCCTAAAATCATAATTTCAAAGTTTGCATATCATTCATGCATGCATATAGATTTGAGATCAAATTTCAAACTCATTTCAGAAAAACAGAAGCACATGGTGCTATGATTTTATGTGAGCAGGTTTAAAATCAAATGGCTATCCCCATTTGAGAGTTTGAATGATTTTAAACCTAACTTGTTTGTCTTCCTCATAGAAAGGATTGAGTGAGGTTTTGGACCAAGATTTGCAAATTGGAAATAAATTCAAAAACCATTTCTCAAATTTTGCAAACCAAGTGCCAAGTCTCTGATATTTTGTTCTCCAAGCTTGACCAAGCCTTTGCAAAGCAACCCCATGATTTTATGACTATATTTGAGACTACTGCTCACTGCAAAAATCCCAAGAAGATTTGAATTCAAATGAAACTTGAAATCATTTGAAAATCAATTCAGAAAATTGAAACAGAAAAAGAAAAGGAGAAAGAATTAGAAAGCGGTAGCGAGATTCCCTTCACGAACAGGCCCAGCTAGCCCACCCAGACCATTTCTTTCTCTCAAGACGCGCCAACAGACCCAGAACGTGACGACCAGGACCCCACCTCCTCTTGGCGTTTGTTGTGACGGCGGGCCCTCTCCACGCCGCCGTCTTCCCCGATTCAGCGACGAACTCCGCTGTTCTTTGCACTGATTTCGCGAGGTTAAATTGCATTGATGCAGCAAGCGTTTCTTGTCGAGCCTCTGGCTATAAAATCCCCACACCCTCGCGACCATTTCCCCTCAAACAATTTCGCCTTCACGCCACCAGGCTGCCCACAACTTGCACGCCGCCACCGCTGTTCCGACGACTGCGCCGACGAATTCCGGTGAGCCCCGTGTTCCCCTCTGTCTCTAGTTCATACTATCAAGGTCAGCGAGTCTTTGCGCACCTACTGACACTCCCCATTTGCCCTCGCATGACCCGTAGCTCCAGCAACATCGACGACCGGCTGCCACCGTTCTCTGCACGAACTCCGGCGACCTCCCTCCGTAAGTAGCCACCGCCCCTTGCCCTCTGACTGATACACCTAGAATCTCCATCGTTGTGTGCATCTAACAGTACCCCTATTTTGGCTTAGCGCGACGAGGAACCTTGCCAACGTCGATGACTGACCGTGCCCAACGCATTCGCAAACTCCGGCGAGGAATCTCCGACGACCCCGTGCACCCCTCGACAAACCATCGCCACCTTGAGCATCGGCAGCATTCTGCGGTTCTGGTAAGAGCCTCCTTTCTTCCCCGGGCGACCTAGAACGCCAGCACCACCGCTAATCGACGCTTGGCCATTACCGCTAGCGCTGCCGTTTCGGTTAGAAGTTTTTAGCCGAGATCCAGATCCACAGAGAAATAGTTCACTTAACGAAGGGGTATGGATAGATCTGAGCCGTGCAGTGATAGTTAGATCCAACGGCACGGAAGGGTGATCCGGTGCGAACCGGTACGCACCAATAGAAACTTTACGCGTGTCTAGGGTTGGATTCAAAAATAGAATTCAAATCAGATTTAGATCCAATTTTCCAAGGGCTATAACTTGAGATTCCCACGTTAGATTTTTGCAAATTTTATACCGTTGGAATCAGTGAGTCAAGCCCTTTCTGAATCTGCAATGTGTTTAACAAAAAGTTTCTGTTAAAATGACTTTGTATGCAGAAACTTATTTAGGATCATTTTGAGTATAAAAATTGTTTAGTAATTGGTTTTAGTGCTAAATAAGTTTAGTTAGCAAGTTTTTGACTTGGTTATGCTTCTGTGTCATGCACTTGCTTGGTGGGTTTTCAAAAATCATCACTTAGCATTTTCTTGCATGCATGCATTCATATTTTTGTTTGTATATAAATTGTGTGTAATTGTGTGCTACAAATTTTTTGTGTAGATTTTGCTAGTGACTGTGATTGTGAAGAGTGCTACTCTCCCCATTACCAAGGCAAGTGATACTTCATGATATTTCCATTCCCTTTATTTTGAATAAGCATTAGATTTATTTTTGCTAAGTCTTGCATGCTACTTTTGCCAAATGCTATGTTGGGAAATCCTATGTAGTTGTAGAAATGTAGAATTGTTAGGGAATTTCCTAAGTTAAGTTACTATGCCATGCTTAGCCTAGCTAGTAGAAAACAAGGGTTGGTAAAGTATGTACATGCTATGATGAAAATAATTCTAAGTCTTTTGGACTTATGCTTTTCTTAATAAAACAACTAAGTCAATGAACCTCCTGGGTGGAATGGGACTTGAATGGTGGTTTTTGGTTGAGTGGTTACACACGGCCATGGATATGGCTTGTGTATCTCACTTGTGGTATGCCACCCAGGCATAAAGGGATTTGGAGGCCAAGTGTTGAGAAGCTTTTAGTGCAGCCACTTGGCAATATGTGCTCTGCCTTGATCATATAGGTTGCTAGAACTTAGTCATTTGGACAGTTGGTGGTAGTGGGATGATAGGTTGGAACGCGTCCATTTGGCTAAGGGAAGGCTTCTGAAAGGTCCTGTCTTGGGAAACCAAGTCTGGTGGGGAAAGTGCACAACCTCTACAGATGGAAAATCTAAGTACTTAACCAAGTCCATGGCAATGGACAACTTGAGCATCAAGACATGGAAGCTACAAGAATCTCATCACTCCAACTTCTAAGTAAAACTTGTGGGTGAACAAGGGTAAAGGACCCCAATGTCTATTGGTGGTTTCTTGGGAAAGTTTTTGACAAAGAAAAACTTAGTGATTTCAACTAATAGGAAAAAAACCTATTTTGAGCAAAGCAAGCCAAGCTACACTTAGCCAAAAAAGCATATAGTAATATAGTCCACTTAAAATTTACTAAGGTATCACTTGCCAATACTATTCCAAAGTATTGACCCACTGTGGCTGTAACTTGTGATGTTGCAAGTTACTCCGATGATGAGTAGGAGTCATGAGTCTACACTCAACATGCTTGCCTGTGGCACATGAAGATGAAGACTTAAGTTTATTTACTTATTCCAAAAACTCTTGTATTAGGCCTATGGCCCTGAGTTGTAAAAGACTATGTTTTATCTCTAGAATGAATGTAATAAATGACCTTTGTATCTGTGTACTTCATCTTAAACTGTGGATGCTAGCAATGATCCAGGGACTAGCATTGCAATCACAGGGATCCTTTTCCTTTACAAAGGAGGGATCTTACAGATGGTATCAAAGCACCGTGTTGCCTGTAGGATTATGACCCTAGGATTGGAAACCACTAAGGAAAAAATTTCAACTACTTCTACACTTGTCTATTCTTCTCGTAAACTTTTCTAATCTTCTCATTCTCCTCTCTATTTGTAGATGAACTCCATCAACGAAGCCGTGAAGAAAGGACCACTCATGACCATGACCTTGGAGTGTGAAACTGAGTTTCCCAAAATTCTCAAGGACCTCATGGTGGCAATGGAAGCACATGGTGCAGCTGTGTACAAAGGCTTTCCAGTAATGGATGAAGGAGTGGAGTACCGGTGGGTGCAACTTCACTTGTACAAAAACAAGGAAGACAACCACAAAGAAAGAGGATTCTGCATGTACACCAACACTGTGATGCACACCACATTATTTGAGTCAGCAAGAGAAGCAGCTTGGAGGACTATCAAAGAACTCAGTGCTAGAGTCAAGTGTAGAATGCTCAACCTCCAAAAAGACTTAGAGAAAGAGAAGGAACATACCCAAGAGTTGGAAGCCACCAACCAAACCTTAAGAGGAGATATTATAGACTTAGTGATGGAATCATGTGAGCAAGATAGGCTGATTGCCTCTAGGAACATTGTGTTAGCCAACAGATCCAGTGAGATAGGATTGTAAACGCACTTTGTTAGTTGGACCACCACCTAACACCTTATTTTCCAAAATGATACCTTAAATAAGTTTGGACCTTGATTGATGTAATGGATTCATGTATGCATGACTTGTGTAATTTTGTGTTCCAAGGTTATGTATGAAATGTTTGTCTTGTTCTATCTTAAATTGTGTTGTCCTAACTTTTCAATCTTATAAATAGATGCCTATTACCATCAGCACTGTTGAGGAGTTCCAGGTTACCCGTTTTGGTCCTCATATCGTTGAGCTTACCACTTTGCTCAATCTCCCTCTTCCCACCATCATGGTGCATCCACTCACCAAGTTCGAGAGGAAGGACCTCTGGGGCTTCAAGGTGAACCAGCCCGACGCCTTTAGAGCCTACTACGGAGGCCATCGTCTTCAAGCTTATGCATGATGACAAGGAGAGAGGCATGGAGGTAGTCATGCAGGACCTGATAGGACGTCTGCTAGGCCGTCACTCCCGACAGGTTAGGGGCACCCACTTCCACGTCTTCGGAAGACGTGATGATGATGGAGAGTCCATCGACTTTGAGGACGACTCGAGGGACGCAGCAGAGCCGATACGTCTCTATCTCCAGGACTTAGAGTCACTTATTAGGCACGTGGACACGGACATGAAAAATGTCATGCTCAGTAATGACGAGCTCCAGGTGCAGCTTCACGAGAAGGACAAGCTTTTCGCTCAGCAGGACGAGATAGTCAAGGAAATGGAGGCGAAGTTCGAGACCCAGGACCGGAAGTTCAAGAGTCAGGAGAAACGCGTCCAGGATAGGAACAAGAAGATCCGGACATGACCAAGAACTGAAGTCCAAGGATTTCGAGCTAGAGCAGCAGATGGTGATAGAGAGGCTTCCCGAAGAGGGCTCTCAAGACCAAGATCGAGTCCTTGACCACTACCATTGAGGAGAACAAGACCGCGATGGAGAACACAGGTCTTACTTTTGTCGAGGAGGAGATTGATGCTGATGAGTAGACTTGGCTACTCGTTTATCTTTTATTATCATACTCGTTATTTGTGAACTTGTTATTGGACCATCCGACATGTGGATGGCTTGCCACTTGTGTGTTTTACTTTGAGAACTTGTTATTCTGTTGTTGAACTTTTATCTTTGTGTTGCATGCTTTGTGATTGCTTATGTGATGTATTGTGCATAAAAACATCTATGGGTATCTCATTCTTATCTCTATTTGAACATACCACAGATGCCTCCCCGTCGCGCAAACCCCAACCCCAACAACATCACCCCGGAAATGCAGCAAATGATGAATGCGCAAACACAGCTTATGCAGATGATGACAACATTCATCCAAAACCAGAATAACAACAACAATAATAACAACAACAACAACAACAACAACCCTCCGGGCTTCGATATGCTCACCAGATTTCTGCTTTTGAGGCCAGCTAAGTTCTCGGGGACGACTGATCCCATGGTGGCCAATGATTGGCTACGTTCTGTAAACAAGGACTTAGTGACCGTATTGCACGGACACCGAAAAGGTCGATTTGCAAAGACATCTCACTGGAAGGGCCACCGCCACTTGGTGGGACAACTTCCAAATCACCACTCCTATAGATGAGGTGACTTGGGCTATCTTTGAAGATGGCTCAAGATCGCTTCATATCTCATCGGAATGATGAGCCTGAAAAGAAGGAGTTTCACAACCTGAAGCGGCCACACCGAGCTGGCTGAATATATAGAAGAGTTGAACAATCTGGCGCGTTATGCACCGGATGAGGTTGACATGATGCCAAAAGAAAGGAAAAGTTTCGGAAGGCTTGAATGATGAGCTGAATCAGAATCGCTGTGGCATATGTTCCCACTTATATCCCGCTCTGTGACAAGGCTGCTATATTGGAGATCAAAATGAAGCAAGTCGAGAGTAGAAAGAGAAAGCACCGACAAGCACAGCTGGATCGTCTCACAAACGATCTCACTATGATGATGGCGCTCAGATCCCATAAGCATGGGAAATTCAACAAGCACCACAACCACAACCGTCATGACAACAAGCATCACCGATCATGACAATGACAAGTACAAGAACCACAAGAGTGGACACAAGAGCCACCATAGTGGGAATGGTAGTGGAAGTGGAAGTCACTGCTAAAAGAGACATCGGTCAAAGTTGAATGCTTCAAATGCAAGAAGATGGGACACTATGCAAATGAGTGCCCCAAAAGAAAGTTGAAGGACCTGTCAAGCCCAATCCTTTCCAGAAGGTCGTGAACCACATTAATGTGGAGGAGGTCTATGAGGAGCCTTGCTGGTAAGTTCAGACTCAATTCCATTCCAGCATTTGTACTCTTTGATCTGGTGCATCTCATTCATTCATATCAAGAGCATTTGTTGAAAGAAATGAACTACCGGTAGAAACTATTGGGTGTACTATAAAAGTAAGTTCTCTGGTGGAGAAATGATAGTGAATTCAGGATGCCATGACCTAGTCATAGAATTCGGAAGTATAAGTTTCCGTTAACCTAATAATATTAAACTCCCAAGGTTTGGATGTCATTCGGGAATGGTGGATGACTAAGTACAAAGGAGTGATAGATTGTGCCAGCCATCTTGTCTCACTCACAACTCCGGATAATAAAAGGATCAGATTCAAGACTAGCTTTGGAGCAAAAGGAGTATGCTTAATTCTCTTAAGGGGTTAGCATGGACAAGGTGCCAATTAGTGCGAGATCCGGATGTATTCCCGGAAGAATTGCAGTGAATGCCACCAGATAGAGATGTGGAGTTTCGATAGATTTGGTACCGTGTTCGGACCAATAGCAAAGAGACCATACAAAATGTCAGTTGATGAACTGAAAGAGCTCAAGAAGCAACTAGGAGAACAGTTGCAGAAAGGATTCATTCAACCAAGTTCTTCATCTTGGGGAGCCCCAGTTTTGTTCGTGGAGAAGAAAGATAGAAGCCAAAGGTTATGCATAGATTACCGTTCACTCAATGAGGTAACTATCAAGAACAAATATCCTTTGCCTAGAATCAATGACTTGTTTGATCAGCTAGAGGGAGCATGTGTGTTCTCGAAGATTGATCTTCGGTCAGGCTATTTTCAACTCAAGATAAGAGAGCAAGACATACCTAAAACAGCATTCACCACAAGGTATGGATTGTATGAGTATACCGTAATGCCTTTCGGCTTAACCAATGCTCCAGCCTACTTCATGAATATGATGAACAAGGTGTTCATGGAATTTCTTGACAAGTTCGTTGTCGTTTTCATCGATGACATCTTAGTCTACTCCAAGAGCAAAGAAGAACATGAAGGACACTTGCGCTTGATACTTGAGAAGTTAAGAGAGCATAAACTTTATGCCAAATTCAGCAAGTGTGAGTTCTGGTTAGAAGAAGTTGGTTTTCTTGGTCATGTTATGACAAAGGATGGTGTAGCAGTTGATCCTGCTAAGGTTTCAGCTGTGACGGAATGGGAATCTCCCAAGAATGTAAAAGAAGTTCGCAGTTTCCTTGGCTTAGCGGGTTACTACAGAAGGTTCATCGAGAATTTCTCTAAAGTGGCTAAGCCCATGACTGAATTGTTAAAGAAAGACAAGAAGTTTGCTTGGTCTGAAGGCTGTGAAGTCAGCTTTCAAGAATTGAAGAAGAGACTTGTGACAGCACCGGTTCTATGTTTGCCAGATTTGGAAAAGGATTTCCAAGTATATTGTGATGCGTCTCATCAAGGTTTGGGTGCCGTACTTATGCAAGACGGTAAAGTTGTGGCCTATGCCTCGAGACAACTCAAAACTCATGAAGTAAACTATCCTACTCATGATTTAGAGTTAGCCTCTGTCGTCCATGCACTCAAAACATGGAGACATTACCTTTTGGGAAAGCGTTGTGAAGTGTTCACCGATCACAAGAGTTTGAAGTATATCTTCACCCAGAAGGAAATCAATATGAGACAAAGAAGATGGTTAGAGCTTATCAAGGACTATGACTTAAGTTTGCAATACCATCCCAACAAATTGTGTGCCCAATTCAAAGAACTCAGATTGGAGATCGTGCCAGAAGGACATCTCATGTCTTTAGATGTTCAACCCACTTTGTTGGACAAGGTTCGAGAGGCTCAAAAGACTGATAAGGAAATTGAAGAGATTAAGGAAAAGATTAGCCAGGGGAAAGCTAAGAATTTCCATGTAGACGAACAAGGTACTTTATGGCACGGGAACGATTCATGTTCAAGAAGATCCGGAGATGCGGAAACTGATCCTGCAAGAAGCCCACAACTCTCCGTATTCTATTCACCCGGGAAATACTAAAATGTACATGGACATGAAGGAAAGATTTTGGTGGAACAATCTCAAGAGAGACATCGCCGAACATATTGCTTTGTGTGATGTGTGTAGTAGAGTAAAAGCGGAGCATCAGAAACCAGCAGGTTTGCTTCAACCACTACCTATTCCTGATTGGAAATGGGACAAGATTGGTATGGATTTCATTACCGGATTACCAAGGACTAGATCAGGATATGATTCCATATGGGTAGTAGTGGATCGCTTAACTAAAGTGGCCCATTTCATACCCGTGAAGACAACTTATACAAGTGCCAAGTTAGCCAAGATCTACATGAGTAGAATTGTATGCCTTCACGGTGTGCCTAAGAGTATTGTGTCCGATAGGGGAACCCAATTCACTTCCCATTTTTGGAGACAGCTACATGAGTCATTGGGAACGAGGTTGGAATTCAAGATCGCTTTCATCCTCAAACCGATGGACAAACAGAAAGGACTAATCAAATTCTGGAAGACATGTTGAGGGCATGTGCCCTAGATTATGGAGCAAGTTGGGATGAAAGTCTGCCTTACGCAGAATTTTCTTATAACAACAGCTATCAAGCCAGTATTGAGATGGCATCGTTTGAGTTTCTCTACGGAAGAAAATCTACCACCCCATTGTTATGGAATGGTGTGGGAGAAAGAAGTTTATTCGGGCCAGATCTTATCAAAGAAGCCGAAGAGAAAGTCAAATTGGTTATGGAAAGGTTGAAGATAGCACAGTCCCGATAGAAAAGCTACGCAGATCCTAAGCGTAGAGAAGTCATCTACGAAGTTGGTGATAGAGCCTATCTTAGAGTATCACCACTCCGTGGAGTGAAAAGATTCGGAGTCAAAGGAAAGTTGGCACCAAGATATGTTGGGCCATTCAAGATTCTGAGTCGCAAAGGAGAAGTTGCTTATAAAATTGAACTACCAGCATCTCTATCAGCAGTCCATAATGTGTTTCATGTGAGTCAGCTTAAGAAATGTCACCCAGAAATGGAAGAAACTTCTTTGAAGGATACCATACCTTTGGAAGAAGTTCAACTAGAAAGTGATCTCACTTATGAAGAAAAGCCTATCAAGATACTTGAGACTGCAGAAAGAGTCACAAGGACAAAGACTATCAAGTTTTGCAAAGAGCAATGGAATCATCATTCCGAGGAGGAAGCAACATGGGAAAGAGAAGATGATCTTCGGAAAGACCACCCTCACCTATTTGCTAGCCAATCCGAATCTCGAGGGCGAGATTCACCTTAAGGCGGTTAGATTTGTAACATCCCTAAAATCATAATTTCAAAGTTTGCATATCATTCATGCATGCATATAGATTTGAGATCAAATTTCAAACTCATTTCAGAAAAACGGAAGCACATGGTGCTATGATTTTATGTGAGCAGATTTAAAATCAAATGGCTATCCCCATTTGAGAGTTTGAATGATTTTAAACCTAACTTGTTTGTCTTCCTCATAGAAAGGATTGAGTGAGGTTTTGGACCAAGATTTGCAAATTGGAAATAAATTCAAAAACCATTTCTCAAATTTTGCAAACCAAGTGCCAAGTCTCTGATATTTTGTTCTCCAAGCTTGACCAAGCCTTTGCAAAGCAACCCCATGATTTTATGACTATATTTGAGACTACTGCTCACTGCAAAAATCCCAAGAAGATTTGAATTCAAATGAAACTTGAAATCATTTGAAAATCAATTCAGAAAATTGAAACAGAAAAAGAAAAGGAGAAAGAATTAGAAACGGCCCCCAGATTCCAGCCAGAATTCCACAGGCCCAGCTAGCCCACCCGGGCCATTTCTTTCTCTCAGACGCATGATCCGTAGCTCAAAGAACGTCGACGACCAGCCGCCACTTCTCTGCACGAACTCGCGACCTCCCTCCGTAAGTAGCCACCGCCTTGCCCTCCGATCAAACACCTAGAATCTCCATCACAGCGATCTAAAGACTATTTTGGCTTGGCGCGACGAGGAACCTCGCCAACATCGATGACTGACCGTGCCCGACGCATTCGCAAACTCCGGCGAGGAATCTCCGACGACCCCGTGCGCCCCTCGACAAACCATCGCCACCTTGAGCATCAGCAGCATTCTGCGGTTCTGGTAAGCGCCTCCTTTCTTCCCCGGGCGACCTAGAACGCCAAAGACCACCGCTTAATCGACGCGGCGCCAGCCGCCATTAGCGCCATTGCGTTCGTTAGAAGTTTTTTAGCCGATCGAGATCCAGATCACAGAAATAGTTCACTTAACGAAGGGGTATGGATAGATCTGAGCCGTGCAGCGATAGTTAGATCCAACGACACGGAAGGGTGATCCGGTGCGAACCGGTACGCACCAATAGAAACTTGACGCGTGTCTAGGGTTGGATTCAAAAATAGAATTCAAATCAGATTTAGATCCAATTTTCAAAGGGCTATAACTTGAGATTCCCAATGCTAGATTTTTGCAAATTTTATACCGTTGGAATCAGTGAGTCAAGCCCTTTCTGAATCTGCAATGTGTTTAACAAAAAGTTTATGTTAAAATGACTTTGTATGCAGAAACTTATTTAGGATCATTTTGAGTATAGGAATTGTTTAGTAATTGGTTTTAGTGCTAAATAAGTTTAGTTAGCAAGTTTTTGACTTGGTTATGCTTCTGTGTCATGCACTTGCTTGGTGGGTTTTCAAAAATCATCACTTAGCATTTTCTTGCATGCATGCATTCATATTTTTGTTTGTATATAAATTGTGTGTAATTGTGTGCTACAAATTTTTTGTGTAGATTTTGCTAGTGACTGTGATTGTGAAGAGTGCTACTCTCCCCATTACCAAGGCAAGTGATACTTCATGATATTTCCATTCCCTTTATTTTGAATAAGCATTAGATTTATTTTTGCTAAGTCTTGCATGCTACTTTTGCCAAATGCTATGTTGGGAAATCCTATGTAGTTGTAGAAATGTAGAATTGTTAGGGAATTTCCTAAGTTAAGTTACTATGCCATGCTTAGCCTAGCTAATAGAAAACAAGGGTTGGTAAAGTATGTACATGCTATGATGAAAATAATTCTAAGTCTTTTGGACTTATGGTTTTCTTAATAAAACAACTAAGTCAATGAACCTCCTGGGTGGAATGGGACTTGAATGGTGGTTTTTGGTTGAGTGGTTACACAAGGCCATGGATATGGCTTGTGTATCTCACTTGTGGTATGCCACCCAGGCACAAAGGGATTTGGAGGCCAAGTGTTGAGAAGCTTTTAGTGCAGCCACTTGGCAATATGGGCTCTGCCTTGATCATATAGGTTGCTAGAACTTAGTCATTTGGACAGTTGGTGGTAGTGGGTGAAGGGTTTCGCAGCATAGTAAATCAAAATTTTCTACGAAAGCGAACAGAGGGAAAGCCAAGATCTAATCTAGGAGATGCAAACAACGAGAGATTGGATTAGATCTTCATACCCTTGAAGATTCAAGACAGTGAACGCTGGCCGGAACGTGGGTGATGTAGTCGTACTCGCTTCTCCTCCTCGCGATCCGATCCGATCTAGCACCACAAGTGGCGGTGCCTCCGTGAGATGCACACGTGCGGCACCTCGACGTCTCCTCCTTCCTCGGACCAGAAAGTATGGTGGAGAGATAGATTGGATCTACAGCACGACGGCGTGGTGTATCTGGTGGAGAATTTCTGCCGCAGGGCTTCGCCTACAAACAGTCGGGAGGGAGAGAGGAAGGGCAGCATGGCAACTGGGTTTGGAGGGAGATGTGTAAGGGTGTGTGAGAGGGGGCGCACCATCCCTCTATATATAGAGGGGGGTGCGGCCAGCCCTAGCCTCTCCTCCAAGCCTATCTCTAGTTTAAACAATTTAAACTCTCCCTTATCTAGAAATCCTATCTTATCTTATCTCTAGTTTAAACGATTTAAACTCTCTAGGATCGGCTGGGCCCTCTGGGGCCTTGTGCCCTGGCCCAATGCCAGGACACTCCCTCATAGGCCCATGCCCTCCCCCGGAAGGTGGGACCACGTTGGCCCCTTCCGGAAGGTTCTAGAAGCTTCCGCACAATACCGATTAACCCGGAACTATTCAACTCCAAAATTGCACGCTTATATGAATCTTATTCTCCGACCATTCCGAACCTCTCGTGATATCCCGGATCCCATCCGAGACTCAACAAAAATTCATAAACCAATTATCCAATCTATCCTAGCGCCGAGACACGTTATGTGTGACCGCTGGTTCGAGAATATGCGACATGATCTTCTATCAATAATCAACAGTGGGTCTGCAGGCACCCATATTGACTCCCACACATTCATCGATGATCATATCGGATGAACCACGATGCCAGGATTCAATCAATCCCATATATATATTCCCTTCGTCTCGCGATATTTTACTTGCCCGAGATTCGATCGTCGGTATCGTCATACCTAGTTCAATCTCGTTCATAGCAAGTACTTTACTGCTCGTAATCCGATATCACTTTGTGATCAACTCCTTAACCACATGCTTGCAAGCGGTGTTGATATCGATTACCGAGTGGGCCCGAAGTATATCTCTCCGACTTGGGAGGGACAAATCCCATCTCGATACATACAACCCAACAGATACTTTCCGATCACCTAAGAGACACCTTTATGATCACCCTCTCATAGGATGACATTTGGTGACCTCAAAGCTTTCTTCCGATACCAGGGAGTTGTATTATCTCATGGTCTAAGGAATACAATATTTGACATAAGAAAAACTTCGCAAAGACGAACACGATGACACGATCTAATTGCTTCGCTTAGTTTGGGTCTATCCACCATATCATTCTCCAACGATATGATCTCATTATCAATTGACAACTCATGTCTATGGTTAGGAAACCTTAACCATCATTGATCAATGAGCTAGTCCATAGAGGCGTACTAGGGACACGGTGTTGTTCACAAACCACACAAGTATTAAAGTTTCCGCTTAATACAATTCTAGCATGGAATATAAACTTTATCATGAACAAGAATAATAATAACATCTTTATTATTGCCTCTAGGGCATAATTCCAACAGTCTCCCACTTGCACTAGAGTCAATAATCTAGTTTACATTTGGCAACAATCTTACACCCATGGCACTGAGGTGCTGATCATGTTTTACACGTGGAAGAGGTATAGTCAATGGATCTGCGACATTCAGATCTGTATGTACTTTGCTGATATTCAGATCTCCATCTTCTATATAATCTCGGATTATATGAAACTTGCGGTTGATATGCTTGGTCTTTGGATGATATCTTGGTTCCTTAGCGAGTGCTATGGCGCCTGTTGTCACACAATATCTCCAAAGGGTCCAATGCACTTGAACCACGCCAAGCTCGGATGAAGTTTCGATCCAAACTCCTTCACTTGACGCTGTGCAGCAGCCATGTATTCCGCTTTCATCAGAGATCCCGCGACCACGCTTTGCTTGCAGCTTCTCCACTCACAGCTCCTCCATTCAAAATATACATGTATCCTGCCGAGATTTAGCATCATCCTTGTCGGTGTCAAACTAGCATCGACATAACCTTTACGACGCTGTTCATCACCCCCATAGACTAAGAACATTTCTTTAGTCCTATTTAGGTACCTTAGGATGTTCTTTACGGCTGTCCAAAGGTTCCACTCGGATCACTTTTATATCTCGTCACAAACTAAGAGCATTGGACACATCCGGTCTAGTACACACATGGCATACATGATGGAACCTATGGCCGAGGCATAAGGCACTTTGCTCATAGCTTCCCGATCATTTCATCAGAAGGGACACGAGCCTTGCTCAATATCTTACTCGACAACATAGGCACGAACCTTTCAATGCCTTATCCATTCTGAACCTTTTCGTAACTTTGTCTAGGTATGTACCGCTTAAAGCTATCAGCGCCTTTGTCTATCTCTATAGATTTTGATGCCCAATATATAAGCAGCTTCACCTAGGTCTTTCATTGAAAAACACTTGTTCAAATAACTCTTCACATCGTTAAGCATGTTGATGTCATTTCCAATAATCAATATGTCATCCACATATAGTACCAGAAACGTCACCGAGCTCCCACTCACTTTCTTGTAGATGCAAGCTTCGTTGCAATTTGGAACAAATCCAAAGCTCTTGATCACTTGATCAAAACGAAGGTTCCAACTCCGAGATGCTTGCTTCAGTCCATAAATGGAACGCTGAAGTTTGCATACTTTATCAACATCCTTAGGATCGACAAAACCTTCGGGTTGCATCATATACAACTCTTCATCAATGTTGCCATTGAGGAAAGCAGTCTTGACATCCATTTGCCATATTTCATAATCATGAAACGCAGCAATTGCTAATAAAATCCGAATGGACTTAAACATCGCTACGGGAGAGAAAGTCTCATCGTAGTCAACACCTTGAACTTGTCGAAAACCTTTCGCAACAAGCCGTGCTTTATAGACGGTAACATTACCATCCGCGTCCGTTTTTCTTCTTGAAGATCCATTTGCACTCAACGGCCTTTCGGTCGCTAGGAGGGTCCACCAAAGTTCATACTTGGTTTTCGCTCATGGATCCCGAATCGGATTTCATGGCTTCTAGCCATTTCTCAGAGTCTGGGCTCATCATCGCTTCCTCATAGTTCATAGGTTCGCTGTCTTCTACTAACAAGACAGTCAAGACAGGGTTGCCGTACCACTTAGGAGGGGCACGCGACCTTGTCGACCTGCGACGCTCAAGAGAGCAAAGATCGTCCGAAGCTTCATGATCCTTGTCATTAGCTTCCTCTATTGTTGGTGCAGGCGGCACTGGAACAATTTCAGGTGCTGCACTACTCTCCAATTCAAGAGAAGGTTCAATAACCTCGTCTAGCTCTACTTTCCTCCCACTCACTTCTTTCGAGAGAAACTCCTTCTCAAGAAAGGAACCGTTTTATGCATAAACACTTTGCCTTCAGTTCAGTGATAGAAGGTATACCCAATAGTTTCCTTAGGGTATCCTATGAAGACGCATTTCTCCGCTTTGGGTTCGAGCTTGTCCGCATCAACTTCTTGACGAAGCTTCGATCCCCAAACTTTAAGAAACGACAACTTAGGTTTAGCACCAAACCAGTTCATACGGTGTCGTCTCAACGGATTTAGATGGAGCCCTATTTAAAGTGAATGCAGCGGTTTCTAATGCATAACCCCAAAATGATAACGGCAAATCAGTAAGAGACATCATTGATCGGACCATATCTAATAGGGTTCGATTCCGCTGCTCAGACACACCATTATACTGTGGTGTTCCGTGGCGTGAGTTGTGAAACGATTCCACTTGCCTTGAGATGCGTGAGAAAATCATAACTCAAATATTCGCCCCACGATCGGATCATAGAAACTTAATCTTCTCATACGATGGTTCTCCACTTCATTCTGAAATTCTTTGAACTTTTCAAACGTTTCAGATTTATGTTTCATTAAATAGATATACCCATATCTACTTAAGTCATCTGTAAAAGTGAGAAAATAGCGATATCCACCGCGAAACACTCATCGGTCCGCATACATCGGTATGTATGATTTCCAACAAGTCCGCTGCTCGCTCCATCATACCGAGAACGGGTTTTGATCATCTTGCCCATGAGGCATGGTTCGTGTGTCAAATGATTCAAAATCAAGAGACTCCAAAAGTCCATCGAATGGAGTTTCTTCATGCGCTTTACACCAATATGACCTAGACGACAATTGCCACAAATAAGTAGTATTATCACTATCTACTTTGCAT
This sequence comes from Avena insularis, assembly GCA_023614405.1. Lineage (NCBI taxonomy): Eukaryota > Viridiplantae > Streptophyta > Magnoliopsida > Poales > Poaceae > Avena > Avena insularis. The sequence goes on along the minus strand of CM042697.1, from coordinate 454,451,572 downwards.
CTCTTAGCCTCAATGTTATGGATGTGTGTTTCATCCCTTTCGAGATTTAGAAGAAATAAACCATTCACAAGAGGTGCATGAACATAAAAGATGTTACTCATATAAATAGAACAACCATTATTCTCCGATTTAAATGAATAACCGCCTTGCAATAAACACGATCCAGAAATAATGTTCATGCTCAACGCAGCACATAATAACATTTATTAAGGTTTAAAACTAATCCAAGGTAAAACTAAGGAGAGCGTGCCGACGGCCATCACATCAAATCTTGATCCGCTGCCAACGCCAAGATCGTCACCTCATCCTCGCAGTCAAGCCGCCTATTCCGTAGCTCCTGCTTCGAGTTACAAATATTAGCAACCGAACCAAAGATCAAATACCTGTGCACTACAACGAGGGCTAGTAAGGAAAACATCAATAACATGTATATCAAATATACCTTTGATGGTGCCATCCTTCTTGTCCGCTAAGTACTTTGGACGAATATGCCCAAAGGACCCTTGTCCTTGCAATAGAAGCACTCAAAGGTCCGCTTAGGTCCAGACTTGAGCTTCTTCTCAAGGCAAGGCGCTTGTCGCCGCCCTTCTTGAAGGGCTTCTTTGCTCCCTTACCTTTCTTAAAGGAGGGCTTGTTGACCATCAACACATGATTATCCTTCTTGATGTCCACCTCCGCAGCCTTTAGCTTTGCGAAGAGCTCGGTGATCATATCAGTGGAACCAATCTGATTATGAGTCACTACAAAACTTTGTAGCCGGGAGGAGTGATTGCAGAACCTCACAATCTTGAGCTCCTCTGAATCTTGCATCCAGTTGCTCATATGCTGAGTGTAGCCCGACATCTTAATGGCGTGCTCACTAACGGAACTCCTTCCTCCATCTTGCGCTTAAAGAACTTCGGAGATCTCATATCTCTCGAACGGGTCGAGTCCGAAACATGGTTTTAGCTCCTCGAGAATCTCAAAGGGCCCGGATAGTTTTCAAAACGATTTTGAAGTTCGGTTCCATAGCAAACAACATGGTGCTCTTAATCACACCATAATCATCTTTGCGATCGATGCACAGCTTTCTCATTAGCCAAGATTGCAGGGGGTCACCTAACGCTTTCCAAGGACATAGTCCTTTGTCCGCCAGATAGAATGATTCTTAGATTGCGGAACTAGTTGGTGAAGTTAGACCCATTGTTTCTAAGCTTTTCTTTCTCAGAAAAACGCTTGAGTTGAAGTTGGACTTGGCCATGTGATCTACATGATTTGCAAGTACAATTTAGACTATGTTCATGATAAATAGTTCAACTTAATCAAATTACTAGATGAACTCCCACTAAACTCAACATCCCTCAAGTTGTTTAGTGAACACGATCCAAATTCACCACACCTAATCCGATCATCACGAGAAGAGATGTGGTTTCAATGGTGGACAACGGTGTCGATCATATCATTCATATGACTCATGCTTAACCTTTCGGTTCTTGTGTTCCGAGGCCATGTCCGTACATGCTAGGCTCGTCAAGTTAGACCCAAGCATTTCCGTGCAGTAAAACTGGCTTGCACCTGTTGTATGTGAGCGAGAGTCTATAGCACCCGATCATCACGTGATGCTTGGACACGATTTAACTTTCGAACGGTGCATACTTGGGGAGAACACGCTTTTATCTTGATCTTTATGAGGAATCATCTTATAATGCTACGTCATGATCTAAGCATAATAAGATACATAAAAGGATAAACATCACATGCATATAACTTTATGTGACATGGTATAGCCAATCTTCACGCAATGATCTCCATCTTGTGCGTCCGCATGATCTCCATCACTCCACCATGATTGCCTCCACCACGAATAGCAACTACAACTATTGCTAACTACTTAGCGATAAAGTAAAGCTATTACATGGCGATAAGAAGTTGACTCGCAGGTCATACACAATTATAAAGACAACCATATGGCTCCTGCCGTTGTGTACTCATCGACATGCAAGTCGTGAAACATTACAAAACATGATCATCGCATAATATACACATCACATCTTGGGCCATACCATATCACAAAACACTCGCAAAAACAAGTTAGACGCCTCTACTTTGTTGTTGCATGTTTTACGTGGCTCATGGGAGTAGATGCTAAGAACGATTCTTACCTACGGAAAGCCACAACGGTGATATTATGGTTGCCAAACTCCGTGTTAATCCCATGACAACTATAGTGAGAGAAATCGACATCCACCACCGCATGTGTGGTACAAGCCACACGCCAAGGCGCGGAGCCGGTCTCGCGAACGACGTCGCGTAAGGTTGGCCTGGACCGCTTCAATCTCACTATCCCGCGTCATAAGAAGAACACAAACAAGAGGCTTGCAACAGAAAACATCAACGCCCGCAACAACCATGTTGCGTTCTACTCGTGAATCACATCTACGCATAGATCTAGCTCTGATACCACTGAAGGGTTTCGCAGCATAGTAAATCAAAATTTTCTACGGAAGCGAACAAAGGGAAAGCCAAGATCTAATCTAGGAGATGCAAACAACGAGAGAGATTGGATTAGATCTTCATACCCTTGAAGATTCGCACAGCGGAACGTTCGTCGGAGCATGGGTGATGTAGTCGTACTCGCTTCTCCTCCTCGCGATCCGATCCGATCTAGCACCACAAGTGGCGGTGCCTCCGTGAGATGCACACGTGCGGCACCTCGACGTATCCTCCTTCCTCGGACCAGCAAGTATGGTAGAGAGATAGATTGTATCTACAGCACGACGGCGTGGTGTATATGGTGGAGAATTTCTGCCGCAGGGCTTCGCCTACAAACAGTCGGGAGGGAGAGAGGAAGGGCAGCAGGGCAACTGGGTTTGGAGGGAGATGTGTAAGGGTGTGTGAGAGGGGGCGCACCATCCCTCTATATATAGAGGGGGTGTGTGGCCAGCCCTAGCCTCTCCTCCAAGCCTATCTCTAGTTTAAACAATTTAAACTCTCCCTTATCTAGAAATCCTATCTTATCTTATCTCTAGTTTAAACGATTTAAACTCTCTAGGATCGGCTGGGCCCTATGGGGTTTTGTGCCCTGGCCCAATGCGCCAGGACACTCCCTCATAGGCCCATGCCCTCCCGGAAGGTGGGACCACGTTGGCCCCTTCCGAAGGTTCTAGAAGCTTCCAGACAATACCGATTAACCCGAACTATTCCGAACTCCAAAATTGCACCTTTTATATGAATCTTATTCTCGGACCATTCCGAACCTCTCGTGATATCCCGGATCCCATCCGAGACTCAACAAAAATTCATAAACCAATTATCCAATCTATCCTAGCGCCGAGACACGTTATGTGTGACCTGCTGGTTCGAGAATATGCATATGGTCTTCTATCAATAATCAACAGCGGGTCCGGGCACCCATATTGACTCCACACATTCATCGATGATCATATCGGATGAACCACGATGCCAGGATTCAATCAATCCCATATATATTCCTTCGCCTCGCGATATTTTACTTGCCCGAGATTCGATCGTCGGTATCGCCATACCTAGTTCAATCTCGCTCACAAAGAAGTACTTTACTCGTTCCGTAATCCGATATCACTTTGTGATCAACTCCTTAACCACATGCTTGCAAGCGGTGTTGATATCGATTACCGAGTGGGACCGAAGTATATCTCTCCGACTTGGGAGGGACAAATCCCATCTCGATACATACAACCCAACATATACTTTCCGATCACCTAAGAGACACCTTTATGATCACCCTCTCATAGGATGACGTTTGGTGATCTCAAAGCTTTCTTCCGATACCAGGGAGTTGTATTATCTCATGGTCTAAGGAATACAATATTTGACATAAGAAAAACTTCGCAAAGACGAACACGATGACACGATCTAATTGCTTCGCTTAGTTTGGGTCTATCCACCATATCATTCTCCAACGATATGATCTCATTATCAATTGACAACTCATGTCTATGGTTAGGAAACCTTAACCATCATTGATCAATGAGCTAGTCCATAGAGGCGTACTAGGGACACGGTGTTGTTCACAAACCACACAAGTATTAAAGTTTCCGCTTAATACAATTCTAGCATGGAATATAAACTTTATCATGAACAAGAATAATAATAACATCTTTATTATTGCCTCTAGGGCATAATTCCAACAGTGGGATGATAGGTTGGAACGCGTCCATTTGGATAAGGGAAGGCTTCTGAAAGGTCCTGTCTTGGGAAACCAAGTCTGGTGGGGAAAGTGCACAACCTCTGCAGATGGAAAATCTAAGTACTTAGCCAAGTCCATGGCAATGGACAACTTGAGCATCAAGACATGGAAGATACAAGAATCTCATCACTCCAACTTCTAAGTAAAACTTGTGGGTGAACAAGGGTAAAGGACCCCAATGTCTATTGGTGGTTTCTTGGGAAAGTTTTTGACAAAGAAAAACTTAGTGATTTCAACTAATAGGAAAAAAACCTATTTTGAGCAAAGCAAGCCAAGCTACACTTAGCCAAAAAGCATATAGTAATATAGTCCACTTAAAATTTACTAAGGTATCACTTGCCAATACTATTCCAAAGTATTGACCCACTGTGGCTGTAACTTGTGATGTTGCAGGTTACTTCGATGATGAGTAGGAGTCATGAGTCTACACTCAACATGCTTGCCTGTGGCACATGAAGATGAAGACTTAAGTTTATTTACTTATTCCAAAAACTCTTGTATTAGGCCTATGGCCCTGAGTTGTAAAAGACTATGTTTTATCTCTGGAATGAATGTAATAAATGACCTTTGTATCTGTGTACTTCATCTTAAACTGTGGATGCTAGCAATGATCCAGGGACTAGAATTGCAATCACAGGGATCCTTTTCCTTTGCAAAGGAGGGATCTTACATAATGAGTAGTAATCATGTGGGATTCATTTGAGAATTCTACATGATGAAGTGAAATTTTGTTAAGATTTAATGATAGTGTAATGAGAAAGAAAGTCATCATGGTGAGATTAACTCCTAAATCATTATGTATAGGTAAAACATAATAAGATCATGGTGAGATTAGCTCCGAAACCATGATGAGAGTATAAATATGACAAGTAATGAGTAAATTATCGTGAAGTAGAGTAAGAAAATAGCATGGTAGAACTATGATAGAAGTCATAGGTGTCATAAATTGTGATAACCTTCAATTTTGAGGGATCAATAGAAACTTATTAATCTTTTTGAGAGATCATGTGAGGTTAGTTACTAAATAAGAAAGGTTGGTCATAGCTAATCATTGCAAAAGGTGATACAAAAGGTTAGTCAAAAACCAAATTGAGATCACTTTGCTTAAGATTATCCTGTTGTACTTGAGCAATTTGGGTAAATATTGATATAAAGAATAGTTTGACCCTATGTGCTAAGTATCACGATGTAAACCTATACGAAGAGGTGTCATATACTACACAACTAAGACGGAATTCTAGAGATATTATACTCAACTACTATATTCTGGGCTTAGAATATTGTGTGTTATATGTACCACATTTGAATTTATTTGTTTTTCTTGGATCTTCTTGATTGACTAGATCTGTACATGAAGTTTGACTTGGTGTGCAAATGCATGTTGCAACATCTAGTTATTACTTGATGTTATAGACCTAGATAAAATAAGGGAATTCGTGTAAGGGAGTGATGATTTCCAAAGATCAAGATGAAGACTTACATGAAGAATGAAGCCAAGTATAAGGAGTATCAACACAATTTGAAGGTTGAACCAAGTTTGGATCATTGCTAAACAGCAATCAGAAGGAAGATTAGTGTAGAAGATGTATGGAGCAACAAGAGGCAATGAACTTTAGATCCACTCAAAGTAGGTAATGTTGTTAAGAAGTTAATGAAGTAATTGTACCAAGTTCATGGAAGTATCATGAATAAGTACAAAAGAAGTAGCTTTGGAACCAAAATGGTATTCAAGCTCTGATAATTCAGAGAGAATGCCATAAGGATGTTGAAAGTCATAAAGTAAGACCTATAACCTAGGATGGTCCGTAGCTGGTATTGATCCACAACTGGTATTCTGATCCACAGATGGTATCTTGTCCACAGCTGGTATTTGGTTAACATAGTTAACCAGATCATCTTAAAAGTTGCATAAAGAGCATAAAACTTGACCTAAGCTAATTAAGACCTAAAGGAGTATAAAATTTTAAGCGATCGTCTTTCGAGACTCTTCGCGAAAATTGACCTATCAAAGCGAGAATGTCCAAATAGTAAGTAAGACAAATAATGCTGAAAGATTCACTTCGGAGATCCAATTGTGTGGATACACCGTACAATCTTTCATAAGACCCTAACTAGGTAGAGTATAAGCTGAACAAAGACCAACATTCTAATTAGGAAGCCAATGGTTACTATATGCGCAGTTTAGAGGCCATTAGTAAACCCTAAGGGGGAGAGTAAACAATAAGAAATTGAAGTATTGTTATCCAACTTTCCAAGTAAAGGTTGGAGAAGAAGTACTAAGTTATGACAACATTAAACCTTATTTTCATAAGGTTAAAAAGAAGACATTATCATAAAAGTACTTTCAGAAGTATGTCTGGATGAAAGATCGAAGTGTACTTCAAGATAGTAGTACTCAAACCTTAAGGCAGTTAATCAATGGAAGTTAAAGAAGTACTATAGGTAATAACAAAATATTGTCTAAAAGCCTGATAAGGTAAAAGCTTGAAGGTGGCAGAATAGACTAATTCCAATAGACCCATTCTAATAAAACAACTCTTAAATGATACTTAAGAGGGAACAAAGCACATACAATTGGACAAGTATAGAGGAACAAGAAATTCCAATGGGTTTGAACTAAATGTGTTCAAAACCAATATTCGGAAAAACTACCAGTACAACTTATACAATGACAAGTCAAAGATTAGTCTTTTGACCACACTATTGACTAATAAAATTTAAAACCTGTTTTAGTGAGACTTCCCAGACCTTACATAGTAAAGTAAGGAAGATTGATGATCAAGTTAAGGAATTGGATTAGGATACCTAATAAGAAAATGAACTAAAGAAAAGACCCCTAATTAAGGAGTTCATAATGAGGACATATCCCTAAGGGAGTAAAGTAAAAGGAACTTTGGAGTAATGGAGACAACAAGTTGAAGATTGCCAAGTATGGTGGGAATTCAAGGAAAGGATCTGGATATGGGATATTACAATTATTCCCATTGAGGTTACCATGGAGTTGAGATATATCGTAATCAATGTAAGACAATTCCTTACTTCGAAACGTGAGAGTTCCTTACTCTGAAACGTGAGAGTATACGAACTTCAGGGACGAAGTATATTTTAAGGGGGAGAGTTTGTAACATCCCAGCATTAGAGCTTACAAATAAGTTGAACCCAGATGTGTGCATTGCATTCATGCATAGAAAATCCGAATAATTCCGCGCTTTTGAACAAAACTTGTCAAAGTGATTGAAGCTTCTCTCAACTTGATGGAATGGAAGTAGATCATCAAGTTGGCTGCGATAAGTTTCAATATGACCTTTGCTAAAACCTTATTTTGGGTAAACATGGTTTGATCTAAGGGTAGATCAAACGTAAAAAAATAAAACCACCGCATATTACTTAATGTTTGATGTTAATCTTTAAGTGATCACATCCTAGTATTCATTACACAACCCCTAAATACCAAATTATGAATATAACTTAAGTAATAGGAATGTAACAACTAATTCTTGATCTATTTTAATCTCATCTACTTATACCATGAGTATCATGGTAATGCCTAAACTTAACTCTTTAGTGAGATTGAGTAGGACAGAAACCAAGTCAAGATCATTCCCTATATATCTTTCTTTCCTTATAAATCCGCATCATCTCTATTGAATATTATCCTTATAATTGTTGTTCATCAATGTTGAGTAATCAACTATTGATTCACCAATTCTTAACCTATCAATTCTTGACCTATCAACTCTTGTCCTTATTATATCATTCACTTAAACATGCATTGCCTACAACCTACGGTCCGTGGCTGTAGATATAGTGCATCAAACACTCCTTTTCTAGTGAACTTGCTGAGTACGCTCGTACCCAATGTATATTCTTAACCCTTGCTAGGTTCTAAAGCCATTACAGACGATGTCTACATCAAGTTATGCTCCAGGAATCTTCATCAACAGCTCAAGTATTAAATGAAGTCAAGGAAGTCAACATATACAACAACTCAAGTGAAGACGAAGTTACTAATTAGTTAGTAATATAATCTCTAGCCATAGAACCCATTTCTGTAGTGTATTGCAATAACAGCAATGCCAGACCAATAGTTCAGATACTAGTCTTATTAGTATGTTAGTCTTTGAGTTGTTTATTTTTAATTCTTCTTTGTAAGAAGTTTCTTTCTCTCTCTTTAACCTAGAGTGTTCTCTGGATCTTGTGTAAAGAGTTGAGTTGTAACCTATAGTCATGTATTGGACCTGTTGTGTTTCTGTTGTACCACTCTGAGGGATGTAATACTAGTGAACGGTGTTTCATTGGTGTTATGTCCACGACTATAGTGTACTACATCATGAAGTGGTATGCTGGGTCACCACACATACTGACCTTACTTGGACTAATACATACTTGTGATTAAACCCCCTGCAAACATCCGTAACTACAGGAAAGTAATTAATATATAAATCTAACCACAACCTTAAACTCTGAGATCCTACACTCCCTTGTGCAAAGGTGTCCTAATGGGGGTTCAGGTTTCTGTCACTCCGGCAACCCCACAATTAGTAGCCAAATACACAATGCATTCCCCTAGGCCCATAAATGGTGAAGTATCATGTAGTCGACGTTCACATGACACCACTAGAAGAATAGCACCACAACTTAAATACTAAACCATTGAATAATAACTCATCACAGATTCACTACTAACAACATGACTTCTCCCATGTCCTCAAGAACACAACGAACTACTCACAAGACATCATATAGATCCAGATCAAAGATAATATGGTAAAGGATAACAATCTGAACATAAACAATAATCCAATGGTTCCACTCGCAAGCATCAACTACAATAGTGATTAACACCGGGAAAGTTTCCCCTAAGAACTAAAGCAATATCCAACAAAATTGTTACAACAGGACGGAGTGGTGATGATGGTGATGGTGGAGATGATGGTGTGGATGATGATGATGATCCCGATGAAGCCTTGCTTGAAGATGGTGTTGATGGCGACGGTCTCCCCTTTCCGGGAAGGAATTCCCCCGGTAGCAATCTGTTTGCCGGAGAGATCTTTCTCTATCGGTGTTTTCCGCCCCCCAAGAGGTGGCGGAAATCTATCTGTGGTCACTCACCGAGGCTTAGGATTCCGTAGGGAAGATATAGGCGAAGTGGTGGAGTTGGAGGCCGGGCAGGTGGGCCACACCTTCCCTAGGCGCGGCCCAGGGGGACCCGTGCCTAGGGGGTGTGGGGCCCCTGCGGCCCCTCTTCGCTCCTCCTTCTGGCTTCCTTTGTCTTCTAGGAAAATAATATGTTTCCATATTTTTCTGGTATTTTTCTGATCTTCGCGAAATTGCACCGAAACTCCTTCTTTTCCATTAGAATCTAGACTCTGACAGTTCATCCTACAAGAATCATCCAACATGCATAAACATATGAAAAGCCATAAGTAATACCTCATAATAAGACAAATATCAATGAATATATGTAGACTATGGTATAGAAAGGTGATGCAAATTGGGCGTATCAACTCCCCCAAGCTTAGACTTCGCTTGTCCCCAAGCGAAAACTGAGCTCAGTAAACATGTCCATATGTTTATGGAGTGAAGTGTCGATAAAAGAATACGAACAAGAAGCATCGAACTTACCATTCCACAACTCATAGAAGAAAGCAACTCACCATTATATAACTTAGCTTGCAACAAGTACATGAGTCACAATAGAGATGCATAAAGATAAATCATAATTGGAATTGGCAAACTTGTTCTTGGTCAGAGAACACCTGGCAAACAGTTTCACATCAAGCTTTTTGTAGAAGTTTCAAAACAGGAGCACTCTTTGCTCAAAAAGATTTTTCACAAGTGAAGGCTTTCAAAGTAATACTCAATAGATAAGAGTTTTGTGTAAACAAGGAAGATAAAGAACATGATTGAATAAATCACTATATGAATTCTTGAAACACAACAACTGTCGTGGGAATGACCACGGCAGATGCTGCAATCGGCAGCGAGTAGTAGAACATGGGGCAAGGGAGGCCAGCCATCTGCGGTGCGAGATGAGGGCGGAGACACAGGGTTTTACCCAGGTTCGGCCCCCCGGAGGGTAAAGACCTACTCCTGCTAGATTGTATTATGATGGAGGTACAATGGGAGAGCTCGGAGGCTAGGCGGCGAGTCGCTTGGGTGGATGATGGAACGTATCTTCTACACGCCCTCTAGGGAGGTTTATATAGACTCACCCCCCTAGGGTTTACAGATCTCAACTGAATCAGTTAAGGCTTCGACAATCGTTTAACCTAATCTGACTGGGCCTATCTACTCTCCTGGGCCTTCAGCTTCCAGTCGCTTGATTCGCAGTCTTGATCGATGCATTGTCCCAGGAGCCCACTCGCCAATTCCCGGGCCGGTCGGAAACGGCCTGCTGGGTATACCCCGGTAGGCATATCCCCATCAGTAGTCCTCGAGGCCGTCGTTGATTGGTCGCGGGTGTTCGTTGGCAGTCGGAGTATACGGGTCCAATGCGCACGCCCAATCGAATCGGCGGCGGACTCCTGAATAAAGGGAAAAACCAGTTATTCTAGTCGCAATGACAGCGACCAGTTGGGTCGCAGCTCGGTGAACGGGTCAGCGAATATTCAGTCACTTTTGTAGTGATCGGGTCGGCGAGTCAAATGGATGAAGTTGGACCGTCATATGCGGTCAAAACTAGCCGTTGGGGTAATCCAACGGTAACTTTGGCGTAATCACCGCGTAGTAACGGCTCCCGAAATTGGCGGGTAGCAACCGCTATATAAGGGAAATGGCAGGTGATCGGGAAAACACTCCTTCATCTATCCTCTGATTTCGCCCATCTCCGTTTTCCTCCGCATCGCGATCCAATCGATCCAGAAACCTTCGACCTCCGCGAACCTTTCAGCCAATGGCCCCCTCCACTGAACCATGGGGCAGGTCCAAGTGCACCAGGGCGCTACTGGCATCCTTCGAGGAGGCCGGGATCCTGTGTAGGGTTAGGATCTGACCCAACCTTGTTAAAATATAAGGTAAGGTAGAATCCCCTGTGTTTACAATGCTAGTCCCTAGATCAATAGCTAGCATCCACAGTTTAGATGTAATATCAAGAAACAAAGGTCATAATATAACTTTATAACCAGGAATAACATAATTTTATTACATCATACATAGCTCATTTGGCTATTACATTACATTGCAGCGGAATAACTATAAGCATGGGGTCCTTCATCTTCAAAGTGCCACAGGCAGATGTTGGTTGTAGACTTTGTAATCCTAATCAATCAATCTTCACTAAAATCAATCAAACCTGCAACATTACAAGTTACAGCCACAAGGGTCAATACATTTGAATTGTATTGGCAAGTGATACTATGGTAGTATAGTGGAGTCTATCATCTATATGCATTTGGCTAAGTGGAGTTGAGGCTTGCATTGCTCAAAATAGATTTTTCCTTAACATTTGAAAATACTAAGTTTTGCTTGGCAAAATCATTTTTCCCAATCAAAGATTTGAAGATCCTTTTCCAAGGCATCTCTCCATCAAAGATTGAAGATTTCAAACAACCCTTGTTCAAACCACAAGATTTTAACTTAGAAATTTGAATGATGAGATTCTTGATTGCTTCCATGTCTTGATGCTCAAATTGTCCTTTACTGTGGGACATGGCTAAGTACTTAGGTTTTACACTTTGCAGAGGTGGTGCACTTTCCCCACAAGACTTGGTTTCCCAAGACAAGATCTTTCAGAAGCCTTCCCTTAGACCAAAATGGACGCGCTCCAACCTATCAAACACTACCACCAACTGTCCATATGGCTAAGTTCTTGCAACCTATATGATCATGGCAGAGCCCATATTGCCAAGTGGTTGCACTTGAAGCTTCTCAACATTTGACATCTCAAATCTCTTTGTTCCTAGGTGGCAATCCACAAGTGAGATACACAAGGTCAACCATAGACATGGGCCTTGTGAACCACTCAACCAAAAACCACCAAGCAAGTCCCATTCCACCCAGGTGATTCATTAACTTAGTTGTTTTATTAAACAAAACACAAGTCCTCAGACTTAGGATATTTTTCCATAGTGTGAATATATACTCCACCCATGTTTTCTATTAGCTCGGCTAAGCTTGATAGTAATAGGATTCTTAACTTAGGAAAATCCTACTAAGGATTCATCTACTAGTTTTCCTATAGAAAGGTCTATACTTAGCAAAATCCATGCAAGTTTTACTTAGCAAAAACACTAATGCATAGTGAAAGTAATGGGATAAAAAGTATGAAGCATCACTTGCCTTTTTGGTAGAGTATGGGTTCACTCCTTGTCCTTGCAACAATCACACTCTTCAAGTCACTACAAATCAATCAAGCAAGGCACAAACTCAATCTACCAAACAAGCAAAACAACACACATAAAAAGACAAAGTCAAAGTAATGCATGCAAGCATGCCAAGCTTTGTTTTGTTTGAAAAAAAGTGGTTCCTAATGGGTCATAGACATTTGAAAACACCTAATGGTCATTTTATAAAGTGGCAAAGTCATTTGCAAAAGGTTTCACTACAAAACCATTTTCAAAACAAAGTATCATTTTATGTGGTGTAGAAATATTTTTACTAAGGCATTAACCTATAGGGTTCACCAAATATGTTTTCAAATCACAAAACTTGGTGTTTAGGGTCAGAGGTTTTAAGACAAAACATTTCCCAAAGGTTTTCTTCAAAACCAATTTTAATAAATAAACCACATTTCTATTTGACTAGAAATGGTTTTAAATCAAAGAATCATATTTTTATTTCACAAAATACATTTTTGAGTCCACAAAGTGGTTCCCAATGTTAGTAGGTTCAAAGTACACCATTTCCTCCAAAGTTTTCCATTCAAAAACCATTTTCATAAACAAAACAATAGTTTTATTTGGCTAGAAATGGACTAAACCAATTAATCCATTCTAAACTTTTCCAAATTCATTTTACAAACCATGGGTTGGTTCCTAGGGTCAGTAAGGTCACAACAATCCATTTTGCAAAGGTTTTAACCCTAAAATCATTTTTAAATAATTTTTATACTCTAAACAAGCTCACAAAAGAATCTGCAAAAACAAGCAAACTAACAGACACTATTTACTAAACCAAGGGCATGGTTGGTTAGGGCTTGCTCTCCTGAATCCAACGACATAAAATTTGTAATTTTTGGACGTGTGGATTCAAAATTACAAGGGTTTGAAAATTACAAACAAATCTGTTTTCAATTTCTGTTTTAAACTAGAGTTGGCCACGCGTCGCTGTTTCATTGGTTGATACCGGTTCGGCCGGATCAGCTCTGTGGAACGTTAGATCTAAGTGATATCGCTTTCAGTTAAATGAATCTATCGTCCCTCACGATCTGGATCGGACGACTATCGACGCTTGCCAAAGATCGGCGCGGCCGTTGGCGGCTTGACGATGGCGAGTTGGTTGCCAGCGATACAGGAAGCTAGGGAAGGTAGGGAGATGCTCATAGTGATCGCCGTGGAATGCTGGTGCTCAACGTGGTCGTGATAGTCCAAGGCGCCGCAGTCGCTGTGGGATTGCTCGCCGAATGCGGCAGCGAGGTGCCTCCGGAGGTTGTCGTGACAGAGTTGCAGTGTATTTGAGACAATTGGAAGGTAGCATTAGGTGCGTATGAGCATGGGAAGTAAGGGAGTGTCAATGAGAGGGTTTGGGGTGGTTTGGTTTACCAGGGAGGTTTCGCCGGAGTAGACGCGCCGTCGGTGGCTCTGGTTGAGGTCGAGGACGATGCTGCAGATCGCCATAAGGCAAATCGAAAGCGCGGTTAGTTGCGCAGGATCAAGACAAAGTTGTGTGTGTGAGAGAGAAGTGAAGGGGCGGTCTGGTTCACCTGGGAGACGTCGTCGGAAAAGTTGCGGCGGAAGCTTATCGAAGGCCGACGCCTGGGCGCCCAGGTCAACCGATGGGCACGGACAGATGCGTCAGGAAGTGGTGAGTCCCCCAGCGTGCTTAGGGAGGCTCGGGGCGGTGTCGAGTCGCCGGAATCGGCACCGGACTTCGTCAGAACAGAGGGTGCTCGGGGAGGAAATTGGAGAAGTGCAGGCGTGGGCGTTGAGGTGTCGAGGAAATATAGAGGAGACATGGGCGTTTAAGTCTGCGTGATCAAGCGAGGTAAAGACGCGGCATTAAGCAATTGAATCCGGAATCACAGCAGTAACGCGTCAAGGAGGAAGAAGAATTCATGGTATGGACGATGAGCAGTAGAGGTGGGGTCCACCGGTCATTGGGAAAAGAAAGGAGGGGGAGGGTCCACTGGTCAGTGTCACTGTGGGCTGTTTCAGCGGTGAGGAAAAACGGTTCGGGGGAGAGGGGCAAGTGGGCTAGGTGGGCTGTTGGGCTGGGGCAGCTGGGCCAGTCTGTTTCCACATTTTTTTCCTTCTGAATTCTTTTTCCTTTTTCTATTTCTATTTTTCTGTTTTGAATTTCAATCAACATTTCAAACATTCAAACCATTCAAACAATCACCACACTTCACAACTTTGAACTTGGTTCTGTTTATCAACATAAACCAAATCTCAAAATAAAATATTTTTATTCATTTTTAGGATCTATTTAATATTTAAATAAAATAGCCCTTTAGTTATTTAATCAAAATAGGGTTTGATTTATTTAATAAAATCTCCATTTGAAATCCAAATATTTTCAAAACCAAATCAGTAGGTTTTATTTGAAAGTAAAGAATACTTGGAAAGCTTGTTTAAAACAAAATAACCTTTTATTTTAGGTTCCATTAATAATTAAATATAATGGACCTTAGTTAAAAAATCAAATAGGATTTGTTTATTTAAAAACTTTATTTTGAAATCTAAAATAAAACCAAAACACTTCAGTAGGTTTTATTTGAGAATATAAAATACTTGGAAAACTTATTTTAAATAAATAAATAAGTTTTGATGTTTTGGAAATAATAAAACCTTTATTAATAAAACTTGGATATTTAAATCCTTTTTATTTTATTTTAAATAAACCTCTACTATTTTAATCAAAGCAAAACCTTTTGTTTCAAAGTCTTGGCCAAGGTTTAATTTGGCTTTATAAAATAATCTTTATTTATAAATTCTGCTTTGCTTTTGAAAACCAGATCTTTTTATTTTAAAGATTCAAAATAGTAATTCCAACTATGAAAACTTTCTTTATTATTTGTTTATCTTTTTAAATCCCTTGATTTGGATTTGTTGAATTCAAACTTTAACCAAAGTTTGTTCAAGATGGGGTTTTAAGTTTCCTTTTTAGAACAAAAGTTTCTTTTCACCCTGATTTTCAACAAAAATTTATTTTGTTTATTTTATTTTTCACATAACAAGATTTGGAAAATCTTGGGATGTGACAAGACTACCACCCTTAAAATAAATCTCGTCCCGAGATTTGGGGAGGCTAGGGTTACAAGCAGGTTCAAAACAACTAGGGTACTACCACCCTTAAAATATTTCAAACAAAAATTACATAAGGCTGGTTTGGGGTCTTGGGCAACATCTCTAGAACCATCTGCATTGGGTCCTTTGTTTCCACTCTTGGCACATGGGCCAAGGTTGAGTTTCTCCATAGGCTTGTTCAACTTGTTCTTCATCTTTTCTGGACAATTGCTTGCATAGTGTCCTGGATTCTTGAAGTTGAAACAGTGGATGTCCTTGAGTTCTTTACGTTGCTCTTGTGGACAAGTTGCTCATAGTGGCCTGGCTCTTTGCAGTTGTTACACACCACTTGGTCAATCCCCTTATTTTTCTTGTTCTCTGGGTACTCACTGGAATAGTGTCCCATTTCCTTACATTTACGACATTGCACAAGGTGCATGTCCTGTCTTGGCTTCTTGGGTTTCTTTGCTCCTTTGAATTGGGTTGTCTTGTTTAGAGGTATAAGTGGTCCTTTTCCTTTGGTAGACTTGGATCCTTCTTGTTTCCTTTGTTCCACCATGGAATAGATGGGGCATTGTATAGGAGTATGATTGTTTCCTTCACATAGGTAACAAGTAGCTTGAGAAGTAGGACATTGTCCAATAGGATGTTTCTCCTCACAGTTAGGGCATTGATCTTCATGCTCCTTGGAAGTATGGTCCTTGTTTCCACAAATAATGCAAGCTGGGTCTCCATCTAGAATAACATTCTTGTCATCCTTGTTGTCATACACTCTGTTGGGATAGTTTTCTTCCATGCTGATCATTTGATTAGTCACCTTAAGCATCAGTTGGGATTGTTCCTCCAAAAACTTTTGCAAGGTAGGGTCTTTATCACTATTGTTGGCTATGAATTGAGCTGTTAGTTGGTTCAACTGGTGTTGGGTTGCTATGAGCTCTTTCATGCTGTCAGCTTGGTTGGTGTTGGTGTCATCAACTTTGATGTTGGAGTCCTTTGGAGTAGTCATCTGTTTGGGTTGGATTGGGATTAGGATAGGCAAAATATTTTCTAAGGAATCAATTCTAATCACACACATCACAATTCACACAAGCAATGTGCATGCAATCACAAACAAACATTTCACTCAAACAACAAAGTTCAAGCACATACTTAGGCAACCAAAATATTTTTGTTACACCATATAAGTTGGTGGGTTTGACTTAAACAAAATATGGTGGTCCATCTACATGGTTCACTTGAGATCTTTCCATCCTTCTTGGTTGATTCTTCTTGAATGAGATCATGGTTTCCTTGGAGATTTCTTGTGTCTTGGTCACAAAACTTCAAAGGTGATCATGGTTCCTTCTAAGTTGTGCTTCCTTAGTCTTCAAGTCTTGAGTAATATTTCTTGTCTCACTTGTAGTCCTTAGTAGTATCCAAGTTGGAAGTCCTTGATGTACAAGCTGAAGAAGTTGAAGTCATTTGAAGAAGTTGAAGTCATCTTTTGCACATGGTGTAGTCTTTGGCCATGGGGTAGGTTTTTCCATCAAGTTCAAATAGAAGAGATGTAGAGTTGAAACAAAAATGGTTGAGGAAAGAGTTTACAAGATTGTTTGTAAATAAGTTTTGGAACAAATACAACTCCTATTTTTCTAAGGGTTTTTGTCCAATCCTAGGTTTACAAATCCTACAGGCAACACAATGCTCTGATACCATCTTGTAGGGTTAGGATCTGACCCAACCTTGTTAAAATATAAGGTAAGGTAGAATCCCCTGTGTTTACAATGCTAGTCCCTGGATCAATAGCTAGCATCCATAGTTTAGATGTAATATCAAGAAACAAAGGTCATAATATAACTGTATAACCAGGAATAACATAATTTTATTACATCATACATAGCTCATTTGGCTATTACATTACATTGCAGCGGAATAACTATAAGCATGGGGTCCTTCATCTTCAAAGTGCCACAGGCAGATGTTGGTTGTAGACTTTGTAATCCTAATCAATCAATCTTCACTAAAATCAATCAAACCTGCAACATTACAAGTTACAGCCACAAGGGTCAATACATTTGAATTGTATTGGCAAGTGATACTATGGTAGTATAGTGGAGTCTATCATCTATATGCATTTGGCTAAGTGGAGTTGAGGCTTGCATTGCTCAAAATAGATTTTTCCTTAACATTTGAAAATACTAAGTTTTGCTTGGCAAAATCATTTTTCCCAATCAAAGATTTGAAGATACTTTTCCAAGGCATCTCTCCATCAAAGATTGAAGATTTCAAACAACCCTTGTTCAAACCACAAGATTTTAACTTAGAAATTTGAATGATGAGATTCTTGATTGCTTCCATGTCTTGATGCTCAAATTGTCCTTTACCAGGGACATGGCTAAGTACTTAGGTTTTACACTTTGCAGAGGTGGTGCACTTTCCCCACAAGACTTGGTTTCCCAAGACAAGATCTTTCAGAAGCCTTCCCTTAGACCAAAATGGACGCGCTCCAACCTATCAAACACTACCACCTGTCCATATGGCTAATTTCTTGCAACCTATATGATCATGGCAGAGCCCATATTGCCAAGTGGTTGCACTTGAAGCTTCTCAACATTTGACATCTCAAATCTCTTTGTTCCTAGGTGGCAATCCACAAGTGAGATACACAAGGTCAACCATAGACATGGGCCTTGTGAACCACTCAACCAAAAACCACCAAGCAAGTCCCATTCCACCCAGGTGATTCATTAACTTAGTTGTTTTATTAAACAAAACACAAGTCCTCAGACTTAGGATATTTTTCCATAGTGTGAATATATACTCCACCCATGTTTTCTATTAGCTCGGCTAAGCTTGATAGTAATAGGATTCTTAACTTAGGAAAATCCTACTAAGGATTCATCTACTAGTTTTCCTATAGAAAGGTCTATACTTAGCAAAATCCATGCAAGTTTTACTTAGCAAAAACACTAATGCATAGTGAAAGTAATGGGATAAAAAGTATGAAGCATCACTTGCCTTTTTGGTAGAGTATGGGTTCACTCCTTGTCCTTGCAACAATCACACTCTTCAAGTCACTACAAATCAATCAAGCAAGGCACAAACTCAATCTACCAAACAAGCAAAACAACACACATAAAAAGACAAAGTCAAAGTAATGCATGCAAGCATGCCAAGCTTTGTTTTGTTTGAAAAAAAGTGGTTCCTAATGGGTCATAGACATTTGAAAACACCTAATGGTCATTTTATAAAGTGGCAAAGTCATTTGCAAAAGGTTTCACTACAAAACCATTTTCAAAACAAAGTATCATTTTATGTGGTGTAGAAATATTTTTACTAAGGCATTAACCTATAGGGTTCACCAAATATGTTTTCAAATCACAAAACTTGGTGTTTAGGGTCAGAGGTTTTAAGACAAAACATTTCCCAAAAAGTTTTCTTCAAAAACCAATTTTAATAAATAAACCACATTTCTATTTGACTAGAAATGGTTTTAAATCAAAGAATCATATTTTTATTTCACAAAATACATTTTTGAGTCCACAAAGTGGTTCCCAATGTTAGTAGGTTCAAAGTACACCATTTCCTCCAAAGTTTTCCATTCAAAAACCATTTTCATAAACAAAACAATAGTTTTATTTGGCTAGAAATGGACTAAACCAATTAATCCATTCTAAACTTTTCCAAATTCATTTTCCAAACCATGGGTTGGTTCCTAGGGTCAGTAAGGTCACAACAATCCATTTTGCAAAGGTTTTAACCCTAAAATCATTTTTAAATAATTTTTATACTCTAAACAAGCTCACAAAAGAATCTGCAAAAACAAGCAAACTAACAGATACTATTTACTAAACCAAGGACATGGTTGGTTAGGGCTTGCTCTCCTGAATCCAACGACATAAAATTTGTAATTTTTAGACGTGTGGATTCAAAATTACAAGGGTTTGAAAATTACAAACAAATCTGTTTTCAATTTCTGTTTTAAACTAGAGCTGGCCACGCGTCGCTGTTTCATTGGTTGATACCGGTTCGGCCGGATCAGCTCTGTGGAACGTTAGATCTAAGTGATATCGCACGGCTCAGATCTAGCGTACCCTTTCAGTTAAATGAATCTATCGCGTCCCTACGATCTGGATCGGACGACTATCAGCACGCTTGCCAAAGATCGTGGCGGCCACCGCTGGCGGGCGGCTCTGGGCGCGAGTTGCCGCGGCGATGAAGCTAGGGAAGGTAGGGAGATGCTCACAGTGATCGCCATGGAATGGAATTAATCAAATGCTGGTGCTCAACGTGGTCGTGATAGTCCAAGGCGACGGTCTTTGCTGGGGATTGCTCGCGAGTTGAACAATGGGTGCCTCTGGAGGTTGTCGTGGACAGAGTTGCAGGTCGCGCTGAGACAATTGGAAGGTAGCATTAGGTGCGTATGAGCATGGGGAGTAAGGGAGTGTCAATGAGAGGGTTTGGGGTGGTTTGGTTTACCAGGGAGGTTTCGCCAGAGTAGACGCGCCGTCGTTGGCTCTGGTTGAGGTCGAGGACGATGCTGCAGATCGCCATAAGGCAAATCGAAAGCGCGGTTAGTTGCGCAGGATCAAGACAAAGTTGTGTGTGTGAGAGAGAAGTGAAGGGGCGGTCTGGTTCACACAGAGACGTCGTCGGAAAAGTTGCTGGCGGCGCTATCGAGCTTATCAAGCCGACGCCTGGGCGCCATGATCAACCGATGGGCACGGACAGATGCGTCAGGAAGTGGTGAGTCCCCCAGCGTGCTTAGGGAGGCTCGGGGCGGTGTCGAGTCGCCGGAATCGGCACCGGACTTCGTCAGAACAGAGGGTGCTCGGGGAGGAAATTGGAGAAGTCTGGGGCGTGCCAGCGCGGGGTGTCAGAGGGGAAATATAGAGGAGACATGGGCGTTTAAGTCTGCGTGATCAAGGCGAGGTAAAGACGCGGCATTAAGACGAATTGAATCCGCGGAATCACAGCAGGTAACAGCGTCGAAGGAGGAAGAAGGGGTCGCGCGGGTATGGACGATGAGCAGTAGAGGTGGGGTCCACCGGTCATTGGGAAAAGAAAGGAGGGGGAGGGTCCACTGATCAGTGTCACTGTGGGCTGTTTCAGCGGTGAGGAAAAACGGTTCGGGGGAGAGGGGCAGGTGGGCTAGGTGGGCTGTTGGGCTGGGGCAGCTGGGCCAGTCCGTTTCCACATTTTTTTCCTTCTGAATTCTTTTTCCTTTTTCTATTTCTATTTTTTGTTTTGAATTTCAATCAACATTTCAAACATTCAAACCATTCAAACAATCACCACACTTCACAACTTTGAACTTGGTTCTGTTTATCAACATAAACCAAATCTCAAAATAAAATATTTTTATTCATTTTTAGGATCTATGTAATATTTAAATAAAATAGCCCTTTAGTTATTTAATCAAAATAGGGTTTGATTTATTTAATAAAATCTCCATTTGAAATCCAAATATTTTCAAAACCAAATCAGTAGGTTTTATTTGAAAGTAAAGAATACTTGGAAAGCTTGTTTAAAACAAAATAACCTTTTATTTTAGGTTCCATTAATAATTAAATATAATGGACCTTAGTTAAAAAATCAAATAGGATTTGTTTATTTAAAAACTTTATTTTGAAATCTAAAATAAAACCAAAACACTTCAGTAGGTTTTATTTGAGAATATAAAATACTTGGAAAACTTATTTTAAATAAATAAATAAGTTTTGATGTTTTGGAAATAATAAAACCTTTATTAATAAAACTTGGATATTTAAATCCTTTTTATTTTATTTTAAATAAACCTCTACTATTTTAATCAAAGCAAAACCTTTTGTTTCAAAGTCTTGGCCAAGGTTTAATTTGGCTTTATAAAATAATCTTTATTTATAAATTCTGCTTTGCTTTTGAAAACCAGATCTTTTTATTTTAAAGATTCAAAATAGTAATTCCAACTATGAAAACTTTCTTTATTATTTGTTTATCTTTTTAAATCCCTTGATTTGGATTTGTTGAATTCAAACTTTAACCAAAGTTTGTTCAAGATGGGGTTTTAAGTTTCCTTTTTAGAACAAAAGTTTCTTTTCACCCTGATTTTCAACAAAAATTTATTTTGTTTATTTTATTTTTCACATAACAAGATTTGGAAAATCTTGGGATGTGACATCCTGCGCGCCGGCAGGTGGCGCATCCCCGCGGCCGGAGAGGTGACTCCGGACCCGCGCGAGGGAGAATTTATTTGCTTCACCAGCCACCTGGAGCGGGGGCTGGGGTTTCCCACATCTCTCTTCTTCCGGCGCTTCTACGCCTTCTACGGGATCCAGCCGTCGGACCTGGGCCCGCACAGCATCGAGCAGCTCGCCATTTTCATGGTGTTCTGCGAGTGCTACCTGGGCTGCAGGCCCTACTTCCCCCTGTGGCAAGATCTGTTCCATGGGAGGATCAGTCGCGAAGAATCAAAGTGACCCAATCTTTGGCTGCGGGTGGCCTGACGTTTCAGTTGAAGTCGAAGGCCTCCTTCTTTGACCTGTTGCTGCCTGCCAAGGCGGCAAGCGAATGGAAGAAGTCCTGGTTCTACGTCACCGAGGCGACTCTAGATGGCGAGGTAGCGATCCCAAGGTACTCCGCCGACCGTCCCGAAACGCGCCGTCTCCAGGTCGGCAAGCTCACACCAGACCAGTGGATGGTCGTGGACAAGATGCTTCAAACCATCCGCGGCCTGAAGAAGAAGGGCCTCCAAACCATCAACCTGTACAAGTGTTGGCTCGGGCGGCGACTTGTTCCCCTGGCCCGCCGCGACCATTACATGTACGAGTACACGGGCAGGGAAGACTCAACGAAATCCTGCCTCGCCGAGTGGAAACTCGAAGACTACGTCCTGGTGTTGAAGAAGATCACCCAGGGGTCGCCCCTAGACGTGAAGGCTGGGGTCGCCCCCTACACCGCGAAGCATCCAGCTCTGACGGTAAGTCGCTGTTTTCCCTTCCATTCGCAGTCGCAGTTGATGTTGTCGCGGTTGTATTGATATTGTCTCGTGCCTGCTGCAGTTATTTCAAGTGGTGGAAGGGTGGATCCCACCCGCAGGCGGCGAGAACTCGAGCTCGTCCGTCCAGGACGGGGGTGAGTCGCCTCCTGCCAAGGGCGGCATCGGGAGCGACGCGAGTGATGACGACGACGATGATGACGAGCCCAGGGAAGAGGCCGCCCCGATGGGTCGCAAAACTCGCGGGCAACATCAGCGCGAGCTCGAGGCGAGTAGAAGCCTCGAACGCCATGACGACGATGACGACGATCTTCCCGAGCACACCTCGCGTCGTGAGGCTACACCGTCGAAAAAGAAGAAGAAGAAGAAGGAAGTGAAGGCTCCACCAAAGAGGAAGACGAAGACGGCGAAAAAGGCATCTCCGCCTCGTTCGGCGAGTAGTTTCGACGCCACCAGCTTGGCCAAGGATGAAGCGCCGCATACGACAGCAGCACCGGATGCTGCTGCCGCCCTGAGTGAGGTACCTCTGGCCTCGCTTCCCCCCTATTCGCCCCAGTCTCTAGGTTGGGGATTGCTCCAGCCGCAGCAGCTTCGCCTTCCAAGAGAGCTCCTGCCAAAGTCGTTTCGGAGGCTCCTGTCGCGGCCTCGTCGTCGAAGAGGCCTTCCGTGTCTTGGGCACATGATATTTTGGAGATGGGCCTCAGTCGGAAACTGGGCCCCGAACTGGAGAAGCCGGCCAGCATCCATACGGGGCTGCGGTTCATACCAGTCGCCAAGTAAGTTTTGTTCATCTGCTTGCCTTTTGTTGTAATCGGACCATTTTGCTCATATAATCAATTCGCAGGACTGGAGTTAAAAAGATAGGCCACCCGTCCGTGGCCAAGGTGCCGCCAGTCGTCACCGAGGAGGACCCCTCACGGAAGAGGAAAGCTGATGAGGTCGCTGCACCCGCAGACAGTGCAAAGAAGGCCAAGGGCGACGATGTCATCACGATGTCTGACGACACGACGGTTGGTCGGAGTGGTCCTCCGACTGCGACGGAGGCGGCCTTGAAGACCAAGGAGGATGTTTCCTCGCCTGGGATGGCCGAGCCGGCTCCTCTTGGTGCTGGAGCATCCACCGCGACCTTCCCCCGCTTTATGGCCAAAGTGGCCACAGCGAGTGGTACAGCGCCATCGAGCCGCACGCCTGGGGTCGCTGAAACGGAGGTCGAGCAGCGTCGCGGACACACTCCGGCTCTTCTCGCATCTGTGGACGCGCTGCAGCTCCATGGCATGCTGGGCGCAGCCATCCAGGTATGTCCAGTCCCCGATAATCGGGCCACTGAATTCCAGTGGTCAAATTCTTATAGTGTTTGTTTTTATTTGTAGCACCCAGTCTTCGAGTGCCTAGTCGCTGAATTTCAGCGGGTGGGCACTTAGGGATTTTGATCTCCAGTCCCCAGGTGCCTAATCTCTGAATTTCAACGAGTGGGCACTTAGGATTTTTGATCTCCAGTCCCCGAGTGCCTAGTCGCTGAATTTCAGTGGGTGGACACTTAGGATTTTATTGTTGTTGACTGTTTGATTTGTGCACAGGGCTTGCAGCGTGAATCAGCCGATCGGCTTGCTGCGAAGTTTCGCACGGAGAAGGAACTTGTTGCCGTCCAAGAAACGAACAAGGGACTCCGAGCACTTGCTGCCAAGGCGGAGGAGGGCCGCCAGGGTCTTGTTCCGGCGTATGAACTGTCGGCGGCTCAGTCTGCCTTGAGTACGGCTGAGCAGCGGATCACTGATCTTGAGCACGAGCTTAAGGAAGCAAAGGCGGAGGCGAGTTCAGTGGATGGGCGAGCCAGAGCTGCTGTTACGGCTGCCGCTGAAGAGCGGAAGGTCTCTGACGCCCTCGTTGCTGGGTTACAAGACGACTTCTCCTCTCTTCAAAGCTTCATCACGGGCCTCTGCCGTCCTTTGATTGGCAAATTTTCCTGCCTCTGCCTGTAGTAGCTACATTATGAAATTGTCGTTGTACTTACTGCCGACCCCTGTCCACAGGTCGGATTATCGACAGCTCGGAGGAGGCGCAGTCGTATGACGCGCGGCAGTGTGTGACCACTCTGGTCGACTCGGCCACGTTGTCTGCGGCTTTCATTCGAGCGTATCTTCAAGAGATGTCGCCCACGGAAGTGATTCCCAGCGATCTCGTCGAAGTATGGCGGTATCTGGAGAAGGCGTCGTCAGTCGTCGAGTTCATGACGCCGTCGGCATTCTGGCGCGGGGCGGCAACGGCTCTTAGCCTTGGGCTTGCCCACTTCCCGGAGGACTTCGACCTTGACGACGTGACGAGTGGCTACCCCTTGTCGACGGGCTCGGTGGAGATTGCCGAGGTGCTGAAGCTGACGGACCGGGCCGCGGTATACTCCGATCGCGTCTGGGCGATGGGCGACCTCCTCCCTTATCAAGAGACGACTGTCGCGCCCAATGATCCCGAGCCTCCGCACCGGGACTTCAAGGTCGAGCAGCCCTTCCGTGCGGCGATGGCGGGTGAGTTGACGACGTACCCGTCGAACCCGTACACTCCCTTCATTTGCAACCGCAGGGGTGGCGGTGAGTCGACGTCGTAGCCTGCGGAATAGAAACATTGTGCCCTGGGGCGTTAGTAGCGATTTGTCCATTGGGCTCAACTTGTATTTTGTAACGACTTTGTTCTGCTGTAATGGAATTTCGCGTTATTTTGTGAATTGTCTTGCGATTTTGATTGCTGATTGGACGAGTCCCCGAGCGCGTCCGCCCTTTTTATGGGGTTTACCTCGTTTCTTATGTGTTTGTGGTTTTGAACGTTTTGTCAGTTGTTTTGTTATTGAGGTCGACTCGCCCAAGCTTGGAAAGACAGTCGCAGGGAGACTCCCATGAGTGCTCTTTACTTGACCGTTTTCCCTTGCGCGAACGAGGTCGGGTAGCCGAGTCCCCGAGCGTGGTACTTGGTGGTTCTAGTCGCGGCTCTAGGGTGGGTGAGGACTGGGCGTTAGAGTGGCGCATCACTCTGCTGACCCGTCGAATTGATCGCATGGCGAGTCCTGGGCACGCTCTCATACTTGGCGTTTTTCCCTAGTCGCTCGTGCTTAACTGGTCGTCAGTCCCCGAGCGTGGTACTTGGCCGTTCGAGTCGCTGTGTCGAGGATGCGGAGGATCATGGTTGCTGTGGGGAGCGAAGGCAGTTGTCTTGGCTCGTTAAGCCAGTCGAGCTAGGCGACTCCAGTGGGGCTCCGGGTAGGCGTTCTTCGTGGACGTTACGAGTCCTGGGGTAACCCAGTGCCCTCGTAACGCACTACTTGGCCATGCCGGTCGCTGTACCAGAGGTTGACTTCTGTAGTTAGCTTGACGTTGTTATTACGAGTGCGAGTGGCACAAGACACGGAGAGTAGACGCAATTTGCGGTAACCAATATGTTTTATTTCATAGCTAGTGGAGGGTACATGTATGGAGTTCTAGGAGTAGAACTTCTGTAGGAGGTTTACATTCCACGGTCGCTTGACATCGAGTTTCCCGTCTCCGCGGACGTCGGTGAGGTAGTAGGCGTCGTTGCCGAGTACTCGCCCGATGGCGAATGGTCCCTCCCACGGGGGGGGGGGGGGAGAGCTTGTGCATGCCCTTCTTGTCCTGGATGAGGCGTAGCACCAGGTCGCCTTCCTGGAAAGTGCGAGTCCTCACTCGCCGGTATGGTAGCGGCGGAGTCCTTGCTGGTAGATGACAGTGCGGGAGCAAGCTAGGTCGCGTGCCTCGTCGAGTTGATCGACTCCGTCCTGGCGTGCGAGTTTATTTGCAGCCTCCGTGTAGTGGACAACCCTTGGCGAGTCGTGCTCTAGGTCGGTGGGCATGACTGCCTCGGCGCCATACACCATGAAGAAGGGGGTGAACCCTGTCGACCTGTTGACAGAGGTGCGGATGCCCAGATGACGGAGGGTAGCTCCTCGACCCAGCACCCGGCGGTGCGCTCGAGTGGTACTTGGAGCCGTGGATTCAGGCCGTGGAGGATGCTCTAGTTGGCCCGTTCCGCCTGGCCGTTGGACTCCGGGTGGGCGACTGAGACAAGGTCGAGTCGGATGTGGTGCTCTTCGCAGAACTCGGCCATGGCTCCTTTGGCGAAGTTGGTGCCGTTGTCCGTGATGGTGTTGTTTGGGAACCCGTAGCGATATATGAGCTCGCATAGGAACTTGGTGGCGGTCTTCCCGTCGTATTTCTGGACTGGCTTGGCCTCCACCCACTTTGTGAATTTGTCGACCGCGACCAGGAGATGAGTGAAGCCGGAGGGGGCCTTTTTGAAAGGGCCTACCATGTTCATACCCACACGGCGAACGGCCAGGTGATGGGGATTGTCTTGAGCGCCGAGCTCGGCACGTGGGTCTGGTTGGCGTACTTCTGGCACCCGGCGCACCGCTGCACAATGTCGACAGCGTCTGTGAGTGCGGTGGGCCAGTAGAAACCGTGTCACATAGCCTATGCGACCAGAGAGCGGGCGCTGGCGTGGTGGCCACAGTCGCCGGAGTGGATGTCGTGGAGGATTTTGCGTCCTTCAGCGGGTTGGACGCAGCGTTGGAACACGCCGGTCACGCTGCGCTTGTGGATCTCGCCGTCGATGATGACGAAGGATTTGCAGCGACGCGCTATCATCCGGGCGTCTGTTTCGTCTGCTGGCAAGGTGGCTCCCTCTAGGTAGGCGATGCACGGCGTAGTCTAGTCTTGTGGCTCGGCGATGAGTGCGACCAGGGCTGCCTATGGTTGCAGCGGGACTCCAATGTCGATCTCCCTTGGGGGAGAGACGGAAGGCTTGGTGATGGTGTCGAGGAAGACGTCTGCGGGTGGTGCGAGTCGAGCCGATACGAGAGAGTGTGTCGGCCTCCTCGTTTTTCCGCCTGTCGATCCACTCGACGGAATAGCCTGCGAAGTGTCCGCCTAGCTTGTCCACTGCTTGGCGGTATGCCGCCATGGTGGGGGAGACGGCGTCGCAGGTGTCGGCGACTTGCCCAGCGACGAGGTCGGAGTCTCCGTAGCAGCGTAGGCGGTTGACATTCATCTCCTTGGTGGCTCGCATGTCGTGGAGTAGTGCCTCGTACTCGGCCATGTCGAGGCAGAGGACGTAACGGAGCTTGTCGCCCTTCGGGGAAGTCAGCACGATCCCTGCCCCTGCGCCGTCTGCGTTCTTCGAGCCGTCGAAGTGCAGACTCCAATAGTGGAGGTACGGCAGCTTTTCTGGCTGCTGGGCCTCTTCCCAGTCGGCGATGAAGTCCGCGAGAGCCTGCGACTTGATCGCTTTGTGCGGCTCATACTTGATGTTGTGGACGCTGATTTCGACGGCCCATTTGGCGACTCGCCCGGTCGCCTCACGGTTGCGGATTATGTCCTGCAACGGTGCTGTGGAGACGACCGTGATCGGGTGCTCCTGGAAGTAGTGCGGCAGTCGGCGCTGTGCTCTGAAGACCGCGTATACCAGTTTCTGGTATTGCAGGTATCGCTGTCGTGACTCAGTGAGGACCTCGCTGATATAGTACACTGGTCGCTGCACTGGGCGCTCCTTCCCTTCCTCTGGTCGCTCGACGACCATGACGGCGCTAACGACGCGCTCGGAAGCCGCGACGTAGACCAGCATGGGTTCCTTGTCGACGGGGTGGCGAGTAGCGGTGCTACGAGTAGCACCTTCTTGAGGTCGCGGAGCGCGTCGTCCGCCTTCTTATCCCACTGGAAGGTGGGGTTCTTGCGCATCAGGCGGTATAGGGGCATCGCCTTTTCGCCCAATCGGGGGATGAAGCGACTGAGAGCCGCGACTCGCCTGGCCAGCTTACGGGCGTCGCGCACTTTCGGGTTTGCGAGTCGGCGATCGTGTCGATCTTGGTGGGGTTCGCCTCGATCCCGCGCTTGGAGCGGCGTATCGATGGTTGCCCTTGGTACACGAAGGTGCACTTACTGGGTTTACCTTTATCTTGTATTTCCGAGGTTGGCAAATGTTTCCGCCAGGTCGGCGAGTAGGTCGCTCGGCGGACTTCACTACCACGTCGTCGATGTAGACGTGGATATTGCGGCCAATTTGGCTCGCAAGGCACTCCTGCATGCACCGCTGGTAGGTTGCCCCGGCGTTCTTGAGGCCGAAGGTCATGGCGCGTAGCAGAATGCTCCGAATGGCATGATGAACGCCGTCTTTTCTTCGTCCTCAACAGCCATTTTGATCTGGTTGTACCCAGAATAGGCGTCGAGGAAACAGAGCGACTCCGAGCCCGCGGTGGAATCGATTATTTGGTCGATCCGCGGGAGGACGAATTGTTCCTTCGGGCAGGCGCTGTTTAAGTTTGTGTAGTCGATACACATCCTACAGATCCTGTTTTTCTTCTCGACCAGGACTGGTTTTGCCAGCCACTTGGAGTATTTGATTAGCCGGATGAAGCCTGCAGCGAGTAGACGCTGCACCTCCTCGGCGATGGCTCGGCGGCGCTCCTCATTGAAGGGCCGCAGCGACTGCTTGACAGGTCGCACTTTGGGGTCGGCGTTGAGTTTGTGCTCAGCGAGTTCCCTAGGGACACCAGGCATGTCAGAGGGCTTCCATGCGAAGATGTCCCTGTTCTCACGGAGGAACTCGATGAGCGCGCCTTCCTATGCTGGGCTCATGCCCGTCCCGATCGTCACCGTCTGGCTGGAGTCGCCTGGGACCAGCTCGACGATGCGGGTATGCGTCGTTGCCTTGAAGGCTGAGGTGTTGCCGCCCTCCGAGTTGGGCTTCTTGAGTATAGTGGGGTCGTCGTTGTTGACCCCGCTCGCGTATTTGGCGAGCTCGTCGGCGTGGTTGACCTCTGCCGCGATGACGGCGTCGGCGAGTTCGGCTCCTTTGGCCTCGCACTCGGCCGCCATGTCGGGGTTGCCGTGGATGGTGATGACGCCACGCGGTCCGGGGAGCTTCATCGCGTTGTATGCATAATGGGGCGCCGCCATGAACTTGGCGAACACCTGTCGCCCCAAGACGCAGTGATAGGGGTTGTCGAAGGGCACCAGCTCGAAGACGATCCGCTCGGTGCGAAAGTTTGCCGGTGTTCCGAAGGTGACGGGCAGCATGACCTTGCCGATCGGGTACGCCTTTCGACTAGGGACGATGCCATGGAACGTGGTGTGGGTCGTCTCGACCATCGACTGCGGGAGCCGCAGTCGCCTGAAGGTGTCCAGGTATAGGATGTTGATGGAGCTGCCGCCGTCCATCAATGTCTTGGGGAGCCAGTAGTCTCCCACCTTGGGCTTGACTACCAGGGCGACTCGGCCTAGGTACTCGATGAGCGGCGAGTGGTCCTGGCGGCTCCAAGTGATTGGTTGCTCTGACCAGTTGAGGAACTGGGGAACGTCCACCTGGGCCACCGCGTTGACGGCGACGACGCGGGCGATGACCTTCTTCTCGCGCTTCGTGTTAAAGCTTGTGAAGGTGTGCAGCGAGCCGTCTACGCTGCCGAATTTTCCGCCGTTTGGCGGGTTGTTGTCGGGGTCCTCCCGCGCTTGCCGTGCCTTCTCGATCTCCTTGAGAGAGCGGCAGTCGGCGGTCGTGTGCGTGGCGGGCTTCCCTTCCCTGCTGTGAAATGCACAAGGTTGGTTAAGGAGGGCCACAGGGTCGAACCTTGGTTTCGCCTTCTAGGTGCCGCCGTCGCGGCGTTGCCCCCCGTCGCGGCGGAAGCTCTTGGGCTCGTGCTGCGCGTGCCCGGCGTTGGCGACGAAGTTGACTCGCCCGTCACTGCGGCGCTTGCCGGTGAGGCGAGTGTTGCTGTAGCGTAGATCGGCTCGTGCGGCGTTGCCCTCCCGACTTGTCGTCGGTTTCTTGGTTTGGGTCTTCCTCCGCGTATCTTTTGGCGATCTCAAGGAGGTCCGGTATGTTGTCGAGTGTGCGGTATGCTCGTTTGAGCTTGGAAACCAGGGGCTCGTAGTGGCACGAGGTCTTGAAGCAGTGGATTGCGGTGTTTGGGTGGATACCGACCGCGTTGTACCACAATTCTTGCCATCGTTGGACCCAGCTGCGGGTCGACTCGCGAGGTCCCTGGACGCATCGTTCCAGGTCCTCGATGGTGGTGGCGCGGGTGTATGAACCCTCGAAGTGCTTGACAAAGGCGTCGCGCATCTCTTCCCAGGAATCGATGCTGTCCGCGGGGAGAGTGTTGATTCACTGCCTGCACGCCCCCTCCATCATCAGGGGGAGGTAGCGGGCGGCGAGTAGATCGGTGTGGCCGGCGATCCCCATTGCCATGAGGTAAGTGTCCAGCCACACAGAGGGATCGTACTTCTCTATTTCCTTCGGCGCTTTGAAGTTCGCCGGGTATCTTTCGCCTCGGATCATTGGTCTGAAGCACTGTTGCCCGAGTCGGCTTAGCGACCCCATCGGCTCGCCGTCGCGGCGGTTGGTTAGGGTATGTCGCAGGTCGTCGGGCTGGCGTGCGCGCCAGCTCTGGTTGTTGATGATGTGGGTGCGGGCGTTGACGGGCTGACCGTTGGCGGCGACGAAGTTTGTCGCCAGCCTGGGGTCGTTGGTGGAGAGTGCCGCGTTCACAGGTCGGTGTTGGAGCTGTAGTGGTTCGGGTGGCGGGCAGTTGAGGGTGTTTGCCGCCAATGGACGGCCGCTTGAGGCCGCTCTGCTGCCCGATGAACGCGAGTACATCCGACCCTGTGAGTCGACGCCTGCGTTTTGTTGCTCGACCGCCTTTGCGAGCAAGGCCTTGATGTACTGGATCTGTAGGGCGCCATCGCCGGTGGCCGTGATGTTGTCGGCCGCTGCTCGGCCCGCCACGAGGTTGTCCATCGGGGTGGAGAACAGTGGTAGGCCGTTCGCGTCTCGCTCCCGTGAGGAGACCACGATCCGTGGCTGGTCCCTGGGGGTGCGCGGTTGGGTGGAGGTGGGGCGCCAATCACCGTCGACCCTGGTGGGGGCCGGGCGCTTCCTCCTGGTGGCGCGTTCTCGCAGATCGCGGCCGCCACCTGGGCCGGTCGTTCTCGTCGTCGAAGTTCAGGGCGCGCCCCTGTACGGTGGGGTTCAAGCGCGACCTGATTCATTGCTGGTGGTAGCGCGACAGCTCCTGCGCCGTCACCTGCTCGAGGTGAAATTTTTCGCGCTCGGCTTGCTCCTTGCGGACCGCTTCTGCCAGGTTCAAGCGGAGTTCCTCAACCTCCGTTGCCATTGCGTTGGGAGGGATCGGGGTGGAGAAGGGATCCTCCGGTGGGTCGGCGCCAGTCGCCATGTAGGTCGCGGCGTGGCGACCGGTCCTGTCGCGGAGATCGGCGGAGTTTTCCGACCAGGAGTCGAAGTCGAAGATCCCAAGGATGGAGGGATCCTCGAAGTCTCCAATGTTGGAGACGTGGGTGATGGAGCCCGCGGGCGAAACCGGGATGATGGATCTGGCGAGTGACGCCGGGGTCGCCGAGTCGGCGTCGTCATTGAGGGCCGCGTCTTCCACGGCCGCGGTGGTTTCAGCCACATCACTGTGGGCTGAGTCGTACTCGGAGGCAAGGCGGTGGATCATGCGGACCTGACTCTCGGAGAGCCGATCGCGTGGCGGCGACTCGCGGATGCGAGCCGAGTCCTTCGAGACGATGACGTCGGTGAGGCCGATGAAGAGACTGATCATGCCAACCGGCGGGATCATGCTGTGCGTGACGGGTCGCACCACCGGGACGTAGCTGCTCGGCCAGATTTGGAGCATCTCGTCGATCGCTATCATGCGGCCGGTGGCGATCGACTCGTTGATGGGCAGATTGGATCTCGCCACAGAACACCGGCCAGACCGGCCAGGCCCCACGGTGGGCACCACTGTCGTGGGAATGACCACGGCAGGTGCTGCAATCGGCAGCGAGTAGTAGAACATGGGGCGAGGGCGGCCATCCATCTGCGGTGCGAGATGAGGGCGGAGAAACAGGGTTTTACCCAGGTTCGGCCCCCCGGAGGGTAAAGACCTACTCCGGATAGATTGTATTATGATGGAGGTACAATGGGCGAGCTCGGCGTCTAGGCGGCGAGTCGCTTGGGTGGATGATGGAACGTATCTTCTACACGCCCTCTAGGGAGGTTTATATAGACTCACCCCCCTAGGGTTTACAGATCTCAACCGAATCAGTTAAGGCTTCGGCAATGGTTTAACCTAATCCGACTGGGCCTATCTACTCTCCTGGGCCTTCAGCTTCCAGTCGCTTGATTCTACGCCAGGTCTTGATCCAGTAGCCGTCCTGTAGGCCCACTCGCCAATTCCCGGGCCAGTCGGAAACGTACTGCTGGGTATACCCCGGTAGGCATATCCCCATCAACAACTCAAATGCTTGCTGGAGATAGAGAGGAAATAGGTTTACTGACTCAACTTGGAAGTGTGAGAAAGGTCCCTTCTTAGAGGGAAAGCAGGGATTACAAGTCATAAAGAGCTTCCAAAATATCATGGTACTTACTAGCTTTGAGCCCTCATTGCCCCTATCATAGGCATATTGAGATGATTAAGGTTAAAGTGAACAAGGATGGAGTATATGCTTGACAAAATATAAGTTGGCAATCTCACATCCCTTGAATATGAGGGCCACTCCTCATGCTACTCAACTTCGGTCACAGGTAAGTTCTTGTCATTGTAAGTACTTGCATATCATTGAGAACCGCCAACGGGTACCCCTTGCACATGGTACAGGAGCTTTCCCATAACCAAAATGACAAGGCAAGCAAACAGTGAGCATCTCAGCGATCTTTTTATTTACTATGTGCATAGCTTTTTATTGAGGATGCTTCATAGATAGCTCACTATGGTGATTCTACAAGTTTCCACCATGATTAGGCATGGCTTAGGCTAGCGGCCCAGGCGTTTCTCTAACACAAAATACAGACTCCATGGACTTACAAGTTCCCTTTTTTTACACCATTGACATCCATAGACAAAAGAGCATGATATCAACTCTATACATAGTACAAGTGCAATGTTGAAAACGTTCCCCGTGACAGCACGGTTCTGCTAATTCCAACGTATAGATGCAAGCATATACAACTTCGATGTTCACAATGGTTCAAGTCGATTAGGGGCAAGAAAATAAGGTGTGCCATCAAGTTCGTGAGAGCTTTACTAACTAGTTTTCACATAACAAAATACTTTTTAATTCGAAAGATAGATGAAGCTTGAGAATTTGCTTGGAATAGCAATAATTCTACTAGGTAGATAAGGTGGACACAAATGGCACATGTTTTTGGTTCAAAGGGGTTTGGAAACATGAGAAGTATGCCTTCTCAAAACAGGTTTTTGGCTAGCAAGGCTGGATAGCAAGCAAGAGAGTTAAAAGAAACAAGAAAACATACAAGTAATAAAGCCAAACATGCAATCTTCCTTGAAGGCACAAAAGATCTTAAATAAAGAATACTAAGCTTATGAGCCAACAAGAAAGAAAATAGATGATACCAAATACCTGTAAGCTTTTTCTCTTTTTTTCAAAACTTCAAAAAGTGTTGCTACTGACCAGAGCTCGGTTTGGCAAAACCAATTTAGAGTTACTTGATGCTCCCAAATTGATGCCAATACTGATCAACAAGATCCATCATATAATAGAGATTGCAAACTAAAATAAGAAGTGCAAAAAGTAAAAGATGAGACTTCTCATTAATATTCAATAAAGGCACTCACACCAAGGGATACATAGATAATCAACTAAAGGGGAGATACTTCCACATGCAAACCAAACTATAAGATAAACTCTCTACCACATATATGAATCCACTGAAAAGGTAAAGGATAAAAGATAATGGTGGTGATACCGCGGCACTCCCCCAAGCTTGGAACGAGCCAAGGGGATGTCAAACCTGATGATGAATTACTCCTTCGGTGGTGGCGGTGTTCCTTTGTCATCAGTAAGAAAATCCTCCAGCATCTTACAGAGTCTGTTATTCTCCTCTTGAAGCATCTCCACCTTCACCCTCAAAGCTCGGTACTTATCACAAAAATCGTCAGTGGTTCAAAGGGCTTCTACGGCCTCGGGGCTGTATCTGAAGTCTAGACCAAAGGCTATGATTCCCTGCATGTTACGAGAAAAAGCATCCTTAGTGTTAATTGCTCCTACAAAAGTAGGTTTCCTTGCCCTTGTCCCTGCGGCGGCTTGTTCTTCCAACTTTATCTCCTCCACGGGCTTCTTGTCTTTATCGTTGGCGGAGGCCATGACGCTCTAAACTTGAGAAGATTTCCTGACAGAAACAGATCGAAACGAAAACACGACAAGAACATGATGCACGAACCTCGGGGGATCTGGGGGGTTATATTTTATGAAGTTTCAAAGCATAAGGAAGGTTTTGATATGAAAACGAGGCGGAGGCGGAGTTCAGGGGTGGCACACCCCCTCCAGGCGTGGCCAGGCTAGGCCCACGCCTGGGTTGGGTTTGTCCACCCCGGACTCCGGTTCTTTCTCTGTTCCGTCTCATAGTCTTCCTTATGTATTAAAAACATAAAAAATATAAAAATATTGGTGTTTCACCAACCTTCTGTTTTCACCATTTTTACCTATTCAAAGATGAACTCTAGAGATTCCTTTTCTCCTTCTCCTAAAAATTTCCTTCATACAAAACCCTTGTACAAACTCAATGACAACATTAGTGTAAGCAAAAACAATAACCTTTAGGTACACACTTTAACTGAAAACCCATCAAAACAAAAGCTTCTATAAGAGGCAAATGCAAATGATGGCATAAATCTGTCAAAACAGACCAGCACGTAAAGATTGATTTTTTTAGAAAACCTTCTGTTGCTCAAATCAAAAAGTGCAGAACTAATGAAAGTTGGGTAACAACCTGGAGAACAAGCTCAGAAAAATGCAACTCCATCCGACATACTGAGCTCCTTCACGATTTTTTACAAGGAAGCACAAAAATTTGTCCCAGGACAGCCACTTTTCACAACTCCTCTACTTCACAAAATTAGTTGAACTTGACATAAAAACCAAAACAAAAAGGATAAGGAGAGGTTATTACTGAGGTAATAACTTCCAAGACTCGACAAAACTCTTGGGTTATCTCTCAACAAGTACTTTTCTTTAATGCCTTTAAGTTAGGCTTGAAACTTTCAAGGATGCTCACATAGGAGATAGATATTTGAAGTGAAAGAGAGCATCAAGAAGCAAATAACCAACACATTTGAGTCTAACCCACTTCCTATGCATGGGAGTATCATGAGAAAATGAATTGTTGAAACAAAAAGCCACAAGCATAGGAAGACAAACAGATGCAACTTCAAAGCTTTCAACATAAAACGGGGAAACTTAACATCATTGAGATGCATAAAACCATGTTTCCCTCTCTCATAATAACTTTCAATAGCACTTTGAATAAAGTTGACAATATAATTGTCACGGGAAACAACTTTATCATCAGAATAAGCATACTTACAGTCATCAAAAGAGGTCCAAGGTCATAGACTGGATCAATAGAAGCAAGTTGTTCCATCCTGAAATCTTTATTAGGCAATCTATTTTCACAAGGAGCTTTAGAAAATTTGGAAAAGTTAAACTCATAAGAATCTCCATCAAACTCATAAGAATCTCCATCAAGCTTTATTAGGCAATCTATTTCCATCCTTCTTACAATCAATAATAGCTCCACAAGTGTTCAAGAAAGGTCTACCAAAAATGATAGGACAAGTTTTGCTAGC
Source organism: Avena insularis (assembly GCA_023614405.1). NCBI lineage: Eukaryota > Viridiplantae > Streptophyta > Magnoliopsida > Poales > Poaceae > Avena > Avena insularis. The sequence goes on along the minus strand of CM042697.1, from coordinate 454,415,387 downwards.
TGCTGAATTAAGCACTAGAAAATCAGCAGGATACTTAATCTTACGGCAGAGAACCTCCACGTCTCTTACAATGCCAATGGGGCAAATGGTTTCCTTATTAGCAAGGTGAATAACCACATCAATGTATTCAAGCTCATAAGGACCAATCTCATGCATAATTTCCATGTAAAGCTCATAAGGAATAACACTAGAACTAGCACCAATATCACATAAACCATAATAGGAATGATCACCAATTTTAACAGAAAGCACAGGAACACTAGCTTTTCTAGCTTTACTAGGATGAGAGATAATATTAGAAGCGTCTTCACAGAAGACAATGTGCTCATCCTCTATATTTCTAGTGACAGTGTCTTTCACAATAGCTACCACAGGTTCATCACTCAAATGCTTACCAGGCTCCACAGTTTTCATTGTACCTTTGTTATTTGCACTAATAATCATAGAATATTCCTTTACCTTAGCTGGAAAAGGCATTTTATCAACATGAGGTTCAGGCATAATATGATTAGTAGTACAAACTTCAGTACTTCTATCGGGAACATGATTAACAACATCTTTATACGGAGCATGGTACTTATTCCACTTCTTATTGGGAATTTCTATATAAGAGGCAAAGGCCTTAAAACAGTTGGAAATAATTTGAGAATCAAGACCAAACTCATTGCTAATATCACGGAAGTCATCAGTTCCCATAAAAGATTTAATGCATTCATAATCATAGTTTATACCTGACTTTCTTCCTTTGTCATTCTCCCAAGCTTCAGTGTTTTCTTGAATACGGTCTAGTAAATCCCATTTAGCTTCTTCCTTCATACGTGTGAATTGTAACATCCCAGCATTAGAGCTTAGAAATAAGCTAAACACAAATGTGTGCATTGCATTCATGCATAGAAAATCTGAATAATTTTCGCGCTTTTGAACAAAACTTGTCAAAGTGATTGAAGCTTCTCTTAACTTGATGGAATTGAAGTAGATCATCAAGTTGACTGCGATAAGTTTCTATATGACCTTTGCTAAAACCTTATTTTGGGTAAACCTGATTTGGTCTAAGGGTAGATCAAATGGAATAAAATTAAACCTTAATACATTACTTAATGGTTTATATTTGATACTTAGGTGATCATATCATAGTATTCATTATAATCACTCATGAGTACCAAGTTAAGGATATAACACACATAATAAGAATGTAACAAATATATCTTAATCTTATCTATTTATACCATGTGTATCATGGAAATACCTAACGTTAACCCTCTAGTGAGATGGAGTAGGAAAGAAATCAAGTTAAGATCATTCACCATATATCTTTCTTTCCATATCCATCTTTATCATCTCTACTGAATCCTATCTCAATACCTATTGTTCATCAATGTTGAGTAATCAACTATTGATTCACCCATTATTAATCTATCAATTCTTGATCTATCAACTCTTATCCTTACTATAGAATTCACTTAAGGCTTATAAATAAACAAGTCAGAAGAGGTAAATAGTGATGCTAGATTTAGATATCATCTATAGGATGGGAGTGATTTGAGGAAATCAAATCAATATGGTAATAAAGAAGATTACAAGAATGAAGTCTAAAGATAGTTACCAAGAGTAGTCCTATTGGATCAAGTAGGTATAGTCAATGAATTATATCTCCTAATCCAATAGAGCTAAACTGAACATAATTATAATACAACTATAATGTTGTATTAATGAAGCCTTGATTAGCCAATTGGAAACCTAAACCACAGATTATAATGATCATGCCTTATTCACCAATTTTGAATGCTTATATCAAGTATAAGTGACATTAATGGATAAAACATGATTGAACCATAGTATAGATATATTACCGTAGATTAGTAATTACAAATCACATTAATATAATGTGAGGATTGGAATGTTAGATATTGGAGTCAAGTAGAGACAAGATAGTATGATTAAAATGATGTTAGAGCAACATTGGATTAAAGAAGTAGTATTTTCCTCTTGGGAAATACTAAACACTTAAGGAGAGTAGAATTGATATATACATCCATTAGAGTAATGTTAGTGATGGATGATTAAAGAAGAGTATGAATGGAGTGAGAAGTAATCACTTGTTGAAATGGAGATTATCAGCAATAGAGTAGTTGATATAACTAAGTATAGATACAAATGGTTATGAAAAGCTATAGTGTCGAGCTCATTGGATTTACAAATGGATTTAGAATAATAAAGGGTGGATAAGAAGTTTCTATAAAGCAAAGCTCATCATGTTAACACATGATGATGGATATAGAGAGAAGTAATATATCTAGGAAAGGAATTCCTTAATTAGAAGTCCAGAATTATGAAGTATGGAATATATGAATCTTTATTAAACACCCAAATCCTAAATCTAAGACCAAACCTAATATCCATTTTCTATGGTGGAGCTATCATCTTGTTTCCACAATGGTTGATAGGAATAATTTCCTACATCAATCATTTCAGCACACCTTGGATATTTTCAACCATCATTATCATAGGTGCTTATGGAACTATCTATATTAATTGTTTCTCATAAGTTATCCTAGAAAACAATTCCATTATTCTACTTTGAATGGTGATGTTATTAAAGATCACAAACATAAAGACAATGTGATTAACCATTAATCTTTATTCACATCAATAAAATAAACTTGTAAATAATAAATCATCTAAAAACTTATGGTAAAGCATTTTCAATTCAAACTTTAACTCATTAGTTAGTAGTAATACATTCTATAATAAGTTTATGAATTATTCCCAATTAAATTCATATTAAAGGCTCACAAATAATAATAGAAAAGGTACCTATATAAATAAAATAAAGAAACCCTAAACAATATTTAATAAAAGATCACAAATTGATACTTAATAACTTCATTGTTACTGCAAATATTCAGAAAATAAGTTCCATAAAGAAATTTCAATCAAATGTATAATATTCAAAGTTAAAAACAAAATAGAAATTGGAAAAGAAATAGAACCAGAAAAAAAATAAAGGAACAAGCCAGTCCAGAAAAGTGGCTGTCCAAGACAGATTTCCTTTACTACGCCGCAGCGTGCAAGAAAGAACCACAGGCAGCTCACTTGCAGCTCAGCAACAGCCTTGACCAGATGAGCCCACCGCCTCCTCTCTGACTGACTAATGGACCGACAAAGGACTGCGGGTTGAGTCTAGATTTTTAACAGGGGGTTTCCTGCAAAAGGTCATAATATAACTTTATAACCAGGAATAATATAATTCTATTACATCTTTCATAGCTCATTTGGCTATTACATTACATTGCAGCAGAATAATTATAAGCATGGGGTCCTTCATCTTCAAAGTGCCACAGGCAAATGTTGGTTGTAGACTTTGTAATCCTAATCAACACACTTCACTAAATCAATCAAACCTGCAACATACAAGTTACAGCCACAAGGGTCAATACATTTGAATTGTATTGGCAAGTGATACTATGGTAGTATAGTGGAGTCTATCATCTATATGCATTTGGCTAAGTGGAGTTGAGGCTTGCATTGCTCAAAATATATTTTTCCTTAACATTTGAAAACACTAAGTTTTTGTTTTGACAAAATCTTTTCCAAGACAACTCTCAATCAAAGATTGAAGATTTCAAAAACCCTTGTTCAAACCACAAGATTTTAACTTAGAAATTTGAATGATGAGATTCTTGATTGCTTCCATGTCTTGATGCTCAAATTGTCCTTTACCAGGGACATGGCTAAGTACGTAGATTTTACACTCTGCAGAGGTGGTGCACTTTCCCCACAAGACTTGGTTTCCCAAGACAAGATCTTTCAGAAGCCTTCCCTTAGACCAAAATGGACGCGTTCCAACCTATCAAACACTACCACCAACTGTCCATATGGCTAAGTTCTTGCAACCTATATGATCTAGGCAGAGCCTATAATGCCAAGTGGCTGCACTAGAAGGTTCTCAACATTTGACATCTCAAATCTCTTTGTTCCTGGGTGGCCATCCACAAGTGAGATACACAAGGTAAACCATAGACATGGGCCTTGTGAATCACTCAACCAAAATCCACCAAGCAAGTCCCATTCCACCCAGGTGATTCATTGACTTAGTTGTTTTATTAAGAAAAACATAAGTCCTCAGACTTAGAAATTTTCCATAGTATGAATATATTTCCACCCTTGTTTTCTATTAGCTAAGCTAAGCATGATAGTAGTAGGAATCTTAACTTAGGAAAATTTCTACTAAGGTTTCATCTACTAGGTTTTTCTATAGCAAGGTTTATACTTAGCAAAATTCCATGCAAGTTTTACTTAGCAAAATCACTAATGCATAGTGAAAGTAATGGGACAAAAAGTATGAAGCATCACTTGCCTTTTTGGTAGATTATGGGTTCACTCCTTGTCCTTGCAACAATCACACTCTTCAAGTCACTACAAATCAGTCAAGCAAGGCACAAACTTAATCTACCAATCAAGCAAAACATCACATAAAATAACAAAGTCAAAGTAATGCATGCAAGCATGACAAGCTTTGTTTTGTTTGAAAAAGTGGTTCCTAGTGGGTCATAGACATTTGGGTACACCTAATGGTCATTTTATAAAGTGGCAAAGTCAATTGCAAAAAGGTTTCACTTTAAAAACCATTTTCAAACAAAGTATCATTTTATGTGGTGTAGAAATATCTTTACTAAGGCATTAATCTCTAAGGTTCACCAAATTCATTTTCAACTTATAAAACTTGGTGTTTGGGGTCAGAGAGTTTAAAACCAAACATTTCCCAAAGTTTTTATACCAAAACCATCTTTAATAAATAAACTATATTTTTGTTTGACTAGAAATGGTTTTAAATCAAAGAATCATTCTTTTGCATCACCAAATACATTTTTTAAACCACAAAGTTTTTTCTATGGTCAGTAGGTTCAAATAAATACAATTGCAAAAGATTTTAACCCCAAATTCATTTTTAAACAATTTTCACATTCTTAACAAGCATACAAAAGTTTCTGCAAAAACATCCATTTTAATAGAAGCTTTTTGTTAAACAAAAGGTATGGTTGGCTAGGGCTTGTCTCACTGATTCCAATGATATAAAGTTTGCAAAATTTGGACGTGTGGTTTAAAAGTTGTGCAATTTACAAAATTGGAAATCTAATAGATCAAAAGCTGTCTTTTAAATCAACTACAGGCCACGTGTAATGTTTCTATTGGTCCATACCGGTTCAGTGTGGATGACGCTGCAGATCGTTGGATTTAAAGGGATCTGTGCGGCTCTGATCAACGCATACCCTTGCGTTTAAGTCGCTGGTTCCTACGCGTCCGATCTAAAATGAATGGCTCTGATCTAATCGACCACAAAGTGGTGGAGTGGCTATGGCGGTGGCGCTACCACGGTGGTCGCCGGTGATTTAGGAGGAGAGGGAAGCAGAGGGGTAGCTCACTATAATCGCCGAAGCCTGATGATGCTCAACGTTGTGGCAGCTTGTCGAGGGGCATGCGGGTTCGTCTTCAATTGCTCACCGGAGTTGATCTGGGCCTCGGTGCGGTCAGACGTCGATGGGGGACGAAGCTAGGAGTCCTGCGCGACTAGTTGGCGAGTACCTGGATGATCACAAGGCACAGGCGAACAGAATGATGTGAGGCTCTGGTCAAGGCGCGCACGGGTTCGGGCGATGTGGCTTACCGGAGTTGTCTGCAGCGCAGTCTGCCGTTGAGGTCGCCGTTGCCGTGAGGCACGCGCGAGCGAGCTGGGGTTGCAGAAAGGTCCGTTGGGGGATGCTGATCACAGCTGCGTGCTCGAGGAGGCAAGAGGTGGCGTGTGCTGGCCGGAATTCTCACCGGAGCATCGTCGAACAGTGGCGGTGTTTGAGCAGAATTTGGCAGCCTGGGGGCGTGTCGAGGTGGGGCGAAAGAGGGGAAGTGGAGAGGAGAGGGAGACGATTTATCCTGCATGGTCAAGGGGCTGATTCAACGCGTGATTAAGACGTATTACGCCGGAGTTATTCCGTCTGCAATGGCCGGCGAGGGGTGGGCATAGTCTGCGGGTGGGGAAGAAGAGGGACGTGGCGGTGGGGTCCTCTGGTCAGTGAGAAAGGGAGAGGGAATAGGGTCCACTTGTCACCGTTTTCCTCGGGAGGGAGAGAAACTGGGCTGCGAGTGGGCTTATTGGGCTGACTCAGTTGGGTCAGGTCCAATTCACAAATTTTTTCTGTCTGATTGTTTTATCATTTTCTATTTCTATTTTTCTGTTTTGAAATTTCAAACAACATTCATTCAACAATTCAAACAATTCAAGCAAAACAAACTTGTAAAGTTTTGGTTCTGTTTATCAACATAAACCAAATCCTAAAATAAATAATATTTTTATTCTTTTTAGGATCCATTCATTAATTAAATAAAATGGACCTTTAGTTAATTAATTAAATAGGGTTTTATTTATTTAATAAAAACTCCATTTGAAATCCAAATATTTTTAAAACCAAAACAGTAGGTTTTATTTGAAAGTAAAGAATACTTGGAAAGCTTGATTAAAATAAAATAACATTTTTGTTATAAGGTCCATTAATAATTAAATAAAATGGGCCTTAGTTATTAAATCAAATAGGATTTGTTTTATTAAAAACTTTATTTTGAAATCTAAAATAGTACCAAAACCATTCAGTAGGTTTTATTTGAGAATATAAAATACTTGGAAAACTTATTTATTTTAAATAAAATTGGATATTAAAAAGATATTAAATTGAATATAAAATGGGAAAAGCCTTTACTTAAATAAAATTGGATATTAAATCCGTATTATTTTATTTAAATAAACTTTACTATTTTTATCAAAACAAAATGTTTTATTTCAAAAGCTTGGCCAAGGTTTAATTTGGTTTTATAAAATAATCTTTATTTATAAACTTACCTTTTCTTCTTAAAAAAACAAATCCTTTTATAAAAAGATTTCAAAGTAGTAATAAAATATTTTTATTTTCCTTTATTAAATATTTATCTTTTTAATCCCTTTAGGATTTATTTGTCCAAAATAGGTTTGAAGATTCCCAATTGGATTCAAAAGTTTCTTCTGGCCCTGAAAATTAACAAGGTTTTATTTTATTCATTTATTTTTCACATTACAAGATTTGGAAAATCTTGGGATGTGACAGACGGAGAAGTCAGCTGTATCTTTTCCCTCTCGCATGGAGCTGGATGTGCGGTCCGTGGATGTTATCACTCATAGCGTGCATATTATTTATGGTAATTCGTAGAGGATATGCAACATATGGGTGGGAGCCCTCAACGTCCCACGATAGTTCCGGCATCTAAACGGTCTGTACTGCCATTGCCATAATTCAATAGGTGGGCTAGCGTACACCAAGGAGACATGCGGGGTCGCGGAGAAGGCAGCGATTGGCTTGGATCTTAGTCTGGTCCTCACACCAAGGAAGTGTGAACGAACCTGCAATTCAGATGTGCAACAAAGCTAAGATCTCTCATGGGTAAAGTGACGCACCTCTACAGAGTGTAAGAACTGTAACTTGTTACTCCCTGTTCCGGGAAGGAGCTGTGAACGCGGCGGGAAAGGAAACCCATGAAGGTTCTAGTAAACCCGTGAAGGCTAACGGACATAGCTTTTCAGAATAAAAGCAACCTTTGAAGAAATGTTTACAAAAACCTGCATTGCCTACGACCTATGGTCTGTGGCTGTAGTTATAGTGCATCAAACACTCGTTTTCTAGTGGACTTGCTAAGTACACTCGTACTCAAAGTATCTTATTAACCCTTGCTAGGTTCTAAAGCCAGTACAGACGACGTCTACATCAAGTTATGCTCCAGGAATCATCATCAAAAGCTAACGCTCTTCAATGAAGTCAAGAAAGTCAACATATACATCAACTCAAGTGAAGACGAAGTTGCTGATTAGATAAGAATAGAATTTCTAACCATAGAACCTACTTCTGTAGAGTATTGCAATAGTAGCAATGCAAGCCTAGTAGTTCAGCTACTAGTTTTATAAGTATGGTAGCTATGAGTTATTTATTTCTGATTCTTCTTTGTAAGAAGTTTCTTTCTCTCTCTTTAACCTCGAGTGTTCTCTGGATCTTGTGAAAAAGTTGAGTTGTAACCTGTAACATCCCAAAAATACTAAGCTTGGATCATCAAACTCTAATCATCAAAATTAGGGTTAACAAAAACTTTTCTAAATAAAATTATTAATGCATGCATATGTGTATGCATGGATTTTGAAATTCTTTGGAACCACCTTGTTTGATTGTTTCATTGCTTGTAAAATGTTTCTTAGGTGAAATAAACATCATCTAAAACATTTCCCACACTTTTCATAAGACAAGTAAATCAAAACAAATATATTAAGGGAATGGTCATTTTGACCAATTTAACTCCCATGCCTACTTTGGCTGTCTCAAACTTTCAAAACCTAACAGAAACTTTTCTAGATCTTTGCACCCCTTGAATGTACTCATAACAAGGTATCAAGGTCCACTTTGTGATCATCCAGAAACTTTCAAATGCATAGTTTAAATGACAACTCAAAATTGAATCTTTATCATATGGGAAGATCCCACTTTTTCAAAAACCACTCAAACAAGCTCAACTTTAAAAACCCAAGCATCTGCAGACTCACCAGCACCAATCTAGCAAACCCACCAAAAATCTTTTCAAAATTCAAAACTTAATTTCATGCAGCCATTTCATCAAACAGGTTGCAGACACAAATCAAAAAAACATCAAACACTATTGTGAGCAGTGATTCTTGCCTAACTGGTTCCCCATTTAGCTCACAACCAGCTTAGTAGATCATCTAGCAAGATTAACCAAGCACTAGCACCACTGTGAGCTTGCCATTGCCATCAATGGTGAACAGCCGAGCACACCCTTGCCACCCCATAGTCGACAGCAAGCTAGGAGCAGCAGCAAGCCTATCCAGCATGTCTGGGAGGCAGTCCACCGCCACTCACTGTCCACCGCTCGAGCCTTGCCAAGCCACAGACGCCGCCGCCCGTGCATACACAATCCGCACCGACCCAGGAGACCGCCAGACATCCCCGTTCGCCGCCCCGTGACGCACAGCCACCACTCGCCGTCGAAGACGCTGCCTCTGCCGCGCAGAGCATCGCCAGTTCCGGACCAAGCCGCACCGCCCCACGCCTCTAATCCATGTCGTTGAGCATCGCCAGGAGACACCGCACCGTCCCCTACCGTCGCCCATGCCAATAGCCGTCTGTACCATCGCCCCCGACGAGTTCACCATGCGCCCCGACGGTCCCCTCGCTCGACTATAAATAGAGGCCACCCCCGCTCGATTTCTTCACACTCTCACTCCCCTCTCCTCACTGATCGTGCCACACCGTTCTCAGAGCAAGGCAAGCACCACCTCGCCGAAATTTCACCGGAGCCCGCCACCTCTGGAGAAGAAGGCAGCCAGCGATTGGAGCCGCCCCAGGACAAGCCAACGGTACCAGGAGATTCGCCGTCGTCGACTTCGTCGTTCGCCCGCCTCGCCGACCCTCGCCAGCACCCCGGTGAGCCCCCAGCACCCCTCACTAGCCGCGCTAGGTTTCGTTCTCGCCGGCGTTGTCTCGCGTCGACGATGACTCCCAGCCGTTGGATTAGAATCAGATCAAACGACCCACGTTGCCCCATACCGCTTCGCCCAGCCCCGTGTCACTGACGAGTGGGGACACCCACTTAAGCAGCCCGCGGGAGCACTACGCTTAGCAGGCCGGCCCGTTAACTTTTCTCGCGCAGCCCAGTGATTTGAATTAGATCTTTTTCTTTTTAATTCAAACACACTTCTGTACCCATTTTCAAAAATCAATCCAGATCGATTCAGTGCACCATTTTGAATGAAACCAATTTTGTTGGAAAGGACTGTGAATGCTGAATCCAATCCCGTTGGATTCAAGTCATTTGGATCTGTAGATCATCCTTAGTAAAAATAACAAGGCAGAAGCTTTTCTGCATTCAAACATTTTTCAAATTTAAACTATAATAGATTTTGAGTTGATTCCAACACTCAAAAATCACATTTAACCATACCTTTCAGAATATATAAAAATATATAGGTTTACTTGCAGAAATAATGTTCAAGTAATAAAAGAATGCTACATAGGCATTTCTAGCCACTTTAATTAATTAGAATAAAAGGGTAAAACCTTATTAAATTGTGACACCACTTTAAATCACATTCCCTTGGACTACAATATGTGGTGATGACATGTGTCAACATGATCCCATGTTTGGTTTGGAGAATATTAAATCTTAAGTAGTTTTTCAATGAGTAGAAATTACTTTTCTCAAAATAAAAGGAATTAAACCAAGCCTTAACCTTGTAATGTTAGAGATAATGCTAGATCACCCTTGTGTGTGATGATTGCATGTAGTTAAGTATTGTTTGGTGATTGTGTACCTCGTATTTATTCATAGACGCTAGTACCGACCAAGGATACGAGGAGGAAGGAGGATACTACGAAGAAGAAGCCGAGGAGAACTTCAACCACTGCTCTGCACAAGGCAAGCTAACACTTGCAATTTAGCAAGATTATATTGACACTGATGCAAGCCTAATACTACTAGTTGAATGTGCAAGCTAACACTTGCAAGATACATTACCTATGCAAGCTAACACTTGCAAGATACATTACCTATGCAAGCTAACACTTGCAAGATACTATACCTATGCAAGCTAATACTTGCTACTATGCCTACTATATGCCTTAAGCATATATGATCCAACCCACTTGATAAAACAATCCTAGTTTTATTTGCAAGCTTCTTACTTTATTTCTTAATCGTTTATTTAAGAGTTTGGTAGATACTAGAAAGTTATCTGAAGGTTGCATAAAGAGCACAAAATTTTGCCTAAGTTAGAAACCTTGATATCATCCTAAGGTATAAGGTTGTACTTAGTTGAAACTCCACTAGTTTACCACCCCTCATTAGTACTACCCCCACCTGTAGATGCTAGTGCTAAGCATAAAACTTGATCAACTTTAGATGGGTTTACTTGGTGGTAAAATGGTTATGAAAACCTTGGAATGATGGACCATTCTATTGAAATGTTTTGGGACATGTGTTTCCAAACACTTGATGATTTTGGTGATGAAAATGTTGAGGCATGAGCCTTAGCCCTTTATAAAACTGATGGTTGTCTGGATGCGATACCATTCCAATTTTATCGTACAACCACAATACCCGAAGATTGGGTAGGGCTTGACTGGAAACTTATATACCTTAGTATTAGTTCCCTCACGGCCAAGGTCTGAGCTGAGGCTACCTTGTGAAGATTGTCCACCTGTGCAGTACCCAAGATGACAGTTGGTCATGGTTGGTGTCGTGGGAATGGTCATGGCAGATGCTGCGATCGGCAGCGAGTAGTAGAACGAGGGGCAAGGGCGGCCAGCCATCTGCGGTGCGAGATGAGGGTGGAGACAGAGGGTTTTACCCAGGTTCGCCCCCCCGGAGGGTAAAGACCTACTCCTGCTAGATTGTATTATGGATGTGGTACAATGGGCGAACTCGGCGGCTAGGCGGCGAGTCGCTTGGGGGTATGATGGAACGTATCTCTACACGCCCCGCAGGGAGGTTTATATAGGCTCACCTCCCCTAGGGTTTACATATCTCAATCGATTCAGTTAAAGCTTCGGTACTCGTTTAACCTAATCCGACTGGGCCTATCTACTCGCCTGGGCCTTCAGCTTCCAGTCGCTTGGTTCCTCGCTAGGCTTCAATCCAGTCGCCGTCTTGCAGGCCCACTCGCCAAGTTTTGGGCCAGTCGGAAACATCCTGCTGGGTATACCCCGGTAGGCATATCCCCATCAGTAGTCCCCGAGGCCGTCGTTGATTTGGCGTAGGTGGCTGCTGGCAGTCGGAGCATACGGCTGCTGAGTAGACATCCAGTCGAATCAACGGCGGGCTCCTGTATAAAGGAAAAACTAATCACACTACTCGCAGCTTTGGCGAGTCGAGTCGTAAACACTGTCATAGTGGTTGGGTCGGCGAGCCGAGTGGCTGAAGTTGGACCGTTAAACATGGTCAAACTAGCCGTTGGAGTTAATCCAACGGTAACTTTTGGCGTAATCATCGCGCGGTAACGGTTCCCTGATTTGGCGGGTAGCAACCGCTATATAAGAGGAATGGCTAGCGATCAGAGGACCACCGTCTCACCATTCCCTCCGACTGTGCGCACCTTTCGCCTCCCTCCGCCCCGCGACCCAGCCAACCGGAAATCCTCCGAGCCCCCACAAATCTTTCCGCCATGGCCCTCTCCACCGAACCTTGGGGCAGATCGAAATGCACTAGGGCGCAACTGGCTTCCTTTGAGGAGGCCGGGATTCTGCAAGCCGGCTGCTGGCGCATCCCCGCGGCCGGAGAGGTGACTCCAAACCCGCGAGAGAGGGAGTTCATCTGCTTCACCAGTCATCTCGAACGGGGGCTAGGGTTCCCCACTTCCCTATTCTTCCGGCGCTTCTGCTCCTACTACGGGATCCAGCCGTCGGATCTGGGCCCCCATAGCGTCGAGCAGCTCGCCATCTTTGTGGCATTCTGCGAGTGCTACTTGGGCTGCCGGCCCTACTTCCTTCTTTAGCAAGATCTGTTCCATGGACGGATCAGCCGCGAGGAGGCGGGCGGCCCAATGCTCGCCGCGGGTGGCCTAACCTTCCAGCTGAAGTCGAAGGCCTCATTCTTCGACCTGATGCTGCCCGCCAAGGCAGCGAGCGACTGGAAAAAGTCATGGTTCTACGTTGCCGAGGCGACTCCGGAAGGCAAGACGGCGATTCCGCGATATTCCGCCGATCGGTCCGAGCCGCGCCGCCTTCAAGTCGGCAAGCTTCCCGGCGACCAGCGGATGGTTGTCGACGAGATGCTTCAGACCATACGCGGTCTGAAGAAGAAGGGCCTCCAGACGATAAACTTGTACAACTGCTGGATCGGGCGGCGACTCGTCCCGCTGGCCAGGCGCGAGCACTACATGTACCAGTACACCGGCCGGGACGACCCGACAAAAGCTAGCTTGACCGAGTGGAGGCTCGATGACTACACCGCGGCCCTGAAGAAAATCACCCAAGCGGTGTATTTGGACGCTCAAGCTGGGGTCGCTTCTATACCGCTAAACGCCAAATTTCAACGGTAATCACTTCGTATCATTCGCAGTCGCAGTCCTTTTGCAGTCGCGGTCATACTAACTTCAATTTTCCTTTGTTGCAGCTGTTCCAAGAGGTGGAAGGGTGGCTCCCGCCCTCGGATGACGAGAATTCGAGCTCGTCCGTCCGAGACATGGGCGGGTCGCCCGCTAGGAGCGACGAAGGCGACAGCGACGACGAATCCGAGGAGGAAGCTGCCTCACCGCTCGCAAGACCATGGGCAATGTCAGCCATGAGCTCGAGGCGAGCAAGAGCCTCGAGCGCCATGATAATGAAAAAGAACTTCCAGAGACGACCTCGCGCCGCCAAGCTACTCTGTCAAAGAAGAAGAAGAAGAAAGAGAAGGAGGCGAAGGCCCCTCCAAGGAGGAAGACGAAACCGACGAGGCTGGCCTCGCCACCACACTCGGCAAGCAGTTCCGACGCCCCCAGCCCGGCCAAGGACGAGGCGCCGCCGACGACGGCCGTGCTGGACACGGCCACCATCGAGGTGCCCCTGGCGTCGATGCCTCCGCCATTCGCCCCGGTCTCGGGGCTGGGGGAGGCTCCGGCCGCAGTGACTTCGCCTCGCAGGGAAGCTCCTGTCGAAGAAGTTACAGAGGCTCCGGTCGCAGCTTCAACGACGAAGAAGCCGTCCGTGTCTTGGGCACGCGACGCCCTGGACATGGGGCTCAGCCGCCGACTGGGCCCTGAGCTGGAGAAGCTAGCCGGCCTCCGTACGGGGCCGCGCTTCATTCCGGTCGCCAAGTGAGTGCACTCGCCTTCCTTTGTCTCCCATAATCATTGAATTATCTTGCTTATATGATCAATGTATAGGACCAGAGTGAAGAAGATGGGCCATCCAACCGTGGCTAAGGTGCCATCCGTCGCCAGCGAGGAGGATTCTTCCCGCAAGAGGAAGGCGGACGAAGTCGTCGTCCCTGCGGATGGCGGCAAGAAGACCAAGGGTGACGCCGTCATCACGATTTCTGACGACACGGCGGCCGCGCCGGCTGGTCCTGCAACGGAGGCAGCCGCGTCCACGAAGGAGGGCGCTCCGTTGCCTGGAACGGCCGAGCCGACCTCTTTTGGGGCGGGTGCCTCTATCGCCACCTTCCCGCGCTTCACGACCAAGGTGGCCGCGGAGTGGAACCGCCGAGCCACGCCCAGAGTCGCCGGCGAAGTCGACCAGCGCCGTGGGCATACGCCAGCTCTCCTTGCGTCTGTGGACGCGATACAACTCCACGGCATGCTTGGTGCAGCCATCCAGGTACATCCAGTCCCCGAGGATCAGGTCGGTGTTTTGCAGCGGCCTGATTCTTTTAGTGTCTTTTATTCGCTTTTCGCATCCAGTCCCCGAGTACGCAATCGCTGAATTTCAGTGGGTGGGCACTTTAGGAATTCCTTTGAGTACCAGTCCCCGAGTGCGCACTCGCTGAATTTCAGCGGGTGGGCACTTTAGGAGTTTCTTTGATTGCCGTCCTCGTGCGCATCGCTGAATTTCAGCGGTGGGCACTTTAGGAGTTTCTTTGATTGACCTTTTGGTGATGTGCGGTCTGCGGCTTGAATCGGCCGACCGATTGGCGCGGCAGCCATGAAAAGGAACTGGCCATCGTCCAGGAGGCGAACGAAGGGCTTCGGGCTGTTGCCGCGAAGGCAGAGGAAGCTCGCCAGGGGCTTGTCCCCGCTAGTGAATTGGTGGCGGCGCAGTCGGCTTTGAGTTCGGCCGAACAACGGATCGCCGACCTCGAGCGCCAGCTGTGGGAGGCGAAGGAAGAAGCAAGCTCAGCCGATGGGCGAGCCAAGGCCGCCGTTGCAGCCACCGAAGAGGATCGCAGAGTGTCGGAAGTCCTTATTGCTGGGCTTCAGGATGACCATACGTCGCTTCAATGCTTCATCACGACCCTCACCCGCCCGTTGATTGGTAAGCGCATCTGCCTCTTTCAGTAGCTGTGCCATTTGTGGTGTCCGTCGTATTCATTATTGTCTTCTACTCGCAGGTCGCATCATCGACAGCGCGGAAGAAGCAAGCACGTTCGACGCGCGGCAGTGTGTGAGCACGCTTGTCGATTCGGCCACGTTGTCGGCGACGTGCATCCGTGCCTACCTCCAGGAGATATCGCCCACGGAAGTGATTCCCAGCGACCTCATTGAGGTGTGGAGGTATTTGGAGAAGGCGCCCGCGGTCGTGGAGTTCATGACGCGGTCGGCGTTTTGGCGCGGGGCGGCGACGGCGCTTAGCCTTGGTCTTGCCCACTTCCCCGAGGACTTCGACATCGACGATGTGACGAGTGGCTACCCATCGTCAACTGGCGCGGTGGAGCTTTCCGAGGTCCTCAAGTTGCAAGACCGCGCCGCCAAGTGCTCGGAGCGTGTCTTGGCGATGGGCGACTTCCTCCTGTACCAGGAGACGGTCGTTGTGTCTGGCGACCCCGAGCCGCCGCATCGTGATCTCAAGGTTGAGCAACCCTTCCGCGCGGCGATGGCGGGTGAACTGACGACGTATCCGTCGAACCCGTACACGCCGTTCATCCGCAATCGCCGGGGAGTTGGCGAGTCATCGTCTAAGCCTGCAGAATAGGATAGTTTGCCATGTGGCGTTAATAGCAGTTCTGCCATGCGGGCATATTTTGTAATGCGAAACAATGCAACATGCTATCGAATGAGATGTCGTGTCTATTTTGGTAATTGTCAAGTGTTTGTGATTGTTGTTTGAACGAGTCCCCGAGCGCGTCCGCCCTTTTGTGGGGTTTACCTCGTATGTGGTGTGTTTGGTGTCTTTGTGTGCTTTATTATTGTGGTCGACTCGCCCAGACTCGAAGAGTCAGTCGCTAGGCGACTCCCTTGAACACGCTGTACTTCGCCGTTTTCCCGTGCGCGAACGAGGTCGGGTGGCCGAGTCCCCGAGCGTGGTACTTGGCTATTCCAGGCACGACTCGAGGGTGAGTGAGGACTTGGCGCGTTAGTTTGTGCGCGTCACTCCTGCCTGGACCGTGGGGTCAGTCGCGTGGCGAGTCCTAGGCATGCTCTCCTACTTGGCGTTTTCCCGGACCACTCGAGGTGAACTGGTCCGCAGTCCCCGAGCGTGGTACTTAGCCGTTCGAGTCGCTATGTCGAGGATGCGGAGGATCGTGGTCGCTGTAAGAAGCGTAGGCAGTAGTCTTGGTTAAGAGAACCAGTCGAGCTAAGCGACTCAATGGGGCTCCGGTAGGCGTTTTCGGACGATGCAAGACCTGAAGTAGCTCAGTGCTCTTGCACCGCACTACTTAGCCGTGCCGATCGCTGTACCAAAGGTTGACTTCTGCGGTTAGCGTGATGCTGTTATTACGAGTGCGAGTGGCACAAGACACGGAGAGTAGGCGCAATTTGCGGTAACCGTTTCTTTTTATTTCATATCGACTGGAGAGTAAATATGTGGGGTTCTAGGCGTAGAACTTCCGTAGGAGGTTTACATTCCATGGTCGCTTGACGTCGAGTTCGCCGTCCCCGCGGACGTCGATGAGGTAGTAGGCGTCGTTGCCGAGTACACGGCCGATGGCGAATGGTCCCTCCCATGGAGGGGAAAGCTTGTGCATGCCCTTCTTGTCCTGGATGAGACGCAGCACCAGGTCGCCTTCTTGGAAGGTGCGAGTTTTCACCCGCCGGTTGTGATAGCGGCGGAGTCCTTGTTGGTAGATGGCGCTGCGCGAGCGAGCTAGGTCGCGTGCCTCGTCGAGTTGGTCAACTCCATCCTGTCGTGCGAGTTCGTTCGCAGCTTCCGTGTAGTGGACGACCCTTGGCGAGTCGTGCTCAAGGTCGGTGGGCATGACTGCCTCGGCGCCGTACACCATGAAGAAGGGGGTGAATCCCGTCGACCTGTTGACCGAGGTGCGGATTCCCCAGATGACGGAGGGTAGCTCCTCGACCCAGCACCCGGCAGTGCGCTCGAGTGGTACTTGGAGTCGCGGCCAGCCGTGGAGGATGCTTTGGTTGGCCTGTTCCGCTGGCCGTTGGATTCCGGTGGGCGACGCGAGGTCGAGCCGAATGTGGTGCTCTTTCGCAGAATTCGCCATGGCTCCTTTGGCGGTTGGTGCCGTTGTCCGTGATGATGCTGTTGGGGAACCGTGGCGATATATGAGTTCGCGAGGAATTTCGTGGCGGTCTTCCGTCGCATTTCCGGACTGGCTTGGCCTCCACCCACTTTGTGAATTTGTCGACTGCGACCAGGAGGTGGGTGTAACCGGAGGGAGCCTTCTTGAAGGGGCCCACCATGTCCATGCCCCATACGGCGAATGGTAAGGTGATGGGGATTGTTTTGAGCGCTGAGCTCGGCACGTGCGTCTGGTTGGCGTACTTCTGGCACCCGGCGCACCGCTGGACAATGTCGACAACGTCGGCGTGGGCCATGAGAAGCCATGTCGCATAGCCTTGGCGACGAGGGAGCGGCGTGGTGGCCGCAGTCACCGGAGTGGATGTCGTGGAGGATCTTGCGTCCTTCGGCGGGTTGGACGCAGCGTTGGAACACGCCGGTGACACTGCGCTTGTGGAGCTCACCGTCGATGATGGCGTAGGACTTGCATCGACGGGCAATCATCCGAGCTTCCGTCTCGTCTCCCGGCAAGGTGCCGGCTTCCAGGTAGGCGATGTAGGGCTTGGTCCAGTCGTCTGGCTCGTTGACGAGTGCGACCAGGGCTGCCTCTGGTTGGAGCGGGACTCCGATGTCGATCTCCCTTGGGGGAGAGACTAATGGCTTGGTGATCGTGTCGAGGAAGACGCCGGCGGGTGGTGCGAGTCGAGCCGACCCGATGCGAGAGAGGGCGTCGGCCTCCTTGTTCTTCCGCCTATCGATCCACTCGACGGGGTAGCCTGTGAAGTGTCCGCCCAAATTGTCCACTGCTTGGCGGTACGCCGCCATGGTAGGGGAGACGGCGTCGCAGGTGCCAGCGACTTGTCCTGCGACGAGGTCGGAGTCGCCGTAGCAGCATAGGCGGTTGACATTCATCTCCCTGGCGGCCCTCATGCCGTGTAGTAAGGCCTCGTACTCAGCCATGTTGTTTGTGCAGGGTGTGAAGTCCAGGCAGAGGACATAGCGGAGCTTGTCGCCCTTCGAAGAGGTTAGCACGATCCTCGCGCTGGCCGTCTGCGTTCTTGGAGCCATCAAAGTGCAGGCTCCATGGTGGAGGTATGGCAGCTTCTCGCTGCCGGGCTTCTTCGATCGGCGATGAAGTCCGCTAGGGCTTGCAACTTGATTGCTCTTCGTGGCTCGTATTTGATGTTGTGGACGCCGATCTCGACGGCCCACTTGGCGACTCGCCCGGTCGCCTCACGGTTGCGGATGATGTCCTGCAATGGTGCGGAGGAGACGATCGTGATCGGGTGCTCCTGAAAGTAGTCCGGCAGGCGTCGCTGTGCCCTGAAGACCGCGTATACCAGCTTCGGTATGCTGGGTACCGGGCGCGACTCGGTGAGGACCTCGCTGATGTAGTAGACCGGTCGCTGTCTTGGGCGCCTTTCCTTCCTCCGTCGCTCGACGACCATGATCATACCGATGACGCTCGGAAGCCGCGACGTAGACTAGCATGGGTTCTTTGTCGACCGGGGCGGCGAGTAGCGGTGCAGCGAGTAGCACCTTCTTGAGGTCGCGGAGCGCGTCGTCCGCCTCCTTGTCCCACTAGAATGTGGGGTTCTTGCGCATCAGGCGATATAGAGGCATTGCCTTTTTGCCCAAGCGGGGGATGAAGCGACTGAGAGCTGCTACTCGCCCAGCCAGCTTCTGAACGTCGCGCAGGCACTCGGGTTTGCCGAGTCGGGCGATCGTGTTGATCTTGGTGGGGTTCGCCTCGATCCCGCGCTTGGAGACGACATAGCCCAGTAGCTGTCCCGCGGGTACACCGAAGGTGCATTTGCCTGGGTTGAGTTTTATCTTGTATTTTCGCAAGTTGGCGAACGTTTCCGCCAGGTCGGCGAGTAGGTCGCCCTGGCGAGCGGACTTTACGACCATGTCGTCGATGTAGACGTGGATGTTGCGGCCAATTTGGCTCGCAAGGCATTCTTGCATGCACCGCTGGTAGGTCGCCCCGGCGTTCTTGAGGCCGAAGGTCATGGCGGTGTAGCAGAAAGCTCTGAATGGCGTGATGAACGCCGTCTTCTCCTCGTCCTCGACAGCCATTTTGATCTGGTTGTAACCAGAATAGGCGTCGAGGAAACACAGCGATTCCGAGCCCACGGTGGAATCGATTATCTGGTCGATCCGCGGGAGGACGAACTGCTCCTTTGGGCAGGCGCTGTTCAGGTTTGTGTAATCGATACACATCCTCCAGGTCCCATTTTTCTTCTCAACCAGGACTGGGTTTGCCAGCCACTTGGAGTATTTTATTGGCCGGATGAAGCCTACAGCGAGTAGACGCTGCACCTCTTCGGCGATTGCTCGGCGGCGCTCTTCATTGAAGGCGCGGCCGCTGATGTCGCACTTTGGGGTCGGCGTTTAGCTTGTGCTCAGCGAGCTCCCTGGGGACACCGGGCATGTCAGAGGGCTTCCATGCGAACATGTCCCTGTTCTCACGGAGGAACTCGATGAGCGCGCCTTCCTATGCCGGGCTCATGCCCGTCCCGATCGTCACCGTCTGGCTGGAGTCGCCTGGGACCAGTTCGACGGTACGGGTGTGCGTGGTGGCCTCAAAGGTTGAGGTGTTTGCGCCCTCCGAGTTGGGCTTCTTGAGTATGGTGGGGTCGTTGTTGACCCCGCTCGCGTATTTGGCGAGTTCATCCGCGTGGTTGGTCTCCGCCGCGATGACGGCGTCAGCGAGCTCGGCGCCTTTGGCCTCGCACTCGGCGGCCATGTCGGGGTCGCCGTTGATGGTGATGACGCCGCACGGCCCGGGGAGCTTCATCGCGTTGTACGCGTAGTGGGGCGCTGCCATGAACTTGGCGAACGCCTGGCGCCCCAGGACGCAATGGTAGGGGTTGTCGAATGGCACGAGCTCGAAGACGATCCGCTCGGTGCGGAAGTTTGCTGGTGTGCCGAAGGTGACTGGCAGCGTGACCTTGCTGATCGGGTACGCCTTCCGACCGGGGACGATGCCGTGGAACGTGGTGTGGGTCGTCTCGATCATCGACTGTGGGAGCCGCAGCCGCCTGAAGGTGTCTAGGTACAGGATGTTGATGGAGCTTCCGCCGTCCATCAATGTCTTGGGGAGCCAGTAGTCGCCGACCTTAGGCTTGACCACCAGGGCGACTCGACCTGGGTACTCGATGCGTGGCGAGTGGTCTTGTCGACTCCAGGTGATGGGCTGCTCCGACCAGTTGAGGAACTGGGGAACGTCCATCTGGGCCACCGCGTTGACGGCGACGGCGCGGGCGATGACCTTCTTCTCGCGCTTCGTGTTGAAGCCCGTGAAGGTGTGGAGCGAGCCGGCCACTTTGCCGAATTTTCCGCCGTTTGGCGGGTCGTTGTCGGGGTCCTCCCGTGCTCGCCGTGCCTTCTCGATCTCCCTAAGGGTGTGGCAGTCGGCGGTGGTGTGCGTGGCGGGCTTTCCTTCCCTGCTATGAAACGCACATGGTTGGTTAAGGAGAGCCGCGGGGTCGAACCTTGGCTTGTGATTGCCGCATGGCGAAGCTCTTGGGCTCGCGTTGCGTATGCCCGGCGTTGGCGACGAAGTCGACTCGCCCATCACTGCGGCGCTTTCCGGTGAGGCGAGTGTTGCTATAGCGCAGGTCGGACCGTCGTCCGCTCTCGTTGCCGCTCGTGCGGCGTTG
Organism: Avena insularis; assembly: GCA_023614405.1. NCBI lineage: Eukaryota > Viridiplantae > Streptophyta > Magnoliopsida > Poales > Poaceae > Avena > Avena insularis. Next base: position 454,394,548 of record CM042697.1, on the reverse strand, counting down.
ACCTCCTGACTCGTCGTCGGTTTCCTGGTTTGGATCTTCCTCCGCGTACCGTTTGGCGATCTCGAGGAGGTCGGGGATGTTGTCGAGTGTGCGAGAGTGTCGCTGAGCTTGGCGACCAGGGGCTCGTAAGCGGCACGAGATCTTGAAGCAATGGATCGTGGTGTCCGTGGATGCCGACCGCGTTATACGAGTTCTTGCCACCGTTGGACCCGATTGCGGATGGTCGACTGGGGTCCCTGGACGCATCGCTCAGGTCCTCGATAGTGGTGGCGCGGGTGTAGGAGCACTCGCGGTGCAAAAGCGTCGCGCATCTCCTCCCGTGAGTCTATCTGTCCCCGAGGAGGGTGTTGATCCATCGCCTGCACGTCCCTCCATCATCGGGGAGGTAACGGCTAGCAGGTCGGTGTGGCACGATCCCCATTGCCATGAGGTATGTGTCGAGCCAGACGGCGGGTCGACGAGGAGTCGATTTTTCTACCTCCTTCGCCTTAAAGTTTGGCGGGTACTTCTCGCCGGATCATTGGTCCGGCACTTGGGGCCGAAGTCGACCGGCGACCCCATGGGCTCGCCGTCGCGCGATTGGTTAGGGTGTGTCGCGGTCGGCTGGCGGCGCGCCAGCTTTGGTTGTTGATGATGTGGGTGCGGCGTCGATGGGTTGACCGTTGGCGCGGCGAGGTTGGTCATCGGCCAGGGTCGTTGGTGGAGAGTGCAGCGTCGGGTCGGTGTTGGAGCTGCAGTGGCTCGGTGGTGGGCGATTGAGTGTGTTTGCCGCCATTGGGCGCCGCCGAGGCCGCTTCGCTTCCCGAGGAACGCGAGTATACTCGACCTTGCGAGTCGGTGCCCGCTCTTTGCTGCTCGGCCTTTGCGGCGAGGCCACGACGTATTGGATCTGCAGGGCGCCGTCGCCGGTGGCCGCGATGCTGTCGGCTGCTGCCCGGCCTGCCACGAGGTTGTCCATAGGGGTGGAGAACAGTGCGAGGCCGTTTGCGTCTCGCTCCCGTGAGGAGACGACTATCCGCGGCTGGTCCCTAGGGGGTGTGCGGTTGGGTGGAGGCGGGGCGCCCATCGCTGTCGACCCTGGCGGGGGTCGGGCGCTTCCTCCTGGTGGCGCGTTCTCGCAGATCGCGGCCGCCACGCTGGCCAGGTCGTTTTCGTCGAAGTTCAGGGCGCGCCCCTGAACGGCAGGGTTCAGGCGCGACCTGATCCGCTGTTGGTGGTAGCGTGATAGCTCCTGCGCCGTCACCTGCTCGAGGCGGAATTTCTCGCGCTCGGCTTGCTCCTTGCGCATTGCCTCCGCCAGTTTCAGGCGGAGTTCCTCGACCTCCGTCGCCGTGGCGTTAGGAGGGATTGGGGTGGAGAATGGATCCTCCGGCGGATCGGTGCCGGTCGCCATGTAGGTCGCAGCGTGGCAGCTGGTTCCGTCACGGAGGTCGGCGGAGTTCTCCGACCCGGAGTCGAATTCGAAGATCCCGAGGATGGAGGGGTCCTCGAAGTCTCCCACGTTGGAGACCTGAGTAATGGATCCCGCGGGTGAAGCCGCGGTGATGGATCCGGCGAGTGACGCCGGGGTCGCCGAGTCGGCGTCGTCGTTGAGGGCCGCGTCTTCCGCGGCCGCTGAGTTTTCGCCCACGTCGCTGTGGGCCGAATTGTACTCGGAGGCGAGGCGATGGATCATGCGGATCTGGCTCTCGGAGAGCCGATCGCGTGGCGGCGACTCCCAGATGCGAGCCGAGTCCTCCGAGACGATGACGTCGGTGAGGCCGACGAAGAGGCTGATCATGCCGACCGGCAGGATCACGCTGTGCGTGACGGGTCGCGCCGCCGGGACGTAGCTGCTCGGCAAGATTTGGAGCATCTTGCCGATCGCTACCATGCGGCCGGTGGCGACCGTCTCGTTGATGGGCAGATTGGATCTCGCCGCAGAACACCGGCCTGACCGGCCAGGCCCCACGGTGGGCGCCACTGTCGTGGGAATAGTCACGGCAGATGCTGCGATCGGCAGCGAGTAGTAGAACGAGGGGCAAGGGCGGCCAGCCATCTGCGGTGCGAGATGAGGGCGGAGACACAGGGTTTTACCCAGGTTCGGCCCCCCGGAGGGTAAAGACCTACTCCTGCTAGATTGTATTATGGATGTGGTACAATGGGCGAACTCGGCGGCTAGGCGGCGAGTCGCTTGGGGGTATGATGGAACGTATCTCTACACGCCCCGCAGGGAGGTTTATATAGGCTCACCTCCCTTAGGGTTTACATATCTCAACCGATTCAGTTAAAGCTTCGGTACTCGTTTAACCTAATCCGACTGGGCCTATCTACTGCTTTGGGGCCTTGACTTCCATCGCTTGGTTCCTCGCTAGGCTTCAATCCAGTCGTCGTCTTGCAGGCCCACTCGCCAAGTTTTGGGCCAGTCGGAAATGTCCTGCTGGGTATACCCCGGTAGGCATATCCCCATCAGTTGGGAGGCCAAAACTCACAGGAGAGGTGCTTATACTAGGGCGTGTAATTGAAAGGTTAGGATTGATTATCCGCATACTGAGTATGGTGAATTCAGGATTTGTTCCTGACGGATGTATCGAATGTTGTGGTGAAAGTGTACAATCTCTGCAGAGTGTCAAACTATTCAAATAGTCGCGTCCGCGGTTATGGACAGTTGGTGTGGCCATACTGTTCCCCCGTCAGACTTTTCAAAATGACTTGTGAAATGAATTGAGACTTTGACTTGACCACAACAGAGTTGTGACATGAGTTACAAGATCCCACCTAGGAGTTATAAAATTGTGACTAGCTTCGGAACTTAGTAGAGATAAATCTGGCTTTTGCAAAACAACCCTAGAGCCTAGTGTCCTATTATCCAAAAACCCCTTTACCTGTTAGTATTAGTTTGCGAGTACTTAAAGAGTACTCATGGCTTTGTCTTTGGCTATTCCCATGGCCAGACTATGAAGAGGAGTACCTGGAGGATGGACCCCAGGGAGGTTACGACAACTAGGATCATCTCCCATCGTCAGCATTGCCTGTGACCCCGAAGATGGAGCTTCGCCTACGCTACCGTTATTATTACGTATTCCGCTGCTTGAAGTTGTATTAAAAACTAGATCATGAGATCCCTATTTGTGTAAGAACTGAGGTATCGTTTGTAATGGATGATGTACTATGGTATCCAATTCTGCTATGTCTCGCAAAAATGGTAATCATGGGATTTCGATGTATGGCATAACAGGCATCTGGGATTAAAAATCCGGGTGTTGACAAGTTGCTATCAGAGCCATCCTGACCATAGGAGACCCTAGTTAGACTGGACGTTTGACCCAAAAACTTAGTTTCAAAACCAAAGAAAACAAATATTTACAAAAACTTATTCTCATTCTTATCCCTTTGATTCTTCATAAAAATTCATGTTCCGCAAAAACTCTTGCAAAATACATAAAATTTTGACACACTTGATCACCCTGCTAATCTACTCATCCTCTATTCTTATAGATGGACGTGAAGTACAGCAAGTTTTACCAACTTGGGAATGGAGGAGACCTTATCTTTGAGAGGGATTTGGACCAGCTTTTGGAACTTTTGGAGCGTCCGCACCCCGAGTTCTTTGGAGCTCAGCTCAATGATCAAGGAGGAGAAGATCTGCAGTGGCTAATTGTTGCAAGTCTCTGAGGAAAGATTAAACCTCCCACTGCGGAGGGAATTCAGTTTACCTTGAGGGAAAACAACTGGCTCGATGGACTTGCCAGAGCAATGCAGCAAGCTCTTTCCCGTCTGTGTGGGCAGAGCATCAATCAGATCAAGGGTACTCGCTTTGAGTTTTGCCCAAGGCGTGATGCAAATGGACAACCACTGGAAGCCCCATACCACCCCGAGCTAAAGACTCAATTGGACCACCTTAGCTTCATGATGTACGATCGTTAGCAGGAGTTGTACAACTGCCGTGACTACTCCAACCACAAGTCTGCCATCATCAAGACGAAGGATCAGACCATCGCCATGCTAGCAAAGGATCGCAAGTCTCGCCCCAGTCAGCTCGACAAGAAGGAGCGCATTATTACCCGTCTTCGCCACCGCATCTCATCTTTGGAGGAGACCATCCACGAGAGAGACATGCAGTTGGAGGAAAGGGAGAATGCCGGAGAGGATCTTCGTGGAGACCCTTACTCCTATCTCAGCGATGACGATGATTTTCTGGAGGATCAGGCCATGGACTTCTTCACCGATGAGGATGATTTCGCCTTCATCGATGATGATGAAGATGATGAAGTCACAGACTCCGAGGAGTAGTAGCACTTGAGCACTAGAGTAGTGAGTAGTATTCGGTCCCACTGTATCGTAGTTTCCAGAATGGTTCTTAAAACCATCTGTTTTTCTTTGTTGTGGTGTGTGTTGTACTGTGTGATATGAATGAAAAAGCAAGTTGCTAGAAAAATCTAAGTCAAACCTTTAAAACTTTTCAAAGTCCCCGAAACCTTAGGAATTTCCCTCTTTTCTCATGATCTATCTAAATCTTCAGATGCCACGTGGAGGAAGTGGTTCATCCCCAGACCCGATGTTGCAAATCCTGCAAATGTTGACTTCTGACCGTGAAGCTGAAAGAACGGAACGTCAAGCCAACCTAGCCACTCTGCAACAGATAGCCCAGCTAGCCCACAACAACCAAGGCCACGGAAATCAGGACAACCATGGATCTAAGCTCAAGAATTTCCAGAATACCAAACCACATGTTTTCACTAAGTCAGAAGAACCCCTAGACGCCGATGATTGGCTTCAAACCATGGAAAATAACCTAGAAGTCGCGGGAGTGGAAGCCAGCGAGAAAGTCCTGTTTTCCACCCATTATCTAGCCGGAGATGCCAGGGCATGGTGGAACAGTGTTCGCGCAATGACCAGAGGCCAGATGATGACCTGGGAGGAATTCAAGGTCAAGTTCAGCAGAACCCATGTGCCACCGGGTTTGATCAAGAGAATGAGAGACGAGTTCAGAGAGTTGAAGCAAGGAAGGATGACTGTAGTGGAATACCGTGACAAATTTTTGTCATTAGCTAGGTATGCCCCGGAGGAGATAGACACGGAAGCCAAGAAGAAGGAGAGGTTCTGAATAGTGCGCATGACGAGATGCGGTGTTAGTCAATATCCCTTTGCGGATATTGAAGCCCTTGTCGACTCGCTATCGAGATGGAAGGAAAGATCGACCAAGCCAATGAGAACGCAAGCGTCGTATGATGCACCAACCAGAACCCATCGACCCCAAAGTATCGCTAACCCATCTCGATTTGCCCAAGAACCAACAGACCCCGATGAACCGTCCGACCTATCCCAACCGTGGAAACCGTGACCCGGAGGAAATCACAACAACCCAACTCTAGCAATTTCACCCGTGCCCACCCAAGTTCAACACCAACAATGCTACCTCCAACACCAACCCGCCCGAGGATCTGGAAGCAATGTGCTCGCAGCCAAGGACAAGTCGCAAGTGACCTGTTATGACTGTGGAAATAAAGGCCACTATTCCAACGAGTGCCCCAACAAGAAGAATGCTACATCCCCCAATGCCAATGCCCCAGCTCAGCAACAGCGTCGTGTTCAGCCCGGAAGAATGTTTGCCCCAGGGAATTCGCTCAACCGCAATGGCCGTCTTTTTCTCATGCATGCTGAAGAAGCTCAGGAAGCGCCAGGGCGATAGATTACAGGTATGTTTTCTGTTAATTCAGTACTTGCAAGAGTGTTGTTTGATTCTGGTGCATCGCATTCATTTGTCACCGAAGAATTTGCATGCACTAGTAAAATTCAACCAACCAAATTGAAGCATGTTATGATTGTTCAAATTCCCGGATCAACCACCAAGGCTAGGCAAATTTGCAAAGCCGTCCCTATCCGAATCCATGGCATAGATTTTTATGCTAATCTGATAGTACTCGGAACTAAAGGTTTGGAAGTAGTACTAGGAATGGATTGGATGTCCAAACATAAAGGATTGATTGACTGTGCCAAGAAAGCCATCACCATGACCAATCTGCCGGAATATCGATTGAGCATATATAAAACCTTACCTCTCAATTCAAATGCAACAAGAGTATAGCCCAACCTACCATTGACCAAGTCCGGATAGTGCGTGAATACCCGATGTATTTCAGATGTTTTGCGGTATGCCCCAGATAGGGATATCGAGTTTATCATTGAACTAATCCCGGAACCGGACCCATAGCCAGAGACCCTATAGTATGAACCCGTCGGAGATCGCCGGAAGAAGCAACTGGATTCCATGTTGGAAATCGGATTGATTCAACCAAGTGCATCACCATGGAGATCACCTGTCTTGTTTGTGGACAAGAAGGATGGAGGTAACCGTTTGTGTACGGATTATCGGAAATTGAATGATGTCACCATCAAGAACAAGTACCCCTTGCCCAAGATAGAAGATTTGTTTGACCAGTTGACCGATGCCAAAGTGTTTTCTAAGATTGATCTTAGAACTGGTTATCATCAACTCAAAATTCGCGCAGAGGATATTCCAAAGACTGCCTTTACCACTAGATATGGACTATACGAGTATACAGTCATGTATTTTGGATTAACCAATGCCCCCTCTTATTTCATGAACCTCATGAATAAGATTTTTATGGACTTCCTGGATAAGTTTGTCGTTGTTTTCATCGATGACATTCTGATTTATTCCAAATCAGAAGAAGAACATGAGCTACACCTAAGGACCATTCTTGGAACCCTTAGAGAGCATCAGTTGTATGCAAAGTTTAGCAAATGTGAATTCTGGTTACAGGAGGTAGGATTCCTCGGTCACATTGTATCAGCCGAAGGAATTGCCGTTGACCCTGCCAAAGTGAAAGATGTAGAAGATTGGCAAGCCCCAACCACTCAAACCCAAGTTCGTGCTTTTCTCGGATTGGCGGGATATTACCGCAAATTCGTAGAAGGATTCTCGAGTATCGCCAGACCCATGACCCAATTGCTGAAGAAGGACAAGAAGTTTGAATGGACCGACAAGTGTGAAGCGAGTTTTCAAGAACTCAAGAGGAGATTGATTTCAGCCCCAATCTTGATCATGCCGGATATCACGAAGCCCTTCGATGTGTATTGTGACGCATCCAAGATTGGTCTCGGATGTGTGCTAATGCAAGAAGGCAAAGTTATATCTTATCTATCTCGACAATTGAAGCAACATGAGCAAAACTACCCAACCCATGACCTCGAACTCGCAGCCGTAGTTCTAGCCCTGAAGACATGGAGACATTACCTTATGGGAAATCGTTGTGAGATTTATTCGGATCACAAGAGCCTAAAGTATATATTCACTCAGAAGGAGCTGAATATGAGGCAGAGAAGATGGATAGAGCTAATCAAGGATTATGATCTGGACATTCACTATCACCCTGGTAAAGCCAATGTGGTAGCTGATGCCCTTAGCAGATTGCCGTGCCGCTTGAACTCCATGATTTTGAAGGAGCAACCAAGTTTGCACAAAGAGATGGAAGATTTTCGAATGGAATTAGTAAGTGAAGGATTTTTGGCTAGTATAGAACTTCAGCCCACTTTGATCAGCCAGATCAAAGAGGCGCAGAAAGGAAATGCTAGTATCGATGGAATCAAGCATCGTATCGGTACAGGCAAAGTACCCGGATTCACAGAAGACGAAAATAAGGAGTTTTGTGGTACAAAGGACGCCTTTGTGTACCAGCAGATTCTGAGTTGAAAGAAGTTATTTTGAAGGAGGCTCATGATACTCTTTATTCTATCCATCCCGGAGGAACTAAGATGTATCAAGATTTAAAGGAGCAATTTTGGTGGCATAAGATGAAGAGAGAAATCGGAAGCTATATCGCCAAGTGTGATATATGTCAGCGAGTCAAGGCAGGACATCAAAGACCCGCTGGATTGTTGCAACCTTTGCGATTAGGAATGGAAATGGGATTACAGGAATGGACTTTATCACTGGACTGCCTACTTCTAGTAGGGGAAATGACTCTATCTGGGTCATAGGGGACAGATTGTCCAAAGTCGCCCATTTCTTGCCCGTCAAAACCACATATCAGAGTTCGAAACTAGCGGAGTTGTACATCGCTAGAATCGTCAGTTTGCACGGAGTCCCTAAGAACATAGTATCGGATCGAGGAACTCAGTTTACCTCGAGATTCTGGAACAAAGTTCAAGAAGGTTTAGGAACCCGCCTAGATTTCAGTACCGCGTATCACCCTCAAACCGATGGACAAACGGAGCGAGTAAATCAAATACTCGAAGATATGTTGAGAGCATGTGTGTTAGAATATGGATCCAAGTGGGAAGTCATGGTTTGCAGAATTTTCCTACAACAACAGTTACCAATCCAGTTTGCAAATGGCCCCATTTGAATTCATGTACGGAAGAAAGTGTCGCACCCCTTTGAACTGGTCGGAAGTAGGAGAGAGTCAGATTTTTGGACCCGACATCCTACGAGAAGCAGAAGAGAAGGTTCACAAGATTCGTGAGCACCTCAAGACCGCCCAATCCCGACAGAAGAGTTATGCCGACAAGAGACGTCGAGACCTCGCCTTCAACATAGGAGATTTTGTTTATCTGAAAGTGTCGCCATTGAAGGGAATGCAGCGTTTCCAACTCAAAGGAAAGTTAGCCCCCAAATATATCGGACCTTTCAAGATTCTGAACCGTCGAGGAGAAGTATCGTACCAATTGGAGCTACCCGAAGAGATGTCAGCCGTGCACAATGTGTTCCATATCTCATTACTTCGCAAGTGTCTCGAAGTCCCCGAGAAGACCGAAGTGTTCAAGAATATCGACCATTGGACCATAGAGATCAACGATGACCTGACCTATCCTGAAGTACCCATCCATATTTTGTAAGAAGCTTTTCGAACTACCCGAACCCGAAGCATCAAGTTTCTCAAGATTCAGTGGAGCAACCACACAGAAGAGGAAGCTACCTGGGAACGCGAAGATCACATCAGGACGGAGTTTCCCGATCTCTTCAAATCCTAGGTAATCTTTTCGTCCTTTTTCAAATCTCGGGTCGAGATTTTGTTTAAGGGGGGAAGGTTTGTAACATCCCAAAAATACTAAGCTTGGATCATCAAACTCTAATCATCAAAATTAGGGTTAACAAAAACTTTTCTAAATAAAATTATGAATGCATGCATATGTGTATGCATGGATTTTGAAATTCTTTGGAACCACCTTGTTTGATTGTTTCATTGCTTGTAAAATGTTTCTTAGGTGAAATAAACATCATCTAAAACATTTCCCACACTTTTCATAAATACAAGTAAATCAAAACAAATATATTAAGGGAATGGTCATTTTGACCAATTTAACTCCCATGCCTACTTTGGCTGTCTCAAACTTTCAAAACCTAACAGAAACTTTTCTGGACCTTTGCACCCCTTGAATGTAATCATAACAAGGTATCAAGGCCCACTTTGTGATCATCCAGAAACTTTCAAATGCATAGTTTAAATGACAACTCAAAATTGAATCTTTATCATATGGGAAGATCCCACTTTTTCAAAAACCACTCAAACAATCTCAACTTTCAAAACCCAAGCATCTGCAGACTCACCAGCACCAATCTAGCAAACCCACCAAAAATCTTTTCAAAATTCAAAACTTAATTTCATGCGGCCATTTCATCAAACAGGTTGCAGACACAAATCAAACAAACATCAAACACTATTGTGAGCAGTGATTCTTGCCTAACTGGTTCCCCATTTAGCTCACAACCAGCTCAGTAGATCATCTAGCAAGATTAACCAAGCACTAGCACCACTGTGAGCTTGCCATTGCCATCAATGGTGAACAGCCGAGCACACCCTTGCCACCCCATAGTCGACAGCAAGCTAGGAGCAGCAGCAAGCCTAGCCAAGTATGCAGGAGGCATCCACCGTCCACCGCCACTCACCGTCCACCGCCGAGCCTTGCCAAGCCTCGACCACGCGACGAACCGCGCTTGCACCGCCAGAGACCATGCCGAGCATGCGCCAGAGCACCACCTCGGCCAAGCCCACGCATCGCGCCGCTTGCCGTGCATACACAATCCCCACCAACCCAGGAGACCGCCAGACATCCCCGTTCGCCGCCCCGTGACACACAGCCACCACTCACCGTCGAAGACACCGCCTCTGCCACGCAGAGCATCGCCTGTTCCAGACCAAGCCGCACCGCCCCACGCCTCTAATCCATGTCGTTGAGCATCGCTAGGAGACACCGCACCGTCCCCTACCGTCGCCCATGCCAATAGCCGTCTGTACCATCGCCCCCGACGAGTTCACCATGCGCCCCGACGGTCCCCTCGCTCGACTATAAATAGAGGCCACCCCCGATCGATTTCTTCACACCATATCACTCCCCTCTCCTCACTGATCGTGCCACACCGTTCTCAGAGCAAGGCGAGCACCATCTCGCCGGAATTTCACCGGAGCCCGCCGCCTCTGGAGAAGAAGGGAGCCAGTGATTGGAGCCGCCCCAGGAGAAGCCACCGGTACCAGGAGATTCACCGTCGTCGACTTCGTCGTTCGCCCGCCTCGCCGACCCTCGCCAGCACCCCGGTGAGCCCCCCGCACCCCTCACTTGCCACGCTAGGTTTCGTTCTCGTCGGCGTTGTCTCGCGTCGACGATGACTCCCAGCCGTTGGATTAGTATTAGATCAAACGACCCACGTTGCCCCATACCGCTCCGCCTAGTCCCGTGTCACTGACGAGTGGGGACACCCACTTAAGCATCCAGGAGAACGCTTAGCAGGCCGGCCCGTTAACTTTTCCGCGCAGCCCAGTGATTTGAATTAGATCTTTTTCTTTTTAATTCAAACACACTTCTGTACCCATTTTCAAAAATCAATCCAGATCGATTCAGTGCACCATTTTGAATGAAACCAATTTTGTTCGAAAGGTCTGTGAATGCTGAATCCAAGCCCGTTGGATTCAAGTCATTTGGATCTGTAGATCATCCTTAGTAAAAATAACAAGGCAGAAGCTTTTCTGCATTCAAACATTTTTCAAATTTAAACCATAATAGCTTTTGAGTTGATTTCAACTCTCAAAAATCACATTTAACCATACCTTTCAGAATATATAAAAATATATAGGTTTACTTGCAGAACTAATGTTCAAGTAATAAAAGTGTCACATCCCAAGATTTTTCCAAATCTTGTAATGTGAAAAAAAATGAATAAAATAAAACTTTGTGAATTTCAGAGTGAGAAGAAACTTTTGAATTCAAATGGGAATCTTCAAACCTATTTTGATCAAGATAAATCCTAAAGGGATTTAAAAAGATAAACATTTAATAAAGGAAAAATAAAATATTAGGATTCACTATTTTGAAACCTTTTGATTTTAAAATGAGAAGGAAGAAAACTAATAAGGAATTATTTTATAAGCCAAATTGAAACTTGGCCAAGCCTTTCAAATAAAAACATTTCTATTTGATAAAAATAGTAAAGTTATTTAAATAAAATAAAAGAATTTAATATCCAATTTTATTTAAGTAAAGGTTTTTCCCATTTTAAATAAACACTAAAACTTATTTATTTATTTTAAATAAGTTTTCCAAGTATTTTATATTCACAAATAAAACCTACTGTTTTGGTTTTGTTATTGTTTTAGATTTCAAAATGGAGTTTTGAATAAATCAAAATCTATTTGATTAATAAACAAGGTCTATTTATTTAAATAATAATGGACCCTATGATGAAAATATTATTTATTGTGGGATTTGGTTTATGTTGTTAAACAGAACCAAATTCAATTACAAAGTGTGGTAAATGTTTGAATTGATTTGAATGTTGATTTTTGGTTTGAAATTTAAAACAGAAAATGGAAACAGAAAAAGAAAAAGCATTTGAAAGAAAAAAATGCCCAGCCGGCCAGCCCATTAGGCCCAACAGCGAGCCCACCCCACTCTCTCTCGCGAAATGTTTTATTACTCCGCAACTCACCCACTCTGTGACTGACTGGTGGACCTCTTTTCCCTCTCGTTTTCTCGCTGACAGCAAGGTCCCACACCTCCAGCTCACCTTCTTCCTCGCGCAGACAACGCCCGGCCGTTGCAGCAGGTAACGCCGGCGATCCATTCGCGTAAATGGCTGCATTAATCCACCCCGCGACCACGCCCATTTAATTGCCTGCGCCTTCTCCTCCTTTCCCCTCACGCACCTCCCTCTCTCTGCCACCAGGCCGACGGAATTTCGAGCCACACTCCCACTGCTCCGACGAGCTTCCTCCTCCAATTTCGGCGAACCCAGCCACCACCTTGCCTCCCCGACCAAGCGCACATACTCCCCACTCCCAGGCGCACCTTTCTGTGCCCTCCGTTCAACCGCGGGCACCCCAGAGCGTTGACTTCGACAACTTCCTAGCGCCGCCGTGTCTGCTTCCTACTCCGGCGAACCCTACCGGTAAACTCCGTTCGCCCCAGCACTCCTAGATGGTACTCACACACTCGCCTCACTCTCCTGCATCTCACTGTGCTTCTGTCTTGCCTTAGGGCGATCTATAGCGTCACCTCCGACCATGACCAGAGCCGCCTGACGCCGTCCTTGACTCCGGTGAAGAATTCCGACGGACCCTGAGCGCCCCTTGCCAAGCCGACCGTACCTTGCGCAACACCATGCCACTGGAGTAACGGTGAGCATCCCCACATCCTCCCTTGCTTCCTGTAGTCGCCGTAGCGCCACCGCCTGACCGTGCGCCGCCGCTAGCCACCGCTGGCGCCGCTCGCGTATGGTCAAGCAAACCAGCACCGTTAGATCTTCATCTGGCGGCCACGATAGATTCATTTAACGAAAGGGTACGGGATAGTCTGAGCCACGCGATCTGTTTAGATCCAACGACTGCGGTTGCGCGATCCGTGCGAACCGGTACCGACCAATCATATCACACCGCGTGTCACTAGTTTATTTAAAACAGAAATTTGAAAACAGATTTAGATGCAGATTTGCAAACCCTGTAACTTTTGATCCACACGTCCAAAAATTACAAACTTTATATCAATGGAATCAGTGGAACAAGCCCTAGCCAACCATGCAATTTTTTTAGTAAAAAGTCTCAGTTAAAATGTTTGTTTTTGCAGAAACATTTGTATGCTTGTTTAGATTAGAAAAATTGTTCAAAAATGTTTTTGAGGTGGAAATCTTTGCAAATTGATTTGTGGTGAACTTACTGACCCTAGGAACCAACCCATGGTTTGAAAATGGATTGGGTGAAAGTTTAGGATGGATTAATTAATTTAGCTCATTTCTAGCCAAATAAAAATAATGGTTTTGTTATGAAAATGTTTTTGGAGTAAAAACTTTGGGAAAAGGATTTGGACCAAACCTACTGGCCCTAAACACCAAATTTTGAGAAACAACAACTTATTTGGTGAACAACTTAAAGTTGTTGCTTTGATAAAAATATTTTCCACCACATAAAATAATGATTGGATTTAAAAATGGTTTATGGACAAAACCCTTTTGCAAAAGACTTTGCCACTTTGGAAAATGACCATCTTGAACCTTACAAAGTTTACAAGCCTATTGGAGACCACTTTTACAAATAAAACTATCTCTTGCATGCTTACATGCATGACTTAGATCCCATTGTTTTATGAGTGTGAATTGTTTGATTGATTATTGGTTTGGAATGCTAGTTGATATTGTGTTTGCTTGATTGATTGTAGTGAAGTTAGAAAAGTGTGAGACTAGCAAGATCAAGGAGTGAACCATCATTCCCTACCAAAAGAAAGGCAAGTGACACTATCATCTAAAGCCCTACTATTTTCATTATACTTAGTGGATTTTGAAACATGCATGAAAAGAATTTCTATACTTATGCTATGCTAAATCCTAATAGGATACCCTATACATTCCTTAGTGAAAACAATGTAGTTGTTACATGCTTAGCCATGCTATATTTTGAAAAGAGATACATGTTGAGATTTTATGAAGTTGAGAAAAGGACTTGTGTTTTTTTATATAATAAAACAAGGACTCAATGAACCACCTGGGTGGACATGGATACTTTGAGTTTTGGAGAAGGTGGCAACAAAAGGAACCATGTCTATGGCAATCTCTTTGTGTTGTGCTCCAAAGGAAAACCACCCAGGAAACTTAGAGATTGAACATGTTTCTCCAATTGTGGCTTTCGTGTACAACCACATGCTATTTATGGCTCTGGCTTAGTCAACTACATTGGGAAGACCCATGCATTGTCTTTAGGTTACTGAAAATGAGGACCTGGAATCCTACATGGGTACTGAATACAAGCTAGCAATGGTGTATGGGAGGACCCTCTGGAAAGACTTCGTCACATTCTCAACCTGCCAGTACTCCATCTTGGTGAGAACTAATCCAGTGGCCACTGGTGGCAACAAGATGAGATTGTGACATGTGGGTAAAGTGTACTACTTCTGCAGAAGATAATAAAATCTAAGTACTTAGCCGTGTCCCCGGTTATGGACAATACTGAGCAACTAAAGCTTGAAGCTAAGGGAAATCTCGACATTCCAATTTACTAAAAGAAAATTTTTAAGTGACAACAAAAGACTTGAACACTTGGGGTTACCAAGGAACTCAAGAGATTTTGATAAAACTTGATGCACTTGGGGGTACCAAGGAACTCAAGAGATTTTGATGAAAACTTGAACACTTGGGGTTACCAAGGAGCTCAAGAGATTTTTAACAAAGACACTTGGTGGATTCCAAGGAGGAGACAAAAGATCAAAACCCTTTTGAAAAGATAGGATAAAATTATTGCTTTATGCAAATGAGCCTAAAACTCTACTTAGCAAAATATGCATGTATTGTTAGGATCCACTTATATTCAACTTAGTAGTGAAACTTGCCAATACAATTCAAATGTATTGACCCTTGTGGCTGTAACTTGTAATGTTGCAGGTTTGATTGATTTTAGAGAGGATTGATTGATTGATTAGGATTACAAAGTCTACAACCAACATGTCTGCCTGTGGCACCTTGAAGATGAAGGACCCATGCTTATAGTTATTCCGCTGCAATGTAATGTAATAGCTAAATGAGCTATGTAAGATGTAATAAAATTATGTTATTCCTGGTTATAAAGTTATATTAAGACCTTTGTTTCTTGATATTACATCTTAACTGTGGATGCTAGCTATTGATCCAGGGACTAGCATTGTAAACACAGGGGACTCCACCTTATATTGTTTAAAGGTTGGGACACTCCCTCTACAAAAAGAATTCTACATAGGCATTTCTAGCCACTTTAATTAATTAGAATAAAAGGGTAAAACCTTATTAAATTGTGACACCACTTTAAATCACATTCCCTTGGACTACAATATGTGGTGATGACATGTGTCAACATGATCCCATGTTTGGTTTGGAGAATATTAAATCTTAAGTAGTTTTTCAATGAGTAGAAATTACTTTTCTCAAAATAAAAGGAATTAAACCAAGCCTTAACCTTGTAATGTTAGAGATGATGCTAGATCATCTATAGGACCCTTGTGTGTGATGATTGCAAGTAGTTAAGTATTGTTTGGTGATTGTGTACCTCGTATTTATTATAGACGCTAGTACCGACCAAGGATACGAGGAGGAAGGAGGATACTACGAAGAAGAAGCCGAGGAGAACTTCAACCACTGCTCTGCACAAGGCAAGTTAACACTTGCAATTTAGCAAGATTATATTGACACTGATGCAAGCCTAATACTACTAGTTGATGTGCAAGCTAACACTTGCAAGATACATTACCTATGCAAGCTAACACTTGCAAGATACATTACCTATGCAAGCTAACACTTGCAAGATACTATACCTATGCAAGCTAATACTTGCTACTATGCCTACTATATGCCTTAAGCATATATGATCCAACCCACTTGATAAACCAATCTTAGTTTTATTTGCAAGCTTCTTACTTTATTTCTTTATCAAAGCTTACTTAGAGTTTATTTAAGAGTTTGGTAGATACTAGAAAGTTATCTGAAGGTTGCATAAAGAGCATAAAATTTGGCCTAAGTTAGAAACCTTGATATCATCCTAAGGTATAAGGTTGTACTTAGTTGAAACTCCACTAGTTTACCACCCCTCATTAGTACTACCCCCACCTGTAGATGCTAGTGCTAAGCATAAAACTTGATTAACTTTAGATGGGTTTACTTGGTGGAAAAATGGTTATGAAAACCTTGGAATGATGGATCATTCTATTGAAATGTTTTGGGACATGTGTTTCCAAACACTTGATGATTTTGGTGATGAAAATGTTGAGGCATGAGCCTTAGCCCTTTATAAAACTGATGGTTGTCTGGATGCGATACCGTTCCAATTTTATCGTACAACCACAATACCCGAAGATTGGGTAGGGCTTGACTGGAAACTTATATACCTTAGTATTAGTTCCCTCACGGCCAAGGTCTGAGCTGAGGCTACCTTGTGAAGATTGTCCACTGCAGTTACCCAAGATGACGATTGGTCATGGTTGGGAGGCCAAACTCACAGGAGAGGTGCTTATACTAGGGCGTGTAATTGAAAGGTTAGTATTGATTATCCGCATACTGAGTATGGTGAATTTAGGATTTGTTCCTGAAGGATGTATCGAATGTTGTGGTGAAAGTGTACAATCTCTACAAAGTGTCAAACTATTCGAATAGCCGCGTCATGATTATGGACGATTGGAGTGGCCATCTTGTTCCCCGTCAGACTTTTCAAAATGACTTGTGAAATGAATTGAGACTTTGACTTGACGGAAACGAGTTGTGACATGAGTTACAAGATCCCACCTAGGAGTTATAAAATTGTGACTAGCTTCGGAACTTAGTAGAGATAAATCTGGCTTTTGCAAAACAACCCTAGAGCCTAGTGTCCTATTATCCAAAAACCCCTTTACCTGTTAGTATTAGTTTGCGAGTACTTAAAGAGTACTCATGGCTTTGTCCCTGGCTATTCCTATGGCCAGACTATGAAGAGGAGTACCTGGAGGATGGACCCCAGGGAGGTTACGACAACTAGGATCATCTCCCATCATCAGCATTGCCTGTGACCCCGAAGATGGAGCTTCGCCTACGCTACCGTTATTATTACGTATTCCGCTGCTTGAAGTTGTATTAAGAACTGGATCATGAGATCCCTATTTGTTTAAGAACTGAGGTATCGTTTGTAATGGATGATGTACTATGGTATCCAATTCTGTTATGTCTCGCAAAAATGGTAATCCTGGGATTGCGATGTATGGCATAACAGGCATCTGGGATTAAAAATCCGGGTGTTGACAAGTTGGTATCAGAGCCATCCTGACCATAGGAGACCCTAGTTAGACTGGACGTTTACCCAAAAACTTAGTTTCAAAACCAAAAAAAACAAATATTTACAAAAACTTATTCTCATTCTTATCCCTTTGATTCTTCATAAAAATTCATGTTCCACAAAAACTCTTGCAAAATACATAAAGTTTTGACACACTTGATCACCCTGCTAATCTACTCATCCTCTATTCTTATAGATGGACGTGAAGTACAGCAAGTTTTACCAACTTGGGAATGGAGGAGACCTTATCTTTGAGAGGGATTTGGACCAGCTTTGAACTTGAGGCGTCACTTTGAGTTCTTCGGAGCTCAGCTCAATGATCAAGGAGGAGAAGATCTGTAGTGGCTAATTGTTGCAAGTCTCCGAGCAAAGATTGAACCTCCCACTGCGGAGGGAATTCAGTTTACCTTGAGGGAAAACAACTGGCTCGATGGACTTGCCAGAGCAATGCAGGAAGCTCTTTCCCGTCTGTGTGGGCAGAGCATCAATTAGATCAAGGGTACACGCTTTGAGTTTTGCCCAAGGCGTGATGCAAATGGACAACCACTGGAAGCCCCATACCACCCCGAGCTAAAGACTTAATTGGACCACCTTAGCTTCATGATGTATGATCGTCAGCAGGAGTTGGACAACTGCCGTGACTACTCCAACCACAAGTCTGCCATCATCAAGACGAAGGATCAGACCATCGCCATGCTAGCAAAGGATCGCAAGTCTCGCCCCAGTCAGCTCGACAAGAAGGAGCGCATTATTGCCCGTCTTCGCCACCGCATCTCATCTTTGGAGGAGACCATCCACGAGAGAGACATGCAGTTGGAGGAAAGGGAGAATGTCGGAGAGGATCTTCATGGAGACCCTTACTCCTATCTCAGCGATGATGATGATTTTCTGGAGGATCAGGCCATGGACTTCTTCACCGATGAGGATGATTTCGCCTTCATCAATGATGATGAAGATGGTGAAACCACAGACTCCGAGGAGTAGTAGCACTTGAGCACTAGAGTAGTGAGTAGTATTCGGTCCCACTGTATCATAGTTTCCAGAATGGTTCTTAAAACCATCTGTTTTTCTTTGCTGTGGTGTGTGTTGTACTGTGTGATATGAATGAATGAATGAAAAAGCAAGTTGCTAGAAAAATCTGAGTCAAACCTTTAAAACTTTTCAAAGTCCCCGAAACCTTAGGAATTTCCCTCTTTTCTCATGATCTATCTAAATCTTCATATGCCACGTGGAGGAAGTGGTTCATCCCCGGACCCGATGTTGCAGATCCTGCAAATGTTGACTTCTGACCGTGAAGCTGAAAGAGCGGAACGTCAAGCCAACCTAGCCACTCTACAACAGATAGCCCAGTTAGCCCACAACAACCAAGGCCACGGAAATCAGGACAACCATGGATCTAAGCTCAAGAATTTCCAGAATACCAAACCACCTGTTTTCACTAAGTCAGAAGAACCCCTAGACGCCGATGATTGGCTGCAAACCATGGAAATCCTACAAGTCGCGGGAGTGGAAGCCAACGAGAAAGTCCTGTTTGCCACCCATTATCTAGCCGGAGATGCCAGGGCATGGTGGAACAGTGTTCACGCAATGACCAGAGGCCAGATGATGACCTAGGAGGAATTCAAGGTCAAGTTCAGCAGAACCCATGTGCCACCGGGTTTGATCAAGAGAATAAGAGATGAGTTCAGAGAGCTGAAGAAAGGAAGGATGACTGTAGTGGAATACCGTGACAAATTTTTGTCATTAGCTAGGTATGCCCCGGACAAGATAGACACGGAAGCCAAGAAGAAGGAGAGGTTCCTGAATGGTCTGCATGACGAGATGCAGACGGTGTTAGTCAATATCCCCTTTATGGATATTGAAGCCCTTGTCGACTCTGCTATCCAGATGGAAGGAAAGATCGACCAAGCCAATGAGAACCGCAAGCGTCGTATGATGCACCAACCAAGAACCCATCAGACCCCAAAGTATCGCCCCAACCCATCTCCAGGATTTGCCCCAAGAACCAACAGACCCCCGATGAACCGTCCGACCTATCCCAACCGTGGAAACCCTAGACCCAGAGGAAATCACAACAACCCCGACAACTCTAGCAATCTCACCCGTGCCCCACCCAAGTTCAACACCAACAATTCTACCGCCAACACCAACACTGCCCCGAGGACTGGAAGCTGTGTTGTGCCTGTCGCAGCCAACGACAAGTCGCAAGTGACCTGTTATGACTGTGGAAATAAAGGCCACTATTCCAACGAGTGCCCCAACAAGAAGAATGCTACAACCCCCAATGCCAATGCCCCAGCTCAGCAACAGCGTCGTGTTCAGCCCGGAAGAAGGTTTGCCCTAGGGAATTCGCTCAACCGCAATGGTCGTCTTTTTCTCATGCATGCTGAAGAAGCTCAGGAAGCGCCAGACGTCGTGCTGGGTATGTTTTCTGTTAATTCAGTACTTGCAAGAGTGTTGTTTGATTCTGGTGCATCGCATTCATTTGTCACCAAAGAATTTGCATGCACTAGTAAAATTCAACCAACCAAATTGAAGCATGTTATGATTGTTCAAATTCCCGGATCAACCACCAAGGCTAGGCAAATTTGCAAAGCCGTCCCTATCCGAATCCATGGCATAGATTTTTATGGTAATCTGATAGTACTTGGAACTAAAGGTTTGGAAGTAGTACTAGGAATGGATTGGATGTCCAAACATAAAGGATTGATTGACTGTGCCAAGAAAGCCATCACCATGACCAGTACAGCCGGAATATCAGTTGAGCATATATCTGAAACCTTACCTCTCCAATTCAAATGCAACAAGAGTATAGCCCAACCTACCATTGACCAAGTCCGGATAGTCTATGAATACCCCGATGTATTTCCAGATGTTTTGCCCGGTATGCCCCCAGATAGGGATATCGAGTTTATCATTGAACTAATCCCCGGAACCGGACCCATAGCCCAGAGACCCTATAGTATGAACACATCGAGATCAGAGAATCAAGAAGCAACTGGATTCCATGTTGGAAATCGGATTGATTCAACCAAGTGCATCACCATGGAGATCACCTGTCTTGTTTGTGGACAAGAAGGATGGAGGTAACCGTTTGTGTACGGATTATCGGAAATTGAATGATGTCACCATCAAGAACAAGTACCCCTTGCCCAAGATAGAAGATTTGTTTGACCAGTTGACCGGTGCCAAAGTGTTTTCTAAGATTGATCTTAGAACTGGTTATCATCAACTCAAAATTCAGCAGAGGATATTCCAAAGGCGCTTTACCACCAGATATGGACTATACGAGTATGGTCATGTCTTTTGGATTAACCAATGCCCCGCTTATTTCATGAACCTCATGAATAAGATTTTATGGACTTCTGGATAAGTTTGTCGTTGTTTTCATCGATGACATTCTGATTTATTCCAAATCAGAAGAAGAACATGAGCTACACCTAAGGACCATTCTTGGAACCCTTAGAGAGCATCAGTTGTATGCAAAGTTTAGCAAATGTGAATTCAGGTTACAGGAGGTAGGATTCCTCGGTCACATTGTATCGGTAGGAGGAATTCTTTGACCGCCAAAGTGAAAGATGTAGAAGATTGGCAAGCCCCAACCACTCAAACCCAAGTTAGGTGCTTTTCTCGGATTGGCGGGATATTACCGCAAAATTCGAGAAGGATTCTCGATATCGCTGGACCCATGACCCAATTGCTGAAGAAGGACAAGAAGTTTGAATGGACCGACAAGTGTGAAGCGAGTTTTCAAGAACTCAAGAGGAGATTGATTTCAGCCCCAATCTTGATCATGCCGGATATCACGAAGCCCTTCGATGTGTATTGTGACGCATCCAAGATTGGTCTCGGATGTGTGCTAATGCAAGAAGGCAAAGTTATATCTTATCTATCTCGACAATTGAAGCAACATGAGCAAAACTACCCAACCCATGACCTCGAACTCATGACCGTAGTTCTAGCCACAAGACATGGAGACATTACCTGATGGGAAATCGTTGTGAGATTTATTCGGATCACAAGAGCCTAAAGTATATATTCACTCAGAAGGAGCTGAATATGAGGCAGAGAAGATGGATAGAGCTAATCAAGGATTATGATCTAGACATTCACTATCACCCTGGTAAAGCCAATGTGGTAGCTGATGCCCTTAGCAGATTGCCGTGCCGCTTGAACTCCATGATTTTGAAGGAGCAACCAAGTTTGCACAAAGAGATGGAATATTTTCGAATGGAATTAGTAAGTGAAGGATTTTTGGCTAGTATAGAACTTCAGCCCACTTTGATCAGCCAGATCAAAGAGGCACAGAAAGGAAATGCTAGTATATGGATCCATGTGGGAAGACTGTCTGCCGTTTGCACAATTTTCCTACAACAACAGTTACCAAGCCAGTTTGCAAATGGCCCCATTTGAATACATGTACGGAAGAAAGTGTCGCACCCCTTTGAACTGGTCGGAAGTAGGAGAGAGTCAGATTTTTGGACCCGACATCCTACGAGAAGCAGAAGAGAAGGTTCACAAGATTCGTGAGCACCTCAAGACCGCCCAATCCCTACAGAAGAGTTATGCCGACAAGAGACGTCGAGACCTCGCCTTCAACATAGGAGATTTTGTTTATCTGAAAGTGTCACCATTGAAGGGAATGCAGCGTTTCCAACTCAAAGGAAAGTTAACCCCCAGATATATCGGACCTTTCAAGATTCTGAACCGTCGAGGAGAAGTATCATACCAATTGGAGCTACCCGAAGAGATGTCATCCATGCACAATGTGTTCCATATCTCATTACTTCGCAAGTGCCTCGAAGTCCCCGAGAAGACCGAAGTGTTCAAGAATATCGACCATTGGACCATAGAGATCAACGATGACCTGACCTATCCCGAAGTACCCATCCGTATTTTGGAAGAGGCTTTTCGAACTACCCGAACCCGAAGCATCAAGTTTCTCAAGATTCAGTGGAGCAACCACACAGAAGAGGAAGCTACAGGGAGCGAAGATCACATCAGGACGGAGTTTCCCGATCTCTTCAAATCCTAGGTAATCTTTTCGTCCTTTTTCAAATCTCGGGACGAGATTTTGTTTAAGGGGGGAAGGTTTGTAACATCCCAAAAATACTAAGCTTGGATCATCAAACTCTAATCATCAAAATTAGGGTTAACAAAAACTTTTCTAAATAAAATTATGAATGCATGCATATGTGTATGCATGGCTTTTGAAATTCTTTGGAACCACCTTGTTTGATTGTTTCATTGCTTGTAAAATGTTTCTTAGGTGAAATAAACATCATATAAAACATCTCCCACACTTTTCATAAAGACAAGTAAATCAAAACAAATATATTAAGGGAATGGTCATTTTGACCAATTTAACTCCCATGCCTACTTTGGCTGTCTCAAACTTTCAAAACCTAACAGAAACTTTTCTGGACCTTTGCACCCCTTGAATGTACTCATAACAAGGTATCAAGGCCCACTTTGTGATCATCCAGAAACTTTCAAATGCATAGTTTAAATGACAACTCAAAATTGAATCTTTATCATATGGGAAGATCCCACTTTTTCAAAAACCACTCAAACAAGCTCAACTTTCAAAACCCAAGCATCTGCAGACTCACCAGCACCAATCTAGCAAACCCACCAAAAATCTTTTCAAAATTCAAAACTTAATTTCATGCGGCCATTTCATCAAACAGGTTGCAGACACAAATCAAACAAACATCAAACACTATTGTGAGCAGTGATTCTTGCCTAACTGGTTCCCCATTTAGCTCACAACCAGCTCAGTAGATCATCTAGCAAGATTAACCAAGCACTAGCACCACTGTGAGCTTGCCATTGCCATCAATGGTGAACAGCCGAGCACACCCTTGCCACCCCATAGTCGACAGCAAGCTAGGAGCAGCAGCAAGCCTAGCCAGCATGTCTGGGAGGCATCCCACCATCCACCGCCACTCACTGTCCACCGCTCGAGCCTTGCCAAGCCCTGGACCACGCGCACGAACCGCGCCCAGACCGCCAGAGACCATGCCGAGCGTGCGCCAGAGCACCACCCTCGACCGAAGCCCACAGACCGCGCGCCGCCCTTGCCGCGTGCATACACAATCCCCACCGACCCAGGAGACCGCCAGACATCCCCGTTCGCCGCCCCGTGATGCACAGCCACCACTCACCGTCGAAGACACCGCCTCTGCCGCGCAGAGCATCGCTCGTTCCAAACCAAGCCGCACCGCCCCACGCCTCTAATCCATGTCATTGAGCATCGCTAGGAGACACCGCACCGTCCCCTACCGTCGCCCATGCCAATAGCCGTCTGTACCATCGCCCCCGACGAGTTCACCATGCGCCCCGACGGTCCCCTCGCTCGACTATAAATAGAGGCCACCCCCGATCGATTTCTTCACACCATATCACTCCCCTCTCCTCACTGATCGTGCCACACCGTTCTCAGAGCAAGGCGAGCACCACCTCGCCGGAATTTCACCGGAGCCCGCCGCCTCTGGAGAAGAAGGGAGCCAGTGATTGGAGCCGCCCCAGGAGAAGCCACCGATACCAGGAGATTCGCCGTCGTCGACTTCGTCGTTCGCCCGCCTCGCCGACCCTCGCCAGCACCCCGGTGAGCCCCCAGCACCCCTCACTGGCCGCGCTAGGTTTCGTTCTCGTCGGCGTTGTCTCGCGTCGATGATGACTCCCAGTCGTTGGATTAGTATCAGATCAAACGACCCACGTTGCCCCATACCGCTCCGCCTAGTCCCGTGTCACTGACGAGTGGGGACACCCACTTAAGCATCCCGCGGGAGCACTGCGCTTAGCAGGCCGGCCCGTTAACTTTTTCCGCGCAGCCCAGTGATTTGAATTAGATCTTTTTCTTTTTAATTCAAACACACTTCTGTACCCATTTTCAAAAATCAATCCAGATCAATTCAGTGCACCATTTTGAATGAAACCAATTTTGTTGGAAAGGTCTGTGAATGCTGAATCTAAGCCCGTTGGATTCATGTCATTTGGATCTATAGATCATCCTTAGTAAAAATAACAAGGCAGAAGCTTTTCTGCATTCAAACATTTTTCAAATTTAAACCATAATAGCTTTTGAGTTGATTCCAACTCTCAAAAATCACATTTAACCATACCTTTCAGAATATATAAAAATATATAGGTTTACTTGCAGAAATAATGTTCAAGTAATAAAAGAATGCTACATAGGCATTTCTAGCCACTTTAATTAATTAGAATAAAAGGGTAAAACCTTATTAAATTGTGACACCACTTTAAATCACATTCCCTTGGACTACAATATGTGGTGATGACATGTGTCAACATGATCCCATGTTTGGTTTGGAGAATATTAAATCTTAAGTAGTTTTTCAATGAGTAGAAATTACTTTTCTCAAAATAAAAGGAATTAAACCAAGCCTTAACCTTGTAATGTTAGAGATGATGCTAGATCATCTATAGGACCCTTGTGTGTGATGATTGCAAGTAGTTAAGTATTGTTTAGTGATTGTGTACCTCGTATTTATTCATAGACGCTAGTACCGACCAAGGATACGAGGAGGAAGGAGGATACTACGAAGAAGAAGCCGAGGAGAACTTCAACCACTGCTCTGCACAAGGCAAGCTAACACTTGCAATTTAGCAAGCTTATATTAACACTAATGCAAGCCTAATACTACTAGTTGAATGTGCAAGCTAACACTTGCAAGATACATTACCTATGCAAGCTAACACTTGCAAGATACATTACCTATGCAAGCTAACACTTGCAAGATACTATACCTATGCAAGCTAATACTTGCTACTATGCCTACTATATGCCTTAAGCATATATGATCCAACCCACTTGATAAACCAATCCTAGTTTTATTTGAAAGCTTCTTACTTTATTTTTTTATCAAAGCTTACTTAGAGTTTATTTAAGAGTTTGGTAGATACTAGAAAGTTATCTGAAGGTTGCATAAAGAGCATAAAATTTGGCCTAAGTTAGAAACCTTGATATCATCCTAAGGTATAAGGTTGTACTTAGTTGAAACTCCACTAGTTTACCACCCCTCATTAGTACTACCCCCACCTGTAGATGCTAGTGCTAAGCATAAAACTTGATCAACTTTAGATGGGTTTACTTGGTGGAAAAATGGTTATGAAAACCTTGGAATGATGGATCATTCTATTGAAATTTTTTGGGACATGTGTTTCCAAACACTTGATGATTTTGGTGATGAAAATGTTGAGGCATGAGCCTTAGCCCTTTATAAAACTGATGGTTGTCTGGATGCGATACCATTCCAATTTTATCGTACAACCACAATACCCGAAGATTGGGTAGGGATTGACTGGAAACTTATATACCTTAGTATTAGTTCCCTCACGGCCAAGGTCTGAGCTGAGGCTACCTTGTGAAGATTGTCCACCTGTGCAGTACCCAAGATGACAGTTGGTCATGGTTGGGAGGCCAAACTCACAGGAGAGGTGCTTATACTAGGGCGTGTAATTGAAAGGTTAGTATTGATTATCCGCATACTGAGTATGGTGAATTTAGGATTTGTTCCTGAAGGATGTATCGAATGTTGTGGTGAAAGTGTACAATCTCTACAGAGTGTCAAACTATTGAATAGGCGTCATGATTATGGACGATTGAGTGGCCATACTGTTCCCCCGTCAGACTTTTCAAAATGACTTGTGAAATGAATTGAGACTTTGACTTGACCAGAACAGAGTTGTGACATGAGTTACAAGATCCCACCTAGGAGTTATAAAATTGTGACTAGCTTCAGAACTTAGTAGAGATAAATCTGGCTTTTGCAAAACAACCCTAGAGCCTAGTGTCCTATTATCCAAAAAACCCTTTACCTGTTAGTATTAGTTTGCGAGTACTTAAAGAGTACTCATGGCTTTGTCCCTGGCTATTCCCATGGCCAGACTATGAAGAGGACTACCTGGAGGATGGACCCCAGGGAGGTTACGACAACTAGGATCATCTCCCATCATCAGCATTGCCTGTGACCCCGAAGATGGAGCTTCGCCTATGTTACCATTAT
Source organism: Avena insularis (assembly GCA_023614405.1). Taxonomy (NCBI): domain Eukaryota; kingdom Viridiplantae; phylum Streptophyta; class Magnoliopsida; order Poales; family Poaceae; genus Avena; species Avena insularis. Next base: position 454,368,264 of record CM042697.1, on the reverse strand, counting down.
TATTACGTATTCCGCTGCTTGAAGTTGTATTAAGAACTGGATCATGAGATCCCTATTTGTGTAAGAACTGAGGTATCGTTTGTAATGGATGATGTACTATGGTATCCAATTCTGTTATGTCTCGCAAAAATGGTAATCCTGGGATTGCGATGTATGGCATAACAGGCATCTGGGATTATAAATCCGGGTGTTGACATAACCTATAGTCATGTCTTGGACCTGCTATGTTTCTGTTGTACTACTCTGAGGGATGTAATACTAGTGAACGGTGTTTCATTGGTGTTATGTCAACGACTATAGTGTACTACATCATGCAGTGGTATGCTGGGTAACCGCATGAATGATCCAGCACAAGAAGCATCTAGTAAATCTTTATCATGAAGAGAAAGCCTAGCATAAAAGTTATTGAGAATAATATTGTTAGGGAGTTCATGAATAGGACATTTAAGCATGAGCTGTACTCTCCCCCAAGCTTGAGCTGTACTCTCTTCATCAAGAGGCCAAAAGTTATATATAAAAGATTTCTATCCTTATGAATCTCACTGGGAGGATAAAATTTAGAGTAAAAGAGAGATGCCATCTCCTCCCATTCCATGCATTGTCCATTCTTCAGCAGCTTATACCATTCTTCAGCTCTCCCTTCCAAGGATATGGAGAGTAACTTCTTCTTCACTTGTTCAGTTCTGATACCTACACACTTAAACAACCCGCATAATTTATGGATAAAAAGCAAGTGATCACTGGGATGGACAATTCCATCCCCAAAATAATAATTATCCATAACACGATTAACAATACTTGTAGGTATCTTAAAAGGATCTATCTCAACAGGAGGTGGTTCATCTACTACCCTAGCAGTGGTAGTAGTTTTCCCAAACATAAAACCAAGTGGGTTATCCATATTGAAAACAAAGTAACAAGCAGTAACAAGAGCAATACTCACAGCGAAAGTTTCCCTTACCAGTTCCACTCTTCAATAGCTCTTCACTCCCCGGCAACGGCACCACAAAATAGTCTTGATGACCCACAAGTATAGGTGGTGTATCGTAGTACTTTCGATAAATAGGAGTGTCGATCCCAACGAGCGAGAAGGTCTTTGAACAGTGGTATGGAGCAGGAAATCCCTGTGAATACTTAGCAAACAGATTTTTAGTGGTTTTCTGATAAGGCAACAAAACAAGGAGCAAGTAACAAAGGTAACGAACAAACAGAGCAAGTGGCCCAATCCTTTCTTAGCAAAGGACAAGCCAGTGGAAATACTTATAAGGACCAAACGTTCTTGAGGACACATGGGAATTCTGTCAATTTCTTTCGCTTCAAATAGCTGAGTACTCTTCTCTGGTGTTGTAAGTGTTGTGTGGGTGAACCCGTGCTAACATACCAACCTTACTTGGACTAATACATAATTGTGATTAAACCCCCTGCAAACATCTGTAACTATAGGAAAGTAATTAAGATATAAATCTAGCAACAACCTTAAACTCTGAGATCCTACACTCCCTTGTGCAAAGGTGTCCTAACGGAGGTTCAGGTTTCTATCACTCCGGCAACCCCACAATTAGTAGCCAAATACACAAAGCATTCCCCTAGGCCCATAATTGTGAAGTATCATGTAGTCGACGTTCACATGACACCACTAGAAGAATAGCACCATAACTTAAATACTAAACCATTGAATAATAACTCATCACAGATTCACTACTAACAACATGACTTCTCCCATGTCCTCAAGAACACAACGAACTACTCACAAGACATCATATGGATCAAGATCAAAGATGATATGGTAATGGATAACAATCTGAACATAAACAATAATCCAATGGTTCCACTCACAAGCATCAACTACAATAGTAATTAACACCGGGAAATTTTCCCCTAAGAACTAAAGCAATATCCAACACAATTGTTACAGCGGGACGGAGTGGTGATGATGGTGCTGGTGGAGATGATGGTGTGGATGATGATGATGATCCCGATGAAGCCTAGCTTGACGATGGCGTTGATGGCGACGGTCTCCCCTCTCCGGGAAGGAATTCCCCCGGCAGAAATCTGTTTACCGGAGAGATCTTTCTCTATCGGTGTTTTTCGCCCCTAGAGGCGGCGGAAATCTATCTGTGGTCCCTCCCCGAGGCTTAGGGTTCCGTAGGGAAGATATAGGCGAAGGGGCAGAGTTGGAGGCCGGGCAGGTGGGCCACACCTGCCCTAGGCGCGGCCCAGGGGACCCGCGCCTAGGCGGGTGTGGGCCCCCTGTGGCCCCTCTTCGCTCTTCCTTCTGGCTTCATTCGTCTTCTAGGAAAATAATATGTTTCCATATTTTTCTCATATTTTTCTGATCTTCGTGAAATTACACCGAAACACCTTCTTTTCCATCAGAATCTAGACTCCGGCAGTTCATCCTCCAAGAATCATCCAACATGCATAAACAGATGAACAACCATAAGTAATACCTCATAATAAGACAAATATCAATGAATAGAGGTAGATTATGGTATAGAAAAGTGATGCAAATTGGGCGTATCCGTCGACTACATGATACTTCACCATTTATTGGCCTAGGGAAATGCATTGTGTATTTGGATACTAATTGTGGGGTTGCCGGAGTGACAGAAACCTGAACCCCCGTTAGGAAACCATTGCACAAGGGAGTGTAGGATCTCAGAGTTTAAGGCTGTGGTTAGGTTTATATCTTAATTGCTTTCTTGTAGTTGCAGATGCTTGCAAGGGGTTTAATCACAGGTATGTATTAGTCCAAGTAAGGTCGGTACATTAGCACAGGTTCACCCACACAACACTTATAAAACCAAAGAAGACTACTCAGCTATATGAAGCGAAAGCACTTGACAGAATTTCCATGTGTCCTCAAGAACGTTTGGTCCTCATTAGTATTTCCACCGGCTTGCCCTTTTCTAAGAAAGGATTGGACCACTTGCTGCAATTATTTGCTATCTTTATTTACTTGCACTTTATTTCGTTGCTTTATCAGAAAACCCCTAAAAATCCGTTTGCTGGTATTTACAGAGAACTCTTGAGCCAGTTTCACTAGTCAGCACCTTCTGCTCCTCGTTGGGATAGACACTCCTATTTATCGAAAGTATTACAATGCACCCCCTATACTTGTGGGTCATCAGAGTGCGAGCTCCGGTAGAGGGAGGGTCTCGACATCTAGCACAAGGATGTCTCCCTTTCCACCGGCTGGCACCTCAACCGGGACCGTGTCCAGGTGCATCCACCGCCCAAGGCGGGCAGAGGGCTGGCAGAGGAGATCCTCCGCCGGATCAGCAACCTTCCTCGGACCTAACGGTGGGAGAGGGGCTACAACTCCGAGGCGTACTGGATCAAGTTCCTCGAGTGGGAGCACAAGGTGCGGCGCACCACCACCATCCGCCGCGACCTGCAACCGGGGTGGTCTACCAGATCCCGACATCGACTCGGACAACAAGGGCGCCCACAACCACTCCGACGCGGACCTCGGCAGCGAGGACGATGACGATGTCGTCGTCAAGCAGGAGGTGGCGGACGGCCTCGCCGCGAACCTGCCCCCAGAGTACCGCGAGGTGCTGGCGCGGGGCTACGACGAGGACGCCTTCACCGAGTAGGCCATTGCGGCCAGCGCGCGGGAGGAGGAATCCCAGTGGGTCGTCTTTGAGGAAGCCGTCCAGCTCACCGGCATGGTGGCGCAGGCGAACGCCCAGCTGCCTCTATCGTCGCCGCTGCCGGGATGGGCGCCTCCGATCGCGCCGGAGGTGGGGATGGAGCTGGCGGACCTCCAGCACGGTTGGGCGCCGTGACCTGGGCAGGTGATCAATCCACCTGCGTCCGCTCCTGCTCCGGCCCTGCCGTCGCTGGAGTACATCGACCTTGACGCGTAGATGGACAAGACGGCGCCGTCGCCCGAAGATCGGTAGCTAGGGATAGTAGTTTAAATTCTGTTTTTATATTTTAAATGTAAATTAAGTATGAACTTTGTCGGTTTTTGCTACGAACTGTTTATGTTTGAATTTGCCAAAAAAAAAAATGCCGTGCTTAGACCGAACAAATGGATCGCGCCGCTGGGTGCGGCTGGTCGAATAGACCGGACCTCCTTCCTGTATCGTCCGTGGTCTGACCTAAACGAACACAAACGAACCGTTTGAAATGACCAGATGGATTGGTCCGATGAACATGCCCACTATTTTATCGTTCCACCATTCCACCTTTGTATGAGGGTACATCCAGCTTTCTACTACGATGCACGAAAAATCATTGTGGTCAACTAAACTAGTTGGCTACCCGAAAAAAAAACTAAACTAGTTGGAGAAAATGACCCAAAATCTTCGGCAGATCCATGATCATCAGACGGCCAAGATGTCTGCGGGCAACCAAATGCGTCACCAGGAGACACGGTTATTGGCCAGGAGTACCGACCAGTGGGAGCACCTGGAACTCTGAACTCAACAACGAACACCATGTTACATCATCACCACCACAAAATCTAGCTCACGATCAGGCCATGATTGCGTGCACAGTGCGTGACCAAATGGAGGCGGCCGCGAACGGCGTCGGCGACGGCGAGATCTTTCGTCAGGGAAGGTTCAGTGCATCCCATTCTCCATCTCCACAGGGATCATTCTCCTCACTAAGAACATGCCATGCTCCCCTCCTCCCAAACCGCCCTCGCTGTCTCGCACTGTGGATCATTCTCCTCACTGCGATGCCCTGCTGTCCCTACCACTCTACCAACCATAATCAACTCCATGGGTCAGGTGTGGCCATGTGACTGCCCGATCCAGCTTATATTAGTCGTCGAACAGTTGCATTACTATTATTTACTGACAGCTGAACAGCATCATGGATAATAATAATGCACATCCTTTGCATGATTTAGCCGCTGCAAAATAATACTGTACAGCCTTGTGTATGCACCCAAATCTGAATCTGACGCACGCCGTTTAATCCGGTTCACAGATGCGCCGGACTTGTTTGTTTGTTCATAAAATCTGAATCTTTTTCTCTCTTTTAATTGGCCTGTGGACGATTAATGGTCAGAAGCTTATTTCACTTGTAGTAGTGTTATATGTTGATCCAAATTCTACAAAGTATAGGCCAACTTCTGACGAGTGGAGCGAGGCCCGTCGCCGGGAGGCTTGGGCCGAGTGTAAGAAAGTTCTTCATCGTTTTAATATGGATGGTGCCAACTCAGTTAGTACTCCTATTGCTCCTCACTTTAAATTGTCAGTTTCTCAATGTCCTACTACTGATGAAGAGTTTGAGTACATGTCAAAGGTGCCGTATTCTAGTGCTGTTGGTTCTTTGATGTATGCCATGGTTTGTTCTCGTCCTGATTTATCATATGCTATGAGTTTGATAAGTAGATACATGGCTAATCCTGGTAAAGAACATTGGAAGGCTGTTCAGTGGGTTTTCAGGTACCTTCTTGGCACTTCCAATGCTTGTTTGAAGTTTGGCAGGACCGGTGAGGGACTCGTTGGCTATGTGGATTCAGATTTTGCTGCCGATTTGGATAAGAGAAGATCCCTCACAGGTTATGTGTTTAATGTTGGAGGTTGTGCTGTTAGCTGAAAGGCTACATTGCAGGCTGTTGTTGCACAATCTACTACTGAAGCTGAATATATGGCTATTGCTGAAGCTTGCAAAGAATCTGTTTGGTTGAAAGGTTTGTTTGCTGAGCTTTGTGGAGATGATTCTTGCATTAATTTGTTTTGTGACAGTCAAAGTGCCATATACCTTACAAAAGATCAGATGTTCCATGAGAGAACTAAGCATATTGATGTCAAGTACCATTTTGTTAGAGACATTGTTGCTCAAGGTAAATTAAAGGTATGCAAGATCAGCACTCATGATAATCCTGCTGATATGATGACTAAACCTGTTCCTGTTAGTTGGTTTAACTGATTAGCCCAAGTGGCTATTGGCGCCGAAAGTATTTGCTTTCTTTGTTCAGGGAGATGGTTGTTGTTGATGCTACAAGGAGGAATTTGTCTCAAGGTGGAGTTTGTTATATGTTGATCAAAATTCTACAAAGTATAGGCCAACTTCTGACGAGTGGAGCGAGGCACACCGTGTCCAACGGGGCGCTTTGTGAGGTGCGAGGCGACAGCCCATAATCTGTCTGGATCGTCGAAGACCTAGGTTTCCACCGATATATAAACCCCTTGTAAGCCGCCGGTTGGGGGAGTTGCATCTGTGAAATCCCCGGCGTTTGTAAACACTCCTCGATATAGTGAAGTTTATTTGGCTACGCCGTGGTTTTTTCCTCTCTTTGTTGGAGAGGTTTTTCCACGTTAAATCTGTGTCCCCTTGCTGTGTTTTGTTTTCGTTCTTCGTTATCTTCTTGTCGCAATTGTAACAAGTAGTATTAAATCCAGAAGAGATGGCCAAGGAAGAACAGTGGGCAGTCTTCAGGGAATTAAGGGGAACATGAGGGAGTGGGTGGGTACCGTAGAACCGTGCACGCATCTGCTATTATTGCAGTCTTCGCAAATCTGTTCCATATGCTGCATCAATGTGTGTGGGTAGAAAGGGTGACCCATTCCCTGGCAGTAGGTATGTACCATACCAATCGTCAGCGATGAGCCTGTACCCTCCCTAGCAATCAGCTCATAACTACGGAGAACAACCTAGTAGTGCTAAACTCCAACAAGATGAGGTTAACCACAAGTCTTGGCAACAGATAATCTATACTCCACCGACAGTGATCTTTTGTAAATAATGTCGCAGTTGCCGGCATTATACAAATTTTCAAGCTCTGTGGTCGTCGAGTACAGCAGTACCTAGACAATTAATGGCAGCAAGGGTGAGGCAGTGACTGAGCAGCAGCCTAAGCTCTCAACATCGACAATTAATTGCTCGTTGACTGTATGTAAAACAACTGATTTGATGTCACCGATCGGGAAAAGAAGATTAATTTTCTCACATCAGAGATTAATTAATTACAATCTTTTTTGCATGTTCTTGCTTATTGGTTTTAAGCACACTGGAAAACAATCCTTGTCTAGCTCTAAGCTATGGAAAACAGCAACATATACAAAGATGGGCTCGTACGGCCGGTGAACAAGCAAGCGGAGCAGGAGGTGAACTGATTCAAGCGCATCCGCATACACCAGGTGTGATGTGATCGATCGCCGTCACGTCATGTCATGTCATGTCCGGGGGAAGACGCCGAGCATCTTGCCCCTTCCGAGGCACTCGGCGAGCTTCTTGGCGCCGTCCACCTCCGCGGCCAGAAGCCCCTGCAGGAACCCGCACGCGCCGGCCGCCACCATCTGCTTCCGGCAACGCCGGGACTGCGAGACGGCGAGCAGCACCGATACCGGGAACCGCTTGTCGACGCCCCGGGCGACCGGGTCCAGCAGCTGGACGGCGTTCACGATGCCCATCTCCTCCTTCTTGAACAGCTTCCGGTAGCTGCTCGCCGCGACGACCAGCGCCGCCAGGGCCCTCGCGGCGGCGTCCCTCTCGGCGACGGTCTTAGCCTCTAGCATCCAGACCAGCCTCGGGATCGCGTCCCCGACCTCTTTCCTCGCCTTGCCGACGTTGCAGAGCTGGGCTAGAGCCATGGCGGCCTCCGTGCGGGTGGTGGGCTTGTCGCTGCCGAGCGCGGCCACGACCTGGGTGACGAAGCTGGCCGACACGGCGATCTCTGCGATGTAGCGGAAGGAGGCCATGTTGCGGAGGAGGCCGAAGGCGGGCGCGAGGCCGGGCTCGTCGCCGCCGCCGACGCCGCGGCAGGAGCAGGTGTCCAGGAAGTCCTTGACGCAGCCGAGCGCGCCCTGCTGGAAAGCCTCGACCTTGAGCCTCTGGCCCTCGTCGCTGTCGCTGGCCGTCAGGTTCTGGAGGCAGCCGAGCGCGCGCTCCGCCGCCCGCGGCGTGCCGAGCGAGACGAGCTGCACCAGCAAGGGGACCGCGCCCTCGTCGCGGAATGAGGAGAGCAGGTCCGGGAAGGCGGCGATGTTCCGGAGCACGCCCGCGGCTGCGGCCTGCGACGCGGGGGTGCCGGCGGCGCAGGCCACGAGGAGCGCGGCCACGCCGCCGCGCGCGGCGACGGACGCCGCCGCGTCGCGCGACGAGGCGGTGAGCGGCTCCAGGGCGAGGCATGCCTGCTCGGCGCTGGCCCCGCCGCACTCCAGCGCGCGGCAGAGGTGGGGCACGACGATGCCGGATTCCTCGACCAGGAACTGGCGCGCGGCGTCCGAGGACGCGAAGGCGGCGAGCACGGAGACGGCCTTGTCGCGGGAGGCGGGGAGTAGGTCGCCCGAGTCGAGCATCGCGGCCACCGCGGAGACGGCGGCGGACGAGGACGACGCCGGGAGGGAGGCGACGGAGTCCGCTAGCGCGTCCAGCGCCGCGGCGCGGGAGACGGCGGAGCCGAGCCGGAGGCTCTCGCCCACGGCGGAGGAGGCTGGTGGGGAGACGAGCAGGCGCGCGTCGGCCGCGAGCTGGGAGAGCGAGGCGGAGGAGGAGGAGAGGAGGGAGACGGTGTGGAGGTGGCCGAGGGGAGCGCCGCCGGTGCAGACGGATAGGAGAGCGGAGAGCGCGGAGGCGAGGGGCGCGAGGAGCGGCGCGGAGGGCGGGAAGGCGGGGTGGGAGAGGGAGGCGGAGAGCGAGGAGAGGGAGGCGGAGATGGAGGGCCAGTGGCGGCGGAAGGCCGGCGACGAGACGGCGGCGGAGGGGAGCTCGTCCAGGAGGCGGAGGCACTCCTCGAGAGCGTCGCCAGTGAGCTCCTGGCCGGACTCCGGCGGCGGCGGCTGCATGGTGTGGTGTGGTGGTGGGGAGGGGAGGGGAGGCAAAAGGCGTTGAGCGCGAAAGTCTGCAGGATCTACGCGCCACAAGGGGGCAGCGCCAACTACTCTATAGTCTACTAGTCTAGCTACACAATCGAGAGAGAGAGAAAAAATGTGACAATGCAATTACTCTAGAAGCAATAGAAGCTTGGCAGCTCGCTGCAACTTCATCATCAAGCAACCACCAGCAAGTTAGGAGTACGTATTGTACAGTATCCAGACAATGCAGATGCAACAACTCGGTTCATTACTGGCCCCACAAGCAACGCTAGCTGCTTCCTTCTACTCCTTTTCTTGAGCGGGTAGGCCAACTGCTTGTTGTTATTGCAAGAACGCTTCTACTCGTATGTTGGAAGACAAGAGAAAGTGGCCAGGCACAGTCACATGGAACCCGGGTATGCAGGGTTAAACTTTGTGATCAACCCACATGCATGCCTTTATGCTTATGTTTTATCGTGTTATTGTATGATCTTAATTGAGCTAATTGCATGGGGCATACAAATACTTGTCTACTAGGTGGAAAAAACACTCAAATGCTTGCAAATTGTGGTCAAATAGCACTCTAATTTGTCTCGCGTGTGCATATACCTCCCACGGCGAATCAGGCGTTGCCATATGGATGGATCGGGCGGATAGTTTCTAAAATATCCGTCCACTCTACGTCCCATAGCTGATTAATGCCTTCTCGTTCACTCCACGATCAGCGTGCCGACTTGTCGACCCTTCCCAATTGTCATCGTGTCGATCGATTTCGCGCCAATGCCTCCGGACCCTCACCTCCTGTCGTTCCAAGAGGACCCTCCTAACTACGGTACGGCGCGCTTCCCTCTATATGTTGGCCTCCGCAGCATCGAGTTGCGTTTGTAGGACTGTGGATGGTTTCGTGGGTTTTGATCCGTCGTCGAACTACAAATGGTTTCGTGGGTTTAGGGCTTGTCGTTGTCGCCAAAAGATGGAGGAAGCGGTGCTTTATGGCGTCGATTGTAGCGTGTGAGAAATTTTGTCTGAGTTTTTTGCTAGTTCGTGGGTTTCATCTGAATTTTGCCTGAAATTAGTGAAATCCATCAATGTAGTTGTTGTGTTTAGTTCATGTGCATCAAGTGTTACATATAGATTTGATTTTGCGTCAGAAGATCAGTTGCTTTGATGCAATCAAAGTTATCCTGTTTTTGGATTGAATATGTGTTGAATTCTCACAGTTTTTCGGACATAGTGCACTATATAGTTGATATTGTGGAAGAACCCCAACAAAAAAAATCAGGCATAGCATTGTATATTTGATATTCTACGGTTATAGCAAAAGGTGTATGTAATTGTGGAATAAATATGACTGAATTTGATATTATATAAATACAAACAATGCATTTTATATGACTGATTTTTTAGTGTTGTTCCATATGAAAGTGGGGCATTTGCAAAACTTTAATAATTCTTGCCAATGTAGGAACTGCTGAAATCATATTTACTGTTGAAGTGGAGCATAATGGATTTTTCTATGGTTTGTTAAAGGATAATTTATGTTACATGCAACCTACTATTGATTTGGGATCAATGTTGCACTGAAACTTGGACAATTCATTGGATTGACTCGTTGTTGAATGAGATGGGGTATCATAGGGCCGAGAAACTTGGTGTGTACCGGTGCATGCCTGGAAAAACTATCAGTGATGGTCTTGTTTGCATAAAGGAGGACAAATATATCTTAGCAATCTGCAATGTTGTGGGTGAACACAATGTACTTTTTCTCATCGTTGATCACACAAATTTTCTCAAAGTCCTGAGAAGTGGTGTAATTCTCAATAGAAGCCCACCACAACAAATGCCAACACAAGTATATCACCTGCAAGTATATCCATGAAGATATAACAGGTTTTTCCCAATGCAACACGCTGAGATGAAGAGGGTAATAAATTTGTCAATGCACAAGATGAAGGAGATCACGCTGTTGATTCAGACTTGGTGGACAGTGACTATGAAGTTGGAGAGAGTAGTGATGACTTATTCACTAATAATGTGGACAAAGATGTTAATGATTGATGGCCTACAAGTGCAAAAGTTCGTCACATAATGTTTTCGTGAAAGTATTAATTCCACTTTTTATATCAATCCTAACAAGGAGCTTCGGCAAGTGATTTTAGGCGGCATTTCTGTCACACCCAAGGTGTCACAAGTCTTGAGTGAATTAACCACAATTGCTTATTGAAAGGGCATGTATGCCCCCATGTGTGGTTTTGGTAATTAATGACAATCTCTATGGACTAATGTGTAAATTGAGTTTCACTTGTAGGTTTGTCCATTGGCATCGCTTGGGCCATGTGTTGGTCTCAAGGTTGAAAGATGAAGAAATGTCCAAGGGCTTTGTGCCATTGGAATCATGAAGAAAGAAGGAGCTTGAAGGTTGATCAAGACAAGTGCAAAGAGTTGCATCAAGATGGATCAACCTCAAGAAGGGATGAAGAAGGGAAAGCTCAAGATGCGCCATCTCTAGAAGACCTCATGCTTGAAGCTTGCCATCATCATGATCATGGAGTGATGAAGACAAGTTCAAAGCAGAAGTTACCCCATGTAGTATGGGGGAGAAATTTGCAAGTCCTCATCTTCATCAAGCAAGAGCAATCAAGAAAGATGTTACCACTTGAGAAGAACAAGACGGTCTACATCAAGTTCAAGTGGATTGCTTAAGGCAAAGGTATGATCTTGATAGGGCTTCTCTTTTGCCGGTCTCGTGTTGTTGGGAGACCGGGTTTAGGATAGATAGCCGTACTATCAAGAGGGGCTCTCAAGCGGGTGTCTCGATCGCATCGTTCGGAGAGAGCTCAAACCTTTGCATTCATAGCATCATATTTCTTGGTTGTTATTTGGTTCTTATCCATTAGAGGATCTAGATATTGTGGTTATCATCATAATAATCTCTAGTTCATCAAATAAGGATTTTCCTTGCATATCTTATTGCATTCTTGATCGTGCGGGTTTTTCTGGCTCCACACCTTAGGAGATATCTCACATATATATATTTGATATTTTCTCACTTTGTGGTATCCAATATTTAACATTTTGTTGGGTTATACTTGGTTTTATCTTCCCAAAAAAATTGGTTTCATCCCAATCGGAGTTTCCAAGCTCAACTTCTTATGTTTTGGGTTTTGGAGGTTTTACCGGTTCATCGCTTCTAGAGAGGTCATACCTTTCTCAATTTGGTTTTATCCTTCCATGCTGTACTATGATGTTTCTTTCCATAATCTTGTAGACCTTTTCGTTCTCTTCAAAACGAGCCCAAGATCATCAAAAACGGAGTCCAGAATCAAAAGTTATTGAAGTTTTCATGCAATGTTATCCTGCATTTTTTCTTGAGCGGAAGTTCCGGCCCAAGTTCCGACCCAAATTCCGGTCAGGTTCAGTAACTTGTGTTTCTATTTGCCGGAAGTTACGGTGGGAGGCCGGAAGTTCTGGTGGTGCGTGAATCTGGCCCAAACGGCCAGTTTTTCCTTGTCCTATTTAAGGGTGGCTTCTTCCCGAATGGTTCCCCATCTTTTGAGCTCATTCTTGCCCACCATTGTTGACCTATTTGAGCTTTATTACTCCCTCTCCCTCCCATGGTTCTTACATATTTTTTAGGGAAAAGTGAGAGGAGATCTAGATCTACAACCCCCAAGTCAAATCCCTTCTTTGTGAAGGAATCATTGGGATCTAGATCTTGGAGAGTTTTGTGTTCTCCTCTTGTGTTCTTTCTCCCTTATTCCCCCAATAGCTTTTTTAGCTTTGTTGGAATTTGGGAGAGAAGGATTTGCCCTTGCATTTGGTGCATAGGTTTGAGTTATCCTTGGAGATTCGATGAGTTCAAGCTTGTGGCTTGTTTCTCTTGGATTCTTGGAACCCTAGACGGTTGTGTGGTTGGGTTGTTGACCTTTTGTGGTCTTGTTGACCTTTTGTGGTCTTGTAGCCTTTTGTGGCTTTGTTGGCCTTTTGTGGTGTTGTAGCCTTTTGTGGCTTTGTTGTTGGGAGCCTCCAATTGAGTTGTGGAGATATCCCCAATCGTGTACAGGTTCGGTGACCGCCCTCAAGAGTCCCATAGTGGAGCGAGTGCCAGCCTTTTGTGGTGCACAATCGGGAGAATAGGGTGAGCCTTTTGTGGCGTCGGTGAGTTACGTGCTTCGGCATCCGGGGTGAGGCCTTGTGTGGCGTTGGGTGAGCATAGATCCATCACACCTCGAGGTGAGCCATTTGTGGCGTTCGGAGCGCATTGCGCCATCGCACCTCTCCAACAGAGATGTAGCTTCTTTGGAAGTGAACTTCGAGAAACAAATCTTCGTCTCCACGTCCATCGGTTATCTCTCAACCGAGCCCTTTACTTATGCACTTTACTTTGTGATAGCCATCGTGCTTGAAGTATTTATCTTGCTATCACCTTGTTGCTTGTAGTGCTTAGCATAGGTTGTTGGTGCACTTAGGTGAACCTGGTAGTTAGGTTTTGTGCTCAAAAAATTAAACGTTAATTTTATTCCGCATTTTTTGAGCCTAAACCGTAATATTTTTTAAAAATCCTATTCACCCCCCTCTAGGTGATGTCCTTTGCACTTTCAATTGGTATCAGAGCGAGGTCTCTCGCTTTTAGGCTTCACCGCCTCGAGAGTAAAGATGTCTCCTAGCGGTTTAGTGCACTCTCACACATTTACATTTGCTGGCACTCATTATGATGTTTGGCGTACTCGCATGCTTATTCATTTCCGGGCCATTGACCCAAGTATTGAGCGAATTCTAGATATGGGCTTGTCTCCTCCTAAGGATCCCCAAAATCTATCTTTGGAGGAGGAGACAAACTCTTATCTCGAAGCTCAGGCATCTAATGTGCTTTTTAATGTTGTGAGATTTATAGTTCTTTCCTTAATCAGGCCTTTCCGGAACGCTCATGATATATGGACCAAGCTTCAAGCAAAACATGACGTGTCCAAGCTTAATGAGGATGATTGTGTTCCCTCCACCTCCGGCCGCGATGAGTTCTCATCTTCTTCCACTACACCAACATGTGAGTTATCACAAGGTAATGATATGGTGAGTGGTGATAGAACTTGCAGTGTAGATAGTGAGATTTCCATTCATGATCCTTTGTCTCTATCTCATTGCAATGTTGTATCTTTGAGCATGAAAACGTGTAGGACCATATGTGATTCACATCCTAGTGTTGATTGCCCTTGCATATAATGTAGAAATGCCTTGAATATGTCTCATGATGATATGCTTGCTTTGCCTTGTTGCCATGATAAATGTGCTTATATTTCCTCTAGTACTTGTGTTGCTAACCATGTAGAGGAAATTGAAGAATGCGTGGGACAAGGCAAGGTTGCGATTGGAGCTTCATGTGTTCCCCCATCATCACATTCTCCCAATGTTCAATTGTGCCTCATGGCTAAGGGTTCAAAGGTAACCTCTGAAGGGTTTCGTGGAATAGTAAATCAAAATTTTCTACGGATGCGAACAGAGGGAAGCCAAGATCTAATCTAGGAGATGCAAACAACGAGAGAGATTAGATTGGATCTTCATACCCTTGAAGATTCACACAGCGGAACGTTCGTCGGAACGTGGGTGATGTAGTCGTACTCGCTTCTCCTCCTCGCGATCCGATCCGATCTAGCACCACAAGTGGCAATGCCTCCGTGAGATGCACACGTGCGGCACCTCGACGTCTCCTCCTTTCTTGGTCCAGCAAGTATGGTGGAGATATGGGTTGGATCTACAACGCGACGGCGCGGTGCAATTGGTGGAGAATTTCTGCAGCAGGGCTTCGCCTACAAGCAGTCGGGAGGGAGAGAGGAGGGCAGCAGGGCGGCTAGGGTTTGAGGGGATGGTGTAGGGGGGTGGTGCGCCCCCACCCCTCTTTATATAGAGGGGGGCGCAGCCCTAGCCCCTTCCCCAAGTCCAAACCGGCGGCCCCAAGGAGGAGGAGTGGGGGGCAAGGAAACCCCCCCCCCCTTGTTGCATGACCATAAAAGATGTTACTCATATAAATAGAACAACCATTATTCTCCGATTTAAATGAATAACCGTCTTGCAATAAACAAGATCCAGAAATAATGTTCATGCTCAACGCAGGCACATAATAACACTTATTAAGGTTTAAAACTAATCCCGAAGGTAAAACTAAGGAGAGCGTGCCGACGGCCATCACATCAACTCTTGATCCGTTGCCAACGCGCATCGTCACCTCATCCCTCGCAAGTCGCTCATTCCGTAGCTCTGCTTCGAGTTACAAATATTAGCAACTCAACCGTATCAAATACCTGTGCACTACAACAA
Organism: Avena insularis; assembly: GCA_023614405.1. Taxonomy (NCBI): domain Eukaryota; kingdom Viridiplantae; phylum Streptophyta; class Magnoliopsida; order Poales; family Poaceae; genus Avena; species Avena insularis. The sequence goes on along the minus strand of CM042697.1, from coordinate 454,353,190 downwards.
GGGCTAGTAAGGAAAACATCAATAACATGTATATCAAATATACCTTTGATGGTGCCAGCCTTCTTGTCCGCTAAGTACTTGGACATATGCTTCCAAAGTGACCCTTGTCCTTGCAATAGAAGCACTCTGTCGGTTTAGGACCAGACTTGAGCTTCTTCTCGCAGGGTCAACGCTTGCCGCCGCCTTTCTTGAAGGGCTTCCTTGCACCCTTACCTTTCTTGAAGGTGGGGGCTTGTTGACCATCAACACATGATTATTCTTTTGATGTTCACCTCCGCTACTTTCATCTTAGCAAAGAGCTCAAAGGATCATATCAGTGGAACCAATCTGATTGTGATCAACTACAAAACTTTTGTAGCTAGGAGTGTCAATCTTGAGCTCCTCTGGAATCTTGCAGTCTAGTTGCTCAAGGCGTTGAGTGTAGCCCGTCATCTCAATGGCGTGCTCACTAACGGAACTCCCTTCCTCCATCTTGTAGTTAAAGAATTTCTTAGAGATCTCATATCTCTCAGAACGGGCTTGAGTCTAAAACATGTTTTTCAGCTCCTCGAGAATCTCAAAGGGCCTGACGAACTCCTCAAAACGATTTTGAAGATCCGATTCCATAGCATACAACATGGCGATCTTAATCAAATCATAATCATCCTTGCCGATCGATAAACAACTTTTTTCATCACCGGCGCATCTATAGTAGGGCGTCACCTAGCGCTTTCTCAAGGACATAGTCCTTTGTCCGCCAAGAATGATTCTCGAATGGAACCATTTGGTGAAGTTAGACCCATTGTTTCTAAGCTTTTCTATCTCAGCAAAAAACGCGTTGAAGTTGAAGTTGGACTTGGCCATGTGATCTACAAGTTTGCAAGTACAATTTAGACTATGTTCATGATAAATAGTTCAACTTAATCAAATTACTAGATGAACTCCCACTAAATTCAACATCCCTCAAGTTGTTTAGTGAACACGATCCAAATTCACCACACCTAATCCGATCATCACGAGAAGAGATGTGGTTTCAATGGTGGACAACGAAGTGTCGATCATATCATTCATATGACTCATGCTTAACCTTTCGGTTCTTGTGTTCCGAGGCCATGTCTGTACATGCTAGGCTCGTCAAGTTAGACCCAAGTATTTCCGCTGCAGTAAAACTGGCTTGCACCCGTTGTATGTGAGCGAGAGTCTATAGCACCCGATCATCACGTGATGCTTGGACACGATTTAACTTTCGTGAACGGTGCATACTTGGGAGTGAGGAATCATCTTATAATGCTACCGTCGATCTAAGCATAATAAGATACATAAAAGGATAAACATCACATGCATATAACTTTATGTGACATGGTATAGCCAATCTCAACAATGATCTCCATCTTGTGTGTTCCGACATGATCTCCATCACTCCACCATGATTGCCTCCACCACGAATAACAACTACAACTATTGCTAACTACTTAGCGATAAAGTAAAGCTACTACATGGCGTATAAGAAGTTGACTCGCAGGTCATACACAATTAGAAAGACAACCATATGGCTCCTGCCGGTTGTGTACTCATCGACATGCAAGTCGTGAAACATTACAAAACATGATCATCGATACAATATACACATCACATCTTGGGCCATACCATATCACAGAAACACTCCTGCAAAAAAACAAGTTAGACGCCTACTTTGTTGTTGCATGTTTTACGTGGCTTATGGGAGTAGATGCTAAGAACGATTCTTACCTACGGAAAGCCACAACGGTGATATTATGGTTGCCAAACTCCGGTGTTAATACCATGACAACTATAGTGAGAGAAACGACATCCACTACCGCATGTGTGGAACAAGCCACACGTCAAGTGCGGAGCCGATCTCGCATGACGACGTCGCGTAAGGTTGGCCTCGACCGCTTCAATCTCACTATCCCGCCATAAGAAGAACACAAACAAGAGGCTTGCAATAGAAAACATCCATGCCCGCAACAACCATGTTATGCTCTACTCGTGAAACACATCTACGCATAGATCTAGCTCTGATACCACTGAAGGGTTTCGTGGCATAGTAAATCAAAATTTTCTACGGATGCAAACAGAGGGAAGCCAAGATCTAATCTAGGAGATGCAAACAACGAGAGAGATTAGATTGGATCTTCATACCCTTGAAGATTCGCTACGATTGAACGTCCGATGGGTGATGTAGTCGCATTCGCTTCTCCTCGCGATCCAATCCGATCTAGCACCACAAGTGGCGATGCCTCGTGAGATGCACACGCGGCACCTCGACGCCTCCTCCTTTCTTGGTCCAGCAAGTATGGTGGAGAGATGGGTTGGATCTACAACGACGGCAGTGCAATTGGTGGAGAATTTCTGCAGCAGGCTTCGCCACAAGCGGGAGGGAGAGAGAGGCGCAGGCGGCTAGGGTTTGAGGGGATGGTGTAGGGGGGTGGTGCGCCCCCACCCCTCTTTATATAGAGGGGGGCGCAGCCCTAGCCCCTCCCCCAAGTCCAAACCGGCGGCCCCAAGGAGGAGGAGTGGGCAAGGAAACCCCTTCTAGAAGGTCTATCTAGGGTTTAAACCCTCTAGGCCGGTTGGGCCCCATGGGGCCTTGTGCCCTGGCCCAATGCGTCCCAAGGCACTCCCTCATAGGCTCAAGCCCTCCCGGAAGGTGGGGCCACGTTGGTCCCTTCCGAAGGTTCTAGAAGCTTCGGACAATACCGATTAACCCTAACAATTCGAACTCCAAAACTGCACCGCCTTTATATGAATCTTATTCTCCGACCACTCCGAACCTCTCGTGATGTCTCGAATCCCATCCGAGACTCAACAAAAACTCATAAACCAATAATCCAATCTATCCTAGCGTCGAGACACGTTATGTGTGACCTGCGGTTCGAGAATATGCGCATATGATCTTCTATCAATAATCAACAGCGGGGTCTGGAAACCCATATTGACTCCCACACATTCATCGATGATCATATCGGATGAACCACGATACCAGGATTCAATCAATCCCATATTTATATTCCCTTCGTCTCGCGATATTTTACTTGCCCGAGATTCGATCGTCACTGGCCATACCTAGTTCAATCTCGTTCACAGCAAGTACTTTACTCGTTCCGTAATCCGATATCACCTTTGTGATTAACTCCTTAACCACATGCTTGCAAGCGGTGTTGATATTGATTACCGAGTGGGCCCGAAGTATATCTCTCTGACTTGGGAGGGACAAATCCCATCTCGATACATACAACCCAACAGGCACTTTCCGATCACCTGAGAGACACCTTTAGGATCACCCTCTCATAGGATGACGTTTGATGACCTCAAAGCTTTCTTCCGATACCAGGGAGTTGTATTATCTCATGGTCTAAGGAATACAATATTTGACATAAGGAAAGCTTCGCAAAGATGAACACGATGACATGATCTAATTGCTTCGCTTAGTTTGGTCTCATCCATCATATCATTCTCCCAATGATATGATATCATTATCAATTGACAACTCATGTCTATGGTTAGGAAACCTTAACCATCATTGATCAATGAGCTAGTCCATAGAGGCGTACTAGGGACACGGTGTTGTTCACAAACCACACAAGTATTAAAGTTTCCGCTTAATACAATTCTAGCATGGAATATAAACATTATCATGAACAAGAATTATAATAATAACATCTTTATTATTGCCTCTAGGGCATAATTCCAACAGTCTCCCACTTGCACTAGAGTCAATAATCTAGTTTACATTTGGCAACAATCTCACACCCATGGCACTGAGGTGCTGATCATGTTTTACACGTGGAAGAGGTTTAGTCAATTGATCTGCGACATTCAGATCTGTATGTACTTTGCTAATCTTCAGATCTCCATCTGATATATAATCTCGGATTATATGAAACTTGCGGTTGATATGCTTGGTCTTTGGATGATATCTTGGTTCCTTAGTGAGTGCTATGGCGCTTGTTGTCACAATATCTCCAGTGGGTCCAATGCACTTGGAACCACGCCAAGCTCGATGATGAAGTTTGATCCAAACTCCTTCACTTGATACTTCTGCAGCAGCCATGTATTCCGCTTTCATCTGTAGATCCCGCGATCACGCTTTGCTTGCAGCTTCTCCAGCTCACAGCTCCTCCATTCAAAATATACACGTATCCTGTCTGAGATTTAGAATCATCTTTGTCGGTGTCAAAACTAGCATCGACGTAAACTTTTACGACGAGCTGTTCATCACCCCCATAGACTAAGAACATTTCTTTAGTCCTATTTAGGTACTTTAGGATGTTCTTCACGGCTGTCTGATGTTCCACTCGATCACTTTGATATCTGCCGTCAAACTAAGAGCATTGGACACATCCGGTCTAGTACACAAAGATGGCATACATGATAGAACCTATGGCCGAGGCATAAGGCACTTTGCTCATAGCTTCCCTATCATTTACCGTAGCTGGACACTGAGCCTTGCTCAATATCTTACCTGACAACATAGGCACTAAACCTTTCTTTGCCTTATCCATTCTGAACCTTTTCAGAACTTTGTCTAGGTATGTACTCTGGCTTAAAGCTATCAGGCGTCTTTGTCTATCTCTATAGATTTTGATGCCCAATATATAAGCAGCTTCACCTAGGTCTTTCATTGAAAAACACTTGTTCAAATAACTCTTCACATCGTTAAGCATGTTAATGTCATTTCCAATAATCAATATATCATCCACATATAGTACCAGAAATGTCACTGAGCTCCCACTCACTTTCTTGTAGATACAAGCTTCGTAGCAATTTGGAACAAATCCAAAGCTCTTGATCACTTGATCAAAACGAAGGTTCCAACTCCGAGATGCTTGCTTCAGTCCATAAATGGAACGCTGAAGTTTGCATACTTTATCAGCATCCTTAGGATCGACAAAACCTTCGGGTTGCATCATATACAACTCTTCATCAATGTTGCCATTGAGGAACGCAGTCTTGACATCCATCTGCCATATTTCATAATCATGAAACGCAGCAATTGCTAATAAAATCCGAATGGACTTAAACATCGCTACGGGAGAGAAAGTCTCATCGTAGTCAACACCTTGAACTTGTCGAAAACCTTTCGCGACAAGCCGTGCTTTATAGACGGTAACATTACCATCCGCCTCCGTTTTCTTCTTGAAAATCCATTTGCACTCAACGGCCTTTCGGTCGCTAGGAGGGTCCACCAAAGTCCATACTTGGTTTTCGCTCATGGATCCTAATTCGGATTTTATGGCTTCTAGCCATTTCTCAGAGTCTGGGCTCATCATCGCTTCCTCATAGTTTGCAGGCTCACTGTCATCTACTAACAAGACAGTTAAGACAGGGTTGCCATACCACTCAGGAGGGGCACGCGACCTTGTCGACCTGCGACATTTAGTAGCAGCATCGTCCGAAGCTTCATGATCCTTGTCACTAGCTTCCTCTATCGTTGGTGCAGGCGGCACTGGAACAATTTCAGGTGCTGTGCTACTCTCCAATTCAAGAGAAGGTTCAACAACCTCGTCTAGCTCTACTTTCCTCCCACTCACTTCTTTCGAGAGAAACTCCTTCTCAAGAAAGGAACCGTTCTTTGCGACAAACACTTTGCCTTCGGTTCTGTGATAGAAGGTATACCCAATGGTTTCCTTAGGGTATCCTATGAAGACGCATTTCTCCGCTTTGGGTTCGAGCTTGTCCGACATCAACTTGTTGACGTAAGCTTCACATCCCCAAACTTTAAGAAACGACAACTTAGGTTTTGCACCAAACCATAGTTCATACGGCGTCGTCTCAACGGATTTAGATGGATCCCTATTTAAAGTGAATGCAGCGGTTTCTAATGCATAACCCCAAAATGATAACGGCAAATCAGTAAGAGACATCATTGATCGGACCATATCTAATAAGGTTCGATTCGGCTCGACACACCATTGCTTGGTGTTCCGGGTGGCGTGAGTTGCGAAACAATTCCGCTTGCTTTAAGATGCGTGAGAAAATCATAACTCAAATACTCGCCCCCACGATCGGATCGTAGAAACTTAATCTTTCTGTTACGATGGTTTTCCACTTCATTCTGAAATTCCTTGAACTTTTCAAATGTTTTAGATTTATGTTTCATTAAATAGATATACCCATATCTACTTAAGTTATCGGTAAAAGTGAGAAAATAGCGATATCCACCGCGCGTCGAAACACTCATCGGTCCACATACATCGGTATGTATGATTTCCAACAAGTCCGTTGCTCGCTCCATCATACCGGAGAACGGGGTTTTGATCATCTTGCCCATGAGGCATGGTTCGCATGTGTCAAATGATTCAAAATCAAGAGACTCCAAAAGTCCATCAGAATGGAGTTTCTTCATGCGCTTTACACCAATATGACCTAGACGACAAGCCACAAATAAGTAGTATTATCACCATCTACTTTGCATCTCTTAGCCTCAATGTTATGGATGTGTGTTTCATCCCTTTCGAGATTTAGAAGAAATAAACCATTCACAATAGGTGCATGACCATAAAAGATGTTACTCATATAAATAGAACAACCATTATTCTCCGATTTAAATGAATAACCGTCTTGCAATAAACAAGATCCAGAAATAATGTTCATGCTCAACGCAGGCACATAATAACACTTATTAAGGTTTAAAACTAATCCCGAAGGTAAAACTAAGGAGAGCGTGTCGACGGCCATCACATCAACTCTTGATCCGTTGCCAACGCGCATCGTCACCTCATCCCTCGCAAGCCGTCTATTCCGTAGCTCTGCTTCGAGTTACAAATATTAGCAACCGAACCGGTATCAAATACCTGCACTACAACAAGGGCTAGTAAGGAAAACATCAATAACATGTATATCAAATATACCTTTGATGGTGCCAGCCTTCTTGTCCGCTAAGTACTTCGAACAAATGCGCTTCCAGTGACCCTTGTCCTTGCAATAGAAGCACTCAAAGGTCCGTTTAGGACCAGACTTGAGCTTCTTCTCAGCAGGGTCAACGCTGTCCGCCTTTCTTGAAGGGCTTCCTTGCACCCTTACCTTTCTTGAAGGTGGGGGCTTGACCATCAACACATGATTATTCTTTTGATGTTCACCTCCGCTTACTTTCATCTTAGCAAAGAGCTCATGATCATATCGTGGAACCAATCTGATTGTGATCAACTACAAAACTTTGTAGCTAGGAGTGTCAATCTTGAGCTCCTCCGGAATCTTGCTTCTAGTTGCTCAAGGCGTTGAGTGTAGCCCGTCATCTCAATGGCGTGCTCACTAACGGAACTCCTTCCTCCATCTTGTAGTTAAAGAATTTCTTAGAGATCTCATATCTCTTAACGGGCTTGAGTCTAAAACATGTTTTCAGCTCCTCGAGAATCTCAAAGGGCGGCGAACTCCTCAAAACGATTTTGAAGATCCGATTCCATAGCATACAACATGGCGATCTTAATCAAATCATAATCATCCTTGCGCGACTGATAAACAACTTTTTCATCAGCCGGCGCATCTATAGCAGGGGCGTCACCTAGTGCTTTCTCAAGGACATAGTCCTTTTGTCCGCCAGCGAGAATGATTCTCAGAATGCGGAACCATTTGGTGAAGTTAGACCCATTGTTTCTAAGCTTTTCTATCTCAGCAAAAAAAACGTTGAAGTTGAAGTTGAACTTGGCCATGTGATCTACAGTATTTGCAAGTACAATTTAGACTATGTTCATGATAAATAGTTCAACTTAATCAAATTACTAGATGAACTCCCACTAAATTCAACATCCCTCAAGTTGTTTAGTGAACACGATCCAAATTCACCACACCTAATCCGATCATCACGAGAAGAGATGTGGTTTCAATGGTGGACAACGAAGTGTCGATCATATCATTCATATGACTCATGCTTAACCTTTTGGTTCTTGTGTTCCGAGGCCATGTCTGTACATGCTAGGCTCGTCAAGTTAGACCCAAGTATTTCCGCGTGTGCAAAACTGGCTTGCACCCGTTGTATGTGAGCGTAGAGTCTATAGCACCCGATCATCACGTGATGCTTGGACACGACGAACTTTCGCAACGGTGCATACTTGGGAGTGAGGAATCATCTTATAATGCTACCGTCGCGATCTAAGCATAATAAGATACATAAAAGGATAAACATCACATGCATATAACTTTATGTGACATGGTATAGCCAATCTTCGCGCAATGATCTCCATCTTGTGTGTTCCGACATGATCTCCATCACTCCACCATGATTGCCTCCACCACGAATAACAACTACAACTATTGCTAACTACTTAGCGATAAAGTAAAGCTACTACATGGCGTATAAGAAGTTGACTCGCAGGTCATACACAATTAGAAAGACAACCATATGGCTCCTGCCGGTTGTGTACTCATCGACATGCAAGTCGTGAAACATTACAAAACATGATCATCGCATACAATATACACATCACATCTTGGGCCATACCATATCACAGAAAACACTCCCTGCAAAAACAAGTTAGACGCCTCTACTTTGTTGTTGCATGTTTTACGTGGCTTATGGGAGTAGATGCTAAGAACGATTCTTACCTACGGAAAGCCACAACGGTGATATTATGGTTGCCAAACTCCGGTGTTAATACCATGACAACTATAGTGAGAGAAACTGACATCCACCAGCCGCATGTGTGGAACAAGCCACACGTCAAGTGCGGAGCCGATCTCGCGAACGACGTCGCGTAAGGTTGGCCTGGACCGCTTCAATCTCACTATCCCGCGTCATAAGAAGAACACAAACAAGAGGCTTGCAACAGAAAACATCAATGCCCGCAACAACCATGTTGCGTTCTACTCGTGAAACACATCTACGCATAGATCTAGCTCTGATACCACTGAAGGGTTTCGTGGCATAGTAAATCAAAATTTTCTACGGATGCAAACAGAGGGAAGCCAAGATCTAATCTAGGAGATGCAAACAACGAGAGAGATTAGATTGGATCTTCATACCCTTGAAGATTCAAGTGGAACGAACGGGCGAACGTGGGTGATGTAGTCGTACTCGCTTCTCCTCCTCGCGATCCAATCCGATCTAGCACCACAAGTGGCGATGCCTCCGTGAGATGCACACGTGCGGCACCTCGACATGTCCTCCTTTCTTGGTCCAGCAAGTATGGTGGAGAGATGGGTTGGATCTACAACGCGACGGCGCGGTGCAATTGGTGGAGAATTTCTGCAGCAGGGCTTCGCCTACAAGCAGTCGGGAGGGAGAGAGGAGGGCAGCAGGGCGGCTAGGGTTTGAGGGGATGGTGTAGGGGGGTGGTGCGCCCCCACCCCTCTTTATATAGAGGGGGGCGCAGCCCTAGCCCCTCCCCCAAGTCCAAACCGGCGGCCCCAAGGAGGAGGAGTGGGGGGCAAGGAAACCCCCCCCTTCTAGAAGGTCTATCTAGGGTTTAAACCCCTCTAGGCCGGCTGGGCCCTATGGGGCCTTGTGCCCCTGGCCCAATGCGTCCAAGGCACTCCCTCATAGGCCCAAGCCCCCTCCCGGAAGGTGGGGCCACGTTGGTCCCCTTCCGGAAGGTTCTAGAAGCTTTCGGTACAATACCGATTAACCCGGAACAATTCCGAACTCCAAAAACTGCACTGCCTTATATGAATCTTATTCTCCGGACCACTCCGGAACCTCTCGTGATGTCTCGAATCCCATCCAAGACTCCGAACAAAAAACTCATAAACCAATAATCCAATCTATCCTAGCGTCGAGACACGTTAAGTGTGTGACCCTGCGGGTTCGAGAATATGCAGACATGATCTTCTATCAATAATCAACAGCGGGGTCTGGAAACCCATATTGACTCCCACACATTCATCGATGATCATATCGGATGAACCACGATACCAGGATTCAATCAATCCCATATTTATATTCCCTTCGTCTCGCGATATTTTACTTGCCCGAGATTCGATCGTCGCATCCGCCATACCTAGTTCAATCTGCTCACGAAGTACTTTACTCGTTCCGTAATCCGATATCACCTTTGTGATTAACTCCTTAACCACATGCTTGCAAGCGGTGTTGATATTGATTACCGAGTGGGCCCGAAGTATATCTCTCTGACTTGGGAGGGACAAATCCCATCTCGATACATACAACCCAACAGGCACTTTCCGATCACCTGAGAGACACCTTTAGGATCACCCTCTCATAGGATGACGTTTGATGACCTCAAAGCTTTCTTCCGATACCAGGGAGTTGTATTATCTCATGGTCTAAGGAATACAATATTTGACATAAGGAAAGCTTCGCAAAGATGAACACGATGACATGATCTAATTGCTTCGCTTAGTTTGGGTCTGTCCATCATATCATTCTCCCAATGATATGATCTCATTATCAATTGACAACTCATGTCTATGGTTAGGAAACCTTAACCATCATTGATCAATGAGCTAGTCCATAGAGGCGTACTAGGGACACGGTGTTGTTCACAAACCACACAAGTATTAAAGTTTCTGCTTAATACAATTCTAGCATGGAATATAAACATTATCATGAACAAGAATTATAATAATAACATCTTTATTATTGCCTCTAGGGCATAATTCCAACATCTGAAGGGTTTCACGGCATAGTAAATCAAAATTTTCTACAGATGCGAACAAAGGGAAAGCCAAGATCTAATCTAGGAGATGCAAACAACGAGAGAGATTGGATTATATCTTCATACCCTTGAAGATTCGCAGACAATGGAACATTAAATCGCAGAACGTGTGATGTAGTCGTACTCGCTTCTCCTCCTCGCGATCCGATCTGATCTAGCACCACAAGTGGCGATGCCTCCGTGAGATGCACACGTGCGGCACCTCGACGTCTCCTCCTTCCTTGGTCCAGCAAGTATGGTGGAGAGATGGGTTGGATCTACAACGCGACGGCGTGGTGCAATTGGTGGAGAATTTCTGTAGCAGGGCTTCGCCTACAAGCAGTTCGGGAGGGAGAGAGGAGGGCAGCAGGGTGGCTAGGGTTGGAGGGGAAAGTGTAGGGGGTTGGTGTGCCCCTATCCCTCTATATATAGAGGGGTGGGCGCAGCCCTAGACCCTCCCCCAAGCCAAGGCCGGCGGCCCCAAAGAGGAAGAGTGGGGGGCAAGGAAACCCCCTCTTCTAGAAGCTCTATCTAGAGTTTAAACCTCTCTTGGCCGGCTGGGCCCTATGGGGCCTTGTGCCCCTGGCCCAATGCGGACAGGGCACTCCCTCATAGGCCCATGCCCCTTCCCGGAAGGTGGGGCCACGTTGGTCCCCTTCCGGAAGGTTCTAGAAGCTTCCGGTACAATACCGATTAACCCTAACAATTCGAACTCCAAAAACTGCACGCCTTATATGAATCTTATTCTCGGACCACTCAAACCTCTCGTGATGTCCCGGATCCCATCCGAGACTCAACAAAACTCATAAACCAATAATCCAATCTATCCTAGCCGAGACACGTTAAGTGTGTGACCTCGGGTTCGAGAATATGCGACATGATCTTCTATCAATAATCAACAAGTGGGAAACCCATATTGACTCACACATTCATCGATGATCATATCGGATGAACCACGATGCCAGGATTCAATCAATCCCATATATATATTCCCTTCGTCTCGCGATATTTTACTTGCCCGAGATTCGATCGTCGGTACCGTCATACCTAGTTCAATCTCGTTCACAGCAAGTACTTTACTCGTTCCGTAATCCGATATCACTTTGTGATTAACTCCTTAACCACATTCTTGCAAGCGGTGTTGATATCGATTACCGAGTGGGCCCGAAGTATATCTCTCCGACTTGGGAGGGACAAATCCCATCTCGATACATACAACCCAACAGGTACTTTCCGATCACCTGAGAGACACCTTTATGATCACCCTCTCATAGGATGACGTTTGATGACCTCAAAGCTTTCTTCCTATACCAGGGAGTTGTATTATCTCATGGTCTAAGGAATACAATATTTGACATAGGAAAAGCTTCGCAAAGATGAACACGATGACACGATCTAATTGCTTCGCTTAGCTTGGGTCTGTCCATCACATCATTCTCCCAATGATATGATCTCATTATTAATCGACAACTCATGTCCATGGTTAGGAAACCTTAACCATCATTAATCAATGAGCTAGTCCATAGAGGCGTACTAGGGACACGGTGTTGTTCACAAACCACACAAGTATTAAAGTTTCCGCTTAATACAATTCTAGCATGGAATATAAACATTATCATGAACAAGAATTATAATAATAACATCTTTATTATTGCCTCTAGGGCATAATTCCAACAGCCTCTCCTTTGGATCCTAATATATCTCATGATGATATGAATGTTGATCATGTAGAAGTAGATGATGATGTTGCTTCTTTAAAAGAGAAGGGGGGCTAGTCCTTCATGCTCTTCACCCAAATAAAAATGCTTGCTCTACTTTCATTGAAATCTTGACTTGTGCTATTGAAAGTAAGCAACTAATATATGAGCATGAGGATAGAATAGATAAAATAAGTAGTCTTGAGCGTGAGTATGCTAATGAAATTGTAAATCTAAATGAAGCTCTTGAAGAGGAACAAACCACTAAGGAATATCTTGAGGAGACCTTTGCTCTAGAACTATCTAGAGTAAAGAAATCTCATGATAGAGAGTTTGAGGTGGAAAGTGCCCTTCAAATTAAAAATGATGAAATTGAAGTTGCTTATGCTAAACTCCTTGAGGATTTTGAGCACCTCAACAATGGCTCTAGGGTCATCAAGGGGGAGCTCATCAAACTCACCGAGTCACATGAGCAACTTAAAGCTTCATATTCTAAAGAGCTTTCCAAGTTTCCCTCACCTCTTGCATTAAATGATGATGCTTGTGCTACTAACTCTACTTCTTGCGAAGCATCTACCTTGAAGGAGAATGTTGAGCTAAAGGCTCAACTTGCTTTGCTAACTAGCAACTATGGGAAATTAGAAGAAAGTCATGCCAAGCTCTCAAGCTCGCATTAGGATCTTCTAGTCTCCCATGGTAGGCTAAGGTTATCTCATGAGGCCATTGTGTCAAAGGTAACATCTAGTGGGCCTCATGTGGACATTAGCACTATATCTACTCCAAATGTTATATTGCCATGTGCTAGTCCTTGTAATTCATCCTCTCACAACCATGCTATATCTTGTGATGAATTGCATTCCTTGACTTGTTGCTCTAACAATGAATCATCTACTTACTCTAGTATTGTTGTTGATACTAACCATGTAGAGGAAATCAAAGAGCTCAAGGCTCAAGTCACTTCTTTGAAGAATGACTTGAAAAGGTGTCATGAAGGGAAGACCACACTCAAGAACATGTTGAGTGTGCGACGACCCCCAAGTGACAAGAGTGGGCTTGGATTCAACTCCAACATCAAGAACAAGCCCACTAACGTGTTGAAGCACAAGGGCAACAAGAATAAGGGACAAGGACAAGTGAAGAATTTGGCCAACATTATGTGCTTCAAGTGCAAGGAAGAAGGGCATCATGTGAGGGATTGCCCATTGAATAAGAAGCCTCTTAGTGAGAAGCAATGAGGGAAGCGGCCTCAAGCTCCTCCACAAGCTCAATATGGGCCACTTCCCAAGAAGCCTCAAGCTCTTCTTCATGGTGCAGCTCCTCCCAAGAAGAAAGATGGCAAGAGAAGAACTTGCTACATATGACGTGATAAGGGGCACCTTTCTTCCTCATGCACCATGGGTAACTCCTCATCACATCCTATCTTGATTGATGATGCTTATTCACTTCGTAAGGACGAGGGTGGCAATGTGTTTGCCAAATTTGTTGGTGCCCAAAGTGGTGTCAAGAAAAGAACCATTTTGGGTGGCCAAACCTATTGTGACTAAATTCTTAGGACCCAACTTGGTTGGGGACCAGCAAGCTAAAACTTGATCAATAGGTGTTTTTGGAGGGCATTTAATACTTGGCTACCTCATGAAGAATTGAGGGATCTTCATCATATTCTTGTTATCAAAGTCAAGTCATTGGTTATCATGCTTCTATTCCTTATCCAATGTCCCTCCTTTCGGTAACTTGTGCTAAACTCCTTTACATTTATAGTTACTTGCACCCTTATGCATGTGTTGGTTTTGTACCTTGCATGTGTTTGTACATGTTGTTCTTCCCACTTAATTATTGACCTATGATGTATATTTGTGTGTGTTGGTTGGCACACCATGTATTTGTGTTTATTGGTTTGGAGCCTTTATTGTTTCTAGTAGGTATCTTATTTGGCTCTTGTGAGGGATTAATGGGCTATTTCGTTTTGGGGGAGTGTCATGCTTGGGCATTCCACAATCCTAAAATGTTTGTACATGAGGAAAACAACTTAGTAGTTTTATTGCATGTTTATCTAGTCTCTATGTGGTATGTCTCTCTCATGAGAAACTCAAGTTCCATAATGTCCATTAATACCTCTATTTTGATATTTTTTGCCTCTTGTTGAGATTTCTTGGTTTATCACATTATGGGGGAGTTGTATGCTTTGTGCATATTACAAACCTAGAAAATGTGGACATTTGAGGTAGTGCCACTTAGAGTTGATATTGAGAATTATCTAGCTCCTATGTGGCACATTTGTTCATACATGTTCCAATTTTCTTGGATGTTTTATTGCTCATATCTTGGATCTTGTGTGTGAGAGTGATTCTTGCTATGTGTTTCCTCATATTTGGATCTATATATCCTCATGGGAACCACTTGCTTCTATTTAATCTAATCACTAGTGATTATGTTACTATTTGAAGCAATCAAGAATCTCTCTCGAAGCATCAAGCTCATTTCTCATGCTTTGTTATATGCTTCTTGGTGTGAATATGATCGTGATATCCTTGCAAACTACCTCAGGAAAATTTCCCTTATATTTCTTATCTTTTGACAATTGGTACTCCATATATGGTAGATTTTATTGATCATATTCACTTTGGACTTTTCTTATTTTCCTATCCTTTGCCAAGAAAATGTTTTTATTTTTGCTCCCAAGCTTTGTTTGCATCTTGTGGATCTTATTTTTTTGGTATCCCCTTGTATTTTATTTAGTGTAGGTAGTAGTGATGATCTCATTTGTGGGCATCTTGCATTCAAAGTCAAAATTATATAATGCTCTACTTATGGGGGAGCTCTCCTATATTATCTAGGACATTGTTTTATGCTTCTTGTTTTGATCCATTTTTTGCTTGGAAGCTCGATCCTTTTTGTGTTGGTACTTTGTGTGTCATCATGAAAAGTGTGAAGAGTTTGTTTTGGTTGTTGGAACCTTTTTCTCTTTAGGAGTTGGTTTTATCTCATTCTTTGTCACTTGTTTTGATCTTTTAGGATGAGATAAATCCTTAAGCATTGGTATTTTTGCCTATCTTTTATCTTTTTTTGCTATTTAGAGTTCATTTGTTGAACTTGTGTTCTTTCATGTGTTGATTTGGTTCTTTGATACAATTTGGACACCTATTGTCGAGTCACACCTTGTTGTGTGTCTTATTGGTTTACTTGGTGTTTTTGTTCAAATTGTATCTCCTTTTGGTTCTTGAAAGTCTTATGCATGCATATTTACTACTTGTATATATTATGGCATGCTTGCTTTCTTTTATCCAATATATAGGGGAAACTCCACCAAATCCTAATGGGCTAAGATGTGCATGAAATTCAATTTCATATCAATATGCACATATTTGTGTGGAGGCTCTCCTATGTATTGTAGTTGCACTAACTACTTTGGACCCAATTTGTTTGGGGACCATAATGTACTTATTTGTGTTTTATGTATATTGGGGATATATATTGGGTGCTTGTATCTTGAACAAGGAAGAAGTGGCGTCTACATGTTAATTGGATGTAAGCTAGGATGATCAATGAATTCATATCTTTTTCATCCTACCAATTATATCTCGGTAACAAGTATCTTGTTCCCAACCTTTTGTAGGTTGCTTGTTGGCATGAATTTGTGTACTTGCATATGTTGGATTTCTTGCTTTGGCTTTGAAGAATTTCTTTCTATTGCAAATGTGTGTATGTTGAGATGAGTGCATATAATGGGGACTATACTAAATCATACTCATGATTCACCAATCCCAAATATGTCAATCTAGAAATTTTATTGCATATCGTTTCCTCAATATCTCTCATGTGCAATCGTGAGTACTTTTACAAAGTTGATTTTTTTAATACTTGTTGTCTTTCTCCATATATTCCTTCTATCACTTCTTCCCTTGGTTATAGTAGTAATGTATGGAGTTTGTCGGTGTTTGAAGCTCATCGATGTACAATAAGATATAGTTGAGCCCTTGGCATGCTTTCAAGCAAAACATCTTATTGGTATATTCTATGACTTCTGTTTTGCCTTTCATATGCTTTATTGTGTATATATTTTTGTGTGCATATTTCTTTGTGTACATTTGTCTTTGTGATATTTTCCACCTAGAAATTTACACACACAAGAGAAGATCATTCTTTGGTTGTTTTTGCATTTCTTGGAACCACCTCTTTTTCCTTTGTGATTCTTCGGTGGCTTCCAAATTTATTGAATTTAAGGGAATTATCACTATAGGAATTCTCCCCCATTTCTCAATTTCGGTGGCTTCCAATCTTTGGATCAATATAGTTTTACTTCCTCCCAAGTACTCATCATTTTACTTGTGCATACGCACACCTTTGGAGGAATTCTCACTATATTGGTCGTCTAGAACTTTTCACCCATTTTGGCAATCGATGCCAATGGGGGAGAAGTTTTGGATGGTTTAAGGGAAGTTGGCCTTTGCTTTGATTTTGCTTTGATTGTGTTTTTAAGCATTTGCCTCTCATGCTCTTGCATCTTTGTGGCTGTTTTGCATGTTGAATATATAGAGGAAAGTCAACCAACGGTAATGGTTGGCAATCGATGCAATGAAATTCAAGTTCATCACACATGCATAGATTATGGAGGAGTTTGCTCTATATATTGTGGTTGTACCAACATCACATACTTGTATAGTATTTTATGTTGGGGCAACCGCTTTGGTTGTTAATTGCCATATTTAAACCCTCGCTAAGGGATTGTCATCAATTACCAAAATGGGGGAGATTGAAAGGGCATGTATGACCCCCATGTGTGGTTTTGGTAATTAATGACAATCTCTATGGATTAATGTGTAAATTGAGTTTCACTTGTAGGTTTGTCTATTGGCATCACCTGGGCCATGTGTTGGTCTCAAGGTTGAAAGATGAAGAAATGTCCAAGGGCTTTGTGCCATTGGAATCATGAAGAAAGAAGGAGCTTGAAGGTTGATCAAGACAAGTGCAAAGAGTTGCATCAAGATGGATCAACCTCAAGAAGGGATGAAGAAGGGAAAGCTCAAGATGCGCCATCTCTAGAAGACCTCATGCTTGAAGCTTGCCATCCTCATGATCATGGAGTGATGAAGACAAGTTCAAAGCATAAGTTTCCCCATGGAGTATGGGGGAGAAATTTGCAAGTCCTCATCTTCATCAAGCAAGAGAAATCAAGAAAGATGTTACCACTTGAGAAGAACAAGACGGTCTACATCAAGTTCAAGTGGATTTCTTAAGGCAAAGGTATGATCTTGATAGGGCTTCTCTTTTGCCGGTCTCGTGTTGTTGGGAGACCGGGTTTAGGATAGATAGCCGTACTATCAAGAGGGGCTCTCAAGCGGGTGTCTCGATCACATCGTTCGGAGAGAGCTCAAACCTTTGCATTCATAGCATCATATTTCTTGGTTGTTATTTGGTTCTTATCCATGAGAGGATCTATAGATTGTGGTTATCATCATAACAATCTCTAGTTCATCAAATAAGGATTTTCCTTGCATATCTTATTGCATTCTTGATCGTGCGGGTTTTTCCGGTTCCACACCTTAGGAGATATCTCACATATATATACTTGATATTTTCTCCCTTTGTGGTATCCAATATTTAACATTTTGTTGGGTTCTACTTGGTTTTATCTTCCCAACAAAATTGGTTTCATCCCAATCGGACTTTCCAAGCTCAACTTCTTGTGTTTTGGGTTTTGGAGGTTTTACCGGTTCATCGCTTCTAGAGAGGTCATACCTTTCTCAATTTGGTTTTATCCTTCCATGCTGGACTGATACGTCGGAAACGTATCTATAATTTTTGATGCTCCATGCTTGTTTTGTATCATTTGTCTTATGTTTTGTATACACTTTGAGGTATTTTTATACACTTTCTGGAACTAACCTATTGACAAGATGCCACAGTGTCAGTTGCATGTTTTCTTCTGTTTTTGGTTCCAGAAAGGCAGAAAAGCAATATTCTCGGAATTAGACGGGACAAAAGCCAAAGTCATTATTTTTCCTGGAGCAACACGGAACCACGAAGAAGAGCCGGAGGGGGGCCACGGGGTGGCCGCACCCCCCTAGGCGCGAGCAAGCCCTGGAGGCTCCCACTGGGGGTGTGGGCCCCCTGGACCCCCACCGACCTTGATTCCTGCGTCTATAAGAAGCCTCCGACCCAAAAACCCTAGGACATCCAGAAGAAATCCACGAAAACCTCTTTAGCACCGCCGCCACCGAAAGGGAGATTCGGGGGAGAGAAAGTCTCTGTTCCGGCACCCTGCCGAGACGGGGAAGTGCCCCCGGATCCGTCTCCATCGATCTCCACCACCATCTCCATCACTGTTGCTGATTCCCATGATAAGGAGGGAGTAGTTCTTCCTTGAGGCTAAGGGCTCTACCGGTAGCTATGTGTTCATCTCTCTCTATGCATGATCTTGTTGTGGTCATGAGCTTTGTAATCAAGTAGATCTACCTTGCTACTCAAGTGCTTCATTAGTTCTCTGCTCTCCCCATGTGTGTGAAAGTGACAGCATGCACGCCATGGAGGCACTTAGGTTTGAGTCTACATAAATACTCTTTGTGCTTTAATAGATCTATGCTTTTCCCCACGTGTGTGAAAGTGACAGCGTGCATACCGTGTGTGGCACTTTGGCTAGATTGAATATTTTTTATGAGTTATATTTGGAGTTGGATGTTTCTATGAAATTGTGGTGTTTGTTGGAACCATCTAGCGCTCAAGGTGATAGTGTGGGGTTATCTAGATTGGGGAAGGCGGACTTTGAGGAGTGTTGTTATAGCCCTACCGATGATTAGAGTGTCCAACCAGAGAGTAGTTAAGAGTAGTATCATGAAGAGAGGATATTTATATGAGAGAATGTTCACTAGTGAAAGTATGATCCCTAGGCCTTGTTTCTAAACATTGAAACACCGTTTGCTACTAGATCTGTTGCATGTTTGCTTGCTTTAGTCTTTACCTCACCGTCAAGCTGTTTTCTGGCACCGTTACCACTTGTATTTCACTATCTCTTCGCCGAACTAGTGCACCTATACACCTGACAAGTGTTTTGGGTGTGTTGGGGACACAAGAGACTTCTTGTATCTTGATTGCAGGGTTGCTTGAGAGGGAATACCTTTGACCACTTCCTCCTTGAGTTCGATAAACCTTGGGTGATCCACTTAAGGGAAACTTGTTGTTGTTCTACAAACCTCTGCACTTGGAGGCCCAACAACTGTCTACAAGAATAGAAGTGCGTAGACATCAAGCTATTTTATGGCGCCGTTGCCGGGGAGGTAAGGTAAAAGGTACTCACATCCTCCGGTGTGAGTGCTCGAAGTTATTTCCTTTAGATTCTGCAATTGTGTCTTTTTGTTTCTTGTTTTCACTAGTTAGGCTTAATGGAAAACAACAACAAAATTAGAGAGCTTTATAGTATTTATCTTGAGTTAGGACATGAAGTGTTTGAAGAGAAAATTAAAAAACCTATGGAGCTTTATTTGCATGCTAATAGCAGTGTTATTAGTATGAATTCTTTGGGGACCATTATTGCTAATGCTGTGGAAAAGTCTAAGCTTGGGTAAGCTAGTTTTTATGAAGATGATCTTTTTAGTCCCCCAAGCACGGAGGAGAAAGTTTACTTTGATGATACTTTACCTCCAATATATGATGACTACAATGATGAACAAGTAATAGTGCCATATGCTTGTTTTCTGCTGTTTTTGGTTTCAGAAAAGTTAGTAAAGAAATATTCTCGGAATTGGACGGGACGAACGCCAAAGTCAATAACTTTCCGTGGGGAACAAGAAGTCCAGAGGAGTGCCGGAGGGGCTAGGAAGGGGGGACCAGACCCATCCCAGGCGCGGGGTCAGGTGGACCAGCGCCTAGGTAGGGTTTGCCTACCCTGGTCGCCTCCCGGACTCCCCCCTTCACCTATAAGAAGCCCTCGATGCAGAAACCTTTGGTACCTGATCAGAAATCCACGAAACCGTATGTAGCCGCCGTCACCATCGTACCTAGATCAGGGGGATCTGAAGTTCTTTCCGGCACCCTTCCGGAGGGGAGATCATCCTGGAGGCCTTCTCTCCGGTATGATTTGTGAGTAGTTTCACCTTGAACTATGGGTCCATGTAGTAGCTAGATGGTTGTATCTCCTCCTTTGTGCTTTCATGTATAGATCTTGTGAGCTCCGTTCATGATCAAGATCTAATCTATTTGTAATCATGCATGTTGTGTTTGCGGAGATCCGATGGATATTGAGATTATTATGTTGGTTTGATTAATGGTTCTATCTTTATGATTCTATCATGTCTGTGTTGTTTGTGATCTTGCATGCTCTCCGTTGCTAGTGGTTATCTTGGCCAAGTAGTTGCTAGTGACTCAAAGAGGGAGTATTTATGCTCGATAGTGGGTTCATGCCTCTAGTTTCCAAGGGAAGTGACAGGAATCTCTTCGGTTGTAGATGTGTTGTTGCTACTAGGGATAAAACAACGGTCCCTTGTTCATGGAACATCTGGATTGTTTACCTTACACACTTTGCTTAAAGAAGTTGTCTGTTGCTTGCAACTAAATACTGGAGGGGGTTCGGATGATAACCTGAAGGTGGACTTCTAGTCATAGATGTAGTTGGATTACAGTCTATGTATAATGTTGTATTGCCCAATCAACTTCATAGGATCTTGCTAGCTAGTAATTGCATTGTTATGCCTTGCTCAGTTCCTATCAATTGCCCCGCTGTAATTTGTTTACCCTTCATGCCATGTTGTTTATTTAAGGAGAGCACCTCGAGTGAACTATGGACCCCGGTCCAATCTTTACCATTGATACATCTTCCACTATTACTTGTTTACTTGCTTTAAACCATTACCTTCCACACCATACGTTTAATCCTTTGTTACAGCAAACCGGTGGGCTTGACAACCTCACTGATTCGTTGGGACAGAGTCTTGAGTTTGTGTTGTGCAGGTCTCCACGTTGCCAGCAACACCTATGTGACGTTTCCTTCCTCCTTCTGATTCGATAACCTCGGTCTCTACTGAGGGAAACTTGTTGTTGTGCTCCATCACACCTTGCTCTTGGGGTTCCAACGAAGTGCTCCATATCAACACTTGGTGCACGCATCACACCTCAAAGTATGGAAAAGTAAAGCAAAGTAGATACTAAACAAGCATGGAGCATCAAAAATTATAGATACGTTTCCAATATATCAGTTATATTGTTAATTTAATTCATGATGCTACTAAAAGTTATTATGAGAGAGGAAAACATGGTTCTATGTATCTCAACAATATTAAGTTTCCCCTCTTTATGTTGAAAGTCTTGAAGTTGCATTTGTCTTGCTTTCCTATGCTTGTTGCTTTGTGCTTTCATGACTTCTTTCTTGACAAGATTCCTATGCATAGGAAGTGGGTTATACTTAAATGTGATTTGAATTTGGTTCTTGATGCTCTCTTTTACTTCAATTCATATTTCTTATGAGAGCATCTTCTCAAACTATCAAGCCTAACTTAAAGGCGTTAAAGAAAAGTACTTGTTGGGAGATAACCTAAGAGTTTTCTTGAGTCTTGGAAGTTATTACTTATGTAATGACCTCTCGTTATCATTTTTGTTTGCTTTTTGTGCCAAGAATGACCTCTAATGAGAGGGAAGTAAGATTTAGGGAGTTGCTGTCCCGAAACAGATTTCTGTCCTCCACCATACAAATTTGTGAGGAGTCTCTGTAATTCGTATTGAGCTGAAAATTTACGAATAAATCCCCCAGTATGTTAGCTAACTTCCGTTAGTTCAGCACTTTTTGATTTGAACAACAGAAGATGTTCTAAAAAATCGGCTTCTACCTGCTGGTCTGTTTTGACAGATTTCTGCCATTATTTGCATTTGCTTCTTATTGATTCCTTTTTGAGTTCTCTTTAGGTGAATTGAGATTTTTTAAGGAGTTACTACAGTAGGTTGTGTTTTTAGTGAAAAGTCTTGTTGTTCCAAATCTTTGCCAGAGGTCTAATATCTTTTGAATGCACTAATGTTGCTGATGAAGATTGTGTGAAGTTTTGTATGAAGGAAAAATTTCAGCTGTAGAGAGATAATGATGTAATAAGATGAAGAATGTACAAAAGCTCAAGCTTGGGATGCCACCCCGGTGTCACCCCAAGAAATATCCAAGAGGTACAAGCGTCAAAGTTTGGGGATGCCCAAGGCATCCCCTTCTTCATCAATAAAAAGCTCAGGTCTGTCTAGACACTTCATTTTTTATTGTTTCATGCACTGTTGTGTTGTTCTTGGAGCGTCTTTGTTTTTTTAGTTTTCCTTTGGTTTGCTTGAATAAAGTTGGTTGATCACAACACACTTCTTTTGGAGAGAGACACACACTGTTTTCATTGCCTAGAACACTCTAGTTTTCACTCTTATTGTCTTGTGAGTGTTCTCTTTTGCTAGCACCGTGTTTAGCCTTTTCTTGTGCTTTTAGCTTAAAACTTTTTAGTTCTTCTTTATGGATTTGTGAGACATGCTCACTGATCTTTATTGAGTATTATCCTTGTGAGTTGTTTCAAATAAGTTGATTGGTGTTGGATAGAGTAGAAAGCTTCATGCTTAAGTGGTACAAAAGGGAGCTTGCTTTGACTGTGACTTAGACTTTAGCATGACATGCTAGGTGTTGTTTTGACCTTATGCTTGGTGATTATTGATGTAGCATGTCTTGTTCCAAACAATTGGGATTGCTTAGTGTTCCTTAAAGGAATCATGCGTTGTTTTAGCATACAACAACATAGTATTGTGGTATTCTCCTTTGATGCTTTGTTTGGGTTGACTTCGCACATGCTCACACCATGTTATGACTATGAACAAGTCACCATAGCCTCTATGATCATTTAGTCCTTAACTTGTAGTACCACTCTATGCTTTGATTAGTAATGTTTTGTTGCTCTGCATGATTATGGCCATTATTGCTTTCTTAGTTGGTTGCACCCAGTCTTTTGCTAGCCTCCACTTGTATGAGTAAGCTCTACTCATGCTTCCAACTCCCAAGAAACCAAGTTATTCCAAAGTGTCCAATATAAACTCCTATGCATGGTGTGTTACACCATTCCAAGTATATTCTTGTTTTCAGCTATCTTCCAATTAAAAAATATTTTGTTATGTGAAAACTTAGTGATTAAAGCCCTCACGAACTTGATGGCACACTTTATTCTTTGCCCCTAATAAACTTGAACCATTGTGACAACTTTGTTGTATATTCTTGCACTTATACGTTGAAATTAGCAGAACCGTGCTGTCACGGGGAACGCTTTAAACATTGCACTTGTACTTTGTACTCAGTTGATATCATGCTCTTTTGTCTATGGATGTCACGGGTGTGAAATAAAGAGGGAACTTGTAAGTCCATGGAGTTTTTATTCTGTGTTAGAGAAACGCCTGGGCCGCTAGCCTAAGCCATGCCTAATCATGGTGGAAACTTGCAGCATCACCATAGTGAGATATATATGAAGCATCCTCAATAAAAAGCTATGCATATGGTAAATAAAAAGATTGCTGAGATGCTCATTGTCTGCTTGCCTTGTCATTTTGGTTATGGAAATCTCATGTACCATGTGCAAGGGGTACCCCCTTGGCGGTTCTCAATGATATGCAAATACTTACAATGACAAGAACTTACCTAGGGCCAAAGTTGAGTATGCATGAGGTGTGGCCCTCGTATTCAAGGGACATGAGATTGCCAACTTATACTTCATCAAGCATATACTCCAGCTTTGCCACTTTAACCTTAACCACTTCAAGATGCTTATGATAGGGGCAATGCGGGCTGGGAGCTAACAAGTCCCAAAAATTTTGGAATCTCTTTTTGAAACTTGTAATCATCGCTTCCTTTACAAAAAAAGGCCTTTCTTCCACCATTATTGAGTCTCCACCTTCTACCTTTAGGCACCATTAAGAGAGCATAGTTGTCATTCTGTGTGTAGTGTTCCAAAGCTTATTAATTGATGCATATTGTGTTATTACTTGTTCTTGTGCTACTTGTTTCTAGTCACCCTTGTGAACTTTGCAGGTATCATATGCATCTATTTTCTACTCTATGAGGGACAAGCTGATTGCTACTATGCTATGTTTTCTGTATGTGAAACAAACAAACGTTTTTCAATGCATGTTACTATATCCTATTGTTAGAACTCCATCTTCCATGCACACGTTTAGAGTTCTTTGATCCTAGCTTTCAATACTTGCAAATGGTTGGATCTTTATTGTGAGGGTGCATGTCACCTAAAAAATTATTCTTTTATCACTTACCTACTCAAGTACGAGCAGGATTTAAGCTTGGGGATGTTGATACGTTGGAAACGTATCTATAATTTTTTATGCTTCATGCTTGTTTTATATCTACTTTCTTTGCTTGTCTACACTTTGAGGTGCTTTTTACATGTTTTCTGGTACTAACCTATTAACAAGTTGCAACAGTGCCAGATGCCTATTTTCTACTGTTTTTGGTTTCAGAAAAGTTAGTAAAGAAATATTCTCGGAATTGGACGGGACAAACGCCAAAGTCAATTACTTTCCGTGGGGAACAAGAAGTCCAGAGGAGAGCCAGAGGGGCCAGCCATGGGGGGCAGATCCAACCCAGGCGCGGGTGGGCCTAGCCCCGCGCCTGGCTAGGGTTTGCCAACTCTGGCCGCCTCCTCGGTCTCCCCCTTCGCCTATAAGAATCCCCCGATGCAGAAACCCTAAGCACCCCATTAAATATCCACGAAACCGTTTGTAGCCGCCGCCACCATCGTCCCTAGATCGGGGGGATCTGAAGTTCTTCCTAGCACCCTGCACGAGGGGAGATCATCCCGGAGGCCTTCTCTCCGGTATGATGTGTGAGTAGTTCCACCTTGGACTATGGGTCCATGTAGTAGCTAGATGGTTGTATCTCCTCCTTTGTGCTTTCATGTATAGATCATGTGAGCACCGTTCATGATCAAGATCTAATCTATTCGTAATCATGCATGTTGTGTTTACGGGGATCTGATGGATATTGAGATTATTATGTTGGTTTGATTAATGGTTTTATCTTTATGATTCTATCATGTCTGTGTTGTTTGTGATGTTGCATGCTCTCCGTTGTTAGTAGCTATCTTGGCCAAGTAGTTGCTAGTGACTCCAAGAGGAATTACATAACTGAAATAACTAAAAGACTTCTTTATTATAAGCAGTTACATTTATTCAAATAGAAAAGAATATGACAATATTAATAATACTTAAGGAATAGACATAGACTTTATGTCTCAAAAGTATAAATATACACAATTACAGTGCTGTAAAGAATTGAGTCACATGTTTAAACAAGATATCATATTACAAAAAGAAAGAAAATTTAACTTTATTATTACACCCTATTACACTGACTATCATAATATTCAAAGTAAAAAGGAAAAAACAAGATTACAAGAATAGTAGATAGAATCCTAAACTAAATCTTCATGTCCTCAGGATTTTCTTCTTGATCTTGTATATCTGCAAAACAATTCAAAGGAACAAAAAACAAACGTAAAATAATAAGGGGGTTAGAGTTAATATTGAGCTCTCAGAATGAACAGTGTAATGCACTGTAATCATTTCATCACTGAGTTAATTTTAAAAGGGGCAAGTTTCACCAAAGTATAGTATCTGTCCTTAGTCACATAAGTTGCCTCGGAACAGCATCATTGGCCAGGGGCAAATTTCACCAATCTAGTAAAAGTAAGAAGGAAGACAGTAATAACCAGCCAGAAAAGATCTTCTCAGTTGAACTAATCCACAAAGGAATGGTCCCACTTGCAAGCAGCTTACACACAACATGCATATGTTGTGCTGTCAGTTCAAGAACAACTCACTAGAGCTGGATAAGAGGGAGTGCTGCCGTAGCAGCTAACTGCCAGGCAAAGCACACACTCTCTCCATATAGCCAAGAAACCATTTCAGAACCACTCCAAGAACACCATTGAATCCTACTGATCTTAACCAACATCATCAGTTGTATTCACAAGAACACTAGATCATTCTATCAAACCATCACCCAACCTATGGTTGCTTCAAGAAGCCCTCCAATAGGAAGGATAAAGAGGAGTAGATCAAGTAAGCATCAAGGAAGATCAAGATCAGCAGCAGCCAAGAGGATCTGGAGCTAGGAGGTGAAGGTTACCAGCACAAGTTACAACAGTTGAGCAATAATAATCACAAGTTTACAAGAACATCAACAACAACAGCAGGTTATCAATCTAAGAGCATACCTTTGTATCTGTTCTTTTATTTCATCCTAGAAAATGGATGAGGTAATGGAAAATTCTCAGATCTGTACTCAAGTGGAGTACTAGATCATCACTAAATAATTTCATAAGCAAGCAATAACTAATCTATCCCAAGCATCATCAAAGCCTCAGCCTTTGCATCCTTGGCAGGGACAAATAGCAGTAAATTAAACTGATTGAATCTACTGTTGTGCACACTCTACATGGGAGGCACCATAACAGCAGATTCAATAACAGTAGAAGCCACTAAACTGTTTAATAGTAAACATCAAGTACCAAATCTGTTCTTATTAAAAAGAAAGCCTCAGACTTTTGCATCACTAGCTATAAGCCTATCTCCATACTATACCACTCAGGTTACATCATAGTAGTATTTTCCAACAGCAGTTTATGCTAATTAAGATTCACTACTGTGCACACTCTTGAATGAGGCACCACGGTATGTAATTCCAGTTAGCAGAAGCCACCAGAACAAGCTAGTAGAAATAACTCAGGTTTTCAAGCCATTCAAAGCTATTCTAAACCATTTCTCTAGTTAAAATTACTAGAGATCATTTAAACTTTTACTTCTGACATCATGGATGGATAAAATTCTTCTAGATTTGTTCCTGAAATAAGAATCCAATTAATCTAGGGAAACATCATATACACCTTTACTTGATGAAAGCTGGATGTGCGCATTGCAATTACACACAATATAGTTCTAAGTAGAAGATCTACTCATACCAACAAATTTAACTACAGCTACAACTAGAGCTTAATCAGGAAACCCAAGACTCAGCCAACACATTTAATTACATCAGGAAAATCATTAAGAAAATCCAATAACTCAAACAGTAAATAAAATATATCCAATAATAGGTGTAGAAACTACTTATATCATGCATATGTGTGAATCAGATAGTGAATTGTCATTCAAACCAAGAATAAAAGCTACTTGAAAAAACTACCTGAAGCATTAAATCATTCAATCATAGAAGGAACAGATCAGATACTAAAAGGAATATTGCATGTAGATAGGGAGATTATTTGCCAATACAAACCATCTAAATGGTCATGAGATCATCAGGAAACCACTGACCACTACTTGTATTTACCAACATAGTTAAGAAGTTAATTTAGAACTCCAACCCAAGAACAAAACTAATAGGATCATCTAGAACTAAAGCAACTGGTACCATAACCTGGTCGAGTGCATCTTGGCTATCCTGTGAATACCAAATTTATACATCACCGCAACAATAGTTTAGGATTTATAAGTCTAGCTATCTGAGATAGATTAATTATCTTAATCATAGGAGTAACACATGTCCAGTAACACTATTTAATCACAAATGATTTCTAGAACCAACAGATATGCTGCCAGACTCTAAGTTAATCAGTAGCACAGACCAATTCCAAGATTTCCAGAACCTAAACCTGCATTTTACACCTAAACGACTTCATCGGCTCGAAGGCCGGTCACATGAGAATTACCTGACTAGAGGCATGGTTGATGGAGTAGAAAAGAAGGCAGACGCCGGGGTTGCATCCCAGGATGCCGTCCCTCCGGCATTAAAGATTGGAGTAGACCACAGTGTAGGGGTTCGTAGCATGGAAAACAAAAAAATTCTACTGCATGCAAACAAACAAGCCAAGATCTTTCTACTAGATTGTAGCAACGAGTCGATAGAGGAACTCACCCTCGAAGATTCCAAAGCGGTTAACTAGAGCGGATTCTCGTGGGTGATGTAGTCGTACTCTTTCCGATCTCAAGATCGTAAGCGATCCTTCCCAAGGCTGCGCTCCTGAGTCCGCAATGGTCACATCGCTCGATGAAGACCTTCCTCTCCCTTGTTCCAGCAGGCAGCGGAGGTTGTAGCACTCTCCTCGCGATTCCGGCAGCACGACGATGTGGTACCGGAAGTAGAGGGGAGATCTCGCAGGGCTTCGCCTTAAGCCGGAGCGAGTATGGTGGAGTATGAGAGAGCTCCTCGGCGATCTAGGTTTTAGACACACCAAGGAGAGAGGGCTAGGCCGGCTGCTAGGGCAAGGGGAGGGCCCCAACTCGGCGGCTAGGAGGAAACCCTAGGGCGGCGGCGACTTGGTGGCCGGCGGCTAGGGTTAGGGTTTGGTGGGGCAAGGTGTGTCTAGAGGGGCACCCTTGCCCCTCCTTTTATAGGTGGGAGGGCGCGGCCAAGGGGGAGGGAGTCCTCCCCCAAGTCAGCCTCCTTAGCCGACGGTGGAGGGAGGAGGACTTCCTCCCCAAGTAGGTTTCCTACTCTCCCTCCACCAAGCAAACTTGCCGTTTGACTTTTCAAATTGGCGTTTGACTTTTCAAACTAGGATTTGATTTATCCCTTTATTTTGCTCAGCGATGACACCTAGTACATGATGCAACCATTCCAACTTGTTATGACACATTCATGTACCCTTCCCCTCCGGAGTGCCGGACCTTCCGGACCCTTCTAGAACATTCCCGATGAAAACACCGGAATCATTCTCCAACTCCGAAACAGGACTTTCCTTTTATGAATCTTATTCTCCGGACCATTCCGGATCTCCTTGAGATATCTCGGATCCCATCCGAGACTCTGAACAACATTCGGTCTCTTACTCATCATTCCATAACTACTCAACAACATCGAATCCTTAAGTGTGTCTCCCTATGGTTCGTGAATTATGCGGACATGATCGAGACACTTCTCCGAATAATAACCAATAGAGGAATCTGGAAATTCATATGGCTCCCACATATTTCTACGATTACTTTGCGATCGAATGAACCACTTACATACGATACCAATTTCCCTTTGTCTCAGGATAGTTTACTTATCCGAGGTTTTGATCGTCGGTATCTCTGCATACCTAGTTCAACCTCGTTACCGATAAGTACTCTTTTCTCGTTCCCGTGATATGTGATCCCTTGTGAGCCAGTAACATGCTTGCAAGCTAATTGGATGACATTCCACCGAGAGGGCCCAGAGTTTATCTATCCGTCATATGGATGGACAAATCCCACTCTTGATTCATGTGTCTCAACCCATACTTTCCGAACACTCAATGCCACCTTTATAGCCACCCAGTTACGGTGTGGTGTTTGATGTCATCAAAGCATCCTTCCGGTGATGGTGATAAGCATGATCTCATGGTCGAAGGAATTGGGTTACTATGTATCAGAAAGCATATATCAATTGAACTATTAAAATGACTTGATCTTTATGCTACGCTTATCTATAGGAGTATGTCCATCATACCATTCTCCTAATGATATGATCTTGTTGTTAATAACATCTCAATGTTCATGATAGGGAAACCACAATCATCTATTAACCAACAAGCTAGTATTATGAAGAGGCTTTACTAGGGACTCTAATTTAGTTTACACATCACACAAGTATTAATGTTTCCTTGTTAATATTGTTATAGCATGAATGTAAACATTTATCATAAACACAAAGATATAATAATAACTACATTTATTATTTCCTCTAGGGCATATCTCCAACAGTCTCCCACTTGCACTAGAGTCAACTAATCTAGATTACATGGTAATATACCGAACACCCATGGCAGTTTAGAAGTTATACCCGATAGTTTCCTTCGAGAATCCTATGAAGACACATTTTTCCGCTTTGGGTTCAAGCTTGTCCGGCTGTAACTTCTTTACATAGGCTTCGCAACCCCAAACTTTAAGGAACGACAATTTAGGTTTCTTCCCAAACCATAATTCATACGTTGTAGTTTCAACGGATTTAGATGGTGCCCTATTTAAAGTGAATGCGGCTGTTTCTAATGCATAACCCCAAAACGATAGCGGTAAATCTGTAAGTGACATCATAGAACGAACCATATCTAAGAGAGTTCGATTACGACGTTCGGACACACCATTACGCTGTGGTGTTCCCTGCGGTGTCAATTGTGAAAGTATTCCGCATTTCTTCAAATGCTCGCCAAACTCGTAACTTAGATATTCACCTCCACGATCAGAACGTAGAAATTTAATCTTCTTGTTACGTTGATTCTCTACCTCACTTTGAAATTCCTTAAACTTCTCGAAAGTTTCGGACTTATGTTTCATGAAATAGATATACCCATATCTACTCAAGTCATCCGTGAAGGTAAGAACATAACGATAACCACCGCGCGGTGCTACACTCATTGGACCACACACATCGGTATGTATGATTTCCAACAAGTCCGTAGCTCGCTCCATCATACCAGAAAATGGAGTCTTAGTCATTTTACCCATCAGACATGCTTCGCATCTTTCAAGTGATTCCAAATCAAGTGATTCAAGAAGTCCATCAGAATGGAGTTTCTTCATACGCTTCACTCCGATATGACCAAGACGACAGTGCCACATATAGGTTGAGTTATCGCTCAATTTCAAACGTTTGGCCTCAATGTTATTTATGTGTGTATTACTACAATCGAGATTCAATAAGAATAGACCATCTATCAAAGGTGCATGTGCATAAAACATATTACTCATATAAATCGAACAACCATTATTCTCGGACTTAAACAAGTAACCGTCTCGCAATAAACAAGATCCCGATATAATGTTCATGCTCAACGCAGGCACCAAATAACAATTATTTAAGTATAAAACTAATCCCAATGGTAGATGAAGAGGTAGCGTGCCGACCGCAATCACATCAACCTTTGATCCATTTCCAACGCGCATCGTCACCTCGTTCTTCGCTAGCTTCCGTTTATTCTGCAGCACCTGTTTCGAGTTACAAATATGAGCAACCAAACCAGTATCAAATACCCAGGCACTACTACGAGTACTAGTGAGATACACATCAATAACATGTATATCGGATATACCTTTCTTCTTGATGTTGCCGTTCTTCAAATCCGCCAAGTAATTTGGGCAATTCTGCTTCCAATGACCCTCTTGCTTGCAGTAAAAGCACACAGCATCAGGCTTAGGTCTAGCCCTGGTCTTCTTCGCTGGTGCGGAAACTTTCTTACCGCCCTTCTTGAAGTTTCCCTTTTGCTTAGACTTGCCTTTCTTGAATTTGGTGGTCTTATTGACCAACAACACTTGGTGCTCTTTCTTGATCTCCACTTCTGCAGATTTCAACATGGAAAAGAGTTCTGGCAACGTCTTGTCCATGTTTTGCATATTGTAGTTCATCACAAAGTTCTTGTAACTTGGTGGTAGTGATTGGAGGACACGGTGAATCCCCAAAGAATTAGGAATCACTATACCCAAACTTTGGAGTTTGTTTGCGTGCCCAGACATCTTAAGCACATGCTCACTGACGGAGCTGCCCTCTTCCATCTTGCAGTTAAAGAACTTTTCAGAAGCTTCATAACTCTCAACTGCCGCGTGAGCCTGAAATATCATTTTGAGTTCACGGACAATATCATGTGGGTCATGGTTCTCAAACCTTTTCTGAAGCTCTGATTCCAAACCATACAATATAGCACACTGAACTGTGGAGTACTGATTCTTCCGTGTGAGGTAAACATTCTTTACTTCATCGGTAGCATCAGTTGCAGGCGGGTCACCCAGCGGTGCATCCAGCACATAGGTCAAATTACCAGCATTGAGGACAATCCTCAAATTGCGGAACCAATCTGCAAAGTTGCTTCCATTGTTTTTCAACTTTTCTTTCTCTAGGAACGCATTAAAATTGATGGTAGGGGCCGCCATTGATCTACAACATATTTGCAATAGTTTAGACTAAGTTTATGACAAATTGAGTTCTAATTAATAGTTAAATTAATCTAGGTGAACTCCCACTCAAAACAATATCCCTCACATTGTTTTAGTGATCACACGAACCAAATCCACCACATCAAAACCGATCATCACGAGAGTTGATGTAGCTTCAATGGCGAACAATCGACATGTTCATCATATCTACTATATGATTCATGCTTTACCTTTCGGTGATCCGTGTTCCGAGACCATTCTGTACATGCTAGGATCGTCAAGATCAAACCTTAGCTTCTGCATGAGCAAAACTGGCTTGCTCACATTGTATACACTTGCAGAATCTAACACACCCGATCATCACGTGGTGCTTCGAAACAACAAGCTTTAGCAACGGTGCTAACTAAGGATGAACACTTTAAAACTTGAAATTTGTGTGCTTGAGGTATCATCTTATAATGCTACTGTTTTTAACTAAGCAATACAAGATGCATAAAGGATTAACATCACATGCAATTCATAATATGTGATATGATATGGCCTTTCTTATTTGTGCTTCCGATCTCCATCTTCAAGCACGAACATGATCTCCATCATCACCGGCATTGCATCAAGGTCAATGACGCTGCTCCATGGTTGTCGTCCACCAGCTTCAACTATTACAACTACTTTGAATAGACACGCGAGTCTTAATAGAATTTAAAGACAACCATATGGCTCCTGCTGGTTGCCAACTTACAATAAGGAACATTGCATAAATCAAATATAATCACAATCATGGCCATATCACATCACAGCACACCCCTGCAAAACAAAGTTAGACGCCTCTAATTTTCTTTGCATATTTTACGTGGTTTGGGGCTTTCAATAAGTGTCGCTCTAACTTACGAACAAGAACCACAACGTTGATGCTAGAACTATCAAGTGCCCGTTGTAAATTGGATCTATACTATAATGGGAGAGACAAACACCCGCAAATCCACTTATGCAATACAAGTTGCATGTTGAGCATGGAGCAAGTCTCATGAACGATGTCATGTAAGGTTAGCCCGGGCCGCTTCATCCCATCATACCGCAATATGCAAAGTACACAAGAAGCAATTGATAATAAAAGCACCACCGCCCATAATGACCATTGTGTTCTACTCGTGCAACAGATCTACATATAGACACGACTCTGATACCACTGTAGGGGCTCGTAGCATGGAAAAAAAATTCTACAGCATGCAAACAAACAAGCCAAGATCTATCTACTAGATTGTAGCAACGAGTCGATAGAGGAACTCACCCTCGAAGATTCCAAAGCAGTTAACGAGAGCGGATTCTCGTGGGTGATGTAGTCGTACTCTTTCTGATCTCAAGATCGCGTAGACAATCCTTCCAGCGTCGCGTTTCGGCAGCACTCCCGCAGTCTGTCACACATTCGGTACTCGATGAAGACCTTCCTCTCCCTTGTTCTAGCAGGCAGCAGAGGTTGTAGCACTCTCCTCGCGATTCTGGCAGCACGGCGGCGTGGTACCGGAAGTAGAGGGGAGATCTCGCAGGGCTTCGCCTTAAGACGGAGCGAGTATGGTGGACTATGAGAGAGGCCTTGGCGATATAGGGTTTAGAGGCACCAAGGAGAGAGGGCTAGGCCGGCGGCTAGGTGAAGGGGAGGGCCCCAACTCGACGGCTAGGAGGAAACCCTAGGGCGGCGGCGGCGACTTGGTGGCCGGCGGCTAGGGTTAGGGTTTGGTGGTGCAAGGTGTGTCTAGAGGGGCACCCTTGCCCCTCCTTTTATAGGTGGGAGGGCGCGGCCAAGGGGGAGGGAGTCCTCCCCCAAGTCGGTCTCCTTGGCTGGCGGTGGAGGGAGGAGGACTTCCTCCCCAAGTAGGTTTCCTATTCTCCTTCCACCAAGCAAACTTGCCGTTTGACTTTTCAAACTAGGATTTGATTTATACCTTTATTTTGCTCAGCGATGACGCATAGTACATGATGCAACCATTCCAACTTGTTATGACACATTCATGTACCCTTCCCCTCCGGAGTGTCGGACCTTCTGGACCCTTCTAGAACATTCCTGATGAAAACACCGGAATCATTCTCCAACTCCGAAACAGGACTTTCCTTATATGAATCTTATTCTCCGGACCATTCCGGATCTCCTTGTGATATCCCGGATCCCATCCGAGACTCCGAACAACATTCGGTCTCTTACTCATCATTCCATAACTACTCAACAACATCGAATCCTTAAGTGTGTCTCCCTATGGTTCGTGAATTATGCGGACATGATCGAGACATTTCTCCGAACAATAACCTTTAGAGGAATCTGGAAATTCATATGGCTCCCACATATTTCTACGATTACTTTGCGATCGAATGAACCACTTACATACGATACCAATTTCCCTTTGTCTCACGATAGTTTACTTATCCGAGGTTTTGATCATCGGTATCTCTGCATACCTAGTTCAACCTCATTACCGATAAGTACTCTTTTCTCGTTCCCGTGATATGTGATCCCTTGTGAGCCAGTCACATGCTTGCAAGCTAATTGGATGACATTCCACCAAGAGGGCCTAGAGTTTATCTATCCGTCATATAGATGGACAAATCCCACTCTTGATTCATGTGTCTCAACCCATACTTTCCGAACACTCAATGCCACCTTTATAGCCACCCAGTTACGGTGTGGTGTTTGATGTCATCAAAGCATCCTTCCGGTGATGGTGATAAGCATGATATATGGTCGAAGGAATTAGGTTACTATGTATCAGAAAGCATATAGCAATTGAACTATTAAAATGACTTGATCTTTATGCTACGCTTATCTATAGGAGTATGTCCATCATACCATTCTCCTAATGATATGATCTTGTTGTTAATAACCTCTCAATGTTCATGATAGGGAAACCACAATCATCTATTAACCAACAAGCTAGTATTATGAAGAGGCTTTACTAGGGACTCTAATTTAGTTTACAAATCACACAAGTATTAATGTTTCCTTGTTAATACTGTTATAACATGAATGTAAACATTTATCATAAACACAAAGATATAATAATAACTACATTTATTATTTCCTCTAGGGCATATCTCCAACACACAGTAGATGCTGCAGACCACACCGGTGTGAAAAGTGCGGGAGCAGCAAATTGGGATCGAGGAGGGAGATGTTCTAGTCTTCCTCGAGCAGCAGCTGGGACATGGGGGTCAAAGTAGTCGCGTCAGTGACCTTGCCGAATCCTCATGGCTGGGGTTCCATAGGAACCAGAGGGGAGTTGATCGAGGGCAAAGGAGAGTGAATCGGTGGATGAAGTCGACGGATAAGGGCCAGAAGAGATTGTGCTGACGAACAGCAATACCAGCGGGAGCTGGAACCGGCTGGATCAACACCGACGACGGCATCAGGCCTGAACAAAAAGGCATTAGGGACGAATTCAATAGGGCCTCAAAACCAAATCGAAATAGAGGGCCAGATCGGCCAGTCGGTGGCGGAGCTTCAGCGGTAGGCGACGGCGGCTGCAACATCCTGGTTCTACCGGAATCGGGCCGGCAGCGATGGACAGTGGAGCCAAAGGAAGAACGGGGAGGTGTGTATGAGGTTAGGTGTGTGCGTGCGTGGAGTGAGAGAGGAGAGGGGGCGGGCCGGGGTGAAGTGCCCCGAGCCTGGCCTAGCTGGGCCGGGCCGTCCAAAGTGGCCAGCCCATGTACCCAACCAAACGGCCCAAGTTGATTAGGTTTAGAAATAAAATAAAAAATGAGTTATTAAAATAACCTCCAAACATTTTTTAGCTATAGAAAATTATAGAAAAATCCTAAAAATACATATGATATATCAAAATGACCACAAAAATAATATCTACCTAATAAAAATATAATTTTAAGTGTTTAAAATAATTTTAAAGTAAAATAACTATTAACACCATTAACTGTTAAATGAAATTTTATAAAATAAAACAAAAACCCTAAAAATAAATAAAAAATCATTTTTGTGTATCAAAATAACTCTATTATTTTATAAAAATACTCACTTAGAGTTTTACAAATAAAACATAAAGCAAATATTTAAAGACACTTAATTCTTTGATGAATTTTATAAAAATAAAGATAATACTTAAAAATAAATAAAATTCATTTTTAAGGTATTCAATAAATATATTACACTAGAAAAGATTAAATATATTATTATAAAAGTCTTTAATATTTTAAATTATAAATCCTTACCTAATACCTATTTTGTGAATTCTGTAAAAACAATTCTTAAGTAAGAAATAATCACAATTCTTATAAAACCTTGAGCAATTAGTGTCTTAGTACTAATTCCAAACCCATAACTTGAATTCATAATCAAACTTAAGTATAACTTTTAACTTTAAAATATTCTTTTAAAAATCTTATTAAGAATCCTTTTAAATAAGGCTAATAGTCTGCTGCCAAGGGGGATAGCTGCCCCCCTAGTGAATGTCGTCCGATCGGCAACATTGAGATATGTGTCAAAGATTCTTAAGAGTGTATCGTATGATAAAAAATAATTAACTATTTGTAATAAAGCTGACGGACGGCAGTACGTCAGCTGCTAACAATAGTGATACAAGAGTCCAAACAAATTGCTATAGGTTTGTCGGCTAGCTTAACTCAACATGGAAAAGTACTATAGGTTGTACAATGCCAGTGTAGGTCAACAATACATTGTAAATCGCGCCAATGTCTCAAAAGCTACATGCACGTGTTTGGTTCAGTGTTTGTTCATGAACGCCCGACCCTGTATAACATTACTTAGTATCATAGAATTTCCATGACACGTATAGCAAGACAAGCCTGGCCCATGATTCATGCGAGACATTGGGTTACTTGTATGCGGCGGAACAATATACATAACCGTTGATGATTGTTGCAGACTTGCAGTGGAGATGCCTTTGCCGAAGATGAGTCCATGTATAGTGGGCGTACCAGTATAAATGTGATCCTTTCAACGTGTGACTGGCCATATACATGGTACTCCTTCCATCAAAATAACTTATTTAGATTTGTCTAGATTCAAATGTATTTATTTTAGATATATTCGAATCTAGACAAACTCAAGTCAGTTATTTCTGGATAGAGGGAATACATAATTTATAAAGAAACGCATACGAATGGCAAATATGGTGCACCCTCTGTCCCTAAAAAGAATATACTGTAGATTTGTCTAAATTTTGTATCTATACACTAATAGTGACTAGATATATTCATTTAAATTTAGAAAAATTTAAGACATCCTTTTTAGGACAGAGGGTAACATACAACTACACCGTGCCAAAACTTACTTAAAGAAATATATTTGTACATACACACTAGTTTAGTATACTTCAGGACATCGGTCTCGAATAAGTTGAGTATCTTATTCCCATACGCATACAGCAAGACTTACACATTGACCAGGTAATTTGTTCACAACCTTACTCATTCTTACTTTAATCCCAATTACTGGGCATGATATGAGCGACCCATGAATTTTCCCACATGGACTATACTTGCATGACAGTGAAGCCATACACGCTATAGCTACCTAGACTCTACATGCATACACTATCGACATGGACACAACACTTGTATGTTAGCTACCTAGACTGCATGTATGCATTATATACATATGCATAGCTCTGCTTCATGCATACACGACATATCAACAAGGCATTCGCCTGCATCAGAACATCATGCATGTTCAAATTTGTTTTATCTACTTGTAGCTTCTCGCGTTGCAGATGCATAGATAGCACTAAAAATAATATTAAGCTCATTTGTCGATATACAAAACAACTTTTCAATGCTAGATTTGATTAGGGTGAGATAGTCAAAATACATAAGTTAATTAGATAACAGTAAGGAATGAGTAACACGGGCCCATTCATGATGTAGATGCAATTTACTATTTACAAGAAAAGTA
The DNA here is from genome assembly GCA_023614405.1 of Avena insularis. Taxonomy (NCBI): domain Eukaryota; kingdom Viridiplantae; phylum Streptophyta; class Magnoliopsida; order Poales; family Poaceae; genus Avena; species Avena insularis. The sequence goes on along the minus strand of CM042697.1, from coordinate 454,315,100 downwards.
AATCGATATTCTATTTCCAATATTAGATTCTTGCAATGCAGATCAATGTTAGTGTACAGCTAATATTGATGGTGTAGCACGAGTAGTTCCAATGGGATTGACTCAGTGGTCCCTTCACATGATGAAATGAAAACAAACAGATGATACTGTACCCGTGGTTTGTCTTGTAGTCTGTTGTGGTGTACTACTAACAAGGCAACATCATAGCTAACACATCATGGAAGACAAACACTACCTCTCATGACACACAATGACAGACTCTGGGTATAGCAGAAAGATGGCATGCAAACGACACCTATAATTGTTGATTAGCAGAATTGATATTCTTTTCATAACGAATGTGGTTAGGTTCATGCACATATCTCTAGGTGGATCGTACGGTGCACACAAGGGGGGCATCTATCCCCCTTGGCAGCAAATCCACACTCTTTAAATAAACATTGGGTATCACCCATTTATATAATATGGTGAATAATCATTATATTTTAACCAGTATTAACATAACTTCAAATTCTAACAAATTACTAAGATCATCCAATTATGCTTCCATTAAATAAATACATATTCTTTTCATAATAGCAAAACAAATTTAATCTAATCATTCACTTAAAATATAAAGTGAATAATTCCACACCTTAGTCATACCCATCATAAATCTAAAACTTGGGAATAATTAAAATATATCACATCTTAAGTTTACTTAACCTTTTAAAGTTAACTTTAGTCTCCAAGCTTATAAAAATCAAGTCTAATAAATCACTTATGTTTTTTTATAGTTAACTTTGGTCTATTTAACTTAAGACGTAAAGCATATCAAGTCCAAACTAATAAATCAAACACCAAAAGACATTGATTATGTTCTATTAACAATGATGATTGTTTAAACCTTAGAAAAGAAATCTTTTATTCAAATGTTATTCTTTTTGCCACTTCAAACAATAATTTTATAATAAGTTCTTCAATTCTTAACAACTCAATCCCAAGGACTTTTATCATAGTCGTATGGTAATTCGTAGAGGATATGCAGCATATGGGTGGGAGTCCTCAACGTCCCACGATAGTTCCGGCATCTGAATGGTCTATACTGCCAATTGTCGTAATTTAATAGGTGGGCTGGCGTACACCAAGGAGACATGCGGGGTCACGGAGAAGGCAGTGATTGGCTTGGGTCTTAGTCTGGGCCTCACACCAAGGAAGTGTGAACGGGTTCGCGGCCCGGATGTGCAACAAAGCTAAGATCTCTCATGGGTAAAGTAACGCACCTCTGCAGAGTGTAAGAACTGTAACTTGTTACTCCCTGTTCCGGGAAGGAGCTGCGAATGCGGCGGGAAAGGAACTCCATGAAAGTTCTGGTAAACCCGTGAAGGCTGACGGACATAGCTTTTCAGAATAAAAGCAACATTTGAAGAAATGTTTACGAAAACTTTCATTGCCTACGACCTATGGTCTGTGGCTGAAGTTATAGTGCATCAAACACTCCTTTTCTAGTGAACTTGCTGAGTACGCTCGTACTCAAAGTATCTTATTAACCCTTGCTAGATTCTGAAGCCAATAAGACGACGTCTACGTCAAGTTTGCTCCAGGTATAATCAACAAAAGTTAAAGCTCTTCAATAAAGTCAAGAAAGTCAACATATACACCAACTCAAGTGAAGACGAAGTTACTGATTAGACATGAATATAATCTCTAGCCATAGAACCTATTTCTGTAGTGTATTGCAATAGCAGCAATGCCAGACCATTAGTTAAGATACTAGTCTTGATAGGATGATAGATTCTAAGATATTTATTTATGATTCTTCTTTGTTAGAAGTTTCTTTCTCTCTCTTTAACCTAAAGTGTTCTCTGGATCTTATGTAAAGAGTTGATTTGTAACCTATAGTCATGTCTTGGACCTGCTGTGTTTCTGTTGTACCACTCTGAGGGATGTAATACTAGTGAATGGTGTTTCATTGGTATTATGTCAACGACTATAGTGTACTACATCATGCAGTGGTATGCTGGGTCACCGCAGTTGGTATCAGAGCATATGCTTTGACCTCAGGATTAAAACCTTTTAGGAAGATCTGTAGGTTGGATAGTGACTATAGAAGCCATCTCATCTAAACCAAATATTGATATGACTTGTGATGAGTATCCACTTGAGGATAACCTTGTCACGCCTAAGTCAGATGCTTAAATCATTCTTTCTTATGAGTAATTATTTTATCTTTTCTCAGTATAGTGCTCTTTTGTGTCTTCCAAGGGAGACACAAACCACCAAGATACTGTAGGGAGGTGTAAGACATCATATGGAAGTAGTCGTAATGATGTAGCCTAACTCTAGAATTCAAGTAGCATAGTGGAATTTTATTGTTAGTTGATAACCAAAGACAACATGATGATTATCATCAGGATAAATGTTGCTGTAATGAGTAGTAATCATGTGGGACTCACTTGAGAATTCTACGTGATGAAGTGAAATTATGTTAAGATTTAATAACAGTGTAGTGGGAAGTAAAGTTATCATAGTTAGATTAGCTCTGAAATCATGATAAAGAGGCAAAACATAATAAGATCATGGTGAGATTAGTTCTGAAACCATGATGTAAGTATAAGTATGACAAGAACTTAGTGAATTAGCTTGAAATAGAAGTATGAAAATAACATGGTACAGTTATGATAGAAGTCATAGGTGTTTTAATTTTTTTATAATCTCTGGTTTAAGAATCGGTTAGTCCATTGGAGAGATTTTGTAAGGTTAGATTACTAAATAATGATAGGTTGGTTATACTGGCCATTCCAAAAGTAAGACTAAAGGTTAGTCAAAACCAAATTGAAACCACTTTGCTTAATAATTATCCTGTTGCAATTGAGCAATTTGGGTAAATGTTGAGACAAAGAATAGTTTGACCCTAAGTGCTAAGTATCACAATGTAAACCTATCTGAGGAGGTGTCATATACTACACAACTAAGCCTGAATTTTAGAGATACTATACTCAATTACTATATTACGGGCTTAGAATATTGTGTGTTATATGTACCACATTTGGATTTATTTGTTTTTCTTGGATCTTCTTGATTGACTAGATCTGTACATGAAGTTTGACTTGATGTGCAAATGCATGTTGCAACATCCAGTTACTACTTGATGTTATACACCTAGATAGAAAAGGGAATTCGTGTAAGGGAGTGACTAGTTCCAAAGACCATGATGAAGGCTTACATGAAGAGTGAAGCTAAGTATAAGGAGTATCAAAACAATTTAAAGGATGAATCAAGTTCAGATCATTCTTAGCCAGCTATAAGAAGAAAGATTAATGTAGGAAATACATGAAGCAACAAGAAGTAATAAACTTAAGTTCACCCAAAATAGGTGATGTTGATAAGAAGTTAATGAAGTAGTAGTATCTAGTTCGTGGAAGTATCATGAATTAGTACAAAGAAGAAGCTTTGGAACAAAATGGTATTCAAGCTCTGACAATTCAGAGAGAATGCCAATAGTACATTGAAGAACCGTAGGGTAATACATACACCCTAGGATAGTCCACAGCTGGTATTTGATCCATAGTCGGTATTCTGATCCACAGTTGGTATCTTGTTCGCAGCTGGTATTTGGATGACTTAGTTAACCAGATCATCTTAGTATTGCATAAAGAGCATAAAACTTGGCCTAAGTTAAGAAAAATATAGAGAAGTATAAATACTAAAGCGAACGTCTTTCGAGACGCTTCGCGAAATTAGACTTACGAAAGATAGAATGTCCAAACAGGAAATAAGCTCAATAATGATGAAAGATTCACTTCGGAGATCCACACTTGTGTGGATACACCGTACAATGTTTCATGAGACCCTAACTAGGTAGAGTATAAGCTAGACAAAGACCAATGGTTATTATATAGGAAGTTTAGAGACCATTAGTAAACCCTAAGGGGGAGAGTAAACAATAAGTGAAAGTATTGTTATCTGAGTTTAGAGTAAAGGTTAGAAAAGAAGTACTAACTCGTGACAACGTTAAGCTTTAGTTTCATAAAGTAGAAGAAGGCATCATGATAAAAGTACTTTCAAAAGAAGGTCTAGATGAAAGATTGAAGTTTAATTTTAAGATAGTAGGACTCAAACCTTAAGGTAATTAATAACGGAAGTTGAAAAAGTACTTAAGGTAATGACAAAAGATTATTTAAATCTTGATAAGGTAAAAGATTGAAGGAAAATAAAATAGGTTAATCCTAATAGACAGATTCTAGAGAAAACAATTCTTAAGTGATCCTTAAGAGGGAATAGAGCACATCCAATTGTACATATGTAGAGGAATAAGAAATTCCGTTGAGTATGGACTAAATATGTTTAAAACCCATATTCGAAAGGATTACCAGTATAAACCATAAAATGGCAAACCAAAAATTTAGTCTTTTTGCTACAACTATTGTCTAATAGAATCTAAAACTCTATTTTAGTGAGATTTCCTAGACCTTACACAGTATAGTAAAGAAGCTCGATAATCAAGTAAAGGAGTTGGATTAGAATACCTAACCGGGGAAATGAACTAAAAAAGAGACTCCAATTTAAGGATTTTATAATCAAGACTTATCCTTAAGGATAATAGCAAAAGCTTTGGAGTGTTGGAGACAACAAGTTTGAGAATTTTCAAGTATGATGAGAATTCAAGAAAAAGATTTGGATATGGGATACTACAATTATTCCCATTTGAGGCTACCATGGAGTGGAGAAATGCAGTAACCAATACAAGTCAATTTCTTTACTCCGAAACGTGAGAGTTTATGAACTTCGAGGACGAAGTTTATTTTAAGGGGGAGAGTCTGTAACATCCTAGGATTAGCACCTAGAATTATACAGAACACATGTGTGTGCATTGCATTCATGCATAAGAAAATACGGAGAATTTTCGCGCAAAACAAAAAGACCTATAGAGGGATTGAGGTCTCTCTTGTTCTAAAGGAAACAATAGAGCAAGTGCGACGGATTTCAACATGACCTCTACTGAATGTTCATGTTTGAGGGAAAATAGTTTGAGTTAAATATTCAAATACTTTATTTGAATTCAAAAGTATATTACTAGAAAACAAATAAATATAAAAAGGAATTACATAACTGAAATAACTAAAAGACTTCTTTATCATAAGCAGTTACATTTATTCAAATAGAAAAGAATATGGCAATATGAATAATACTTAAGGAATAGACATAGACTTTATGTCTCAAAACTATAAATATACACAATTACAGTGCTATAAAGAATTGAGTCATATGTTTAAACAAGATATCATATTACAAAAAGAAATAAAATTTAACTTTATTATTACACTCTATTACACTGACTATCACAATATTCATAGTAAAAAGGAAAAACAAGATTACAAGAATAGTAGATAGAATCCTAAACTAAATCTTCATGTCCTGAGGATTTTCTTCTTGATCTTGTATATCTGCAAAACAATTCAAAGGAACACAAAACAAACGTAAAATAATAAGGGGGTTAGAGTTAATATCGAGCTCTCAGAATGAACAGTGTAATGCACTATAATCATTTCATCACTGAGTTAATTTTAAGAGGGACAAGTTTCACCAAATTATAGTATTTGTCCTTAGTCAGATAAATTGCCTCAGCACAGCATCATTGGCCAGGGGCAAATTTCACCAATCTAGTAAAAGTAAGAAGGAAGACAGTAATAACCAGCCAGAAAAGATCTTCTCAGTTGAACTGATCCACAAAGGAATGGTCCCACTTGCAAGCAGCTTACACACAACATGCATATGTTGTGCTGTCAGTTCAAGAACAACTCACTAGAGCTGGATAAGAGGGAGTGCTGCCGTAGCAGCTAACTGCCAGGCAAAGCACACACTCTCTCCATATAGCCAAGAAACCATTTCAGAACCACTCTAAGAACACCACTGAATCCTACTGATCTTAACCAACATCATCAGCTGTATTCACAAGAACACTAGATCATTCTATCAAACCATCACCCAACCTATGGTTGCTTCAAGAAGCCATCCAATAGGAAGGATAAAGAGGAGTAGATCAAGTAAGCAGCAAGGAATATCAAGATCAGCAGCAGCCAAGAGGATCTGGAGCTAGGAGGTGAAGGTTACCAACACAAGTTACAACAGTTGAGCAATAATAATCACAAGTTTACAAGAACATCAACAACAACAGCAGGTTATCCATCTAAGAGCATACCTTTGTATCTGTTCTTTTTATTGCATCCTAGAAAATGGATGAGGTAATGGAAAATTCTCAGTTTTGTACTCAAGTGGAGTACTAGATCATCACTGAATAATTTCATAAGCAAGCAATAACTAATCTATCCCAAGCATCATCAAAGCCTTAACCTTTGCATCCTTGGCAGGGACAAATAGCAGCAAATTAAACTGATTGAATCTACAGTTATGCACACTCTACATGGGAGGCACCACAACAGCAGATTCAATAATAGTAGAAGCCACTAAACTGTTTAACACTAAACATCAAGTACCAAATATGTTCTTATTAAAAATAAAGCTTCAGACTTTTGCATCACTAGCTATAAGCCTATCTCCATACTATACCACTCAGGTTACATCATAGTAGTATTTTCCAACAGCAGTTTATGCTAATTAAGATTCACTATTGTGCACACTCTTGAATGAGGCACCATAGTAGTTAATTCCAGTTAGCAGAAGACACCAGAACAAGCTAGTATAAATAACTCAGGTTTTCAAGCCATTCAAAGCTATTCTAAATCATTTCCCTAGTTAAAATTACTAGAGATCATTTAAACTTTTACTTCTGACATCATGGACAGATAAAATTCTTCTAGATTTGTTCCTGAAATAAGAATCCAATTAATCTAGGGAAACATCATATACACATTTACTTGATGAAAGCTGGGTGTGCACATTGCAACTGCACACAATATAGTTCTATGTAGAAGATCTACTCATACCAACAAATTTAGCTACAGCTACAACTAGAGCTTAATCAGGAAACCCAAGACTCAGCCAACACATTTAATTACATCAGGAAAATCATTAAGAAAATCCAATAACTTGAACAATAAATAAAATATATCAAATAATAGGTGTAGAAACTACTTATATCATGCATATGTGTGAATCAGATAGTGATTTGTCATTCAAACCAAGAATAAAAGCTACTAGGAAAAACTACCTGAAGCATTAAATCATTCAATCATAGAAGGAACAGATCAGATACTAAAAGGAATATTGCATGTAGATAGGGAGATTATTTGCCAATACAAACCATCTAAATGGTCATGAGATCATCAGGAAACCACTGACCACTACTTGTATTTACCAACATAGTTAAGAAGTTAATTTAGAACTCCAACCCAAGAACAAAACTAATAGGATCATCTAGAACTAAAGCAACTAGTACCATAACCTGGTCAAGTGCATCTTGGCTATCCTGTGAATACCAAATTTATACATCACCACAACAATAGTTTAGGATTTATAAGTCTGGCTATCTGAGATAGATTAATTATCTTAATCATAGGAGTAAAACATGTTCAGTAACACTATTTAATCACAAATGATTTCTAGAACCAACAGATATGCTGCCAGACTCTAAGTTAATTAGTAGAACAGACCAATTCCAAGATTTCCAGAACCTAAACCTGCATTTTACACCTAAACGACTTCATCGGCTCGAAGGCCGGTCACATGAGAATTACCTGACTAGAGGCATGGTTGATGGAGTAGAAAAGAAGGCAGACACCGGGGTTGCATCCCAGGATGCCGTCCCTCTGGCATTAAAGATTGGAGTAGACCACAGTAGCTGCTGCAGTACCACACCGGTGTGAAAAGTGCGGGAGCAGCAAATTGGGATCGAGGAGGGAGATGTTCTAGTCTTCCTCGAGTAGCAGCTGGGACATGGGGGTCAGAGTAGCCGCGTCGGTGACCTTGCCGAATCCTCATGGCTAGGGTTACATAGGAACCCGAGGGGAGTTGCCCGAGGGAAAAGGAGAGTGAATCGGCGGTTGAAGTCAACGGAGAAGGGCCAGAAGAGATTGTGTCGACGAACAGCAATACCAGCGGGAGCTGGAACCGTCCGGATCAACACCGACGACGGCATCAGGCCTGTACAAAAAGGCATTAGGGACGAATTCGATAGGGCCTCAAAACCAAATCGAAATAGAGGGCCAGATCGGCCAGTCGTCAGTGGAGCTTCAGTGGTAGGCGACGGTGGCCGCAACATCCTGGTTCTACCGAAATCGGGCCGGCAGCAGTGGAGAGTGGAGCCAAAGGAAGAACAGGGAGCTGCGTATGAGGTTAGGTGTGTGCGTGCGTGGAGTGAAAGAGGAGAGGGGGCGGTCCGGGGTGAAGTACCCCGAGCCTGGCCTAGCTGGGCCGGGCCGTCCAAAGTGGCCAGCCCACGAACCCAACCAAACGGCCCAAGTTGATTAGGTTTAGAAATAAAATAAAAAATGAATTATTAAAATAACCTCCAAATATTTGTTTAGCTATAGAAAATTATAGAAAAATCCTAAAAATACATATGATATATCAAAATGACCATAGAAATAATATCTACCTAATAAAAATATAATTTTAAGTGTTTAAAATAAATTTAAAGTAAAATAATTATTAACACTATTAACTCTTAAATGAAATTTTATAAAATAAAACAAAAACCCTAAAAATAAATAAAAAATCATTTTTGTGTATAAAAATAACTCTATTATTTTATAAAAATACTCACTTAGAGTTTTACAAATAAAACATAAAGCAAATATTTAAAGACACTTAATTTTTTGATGAATTTTACAAAAATAAAGATAATACTTAAAAATAAATAAAATTCATTTTTAAGGTCTTGAATAAATATATTACACTAGAAAAATATTAAATATATTATTATAAAAGTATTTAATATTTTAAATAATAAATCCTTACCTAATACCTATTTTGTGAATTCTGTAAAAACAATTCTTAAGTAAGAAATAATCACAATTCTTATAAAACCTTGAGCAATTAGTGTCTTAGTACTAATTCCAAACCCATAACTTGAATTCATAATCAAACTTAAGTATAACTTTTAACTTTAAAATATTCTTTTAAAAATCTTATTAAGAATCCTTTTAAATAAACATTGGGTATCACCCATTTATATAATATGGTGAATAATCATTATATTTTAACCATTATTAACATAACTTCAAATTCTAACAAATTACTAAGATCATCCAATTATGCTTCCATTAAATAAATACATATTTTTTTCATAATAGGAAAACAAATTTAATCTAATCATTCACTTAAAATATAAAGTGAATAATTCCACACCTTAGTCATACCCATCATAAATCTAAAACTTGGGAATAATTAAAATATATCACATCTTAAGTTTACTTAACCTTTTAAAGTTAACTTTGTCTCCAAGCTTATAAACATCAAGTCTAATAAATCACTTATGTTTTTTTATAGTTAACTTTGGTCTATTTAACTTAAGACATAAAGCATCTCAAGTCCAAACTAATAAATCAAACACCAAAAGACATTGATCATGTTCTATTAACAATGATGATTGTTTAAACCTTAGAAAAGAAATCTTTTATTCAAATGTTATTCTTTTTGCCACTTCAAACAATAATTTTATAATAATTTCTTCAATTCTTAACAACTCAATCCCAAGGACTTTTATCATAGTCACCAGATAACAATCACACATACTCAAATTACTTTACCCTTTACTTGTATATTTTAGATTAATAACACTTAATTTCCTTATAAAGGTCATTACTTATAAAGTAAAATTTGAAGATAAACCAACTCTTAAAAGAATCACTTGAATTCACTTCACTCAAAGAATTGGGGATTCAATTTGGGAGTTTTACAAAATGCATAGCATTACTTATGCATAACTACATATTGCTTCTTTAAACATTAGTTCTTACTGGACCAATGATGCAGATTTCAGACATTGGATCTCATGTCGTCTCAAAGACCGTGAGTGCATAATCTTGCAATCACAAAAGGCAAGTTCACACTTGCTCATGTCCTTTGATTATTTTCTATAAAGTATTTTGCAAATCCAGTGTTGTCATCACCTGCATTTGAAAAAGGACAGAAAACACTATTTTCATAATAATGTGATTATAGGTTATTTACCATGAGGTAATAACCTACTATAAGAGTTCCGGTGGTAAAGGAACATATTATCTAGGACTTAACAACCAATGTCGCCAGTGATTCTTGCGCCGTATTTTACGCGTTGGCCATGAGATTTGGAATGGGACGAAGAAGTCAGCTGTATCTTTTCCCTCTAGCATGGAGCCGGATGTGCGGGTCATGGCTGTTATCACTCGTAGCATGCGTATTATTTATGGTAATTTGTAGAGGATATGCAGCATATGGGTGGGAGCCCTCAACGTCCCACGATAGTTCCGGCATCTGAACGATATGTACTGCCAATTGCCATAATTCAATAGGTGGGCTAGCGTACACCAAGGAGACATGCGGGGTCACGGAGAAGGCAGTGATTGGCTTGGGTCTTAGTCCGGGCCTCACACCAAGGAAGTGTGAACGGGTTCGCGGCCCGGATGTGCAACAAAGCTAAGATCTCTCATGGGTAAAGTAACGCACCTCTACAGAGTGTAAGAACTGTAACTTGTTACTCCCTGTTCCGGGAAGGAGCTGCGAACACGGCGGGAAAGGAACTCCATGAAAGTTTTGGTAAACTCGTGAAGGCTGATGGACATAGGTTTTCAGAATAAAAGCAACCTTTCAAGAAATGTTTACGAAAACTTGCATTGCCTACGACCTATGGTCTGTGGCTGAAGTTATAGTGCATCAAACACTCCTTTTCTAGTGAACTTGCTGAGTACGCTCGTACTCAAAGTATCTTCTTAACCCTTGCTAGATTCTGAAGCCAATAAGATGACGTCTACATCAAGTTATGCTCCAGGTATAATCAGCAAAAGTTAAAGCTCTTCAATGAAGTCAAGAAAGTCAACATATACACCAACTCAAGTGAAGACGAAGTTACTGATTAGACAGGAATATAATCTCTAGCCATAGAACCGATTTCTGTAGTGTATTGCAATAGCAGCAATGCCAGACCATTAGTTAAGATACTAGTCTTGATAGGATGATAGATTCTGAGATATTTATTTCTGATTCTTCTTTGTTAGAAGTTTATTTCTCTCTCTTTAACCTAGAGTGTTCTCTGTATCTTATGTAAAGAGTTGAGTTATAACCTATAGTCATGTCTTGGACCTGCTGTGTTTCTGTTGTACCACTCTGAGGGATGTAATACTAGTGAATGGTGTTTCATTGGTATTATGTCAACGACTATAGTGTACTACATCATGCAGTGGTATGATGGGTCACCGCAAAGTGACAATAATCTCTTCGGTTGTAGATGTGATGTTGCTACTAGGGAGAAAACAACGGTCTCTTGTTCATGGAACATGTGGATTGTTTACCTTACACACTTTGCTTAAAGAAGTTGTCTGTTGCTTGCAACTTAATACTGGGGGGGTCGGATGATAACCTGAAGGTGGACTTCTAGTCATAGATACAGTTGGATGGCGGTCTATGTATCTTGTTGTATTGCCCAATCGAATCTCATAGGATCTTTCTGACTAGTAATTGCATTGTTATGCCTTGCTCAGTTATTGTCAATTTCCCTCTGTAATTTGTTTACCCTTCATGCCATGTTTCTTATCTAAGGAGAGCACCTCTAGTAAACTATGGACCCCGGTCCAATGTTTACCATTGATACATCTTCCACTGTTACTTGTTTACTTACTACAAACCATTACCTTCCACACCATACGTTTAATCCTTTGTTACAGCAAACCGGTGAGCTTGACAACCTTATTGTTCGTTGGGGCAAAGTCTTGAGTTTATGTTGTGCAGGTCTCCGCGTTGCTTGCAACACCTGTGTGACGTTTCCTTCCTCCTTCTAGTTCGATAATCTAGGTCTCAACTGAGGGAAAACTTGCTGCTTGCTGCTTCACACCTTGCTCTTGGGGTTCCCAACAGGCTATGCGTAGACAGTCGTCATGCACGAATCTGGCTCAAACGGTCAGTTTTTCCTTGTCCTATTTAAGGGGGGCTTCTTCCCCAATGGTTCCCCATCTTTTGAGCTCGTTTTTGCCCACCATTGTTGACCTATTTGAGCTTTCTTACTCCCTCTCCCTCCCATGATTCTTACATATTTTTGAGGGAAAAGTGAGAGGAGATCTAGATCTACACCCCCCAAGTCAAATCCCTTCTTTGTGAAGGAATCATTGGGATCTAGATCTTGGAGAGTTTCGTGTTCTCCTCTTGTGTTCTTCCTCCCTTATTCCCCCAATAGCTTTTGTAGCTTAGTTGGAATTTGGGAGAGGACTTGCCCTTGCATTTGGTGCATAGATTTGAGTTCTCCTTGAAGATTCGGTGAGTTCAAGCTTGTGTCTTGTTTATCTTGGGTTCTTGGAACCCTAGAGGTTGTGTGGTTGGGTTGTTGACCTTTTGTGGTCTTGTTGACCTTTTGTGGTCTTGTAGCCTTTTGTGGCTTTGTTGGCCTTTTGTGGCGGTGTAGCCTTTTGTGGCTTTGTTGTTGGGAGCCTCCAATTGAGTTGTGGAGATAGCCCCAATCTTGTACGGGTTCGGTGACCTCCCTCAAGTGTCCCATAGTGGAGCGAGTGCCCACCTTTTGTGGTGCGCACTCAAGAGAATAGGGTGAGACTTTTGTGGCATCGGTGAATTACGTGCTTCCGCAGCCGGGGTGAGGCCTTGTGTGGCGTTGGGTGAGCATCGAGTAACCACACCTCGAGGTGAGCCATTTGTGGCGTTCGGAGCGCATTGCACCATCGCACCTCTCCAACGGAGACGTAGCTTCTTTGGAAGTGAACTTCGAGAAACAAATCTTCGTCTCCCCGTTCATCGGTTATCTCTCAACCGAGCCCTTTACTTATGCACTTTAGTTTGTGATAGCCATCGTGCTTAAAGTATTTATCTTGCTATCACCTTATTGCCTATATTGCTTAGCATAGGTTGTTGGTGCACTTAGGTGAACCTGGTAGTTAGGTTTTGTGCTTAATAAATTAAACGTTAGTTTTATTCCGCATTTATTTGAGCCTAAACCATAATATTTTTAAAAAATACTATTCACCCCCCTCTAGGCGACATCCTTTGCACTTTCACTTATGGTGGAGGGTTGTAAGTAAAAGATAGAGGAAATTTGCGTAGGAAGTAAATAAGAAATAAATTGCATAAAAGTAAAGGCTGGAAATGAATTTGGATTTCATGCGGATGAGAAGTTAGGCGCAGAGAGAAACAGTTCATGGTGATAGTGAACATGCCAAATAGATAAAGTGGAATAAGTAATTGTGATATTTCTTATTTTTAAGTGAGTAGGCAAGTAACCCATATACCAACTAGAAGTCCCCATGGCCAATTCTTCCTAGTCCCAATGATTCGTCTGTCTGTTACCACGACAATGGTTAGCACATCAATTAAGGTCTTGTGACCAGATCAATGCTTTAAACTTGATGGTTCCTTGTTGTCCTCGAGTGATGCTAACTCCTCATTGATATCGTTCGTGTTACTCGGGGGTCGCCGATTCACTAGCACACAAGTTCATACCTATGATATTTTTAGATCATGTTACCTGGGCCCTTAAATTAGATAACAAGCATTAGGCAAACATAGATAATTATTCTCATAGATTAATAATCACTACAACAATCACAAATGAATTGATATAAAGAAGGCACGACACATCTCACCAATCCCCTACATCTCCCACGCTTATGGGGATTTACTCAAACATGAGAGGGAGACAAATAAAAGGCATAATTGTATTGCAAATGGAAATCATCTCAAAGTTTATTGTAGCAAACCACAATAGTATTTTTAGATCAAATCGAATACAAACCAAAGGTAGATCAAACTATCAAACCCTAATCTTACAATTGCCAATCTCTCTATCTCTCTCTCAAGGATGATGGTGGTGATGATGGAGTGTATGTTGGAGAGGAGAAGATCGTCGAAGGATGAGGGGATGTTCTTCTCCTCTTCCGGATATGATATCTTATCTCTAATGAGTTTTACGGCGGCTGTGTTCTCTTTTTCGTCCCCTCCTCTTCACGAAAGTTGCTTCTATTGATATAGCGGAGCTGCTACTAGGTAGTACGTGCGGGAGCGTTCCGACCATACCACTGGTCATTACGCACACTGTACGCCTCCAATGAAAGGGGATCCAATTAGGGATTTGATTCTTTAGGTGTAATTAGCTCATAAATGCCATTAGATGTTCAGTGAATGTCTATTACCTGAAAACCATCACAAGAAACCAAGGATTCGCTAATTGCAACATTAATATTAGTGGAAAGAGCAATCTTCAGTTAAATCCGGCAATAAACAAGAGGAATATCGATTGTAAAAAGTCATGAAATTTGGAGCTATAATATCCCCAAGCTTAGTTGTTACTCACCCTTGAGTGAAAAAGATATAATGAATAATAGCGAGGAATTTAATCAAGGCAAAAAGTCTTACAATTTCGAGGCTGAATCATATTCCATTGTCTCAAATCCTGCAACCTTGATCATGAGCATAATATATCTGAATAGTTGTACTTAAGTTCAATCCCTAGATGCAAATAATTTGATAGCTAATAATTATTAAAAAACCCAAATGAGATTGTCAAAAATTTGGGTGGGCTTGTAGATCAAATTTTCTTCAGCGCCTCTCTTATTAAAATGTTTCAAGCGAGGTTAGTTGTGTCAAATTTAAGGGTGCACAAGTAGATGTCAAAAGAAGGATAATCTTAGAGCTTTTTCATTAACACGCACTTCAATAATCACGGCTATCAAACACCTCTTCGTTTCCTTGTTTTTCAAGAACTCTAATTATTCATTTTAGGTGGTGACGTGATACCAAAGATCTAGCAAAGTACGAAGTGTTTTTCAACTCATATCTTTCTTATGTCTTTCAAGGATCAATGATTGTTTGGCTTTTATAAAATGCTTACACAACCTTTTGAGAATACTAATACTTTTGCCCAAATAGTGACACATATGCCACTCATGTCATCAACTCATAGCCAAAATCCGGGGTTATACCATAGATTGTTCGTAGGCCAGCGGAGTTGTTAGCATTCCAAAGGTGTGTATGAGGAACATAGAATTGTTTTCTCTCTTTATTTTTCAACAAGATAAAACAGGTTTTAGCATCTCCCTCTACCACCATAAAAAGTTTATTCCATCAAACAATTCATTTTCAAAAGGTATCATTAAGTCAACAATCAGTATGTGGGTTTGAGTACTACTAAGATTAAGCCCTTAAGACATAAAACATGGCACCAAAGTTGTCGATAGATACTTTTTCTCATTCTCAATTTTTTTAGATTTGAATCCAAATGGTTGTTTTTCAAACTAATACCAATTGTCGCAAGTCTTAACCAAAGTAGTTACAAAAACTTTTGAGCTCAAGCCTTAAAAGATAACTAGTTACGCGCGGAGTAGGACTTAAGTGCAACCGAACAAACATAAAATGTTCATGAAAAAACTTACAGGAAGAGAAAAAACAAGAATGTGATACCTCCCCTCACTTGCTTGGCCCTTTCTTGAGCCGACTATCGTGTTCATATTTATAGCTAAGTCACTAGGGACAAATAACCTGCAGAAGAATCAATAAGAGTAGAGAGAAATTTGCACAAGTGAAGATAAAAGCTAGTCTATTTTTAAAAAAAAATCTTTTTATAAATGCAGAACTGAAATTAAACATGCACGAGAAGGAAAATACAAATTTTCTTTTCATGTGGCATGAAAAAACCACTTGTGTAGGCGATTTTAGTGACCAAGCCTCCACAGCGGATGTCCCCAGTGGAAGCTGCTCGTTGGCGACGAAAGTGCTGGATGAGCAAAGCACCTGAGTTTACTTTGTGCTCCATCTTGGGGTGCAGAGCCATATAGATTAACCTCATTTTGGGGCCTACCATTGCCCCAACATCTCCTTTTCCAAAAATAGAATTCACTAAGAAAGTGTGAAAATAACGGATAGTGGGATTCTGGATGATTCCGCTCTTTTTGAGAAAAAAGTCAGTGTTCCTGTGAACAGAAATTTTCTCCCAAGATTGCATTTCCTCCACATGCACATTATCATTAATTATAAGTGCTCCCTCATAGGAGAACCCGAAACAATTACACAATTTATAAAAGGTAAGGCTTCGGAGTGAAGGGATACGGGTAGGCTACACTAGCGCAAATCAAAAAAATTCTACCGCATATACCAGGATTACTGTTGTCATAGATCACGGGATTACCACTAGATGCGCAGTTGCAGAATTGATGAAGTGCGTTGAGGCAGTGCAGACGTTCCATGTCTCCTCCTTGTCCTCGTCCCACGAGCAGCTCCCCTTGCGCGGCTCGGCCAAGCGCTATAGATGCAGCGCCTCCGAGGTATCCACACGTACAGGGTGGAAGCGTCAGACGCCGGACTGCTAGGTCCGCAGCCACATTCAAAGCGTGAGGAGTGGCGGCTGGGAATGATCTGAGGTCTAACCCTGGCCAGCTCGCCCCACCCTCTCTTATATAGGCGTCCCTAGTGGGCTTCTACATTAGGAGCCCATTAGTACCCTAAGCCTGGTCTAATTCGGATCCAATCCTCATTAGGCTTCTAGCCCCTTAAGTGTGTGACCCTATAGGTTCATATACGTATAGACATGACACGAATACACTTATTCTGTCAATAGTTGGTAGCGGCCTCTAGCAAGACATGCCAACTCCTAAACGCATACAAAGATCATATCGGACGAACCATCACAAGGTTTAGTACATGTCTTTCCCTTTTCCTCACGATATTTGGTCTAGCTCCAAGCTGACCTCCCTTTCTCGATACTGTGATTTGGAATCCCTTTACTAGGTTAACTCTTAACCATATGTAGCACGACCATGCATTTCTGGATCCGATCACTCGGGGGGCCCAGAGATATCTCTCTTAAGTAGAGAGGGGCAAATCCCATCTTGATTGACCATGCCTTGCAGCATGCTTCAGGACAAACCCGAAAGCTACCTTTATAACTACCTAGTTACGGTGCAGCGTTTGATAGCCCCAAAGTAGGTCGATCCACATCTCAAGTACATGCGATAATCTCAGGTCTAAGGACAAAACGTACACGATGTGTAGAGAGAAAGCTGCAATTAATTGCCACTCTCAAGTTGGGTCAGTCCAACCCCATGTTCATAACATGTGTCCACATCATTGGTTTGACATCTCCATATCTATGACTTGCAAAACATAATCATCAACCAATCGATGTGCTAGTCTAATATTCACATGTGTCCTCACATGAACTCCGACTAGGGACAACTCTTAAATAACCATACAAGTAAAGAGTTTCACAAACAATTCACATAATTGCCAATCAATACAAGTTGCCTGATATGGATATTCAAGGAACATTACAATAACTCATGGATACATATGAAATATAATAATCTCTATGATTGCCTCTAGGGCATATTTCCTTCAGTCTCCCACTTGCACTAGATTCAATCTAAAATGTATCTAATACCAATTGCTCTTGTGTGCACTTCATGCGCGGGCTACAAAAGAGGCTTAGTCAAGGGATCAACAACATTTGAGTCTGTATGTATTTTGCATATCATGACACTACCATCCTCAACGAACTCTCGAATCTGATGGTAACACATGCGAATATGTTTGTTCTTCTGGTGCTATCTAGGTTCCTTGTCCTGTGCAATAGCACCATTGTTGTCACAATAAACGTCCAAAGGATTGGACGCGCCTGAACCACACCGAGAGCAATCAGGAAATTCCTAATCCAAACAGCTTCCTTTACAGCCTCCGAGGCAGCAATATATTCAGCTTCTGTTGAAGAGGAGGTCACCGGTATCTTGCTTGTAACTTTTCCAGCTCACAGCACCACCATTCATGACAAACACATAACCTGATTGCGATTTCGAATAATCTGAGTCGTTAAGGTAACTCGCATCTATGTAACCCCTTACACTGAGTTTATCCTCACCTCCATAAACTAGGAACACATCCTTAGTCCTTTTCAAGTACTTAAGGATGTTCTTTACCGCTGTCCAAAGGACCTTCACCGGTTCAACTGGTATCTGCTCGTAACACTTAGAGCATAGGAAACATCATGGCGAGTACATATCATTGCATACATGATGGATCCAATAGCCGAAGCATATGGAACCATACTCATGCGCTCACGCTCATCAGTAGTCGAAGGACACTGAGTCTTGCTGAGTTTAATGCCGTGAGACATGGGCAAGAACCCCTTCTTAGCCTCTTCCATGCTAAACCGTTTTAACACTTTGTCAATGTATGTACTCTGGCTTAATCCAATTAGCCTCCTTGATCTATCTCTATAGATCTTGATGCCCAGAATATATGCTGCTTCTCCCAAGTCCTTCATTGAAAAACTATTTTTCAATGAGGTCTTAACAGATTCAAGCATAGGAATGTCATTTCCAATCAGCAATATGTCATCTACATATAAGATTAGAAATACCAGCGCTCTCCCACTTTCCTTCTTGTAAACACAAGGTTCTTGTTCGTTTTTTATGAAGCCAAACTCTTTTACAACTTCATCAAATCGAATATTCCAACTCCGAGAAGCTTGCTTCAGCCCATAAATGGACTTCAGAAGTTTGCATACCTTTCCAGCATTGTTTGGATCGACAAAACCTTCGGGATGCATCATATACATGTCCTCAGTTAGGATTCCATTTAGGAAAGCTGTCTTGACATCCATCTGCCATATTTCATAGTCGAAATGTGCAGCAAAGGCTAGAATTATCCATATAGATTTAAGCATCGCTATGGGCGAGAAAGTCTCGTCGTAGTCAACTCCTTGAACTTGTCGAAAACCTTTTGCAACAAGTTGAGCTTTATGGATGTGAACATTTCCATCCATATCAATCTTCTTCTTATAGATCCATTTGCACTCGATGGCTTTAAAACCATCAGGCAGGTCAACCAAGTTCCAAACTTGATTGTCCCCATGGACTCTATCTCGGATCTCATGGCGATCAGCCATTTCTCAGAGTCTGGGTCCACCATCGCTTCTGCATAGGTCGCAGGCTCATCATTGTCTAACAATAATAATTCTCGTGCTTCGTGGAGCCTCGCCGACCTTCGTGGTTGTGGTGCTTCTGTTGCCACGGGTTCCTCAACTTGTTCTGCTACAATAGCATCACTCGTAGAAGCATCCCCAACTGGCTCATATTGAACTTCTTCAAGTCGCACCGACCTTCCACTTGTTCCCTTTGTGAGAAACTCTTTCTCTAGGAAACACCGCTACGAGCGACAAACACTTTGCCCTCCTCTCGGTTGTAGAAGTAATACCCTAAGGTTTCCCTCGGATATCCCACGAAAATCCACTTATCCGATTTGGGTGTTAGCTTGTCTGACTGAAGTCGCTTGACAAATGCATCACAACGCCAAATCTTTAGAAAAGACAAACTGGGATTCTTTCCAGTCCACATCTCATATGGTGTCTTAACTACGGATTTAGATGGTACCCTATTAAGTGTGAAAGCTGTCGTTTCTAGAGTGTAACCCCAAAATGATAATGGTAAATCCGAATGGCTCATCATAGATCGAACCATGTCCAACAAAGTTCGATTATGCCGTTCGGAGACCCCGTTTCTTTGAGGAGTTTCGGGCGGCGTAAGTTGTGGAACAATTCCGCAACTCTTAAGATGATCGCAAAATTCGTGACTCAAATATTCACCTCCACGATCAGATCACAAGGCCTTTATTTTCTTGCCACGTTGATTCTCTACTTCACTCTGAAACTCCTTGAACTTTTCAAAAGTTTTAGACTTATGCCTCATCAAGTAGACATAACCATATCTACTGAAATCATCAGTGAAAGTAATGAAGTAGTGATATCCTCCTCTGGCTTTCGTGCTCATTGGCCCACATACATCAGTATGTATGAGTTCCAACAAGTCTGTCGCTCTCTCGGGTAAACCCGAAAAAGGCGACTTGGTAATCTTTCCAAGTAAACAAGCCTGACATGTCTCGTATGATTCCAAATCAAACGAAGTTAGAAGACCATCACCATGTAGCTTCTTCATGCGCTTTTCACTTATATGCCCCAAACGACAATTCCATAAATAGGTAGGACTCAAATCATTAGGCCGAAGCCTTTTAGCACTAACATTGTAAATAGATGCATCATCAAGATTTAAAATAAATAACCCATTCACAATGGGAGCATTAGCCATAAACATATCATTCTTAGAGATTACACAACCATTGTTTGCACTCGCGAATGAATAACCATCCCTCATCAAACATGAAGGTGATAAAATGTTTCGAACCATACTTGGAATGTAATAACAATTATTTAACTCCATAATAAATCCTGAAGGAAGGTGAAGTTGCATGACGCCGATTTAACAATGCAAAGAACCCTTGCTTTATTTCCGACACGAAAATCCACTTCACCTTTCTGCACTTCTCTAGTCCTTATTAGCCCCTGGATCGAATTGCAAATATGAGCAACCGATCCGGTATCAAATACCCAAGAGTTACATAGGAATCAGCAAGAAGAATGTCCACAACATTTACAACAAGCGTACCTGAGTGGGAAGTACTCTTACTTCCACTCTTCTTCAAAGAAGCCTGGTACTTGCTGCGCTTTCTTCCAAAGGGCCATGTTCATGACAAAAGAAGCACTCAGTGTCTTCTACAGGTCCAGCCTTTTGCTTGGGTGCAGACTTAGGGATCGTATCCTTAGCCTTGCCCTTCTTCTTCCAAGAAGTACCCTTTTTTTTTGAAGCTAGGCTTGTTCTGCACAGCCATCACATGGCTATGCCCTGCACACTTCTTCATGTCACTTTCTGCTATTTTTAGCATCCCGCATAACTCATTAAGGCCCTTCTCCACCCCATGCATATGGTAGTTAGAAATGAACTGCCCATAGCTGGATGGAAGAGACACCAAAATGAAGTCAGTGTCCAACTCTTGGCCTAGTGGAAAACCAAGCTTTTCCAAAGTCTGGCTGTAACCAACCATTTTGATCACATGGGGGCCTATAGCTGCTCCCTCTGCCAGCTTGCATTCGACAAAGGACTTGGCAACATTGTACCTCTCAGTCCTTGCCTGATCCTGGAACATGTCCTTAAGCGCTACAATCATATCGTATGCTTCCTAATCCTCAAACTTCTTTTGGAGTTCAGGTTCCATGCATGCAAGCATAAGACAGCTAACCTCAAGAGAATCATCACATGCTCTCTTGTAGGCGTTATTTAGGGCAGCAGATGCATTATCAGCAGGTTCATCGGGGATTGGGGTATCTGTAACCGTTTCTTTATCGACCTGAGAATAATTCTCGTTACGGACCCAAATCAATAGTTTGTTCCATTTAGTTTATCTTTGTCAAGAATCGAACATAAAGAGAAAGGTGATGTAGTGTTCGGTGCCATTGATCTACAACAGAAAACATGCAAAATACTAAGCCATGTAACCATGAAAGAGTAAAACATATTAAACAATTTAATAGCATATACTCCCACTTAAATCAATATCTCTCTATTGATACTAAGTGATTCAAGATCCACAATTAACAAGTCGACTAGTGAGCTTTAGCATCACTGCTAGAAGACAAGGTAAATCTGTAAGCAACACTTGCTAATCATATCACATATGACTCTTGTTGTTGGGTGACATCTCTATGTCAAAACTAGGCGCCCAACCTTTATGCCCCAAGGTACTTAACTGTTAAGATGACCTTGTCAAGTTTACCAACTCTTATGCGTGTAGGTATCCGATACAAACCCATCCAGCCAAGGAAAACCGCGGCACCCTAATTTCATAGGCCCACCAACGATTGTACAGGGCATAGGATGGTGCAAGGTTTGGTTGGGAGGGCATGGTTTAACTCAAACTTTGTGAGGGATCGTTCTACTTCTATCATCTAAGCATGCACAGAAGTAAAACGCATAAGAATAACATTCACATAGATGTGACACAGTATGGCCCATTTTCTCATGGTGATCTCCATCGCCATAGAACCTGTCCACCATGATGATCTCCATCTTCATGTTCCATGTGAGCCATCCTCCAAGTGATGAGTCCTCCAAGAACTAATACAAGCTATTACTCCTAACAGCTAGTAATCAAAATTACATAGTATTGGGATCATCACAAGTTGGCACGCAGGCCATTACAATAAATGACAACACATATGGCTCTAGCCGTGTTGCCCTACTCACGACACGCAGTTCATGCAAATTTTCATACATGCATCACATACATATATGGGCCATACTGATCACATACATCCACAAAAAACAAGTTATGCATAGAATCGCATTTTACCGGATCATGTGACATCGCAGCACCTAGTTACCTTAACGAGATACAAAAGGGGCTACGATTAAGGGGGGTCTCCCCTGCGGGGTTCGAAGGGGCAGCGCCCCTCGCGGTATCTTCACAATTTTCTTTAAGGATTTTTATCAGCAAATCAAATTTACCATAAACCGACTCCTGTCTCGATTCAATCAAACTCCTTTGATCACGGTACATCGATTTTAGATCTAGGTTCCGATTCGATCAATCATATTGATCTTCGCGTGATTCAACAGGATTTATGTGTCACTGTCTACCCCAATGGCGGAAGCCGACCGGTAGGGGTAAGTCGTTCGACAACCTCAGATCATGATCACGGAAAGCAAGATCATAGATCAATCCTAAACCACCGCCATATAAACGATCACATCATTCATATCAATCTGCATATCACCATATGCAACCATCCTGAACCTATAACTGAACAACATCGGCTCTGATACCACTGAAGGGATACGGGTAGGCTACACTAGTGCAAATCAAAAAAATTCTACCGCATATACCAGGATTATTGTTGTCATAGATCACGAGATTACCACTAGACGCGCAGTTGCGGAATTGATGAAGCGCGTCGAGGAAGTGCAGACGTTCCATGTCTCCTCCTTGTCCTCGTCCCCCCACGAAAGCCTCTGGCTGCGTCCAAGCGTTCTGATGCAAGCGCCTCGAGGTATCCACACGCAGGATGGAAGCGACGCCGATCTGCTAGGTCCACGCGCGACACGGGCGTGAGGAGTGGCGGCTGGGAATGATCTCGAGGTCTAACCTCGCCAGCCCCCACCCTCTCTTATATAGGCGTCCCTAGTGGGCTTCTACATTAGCAGCCCATTAGTACCCTAAGCCTGGTCTAATTCGGATCCAATCCTCATTAGGCTTCCAGCCCCTTAAGTGTGTGACCCTATAGGTTCATATACATATAGACATGACACGAATACACTTATTCTGTCAATAGTTGGTAGCGGCCTCTAGCAAGACGTGTCAACTCCTAAACGCATACAAAGATCATATCGGACGAACCATCACAAGGTTTAGTATATGTCTTTTCCTTTGCCTCATGATATTTGGTCTAGCTCCAAGCTGACATCCCTTTCTCGATACTGTGATTTGGAATCCCTTTACTAGGTTAACTCTTAACCATATGTAGCACGGCCATGCATTTCTGGATCCGATCACTCGAGGGGCCCAGAGATATCTCTCTCAAGTAGAGAGGGGCAAATCCCATCTTGATTGACCATGCCTTGCAGCATGCTTCAGGACAAACCCGAAAGCTACCTTTATAACTACCCAGTTACGGTGCAGCGTTTGATAGCCCCCAAAGTAGGTCGATCCACATCTCAAGTACATGCTACAATCTCAGGTCTAAGGACAAAACGTACACGATGTGTAGAGAGAGAGAGATGCAACTAATTGCCGGTCTCAAGTTGGGTCAGTCCAACCCCATGTTCATAACATGTGTCCACATCATTGGTTTGACATCTCCATGTCTATGACTTGCAAAACATAGTCATCAACCAATCGATGTGCTAGTCTAATATTCACATGTGTCCTCACATGAACTCCGACTAGGGACAACTCTTAAATAACCATACAAGTAAAGAGTTTCACAAACAATTCACATAATTTCCAATCAATACAAGTTGCCTGATATGGATATTCAAGGAACATTACAATAACTCATGGATACATATGAAATATAATCATCTCTATGATTGCCTCTAGGGCATATTTCCTTCACGGAGTTGCCCATTAAGCACAAAACTCACAGTGCAATTTTGCTCCTGGTCTTCGAGATCATCATGAAATGATGACAAGAACTCTAATGTGGCGAGCTTGTAGGTGTCGACGGAGAAGGTGAAGGGGACCATGCCTGCATGCTCAGCCATCCGCTCGAAGTCCTCTAGTAGCCCTTGATGAGAGAGGAACTCGCGATTTGCCTACTTGATGGGTACAACATCGCGTGCACCCTCTCGAAGTATCGGCTCATGTTGAACCTCAATTTATCCGCCTCCGAACGTCTCTTCTTCGAACCCGGTGGCGTAGAGGAGCCCGAGGCCCCTTCCACACCCTTTCCCTTGCGGAGGATTCTCCCAGTGTTATGCATTGTGCTACAAAATTTGCAAAGGAAACGTGGGTATCAAGTTTCTATCACATAAGCAAATGATTACAAGAATTAGTTACTAATCCTATCATGAAGAATCAAAAATATCTCAAAATATGATAAACTCATCTAGATAGTCAACGTGAGAAATTCAACCATGGATTTCAGAAAATAAAGCCTGGGTTGGATGAGAAACATACCGATGTGAAGATTCTCCCACTCAAAAACACGAAATTGATGAAGAATCAGAGGTTCTAGGTGATTAGGGTTTGAGGTGGAGAGAGAAAGAACTAGAGAGAAAGAAGAAGAAGAAGAAGAAGAAGAAGAAGAATAAGAAGAATAAGAAGAAGAACAAGAACAAGAAGAAGAAGAAGAAGAAGAAGAAGGAAGATGCTGGCTGGAGCCAGCCGCCTTCGGTGTTTGCCTGACGACACACGCAGTATGGGTAGACGGTACAGGTGTGTCCCGCTCGTACCGGTGGTCGCTACTGTTGGATCAACTTTAGGGTTTCAGATCAAACCTGGAGCACCTGGTACGGGCGCACGGTACGGGAGGGTCACACCCGTACCGTACCTTGTTATCATTATTATGGTCGACACCAATTCGGTTGACGCTTAGTATGGGTGCGTCGGCCCGTACCGTTGTTTGTTACCAGCATGGTGACAATCGTCGGTTTCATCACAGTTTTGGTACGAGCACGCGGTACAGGCGCGTCTGCCTGTACCATTGCTCGTTACCAAAGTTGAGCCCTGTTTTGGCATTCTTCTTCACTTTTCTCTTGTTTCTTCGACTTATCTATGGTAGTTTCTTTGAATAAATCAACACTTAAAACAAATTTAAAAGTTTGGATCAAATAAACAATAATAAGGGTAGAACATAAATCTAAATTTAATTTATTGAGAATGGGTTAACCTCCATTAAGTATTTTATTCCGGAGTTTTGTTTTTTAGCCAATCTCCATTCTATCAGCATTTACTTCAAGATGTTCTTCATCCTTTGTTCTTGTCGCTTGAATACGCTTGGATGGTGGAACCTATTTTCCATTATTTTTCTGGTTTCTTCGGGAAGTACCAAGCAATTTGATCATCATATATATCGAAGACAATCTTACCACTAGAACAGTCTATGTTAGCTCCAGCTGTGCTAAGAAAAAGTCTTCCAAGGATGATAGAAAGTTTGTCATCCTCAGGAACATTAAGTATAATAAAATCAGTGGGTATAACATATTGGTCTATTCTAAGTAGAACGTCTTCGATCATACCGACAGGTTGTTTAGTTATCTTATCCACCATTTTTAGGGTAAGTGAAGTAGGGAAATACTCTCCTAAATTTAATTTTTTAAATAAGGAATAAGACATAACACTAACACCTGGTCCTAAATCACAAAGAGCGGTGAATATCTTTGTTTCCCAATCGCACAAGAGATGGTTGGTATACCTGGGTCTCCAAGCTTAGAAGGCAGCTTATCTCCAAAGCTTGTCATTACTGCCACAGTCTTAGTTACCTTCTTTTTTCTATTAAGAATATCTCGCATAAATTTTTTACAAGTGGGAACTTGAATAGCATCAGTTAAAGGAAGTTCTAAGCTAAGATTCCTCAATGCTTCGGCAAAATAATCATAAATAGCTTTATCCGGTTCATATTGAACCCGATTAGGATAAGAAATTCTCTTTTTGATTGGTATTACCTTCTCTTTTACTTTGGCACTCGAGAAGTATCTTTCTTAGTTTTTTTGTCGCTGACTTTTGCTTATCAACGTGATTTTCACGTGAAGAAACAACTTGTTCTTCTTGTTCCTTTCTGAGATCAGCTTCTTCCCTTGAGTCGACCGTCTCAGCATCCGAATCATATAGTTCATGTTTATCTCCTGCTTCTTCTTCTTGTCTTGTCTTAGAAGCATCGTGCTCTCTTTTCGAAGCTTCATAATCTATGTCATCTTGAGAATCTATAATGTTCTCCTCTTCTTGACTCATTTTTTGAGTCTATTTTGCCTTGCGGGCTTGTTCCTCTTGATACCAAGGTGGCCCATGTGGTTTCTGCGTTTCCGTACCACGTCTAGTAATAACGTTAGTAAAATAGTATCAAAATTTCCTTGGTTCAGAATCAAATTTTGTGTTTTAATAATTTGATCACATTGTGTTTAAACCATGCTTAAATACGTATCTAAATGTTTTGTAGCATGATCCAAATCATCAAAGACTTTGGTTAGATCTCTTATATTCTTTTCCCGTGTCATAAGACGTTTGTAATTTTTCTCACGGAACTGATTTTGTTGGTACCTAAACTTTTGCATGACAAGATTTAAATCATCTTCTATTAGATAAGTTTGAAGAATGTCAACTTTAGTTTCTTTAACAAGTTCAGAGGCTATACCTTTTTCTTCCATGGACTTTTTAACTTCAGGAATGAGATCTTACGGTATATGGATCATACCTTTTTGTGGTTCAACATCTTCAGCTGGTTGTATTGTTTATCATTAAATGATCTTACCTCGAAAAGCTTTACACATTCCGGCAATATTTGGTTATATATAGCTCCCCCTGCAGATAGATCAATCATATCTTTTGTTTCGTCATTAAGCCCATTGTAAAAATATTGAATAACCAACTGTTCTTCGAAACCATGATTTGGTACTTTCATAATCATTGCATAAAATCTATTCCATGCTTGATAAAAAAAATCTCCAATTGTTTGGAGAAAGTTTGTTATGCTATGTTTAATTTGCATGGTTTTTGGAATGAACAATATTTATGCATGAACTCTCGGATGAAATCTTCCAAGCTTTTTAAAGTATGATTGGGCAATAATTGTAACCAAGCAAAAGCATTATATTTTAGTGACCAGCAGAAGAGTTTAAGGAGTACAAACTCTATTAGTAAACTTGTTGGTTTAAGAGTAGCACAAAGGTCATAGACCCTTGTCAAGTGGTCACTAGGATCTTCCTCTTCTTTTCCTGCAAAAGCAATATCTTTTATCATAAAAATTAGCTTAGGATATATTTCAAAATCATGTCCTTCGAGTTCAGGACAAAGAATATGTATCTTCCTTAAGTTCCTGCATGGATCCCATATTCTCCCAATGGCATCTCAGTTTCAGCCCCACGGGTGATGGTCAAGTATGCCATTAATGGAATCAAGTTGTTCACATCTATGGTATTTGAGTTAGAATTTTTTCAATAAACTCTAGACGCCTTTCAATCGGAATACGATCAATATATGGAGGTAAATAAGTTCTTCCTAATCAAGTGGTACCTTTGTCTTCAAGAGAGATCATGAATGGTGTCAACAATCGTGTTGTCAAGAAACAACACTTGGCGCTTAGCTCCCCGACAATAGCGCCAGAAAATATCTTGATGGCCTGCAAGTGCACATGTTCATTAGAAAATATTTTTACGGAAGTATTAATTCCAGTTTTTATATCAATCCCAACAAGGAGCTTCGTTAAGTGCATTTAGGCGGCATTTTGTCACACCCAAGGTGTCACAAGTCTTGAGTGAATTGACCATAATTGCTTATGGATTATGGTGGAGGGTTGTGAGTAAAAGATAGAGGAAAATTTTGCATAGGAAGTAAATAAGAAATAAATTGCATAAAAGTAAAGACTGGAAATAAATTTGGAGTTCCTAGAGATGAGAAGTTAGGCGCGGAGAGAAGCGGTTCATGATGATAGTGAACATGCCAAATGAATAAAGTGGAATAAGTAATTGTGATATTTCTTATTTTTAAGTGAGTACGCAAGTAACCTATATACCGACTAGAAGTCCTCATGGCCAAGTCTTCCTAGTCTCAATAATTCGTCTGTCTTTTACCATGGCAATGGTCAGCACATCAATTAAGGTCTTGCGGGCAGATCAAGGCTCTAATCTTATGGTTCCTTGTTGTCCTCGAGTGATGCTAACTCCTCATTGATATCGGGCATGTCACTCGGGGGTCGCCGATTCGCTAGCACACAAGTTCATACCTATGATATCTTTAAATCATGTTACATGGACCCTTAAATTAGATAACAAGCATTAGGAAAACATAGATAATCATTCTCACAGATTAATAATCACTACAACAATCACAATTGGATGAATATAAAGAAGGCACAGCACATCTCACCAATCGCCTACATCTCCTATGCCAATGGGGATTTACTCAGACATGAGAGGGAGACAAATCAAAGGCATAATTGTATTGAAAATGGAAATCATCTCAAAGCTTATTGTTGCAAACCACAATAGTATTTGAATATCAAATCGAATACAAACCAAAGGTAGATCAAAATACCAAACCCTAAAGGATGATGGTGGTGATGATAGAGTGTATGTTGGAGAGGGGAAGATCGTCGAAGAATGAGGGGATGTTCTTCTCCTCTTCCAGATCTGATCTCTTCTCTCTAATGAGTTTTGCGGTGGTTGTGTTCTCTTTTTTGTCCCCTCCTCTTCACGAAAGTTGCTTCTATTGATATAGCGGAGCTGCTGCCAGGTAGTACGAGCAGGCAGTACGGGCGCATTTCGACCATACCGCTGGTCGTTACGCGCACTGTACGCCTCCAATGAAAGGGGCTCCAATTGGGGATTTTCTTCTTTAGGTGTAATTAGCTCATAAATGCCATTAGATGTTCAATAAATGTTTATTACCTGAAAAGCATCACAAGAAACTAAGGATTCGCTAATTGCGACATTAACATTAGTGGAAAGAGCAATCTTTAGTGAAATCCGACAATAAACAAGAGGAAAATCGATTGTACAAAGTCATGAAATTTGGAGCTATCAATGATCATAATGGGCATCAAGATGTTAAGGATTTAGAGGTTGATGTAGCCTTAATAGATGATGGTGATTTGCGCTTCACATCATAGGTGGAAGTGCATTTGTAGAACAAGTTTAGAGTGTTTAATGCATGTGTGGACATGAACAATCCTGAGTTCGGAATAGGAATGGTCTTCAGTGATGTGAAGGAAATAGGGAAGGCATTATAAGCATAGAGCATAAGGAATAGAGTGACTGTTAATAAGATAAGGAATGAACTAAGTAGACTTGAAGCAATTTGCAGTGATGATTGTACTTAGCATATCAAAGCATCTGCTGATAGCATACATTGTTGTCAATAGTCATTTTATTGAAATGGATACCAAAACTGTATGAAAAATGTTGTCAACTTCAGTACAATGGAAGATAGAGGAGAAGAAGAGCTTCTTTTATTCATGTTTAGCACACTTGTTACAAACACATCATGATCCTTTTAATATTACACCACATAACTTTATTTTAACATCACTAAACACTACACAAGCTAAGGAAATGACTTAATTCTGCAAAGCAAGACTAGTTCAGTACACAAGCACCGGATCACTTTATTTTAACATCACTAAACACTACACAAGTTACCCTAAAATCACTAAACATATTCTTCAGTCCAACTCTTCTTATTCTTTAGTCCTAGGTTCACTTCAATCTTCATCCTCTATGCTCCAGTTATCCTCCCTATTCTGCTTCAGTCTTCATTCTCTCTATAAAAGAACGGAAGGAATCAGACTTTCAGTGTAAATTCGGCAAGTTAAGCAAAATTCATTTTAAGTTCAGATACATAGTTAAAATTCAATTAAAGCACTCATCTTTTATCACTCACTACGCACAAGGATTTGGCGGCACGAACGGACTTGGTGATGACCCCTGGTTCCTCACGTCGAACTGGCCCTAGAGGATGCGAACTTGCATCTACATGCTCAGGTTGGTGGGGAGGACAGGCCGACAAACCGTCAGTTCCAACATCCACTCCATATCCTCCTCCGATGCGAGAAAGAAGTGGAGGCGCATCACCTTATCGTAGAGCTTATGATGTGCGATCAACTGCTCCTTATTCTCCTCCTGGTTGCATGCCTCCGCCTCCCCTCTTCATCCGCCTGTCTCCGCTCCCCTCTTCCTTCGTCGCATCGCACCTGCGGCGCCGATGTAGGAGCAGGAACCACGGGCCTGCCCTTCCACAACGGTATACCACAAGCAGGTCTCAGAGACCGTTCGGTGCTCTCCTGTGATTCTGTGAACCCTCACTCGAGCCCGCCATCCTCTCTGGTCGTCGTCGTCACGAACCCTAGGATTTGGCTTAGAAAATGAGGTGGACGTGAGTGCGGATAGAGTGGTGTGGACACGAGTAAGGAGAGAGGTGTAAGCAGAAGGGGGTTTAGAAAATATCGGCCAGATCCGACCTGGCTTTGGACAGCTCTTTCCATTCACGGGCAACGCCTGATTAGCTGTGGGGGTATATGCACACGAGGGACAAGTCGGTGTACCATTTGACCAGAGTTTGCAAGTACTCAGATGTTTTTGCATCTAGTGGACAAGTATTTGTATGCCCCATGCAATAAGCTCATCTTAATCAGGAGGATGCTGTGCACGTTTATGTCCTGCATGCGTGACCTTAGTCTGATCATATAATCGAATCGGTAAAGTCGTTCATTGTGAAAACTTGGATGTCACATGTTACGCCATTTGCTTAAGAAATTTGGGGGATGGTACCAAAAAAAATTGTTTTAAATTGGTACTTCGCCTAGCCAAAATGTTTTTTTATGGATAAAGAAATGTCGGACGATTTTTTTGTTGTTGATCAAATTTTGGCAACAGTTTTTCTTGCCTGAATAGACTACAAACGTTTGGCACCTCTTTCACAATGTTTTCTTCTAGCTGATCTAAGCCGCTAAATGGCGTTGCTAGGTGATGTGAAAAATACAAATCTTCGGTAATATGTCTCAATATACAAATATATATACCCCTACTTGCAACTAAACCACTAGAAACCACTGTCTCCATCGAGCAAGCAATGCAGCAACAGCACATGGAACGTAATGTGTTTTTTTTTTTTTTGAAAGAGAGAACGTAAAAATTGTGATATTGTCAATGAGAGCCCTAGCTTCATTGTGCTGGCCACAGTTGCTGATGATTTTGTCAGGTTTGAGCCCACATGATGTGCAGTGGTACAAAAAAAGAGCCACAAATCTAAGAGAAGCATGAGTTTTCTTTTCAAGAAACCAAAAGAGCACATTCTATTGATGAAGAGAACCACGCAGTGACTGGTACCAGAAAAAACTGTTCAACGTTAAGTGGACAGCTCACACAGGAATTTCACAGGTAAAGAAATAGCTGGATACCACACCCAGAAATGAATTTATTTGTTTTCAGTGGGGAAGTAAGATTGCTGTGATAAGAATACAAAATCCCGTCAAAAACGTCTCAGAACAAATAAAAGGTTTCTCTGTCAGACAAAAGTTCAGTACTTCTTGTGACAGAGCACAATGCCACAGGACTCGAGCAAATATTAAGCTCCTGCCAATTAAGTTACAAACTCATAAACACACTACAGGCGTCCGCAAAGAAATAACACATCTTCCTCCTATGTCTCTTTGTAAAAAGAATACATCCTCAATCTAATGGGGAGGTCAAAACCCTCAAAAACATGTGGAGATGCTAGAGCTTGTATTAGCAAGATTGCCTGTGTGGCATGACACAGCCTACAAACTTCTGTAGTCAAGAACAGTGACTTCCTCATCAGGAGCATCAAGGTCATTATAGCTGCAACCCAACCAAGGATCAGATATTAGTTAAGACAGTCAAGCGCAAGATCAAAGTAGCATGGTAAATTCAAGAATCAACACGGACTATTTGTTTCCACAACACATCGGAAATGTTACAAGCCCCACAAGTAATGAGACACAAATTGAATGCTGGACTTAAGTTGCTACACGTGATAATTGTTTGCTGATAACAGTTCCATATTTAGAGCAAATAAAAGAATACAGTTAAGTTTAGCATCATCATGAATAGTTGCTAACCTTCGCAAACGACGAGGGTCATGGTGGAAAGACGGAGGCATGGCTATAATAGGTGCTTGGCCCCCACCCATCATCGATCCAAGCACTCCTGAGTTGCCATGAGGCATGCCATTTTGTTCAAATGGAGGAGGAGGTCCTTGCTCTCTCAGCATATGCATGGCTATTTCTGGAGGTGCCGGAACAAATGGTCCCAACGGGCTGAAAAAGGAAAAACACCCACACCATTTAGCAGTCCACAAAGCTTCCTACGAGAACATATTGAAATTCAAGACTTTTCACATACCCGGCACCAGGAACAGGCATCAATATTGGTGGAGCGGGGAATTCAGCTGAAAAAGGAGCATTGGAGCCACGTCCACAAAAGCCATCAAACATCTGATCATCAGGTCCATCACGGCTTGGAGAGCGATCACCTCGACCATATCTGCCTCCATCTCTATCTGCCCTATCATATTCTCTACGATTGCCACGGTCATGTCTCAGACGACTGTCCATATCGTTGCCAGGTCTCCGTCTTGATTTGTCCTGCAAATCAGAAGTCGGATCATTTTTATCAAAGATGTCAAATTATTTCAGTACATGTCGATCCCGATGCAGTTTCTTTCTGCGTTCAACATGTACACTAACTAGTAACAGAAACGCAGAGATATACAACTTATATATGATCAACAGAAATATAGGGCTTTAACGCAGGTTAATGTGCACAAGAGATTCATGACCTCAAAGATTATACGAAGTCAGAATATCGACCATAACTGCAGAAACCACATTAATAAATAAATAAAATTATTTGAGGTTATAATGATTATGTATAACACACATGATAAGTAAATGCTATTTTATATTTATATTTCATTTAAACATGCAAATGTAGTAGGTGGTTCTTACTGGTGCAGATTGCTGCATAACTGGTGTTCCACCTGGTGCATTAGGGTCACTGTTCATAAGGAAATAAGTAGATAAGTATTGCCTCGTAAAAAAAGAGTGTGATGGTACTATCAATAACTTCAAACAGAAGATCACATGCACATACTTCATGTAATTTTGGGAATAAAGATCCTCCCGGAGTTTTGATGTAACTTCCAACACAAGCTCTGGATGCTTGAGCCTCAAATGCTTGTAAACAAACTCAGGAGCATGGAAAAGTTTCGTACAGCCCTTGGCTCCACAGCCGTATTTCCATCCATACTTTTCATCTCTTATTTTCCTGACATGCGGTTCTAGAACTTCAGCAGCTGCTGCATCAATTTTTTCCTTGGCCGTTAATATAACCATGGGATCTTGACCATTTGACCTTTCCTGCCAGAAAGTATCCAGCTTCTTCTCCCAGTCAGCAGCACTGACATTAGGTGCACTAGCAGTCTTATTATCTGCTCTCACGTGACGAAGGCCTTTTGCCGCATTCGTCTCGGACATGCCATAGTAATCAACTCCATGAATACGCCATAAATAGGTAAGAAGGGTGTCAAGGAGCTCAACACCCTCGAGGCCCTTGACAGTAGTTAAGCCTCGAACTATAATTATAGGACCCATAGATCCGATATGAGATTTGTCTATATCTGACTTCTCATGATCACCACTTGACAGAATATTCCCCTGAATACCCTTCTCGGTGTCCAGCTTACGCACAAGGCCTAGAGTTTGTTCTATGTCAACTTGAACTCGTCGAGGTTCAGAGCTGACTGGATGAGCCTTTTGAGCAGCAGAAAGATGATCTGTTTCTTTTGAGGAACCTCTGCCATGCTTTCTTCTTTTGTCACCATCTCCATCATCTTCGGAGTTGCCATCGCTGCCATTTCCTGATTTACTTGCTGCAGCCGCAGTTATTCCAGGCCCACTGTTCAGCACGTATCAAGATGTAAACAAGAAGTCCAAAAGAGGATCCTCTAACACAAACTGTAGGAACATAACTCACAGGTCAAGATTTCCATTTTGCAGATCAAGAAAGAAGTCCTTTGCGACTACCTTACAACGCTCATTCCTCCTGTGTAAACAAAACAAATTACACCAATATTAAGAA
This sequence comes from Avena insularis, assembly GCA_023614405.1. Lineage (NCBI taxonomy): Eukaryota > Viridiplantae > Streptophyta > Magnoliopsida > Poales > Poaceae > Avena > Avena insularis. The sequence goes on along the minus strand of CM042697.1, from coordinate 454,280,838 downwards.
AACTGAACTAACAACGATGCAACAGCAATACAAATAAAATGCACAAAAATCCAGTTGACAAATTTTGATATAAGGAGATTGGTCAACCAAAAGAATTATCATTTTTTGGGTATGACAGGGGCAAAAGACCAACACAGACATGTTTCACATAGCAACTCCACCTTTCAATAACAGATAATAAGTTGGTTGGATGGTACTTGTCCTTCAACCTGCAAGTGAAAACAAAGGAAGGACAGTTACGCAATTGGGCTGTCTGTATTCCTACTGCGCAAGTTAGAAACTGGATCATTATGAGCATACCAGTCCTCATTCTTGTGGAGATCAAAATACGCGCGTTTCTGGGTCGTGATGTACTCAGTCTTGTATTCTTGGTACCTTGTTAACAGCGCACAATTGTAAGTCAGAACTAAGAACAGAACCATGAGAGATATAATTGAGTGTTCGTTACTAGTGATACTACTGATTACCGTCTCTCAGCTTCAGCTGGTGATATATCATCCTCAAGAACTTGCATGAACTGTTTGTACGTCATTAAGCCTTCCCTAAAAATACCCACAAGTATATAAGATCAGAGAAACATGCCATCAGAAACACACGAACTTATGCTCCTGAAACTTCAGGAGAAGATATGATTAGCAATGGAGAAACAACCCACATAAAAAATGTGATATATGAATACTACTAGGTTTAATTTCCAACAGGGGTCATAGCTTTTTTCATTGCGAGGAGGAGTGTCTAAAACATCTCAACTATCTTTTTAGAGGGGTTCTTGCTGGAAAAGTTCACAACAAATGGCATTGTTTTTTAGCACAAAATGATATTTAGCATGTGGCTTGGCATGCAACAACTTGCATAGGATTCATGCAAGGCTTCATGTGTCTTTCATTTTTTTTATCTGGTTATAAAAACTGCTTCCCACTCGAATGTTTTATTCAGGTTGGCACCATCTATCTTGATCGGCTATAAATTGTTTTCAAAGACAAAAGGCACCCTGAAGAACAGTTGTGTTGATGACTTGTAAACATCATAACATGCTCCCTAAAACCACGACAAGAATTATGGAATGGAGGGAGTATTATGCAACAATAACCTGCTCCAATCCATGATCCTCCCCAAATACTTACATCTCTGGCGAACATGTCAAACAAGATTTTCACAACAGAATTACTACATAGAAAGCTTTAGCAAGCAAGAAACACTTAAGGACAAATAATGAGTCTGACTTAAAGGGAAAAAGGAAAGATTAATGAGGAGTTCATATTTATGCAAAAAAAAAATGGACCATGAGACTGTGAGACAAAAGCACAACAGTAATTTATTAAAAAGCAAACCAAAAACAGAGGTTCTCACCTTACTTACAAAAAGAAACAAAAAAGGGATCTAAACCTATATGTACAACCAAACCATGATAAATAAAGTTACATCAGGCTGCCTATCCAGGCCATAAAAGAAGAGTGGTGTTTTCTTTTAATCGTATATGCCCAAGCAATATTTAATTTGCGTATGAAAAATTCCAACTTTGTTTTGCTTTTTGTCATAACAATTCTACAATTCCTATATATGGCAATTTAACAGCTACAGGGGGGCAAAGATGTGCAACACAGCAACACAATTTGGTTGATCCTACTATAGAAATCAATTTCAACAACCGAATCCATGAAATTACCCTCAGGTTTGCTTCATCGCAATTCCAATGGCACAAAAATAATAATAGCAAAAAAAATTGAACTGATAAGAATGTCCCTGTAGATATAATAGCATTACAGAATAGACTTGGATATTCTAATGTCAACAGTATTAGAAAACATCTTGTAGCACAAAAAAGTGCATTCCAAATAAAGGGTGCAAATGCACCAGAGTAGAAAAAATATGCTTTATTTCAACCACTCCAAACGAAAGAGGTCGGCCATTCATGCCCCTCTTCTGAACAAGTGCTATTTAATAACGAAACCTATTACTCCCTCCGGCCCATATTAATTGACTCAAATTTATCTAAATTTGAATGAATCTAGACACTATTTAGTATATAGGTTCATCCAAATTTTGACAAATTAAAGTCAATTAATATGGACCGGAGGGAGTATCATGATTGGGGAGAATGGCGAAAGATGAATATGGAATAAGAGAGAATAACAAAAATTCAGCACCTTAGATTTGCTCTTTGTGATGTTAACAATGGCAATCCAATAGCATAAGAATATATAAACCATATGTCATGAACATCTATGCAAATATGAAAGAAAAATCTAATAATAGTTCACAGTTACATATATTCAAAGTGTTTCCGATGGAGCTGTTAATATAGAATTGTGCCTGATGTAGTAGCTTGTACAACAAAAGTGACTCTACCATGCAAACAACAAAATAACAAGCAAACTTAACATATGCTATAAGGAAGTATCTTTATTACATTTTGCAATAATAAAAAAAAAATTCGAATAAAGTTAATGCCCAACTGCCTGTTGTTAACAGATAGAGAATATTCTCATCAGATTCTCCCTTTGACTGTTATCCAAAACATGTAATAATCCTGTATTCGAGAATATAATTGGTATATAACTGGGAGGTGGAGGTGGCCCCTTGTGGTAGTAGCACTGACTGTAGAAAAATTCACAAGGCTTGCTGGTGGTGATCCAAACTACAAAGTGTGTTTCTAGCAGGTATGGAATATCATGCTGATAACCTTCAACTCTAATCCATCTCCAGACTCACACTTCCCAAGGATTAGTTTGCTTTCAAACATCAAATATGGAGAATATCTGAGAAGATTCTCTATCTGTTAACGATGCCTTGCAGCATCTTGCAGTATAAAACATATTTTGCATTTCCCAGGACTTAAAGGAGTGTTGGTAATTGGTACCGATAAAATCAAAATGTCTAGAACTTAAAGAAGTAGCCATAGTAAGCAAATGAAATGTGTATATCTGTCAGTAATTATATTACCTTTGGATCCCAGGACCATTATTTGATGCCCCAAATCCTGAATCAGGCCAATCTGGATATCATAAGTGAGTCATCAGACGATTTTTCAGTGAACGAACAGAAGTATTTGTCCTACATACTTGGTCCACATGCAATCTACTGATGGTATGGACGCAAGTTTCAAATTTGTGGGTACGTTCAGGTGGTAGAAATTCTAATTGGAACCAAGGGCGCTCTCAGATTCGACAAGCTAATAGTGCTGACACGAAAGGCTCCAGTCTTGGAATTATGACATACATACAGTAGCAACTGCTACTGTATTTAACTGCTACTGTAGTATCCTGCCCTGATGCCGTGCATCTCACAATCCTTTCTTTTGTAGATTACTAGAATTGAATTTAACTGAAGAGGGGAACTCCTTACCTGGCACGCGATTCTGATGCCTGCCATGGTACCGGTCATCGCCGTACCCACCTCTGACTCCACCACGGTCGTACCTGTACGACGCAACACCCAGAACGCATGAATCCTACAGGCAACTCAGGGAAGAAGCTAACTAGACATCCGGTACAAAAGTGGCCGAGCCGGGAGCGCGTCTCCTGGCGTGGTATCCGTACCGTGCAGGGGGGCTCCCGCGGCCTCCGCGGCGGTCGTACCCGTCGTCCCTCCGCGACCGCTTGAACGGCGGCGATGGGGACCTCCTGGACGGCGAGTGGCGGCGACGGGGAGGAGGGCTGGTGCTGCCGCCCCCGCCGCGGCGGTGGCTGTCGCGGTCGCGGTCGCGGTAGCGCTCGGGACGCGAGAGGCCGAGGGGCGGCGGCGGCGGGAGGGAGGGCCGCGGGGGCGAGCGGCTCCGCTTGCGGGTGGGCGGGGGGCCGCCGGGCGGCGGTGGCGGGGGGATAGGCAGCGGCATCGGGCGGTCCCCGGGGCTGTCGGGCGGGGGAGGCGGCGGGCGGCGAGCCCGGGAAGCCTCGGAGCTGGGGTCTATGACGTCCGCCATTGGAGGGGCTGCTTGGCGGGCGTGGTTAGGGTTTGCAAGTCGAGAAGGAGTGGAGCGGCATGGGGGATAGAGCCGAGAGACCGAAATAAGGTAGGCGCACGACGGCACGAGAGAGGAAAACGGGTTTCCCTATTACAGAGGTTCGGATTTTACTCTTTTGGGCGGTATTTCTTTTCTGCAGAGTCAAGTTTTTTTTTCGTGATAGGGGTCAGACGGTTGGACGGGCAACCTCGAGATGCGTACATTTTTTTCCAACCGGGCTTTCACCCCCTTTCCATTTATATATAAACGAAAATAACCAAGGTTTATTTTTTGTTATTACAAGCCAAGAAAGAAAGGGGTAGGGAAAATAAAAGCGAGTTGGTGCAGTACCAGGAAACCTACTGTCAACGCTCACCGTCGAGATGTTACCGTAGGGCAAAAACCTGGTACCACAATAATCCCATCGCAAAAGAAGTTCGATACTCCATCACACACGAAGACGAGTAAAATTAATACAGTTTTCTAGGAAGTAAAAGTGCACAAGATAAGCAGCTCCATCAGCAACAGAAACATCAAGGACCAGTGATCATCAGGATAGGAGTCGCCCTGGGAGTAAGCCTTGAGTACACCCTTGCCGTCGCTTGCATCAACTGGGACGCCCCTTGAGCCAGAGTCACCTTGTCATTCTTCTTTTGTAAACCTGTCCAGTATAAAAGTAAAGAACTAGCAAAAAACGAGATTTCACTGGGAGAATACAGTTTATGGTTTTTAAAAGTAACTTTGTTACGAGTGAGCCAAATAGCCCAGCACAAGGAAGCAATTAGGACCACATAGAATATTTCATGATGGGGGAGAAAAGAATGAAACCAAGTCATGGCTTGCCAAAAATTATCAGAAACCAAGTCAGTCCCCATGGCAATTCCCATTCCCCCCCAAACCACCTTAGCAACAGAACAAGAAAAGAACAGGTGATCATTAGTTTCCACTTGGTTGCAAAAGGAATAGATAGGAGATCCAGGCCATTTCCTCAATTTCATGTTCTATCTAGTGAGGAGAGCATCTCTACACAGCTGTCACATGAAGATTTTGATCTTAAGAGGCAATTTACTTTCCAAACCCATTTATTACTAGAACCAGCAAGGTTCCTTTCCAAGCACAGATACATAGACTTAGTGGAGAATTTTCCATTTGCATTCAAAGACCAATATACATTATCACTTTCAGAAGAGAGATGCAAAGATCTAACAACCTAACAAATATGATTCCATTGAGTTAACATATCACCTTTAAGGGATCTCCTAAAAGGAATCCTAAAATCCATCTCAACACATTTCTTGATGGTGATGTTATGATCATGACATACATCAAACAAGCTAGGGAAATGCTCAGCAAAGGGTAAATTTCCTTCAATAGAATCAATCCACAACCTAGTTAAATCCCCATTGCCCAATGAAAATTTCTTCCAACTAAATAATTCTTCCGAATTCTTAGGAGAGATTTCCAACAGGGAGAGTCAAAACTTTTTCCACCACAGTGACCACACTATGTTTTTTAAGGTACTTAGCCCTAACCAGTTGTTGCCAAAGGCCATCACTTTTTTCAAGTTTCCACCACCATTTACACAGAAGGCTAATATTCTGCCTTCTCAAATCTTTAACCCCCAGGCCACCCTTCTTCTTGGATCTACAAATTCTTTTCCAAGCCACCATATAGTAGCATTTCTTAACTTTTTTCCCATGCCAAAAAAATCTACATCTATGTTTATCCAACTTGGCAATGAAAGTTTTATTCAAAAGAAAAAGGCTCATAACATAAGAAGGAATACTAGATAAACAGGCATTCACCAAAGTCAACCTGCCACCAAAAGAAGCAGCACCCCCCATCCAAGCATCAAGTTTAACAATAAATTTAGCATCAACAAAATCCAGATCTAAATTCTTGAGAGCTCTAAAGGTGACAGGAACCCCCAAATATTTCATAGGCAATAGACCCACCTTACAACCAAACATGTCTGAATAAAATTCAGCAATACCATTATCTCCTCCAATAATGAACACTTCACTTTTTGGTAATTGATTTTTAGCCCAGACATGAGCTCAAACATATAAAGCAGCAATTTCAAATTTAAAGCTTTCTCTTGGTCATGAGTTAAACATAAAACAGTATCATCAGCATACTGCATAATGGCTACCCCGTTGCTAATAAGATCAGGGGCCAGACCCAATAATAGCCCATTTTTCTATGCCTCTAGCACCATTTTAGTTAAACATTGAACAGCAGAATTAAACAGGAATGGGGACAAAGGATCTCCTTGCCTAACCCCTTTGGCACTCTGAAAATAGGGACCATTAGTATTATTTATTTTTATAGAAATTGTACCATTATAAAGGATTTTCTTCATCATGTCTCTCCAAAAGGGGCCAAAACCCATAGCCTCATGACTCCCAACCAAAAAATCCTAGTTTACTTTGTCAAAAGCTTTCTCAAAGTCTAGTTTCAAAATGATCCCCACATGCTTTTTGACATGATTATGATGCATAACTTCATGCAGAGACATAATCCCATCCACAATGCTCCTCTGTTTCATAAAAGCATTTTGATTAACACTAATCATTTTGTCCAACAGGGGTTCCACTCTAATTGTCAGAGTTTTTGTAATAAGCTTATAGATGCATCTAAGGAGACAAATAGGCCTATACTGACTGATTTTATTAGCCTCAGAAATTTTAGGCAGCAAAGTAATAGTACCATAGTTCAGTCTCTTAACATCAAGGTTACCAGCATGAAAAGCAGTAAAGATTCTCATAATGTCATTTTTAACAATGTCCCGACAATGTTGATAGAACTCAATAGGTATATTGTCAAGACCAGGAGCTTTGTTCTTAGCCATGGAGAATAAGGCATGCTTAATTTCCTCTTCAGAGAAAGGTTCTCCCAGCTTATTATTATCCTCCTCAGTAAGCTTCTCATGAGGCCCCCACATATCCAAGTTTATAGGAAACAAATTCCCAGGAGCAGGACCAAAAAGATCTTTATAGTAATCAGTTGCATGACTCAGAATGTTTCCAGTCCCTTCAATATTTACATCATCCTTGGAGATGGAAAGTATAGAGTTCTTTCTTTTCCTCCCATTAGCCACCCTATGAAAATAACTAGTGTTTGAATCACCTTCCAGGAGCCACTTAGCATGAGCTTTTTGGTACCATTGAGACTCCTCCTCAGCATACAATTTCATTAACTCAACCAAAATAACTGACTTCCTTAAACTAACATCAGGAGGAAGCTCACTATCCTCTTCAAGGTTTTCAATAGAGGTCAACTCCTCCTTTAGCTCCATCTTTATTTTCTTATTATGCCCAAAAAAACTAGATCCCCATCCTTTGAAATACTTTTTGAATCTTTTCAATTTAATGTTAAGCACATCATTAGGATCAGAACAATGAACATTTTTACTCCAAATTTTTTCAACAGAGGGAAGGAACTCCTCATTTTTTAACCAGGAGACATCAAATCTAAACTCTCTCTTGCAATTAGCTAAAATAGGACTAGAACCAGTATCAAGCAGTAAAGCATTATGATTAGAAATATCTCTAACTAACTTCCTGACAGAGACCAAAGGAAAAAGATCCTCCCAATCAAGGGACATCGGGACTCTATCCAGCTTCTCCAAAGTGGGGGAGATATGTTTATTTGACCAAGTATATTTATCACCATGCATAAAAATTTCTCTCAGCCCATAAGTATGAATTATAGAATTGAAAAGACCAGTTGAATGAGAATCAATGAACAAAGTGTTTTTCTCACCATTATGTCTCAGCACATTAAAGTCACCCCCCACAATATAAAGCATGCGGTTTCCATGACAGAAGGAAGCTAACTCAGTTAGGAAATCCTCTTTGTTCTCTTCATGGGCATCTCCATACACAATAATGAGCCCCCAGTTGCATTTCTTAACTTTATCCCAAAGGACAAAATGAAGCATATATATGCCAAGCTTAAAAGCATTAACATCAAGAGTATCAGAGTTAATACCACAGAGTATTCCCCCTGATTTCCCAACAGAAGGGGACCACTTCCAAAAATATTTACTCCCAGGATCAAGTTTCCTAAAAAATCTCAACTTATAATCCTTTTTCATAGTTTCCTGGATACCTATAAAATCTAAGGAATAACTAACCATCATATCATTCAAACAAGAGGAGGGGCCTTTCTTACCCACTCCTCTAACATTAAAAAAGGCTCCTTTCATCTATATCTATGTGGCTTAGTTCTATTCCTGACATTTCCACCAGGATGCAAGGCAGAAATATCAATATTTTCCATTCTCTTTTTTTGACTTCTAGTTAGGGGCCTAGAAATCACAACATTAGGTTTCCTCTTAGCACTCCTCTTTTTCCTACTCTCAACAAGAGTAAAGGAAGAGTCATCAACATCAGATGAGTCATCCCAAGCCATGGATAAAGGAGTACTGACCCCAGTATTGTTTTCAATATATAACTTTTGGGGATAGGTTTTAGGTTCATTTTTTTCATGTAATCCACTCCTAGCATGTTCCAATTCTCTAAGCATATTAATGGAGGAAAAGTCATTATCAGGAATTTTAACCCCCATCATGGAAGCTCTAATCACAATTTCATTATCAGACAAAACAGCAAAAGAATTCCCAATTAAAGGATCAGAGATGAGTTGTTCATTACCTTCCAGAGTCCTCTTCTTGGAAACATTGGCCACTTTTTCCATCACATGGACATTTGCTTCAGCTTGGAGCCTCTGGCTAAATCTTTCAGAATTTTCCTCAATCACCACTACCTCATCCATGGGAGTAGAGTCAGGAGACTGCACAATGTAAGAAGGGAACTCTTTAGAAGGAGTATACAAATCAACAGAGACATCAATGATGACAGGGAGAGAAGGCCACTCATTTGTAGATAGAGAATTTTCCAGAGCATCATGAGACTGATAAGGTAAGGAACATGGGACCAGCCATTTGTTTGATTCAACAGGCACCTCAACATGAATGGAAGCTTCATGCTCTCTAACCAAGGATTCAATGAGTAACTCATTTCCCACCATGGTACTATCATCATTAGAACCCTGTTCTTTATCCAGATCTGGCTCTTCAAACTCCTGAGTTCCATGTTGCCTAACAGAGTCAGTCTGACTGCCAAAAACTTGCTCTTCAGAAGCATCATCAGTGGCAGTGGCTGTTGCAGTTAGGCTCTGGTCCATTCTACTCCCTCTGTCCTAAAATAGATGTCTCAAATTTATCAAAATTTGAATGAATCTAGACACTATTTAATATATAGGTTCATTCAATTTTTGACAAATCTAAGACATCTATTTTGGGACGGAGGGAGTAGCTCTTTTGGGGGAAGGTGCACTGTTACCTACAGCAGGAAGTTTACTTGATTGTTTTGGAGGACCAGCAACCACCACTTTGTCAACCTCAAAGAAAAAATCATAAAAATTGTCACCCAGACAACCCTCAGCCTTATTAGGAAGAAGATCAACATCTCTACACACAATGAGCACTCTCACAAATTCAGGTTTATGCAGAGTAGATGCATCTATATCCAGTGAAACCCCCACCAATGAACCTAGATAGAAAACAATAGACTTAGTCCTCTTGTCCAAGGGGATGTTACTTATCCTCACCCAAGCTTTCTGAAGAACTGCCTTAGCCCCCACAGAAGCTGTCCAAGTAGACAATCTGACAGTAGCAGCAACAGATTTGAGTCTCATAGAAGCCCCATAGTACACAACCCTTTCAACCTCTCTAGGATTAGGGAAGCGCATGATGTACTGATTAGGCCCAATTGGTCTGGATGTGCACCTCCAACTATCTCCAAACACAATATTGAACTCCATTTCTAATTCCCTAGCCATAGCATTGCCATCAATAACAGAAATGACTACACTACTGGATCTCTCTTTGTTTTGTTTGGAAGTACTGGAATCAGGAATATAAAAGAAGCCAATGCTAGGTGACTGGAAAGCACACATTTGTGGAATACACTCCCAAGGAAGCACAGCCCGACATATATGGCTAACATGACCAAGCTTCTTACAACGCTCGCATCTAGCCATAGGGCACAACGTAGCTAGATGACCTTTAACTTTGCAGTTGGAGCAGATGGAATCACTTACAACTGCAGGAGAACCAGAGGAGTTGTTCTTCCTAGAAACATCCACCAGAGAGGCAGCCTCTTGACGTCGTTGCTCAGATTCACGAGCAACAATTTCACAGCGATCCCCAAAACTTGATCCATGACGGCCAGCACTCGAGGAGGCCTGCGCATGTTGGGAATATGCCCTAGAGGCAATCATGTATGATAAGATTTCCCATTGTATTCATAAAGATATTAAGTTGTCCTTGTATAAACATCTGATGTGTATCATTGAATATGTGATTCGGTTATGGAACTATACATTCATATTGTTTGTACTAAATATCCTTGGTCGTTGAGGTTGTGCTGGACACACAACTTAGACCAATGTGAAAGTTGGCTTGATGACTCGGTTCCACTTGTCATGGGAATGGAGATGCTATTCCAACTTACACAGACTCGGCTAAAGAGTTTAGCGAGTCGGATTGACCCATATCGAGGTACAACGAACAAGTTGTCATTTGTATATCTCAATCAATATAATCCTTAGACCTGAGGTTGTTGCATAGTCCGAGTTGAGGATCACCGACTTAGGTTTTGTCAAACGCTGATCCGTAACTGGGCAGTTATAAAGGCAGAGTTCGGGTCGACTGAGAATCAAGCTGCGTGATGTGAATAACCAAGATGGGATTTTGCCCCTCCACTTGGAGAGATATTCTCTGGGCCCTCTCGTGAGATATGATTCGGAAAGCATGGCCATGCACGACTCGGTTAAGTGTTAACCGAGGCGATCGACTAAGAGTTAGTCGAGTGAATCACTTATCTCGGATCGAGAAGAGAGTCGGACTATTTAAGGGATGACAATTATTCGCCTATAGTCTGACAAGGTATATCGTGAGGCAAAAGGGACTCGGACGTAAGTCGCATTGGAAAGGCAAGTCATCATGACTCTTTGGTACTTGGGAGTGACGCGTTACGCTAGGAGCCGCTACCGACTGATCGATTGAGAGTCGGACTCCAATCGTGTCCAAGTAGCCATGAGCCTGCGGGGTCACACACTTAAGAGCGAGAGCAAGTTCGGATTGGATCTGAACATGTAATCTGGTTGGGTTGGACCTAAACCAGATTAGGACTGAGTTAGTGAGTTGGACTCACGGTGACTAGTGTTATATGGGCTTTAGTGAATGGGTCGCGCGAGCAGAGCCCACGTTCACTCCCTATATATAGTGGAGCACCTTAACCCAGAAAGGTTAATCATTTGTTCGGTTAGGTCATTCCATATGTTGGAAACCCTAGCTCCACAGCAGTCCTGCCGCCGAACGAACCTAGCAGTTCGCCGCCGGTGCTCCTCCTTGTACATGTGGATACCAGTAGAGGTGTTGTACGATCAGCACCAGGACGATCGGATCGTGAGGGCTGCCTTTGCATCAATGACGCTACATCAGTAATCCGCAACCGCGCGTCTAGTGGTAAACCTCGTGGCCTTCTACCTCAGCTGGATCTTGGGATCACCACGTTAGAGGAATTTTTTGTTTTATCTCCGCGTGGCCCAACAGTTGTATCAGAGCGATAGCTTCTGGTTTTAGGCTCGAGATCTCGCATATGTGATATGCGGTTGGCTGTAGATGAGATCTATGTGCTGTTTGGTGGTCGACCTATGAGATAGATCGGTTTTGTACGAAGTTGATTGGATCAACTGTACTCGGGGAATGGTAGATCTGATTTCCGTGATCATACTGTTGAGGTCGTGGAACGACATACCCCTACCGGTCGGCTTCCGCCATCGGGGTAGACTGTGACACGTAAATCCAGAAGCGGTGATTGAAGATCAAAGAGTTTGATCGAGTTGGAACGATGGTCAGAATCCATGTTCGGATCGTAGATGAGATCTACATTTTCGGAAAAATCGTCGGGCGCTGCCCCTTCGATCCCCGCCCGCTATCCGGCTAGCGGGACCACCGGCTTCGCCCCATCGTAGCGCCTTAGATGTCGTTGCGAGTTTCACAACGCCGGTAGATATTGTATCAATGCATAACTTGCTTTTGCAGGAAGTTGTGAATGGTATGGTTCATGTGCATGTGATGTATGTGTGTAATCGATACGTGATCTGCGAATCACGGTTTTTGTCAGCCGGCTGGAGCCTAGGTGCTGTCATTTTATTGTATAATGACATGCGTGTCGGATTCTCTATGTAATTTACTTTACTAAGCTAGTGTAGCTATTTGGAGAACCCGGAAGGCATGCAAGGCGTTGTACATGTCGGCGACATGGAGTAAGACGGCAAGTGACAAGAGTTGGCACGAGTCGGATTACAGGCTTTGTGGAGATGGAGATCGCCATGATGAGAGCCATACCATTTCACATTATAATTGCTTTATTTTGTGTTATTGTTATGTCTATGTTTTACCTCTATTAGATAGTCGGTAAAATTTAATCCCTCAAACAAGGTCTAGTCGGTTTTCCACTTGGTGTTTGCACCATCACAAGTCGGACATTTTTGGTAGTGGGCTCATAAAATTGAGGTGCTGCCAATTCTTTCCGACTAGGTGGGTTCGAGTCGGACTCTTACTGCAGAAACACTCGGTAAGCTAGACGGGTCTATCACAACGGTTGTGGGGCTCGGGGAAAGGTCGGATGGGAGCCGGGGCATGTGATTCCACCCGTCCAACAGGATTCGCATGAGATGCGATTGACAAGGAGTTGTCTACCTAGATCACTTGGCGGCTACAGGTGATGCTAAAGCTCACTAGCCGACTTGCTTATTTAGGATCCTGAATCACTAAGCAACCATCGGAGGGGTGTTGGTTCTAGTGGGATCATAAAATATTAAAATGTTTGATATGCTTGCTCTTTTTATGAATACATGTCTTAAGTGTTTTGCATATTTTATGTTGTAGATCATGGCACCAAGTAGCAGTCACTCTCAGATATCCGGTTTTGTGTTGAGAACTATCCTTGAGAAAGATAAACTGAATGACACTAATTTTACCAACTGGTATCGAAATCTGAGAATTGTTCTCAAACAAGAAAAGAAGGACCATGTCCTAGACAACCCACTTCCAGATGAGTCGAATGAGAATGCATCATTGTCGCCACCAATGCCTACCGTCGGGCTAAGGATGAGTCCACGGATATTAGCTGCCTTATGCTTGCTCACATGGAACCGGACTTGCAAAAGCAGTTCGAGCATGTTGAGGCCTACGATATGATCAAAAGCCTCAAAAGTATGTTCCAGGCTCAGGCGAAGACTGAGAGGTATCAAGTATCTCAGGCTTTGCTAAGTTGCAAGCTTAAGTATGGTGATCCACTAAGTTCGCATGTGATCAAAATGGTTGGTTACGTGCAGTCTCTGGAGAGGCTTGGCTACCCCATAAGCGAAGAGTTCGCTACGGATATAATTCTGAACTCTCTTCCTAGTGCATATGGGCAGTTCATTTCGAACTACCACATGCATGGTATGGATAAGAAGCTCACTGAATTACATGGGATGCTCAAGCAGGCAGAGGAGGATCTCAAGAAGGGCGCCAGTCAAGTGTTGATGGTGCAGAATAAGGCTAAGTTCAAGAAGAGTTCTTGAACTAAGAAGAAGGCTAAGTCATGAGGAAAGCAGGCTCCAGACCCGGTCCCAAGCGCTTCCTCAGGGACTAAGCCATCTCCTTCAGCCGGATCCACTTGCTTCTACTTCAAGGCGGATGGCCACTGGAAGAGGAACCGCAACAAGTACTTGGCCGACAAAGCCAAGAGTGGAGGTATGACTTCCGACTCAGGTACACTTGTTTGCAATGTTATAGACATATATCTTGCTGATGCACCTAATAGTTCTTGGGTATATGATATCGGATCAGTTATTCACATCTGCAACTCGTTGCAGGGACTGGTAAGAACTAGGAGCGTAGCAAGAGGCGAGGTTGATATTCGAGTCGGCAACAAAGCAAGAGTTGCCGCGTTGGAATTCGACACGATGCAACTTCATTTACCATCTGGATTCATTATGGAACTGAATAATTGTTAGTATGTTCCAGTGCTCACTCGAAACATTATTTTTGCTTCATGTTTGATGAGGCAAGGCTATGAGTCGAATATCAAGAATAATGGTTGTTCTTTGTATTTGAATGATATGTTTCACGGCTTTGCACCCGTCCAGGACGGGTTATTTATTTTGAATCTTGATTGTGAGTCGGTTTATAACATAAATGTTAAAAGGTTGAAACCAAATGATCTGAATATGACTTACTTTTGGCACTGTCGGCTTGGTCATATAAGTTGGAAACGCATGAAGAAGCTCCATGATGATGGACTCCTAACTTCGTTCGACTTGGAGTCGTTCGAGACATGCGAATCATGCCTACTCGGCAAAATGACCAAGACACCTTTTGCAAAGAGTTGCGAAAGGGCGTCCGACTTGTTGGGACTAGTACATAGTGATGTATGTGGACCAATGAGCACGACGGCAAGGGGTGGTTATGAGTACTTCATTACCTTCACTGATGATTTGAGTAGGTATGGATATATCTACTTGATGAAACACAAGTCGGAAGCCTTTGAAAAGTTCAAAGAATTCCAGAATGAAGCACAGAATCAACTCGGCAAGAAAATAAAGTTTCTTCGGTCGGACCGAGGAGGTGAGTACATGAGCCATGAGTTTGATGACCATCTGAAAAGTTGTGGAATAGTTCCTCAACTTACTCTGCCAGGAACGTTGCAAAGGAACGGTGTTTTGGAAAGGCGGAATCGGACCTTGTTGGACATGGTACGGTCAATGATGAGTCGGACAGAACTGCCTTTATCATTTCGGGGTTATTATCTAGAAACAGCAGCGTTCACACTAAACAGAGTACCATCAAAATCAGTAGATAAGACACCGCATGAGATGTGGACAGACAAAAAGCCCAGTTTGTCTTTTCTTAAGATTTGGGGTTGTGAATCATTTGTCAAACGACTTTAGTCGGACAAGCTTACAGCCAAGTCGGATAAGTGTATTTTCGTGGGGTATCCGAGGGAAACCTTGGGTTACTACTTCTATAACTGAGAAGAGGGCAAAGTGTTTGTCGCTCAGAACGGTGTCTTCCTTGAGAAAGAGTTTCTCAGTCGGGGAGTAAGTGGGATCACGGTGCAGCTCGAAGAAATTCGAGAGGAACCGGCTAGTGGCGAGTCGGCAAAAACCTTGGAGGTTGAGCCGGTCGTGGTAGCTGAGCCAGCAGCAACACCTGCACTACGAAGATCGGCGAGATTACGAAGTGTTCGTGATGTGTTACTGTTAGACAGTGATGAGCCGGCAAATTATTCGGAAGCGATGGTGGGATCTGATTCCGAGTCATGGCTTGGAGCCATGAGATCCGAGTTAAAGTCCATGGATGAAAATCAAGTTTGGAACTTGGTTGATCTGCCAGACGGTGCAAGACCCGTCGAGTGAAAATGGGTCTTTAAGAAGAAAACTAATATGGATGGAAATGTTTCCGTCTATAAAGCAAGCCTTGTCGCGAAGGGGTTCTGACAAGTTCAAGGAGTTGATTACAACGAGACTTTCTCGCCCGTAGCGATGCTTAAATCAGTTCGGATCATGTTAGCTATAGCGGCCTATTTCGACTATGAGATATGGCAGATGGATGTCAAAACGGCTTTCCTTAACGGAAATTTAACCGAGGACGTGTATATGATACAACCCGAGGGTTTTGTCGATCTGGCTAATGTTGAAAAGGTATGAAAACTTCAGAAATCCATTTATGGGTTGAAGCAAGCATCTCGGAGTTGGAATATTCGCTTTTATGAGATAGTCAAATCGTTTGGCTTCATCAAGAGTGATCATGATTCTTGTTTATACAAGAAGTTTAGTGGGAGCAAAGTAAACTTTCTAATCTTATATGTGGATGACATATTACTGATTAGAAATGATGTCCAGATGTTGCAAGAAACCAAAGAATCATTGGAAAGGAGTTTCTCAATGAAAGACTTGGGTGAGGCAACATACATCCTCGGAATCCGGATCTATAGAGATAGATCAAGGAGGCTCATTGGATTGAGTCAGAGTACTTATTTGGACAAAGTGTTGAAGAAGTTCAACATGGAATCGTCTAAGAAGGGGTTCTTACCGATGTCCCATGGTGTAAAACTTAGCAAGACTCAGTGTCCTTCGACAACTGATGAGCAAAGTCGGATGAGTGCGATTCCGTATGCTTCTGCAGTCGGATCCATCATGTATGCCATGATTTGTACTAGGCCGGATGTTTCCTATGCTCTAAGTATTGTGAGCAGATACCAGGCTGATCCTGGAGAGATCCACTGGACAGCGGCTAAAAATATCCTAAAGTACTTGAGAAGGACTAAGCATATGTTCTTGGTTTATGGTGGTGAAGATGAACTCAGTGTAAAGGGTTACACGGATGCGAGTTATCTTACCGACTCTGATGATTCTCGTTTGCAATCCGGATACGTGTTTGTTATAAACGGAGGTGCTGTGAGCTGGAAGAGTTCCAAGCAAGAGACTGTGTTTGCGTCTATAACAGAGGCTGAGTATATTGCCGCCTCGGAGGCAGCAAAGGAAGTTGTTTGGATGAGGAATTTCCTCATGGATCTTGGTGTGGTCTAGGGCTCGTCCAATCCGTTGGACGTGTATTGTGACAACAATGGTGTTATTGCACAAGCCAAGGAACCTAGACAACACCAGAAGAACAAGCACATACTCATGTGGTACCACCTGATTCGCTAGTTCATGGATCAGGGTGATATCAAGTTATGCAAGGTACACAAGGATGCAAATATTGTGGATCCGTTGACAAAGCCATTACCACAGCCGAAGCATGAGGCGCACCTGAGAGCCATGGGCATTAGATGCTTAGACATATGATGTCAGAAGATTGACTCTAGTGCAAGTGGGAGACTGTTGGGAATATGCCCTAGAGGCAATCATGTATGATGAGATTTCCCATTGTATTCATAAAGATATTAAGTTGTCCTTGTATAAACATCTGATGTGTATCATTGAATATGTGATTCGGTTGTGGAACTATACATTCATGTTGTTTATACTAAATATCCTTGGTCATTGAGGTTGTGCTGGACACACAATTTAGACCAATGTGAAAGTTGGCTTGATGACTCGGTTCCACTTGTCATGGGCATGGAGATGATTCCAACTTACACAGACTCGGCTAAAGAGTTTAGCGAGTCGAATTGACCCATATTGAGGTACAACGAACAAGTTGTCATTTGTATATCTCAATCAATGTAATCCTTAGACCTGAGGTTGTTGCATAGTCCGAGTTGAGGATCACCGACTTAGGTTTTGTCAAACGCTGATCCGTAAAGGCTTATAAAGGCGAGTTCGCATCGAGAATCAAGCTGCGTGATGTGAATAACCAAGATGGGATTTTGCCCCTCCACTTGGAGAGATATTCTCTGGGCCCTCTCGTGAGATATGATTCGGAAAGCATGGCCATGCACAACTCGGTTAAGTGTTAACCGAGGCGATCGACTAAGAGTTAGTCGGGTGAATCACTTATCTCGGATCGAGAAGAGAGTCGGACTATTTAAGGGATGACAATTATTCGCCTATAGTCTGACAAGGTATATCGTGAGGCAAAAGGGACTCGGACGTAAGTCGCATTGGAAAGGCAAGTCATCATGACTCTTTGGTACTTGGGAGTCGGCACGTTCTGCTAGGAGCCGCTACCGACTGATCGATTGAGAGTCGGACTCCAATCGTGTCCAAGTAGCCATGAGCCTGCGGGGTCACGCACTTAAGAGCGAGAGCAAGTTCGGATTGGATCTGAACATGTAATCTGGTTGGGTTGGACCTAAACCGGATTAGGACTGAGTTAGTGAGTTGGACTCACGGTGACTAGTGTTATATGGGCTTTAGTGAATGGGCCGTGCGAGCAGAGCCCACGTTCACTCCCTATATATAGTGGAGCACCTTAACCCAGAAAGGTTAATCATTTGTTCGGTTAGGTCATTCCATATGTTGGAAACCCTAGCTCCACTGATCCTGCCGCGTAATGTGAACCTAGCGATTCACCGCGGTGCTCCTCCTTATGCGTGTGGATACCAGCAGAGGTGTTGTCGATCAGCACCAGCGACGGATCGTGAGGATCTGATTACATCAATCGACGTGCTACATCAAGAATCTGCAAGGCTGCCTAGTGGTAAACCTCGTGGCCTTCTACCTCAGCTGGATCTTGGGATCACCACGTTAGAGGAATTTTTTTTGTTTTATCTCCGTGTGGCCCAACAGCGCATCCTCACGATTCCACACATGACGCCCCCGACCCCGATTGGGGGCAAAGTTCCCCCGACCCCCAAATCTGCCACCACCATCCCTCATAGCAGAGGAAGCATGTCAACACCCGGATTGTTAATCACAGATGCTTGTTATGCCATACATCGCAATTCCAGGAATACCCTTTTTGCGAGACATAACAGATTGGATATCACAGTACATCATCTATTACAAACCATACATAAGGTCTTACACAGATAAGGATCTCATGATCCAGTTCTTAATACAACTCAAGCATCATAATAACGTAAAGATAACGATAGCGTGGGCGAAGCTCCATCTTCAGGGTCACAGGCAATGCTGACGATGGGAGATGATCCTAGTTGTTGTAACCTTCCTGCGGTCCGTCATCCTGATACTCCTCTTTATAGTCTGGCCACGGGAATAGCCAGGGACAAAGCCATGAGTACTCTTTAAGTACTCGCAAACTAATACTAGTAAGTGAAGGGTTTTTGAATAGGATATACTCAGCTCTAGGGTTGTTTTGCAAAAAGCCAGATTTACCTCTACTAAGTTCAAAAGCAAAGAAAGCTAGTTGAAAGTTTTATAACACCTAAGGGGGAAACTTCAATTTCATATCACAATTCTGTTGTGGTCAAGTCAAAGTCATAAACCATTTTACAAGTCATTTTGAAAACATCTGACGATATAACAGTATGGCCACTCCAACTGTCCATAACCACGAACGCGGCTATTCGAATAGTTTGACACTCTGCAGAGATTGTACAATTTCACCACAACATTCGATACATCCGTCAGGAACAATCCTGAATTCACCATACTTAGTATGCGGATAATCAATCGTAACCTTTCAATTACACGCCCTATTATAGGCACCTCTCCTGTGAGTTTGGCCTCCCAACCATGACCAACTGTCATCTTGGGAACTGCATAGGTGGACAATCTTCACAAGGTAGCCTCAGCTCAGACCTTGGCCGCAAGGGAACCCATACTAAGGTATATAAATTTCCAATCAAGCCCTACCCAAATTTTCGGGTATTGTGGTTGTATGGTAAAATTGGAATGGTATCGCATCCAGACAACCATCAGTTTTATAAAGGGATAAGGCTCATGCCTCAACATTTTCGTCATAAAAAATCATCTGGTGTTCGAGAACACATGTCAAAACATTTCGGTAGAATGACTCATCATTCAAAGGTTTTCATAACCATTTTCACCAAGTATTCCCATCTAAAGTTGATCAAGTTTTATGCTTAGCACTAGCAGCTACATGTGGGGGTAAATACTAATGAGGGGTACTAAACAAGTGGGTATTAACCAAGTTCAATATCATGCCTTAGGATGACATCAAGATTATCTAACTTTAGGCCAAGTTTTATGCTCTTTATGCTACCTTTAATTATCTTTCTAGAATCTACAAGTCACTAAGTAAACTTTTTATAGAAAGCTTTTAATAAAGAAAATAAAATACTAAGCTTGAAAGTAAAACTAGGATGGTGGGTCAAGTAGGTAGAATCACATATGCTTAAGGCATATAGTTGGCATAGTAACAAGCAAGTAGTAGCTTGCATAAGTAGGGTATCTTGCAAGTGTTAGCTTGCTCAGTTAATAGCTTGCTAATTCAACAAGTAGTATTAGGCTTGCCTTGTGCAGAGTAGTGGTTGAAGTTCTTCTCGGCTTCTTCCTCGTAGTATCCTCCTTCCTCCTCGTATCCTTAGTCGGTATTAGCGTCTATAAATAAATACGAGGTACACAATCACCAAACAATACTTAACTATTTCTAATCATCACACAAAGGTTCACACTAGGTGATCTAGCATCATCACTAACATTACAAGATTAAAGCACTTGTCCCGTTTATTTTATTTTGAGAAAAGTAATTTCTACTCATTGAAAAACTACTTAAGATTTAATATTCTCCAACTCAAACATGGGATCATGTTGACACATGTCATTACCACATATTTCAGTACATGGGAATATGATTTAAAATGGTGTCACAATTTAATAAGGTTTAACCTTTTTATTTTATTTAATTATAGTGACTAGAAATGCCTATGTGGCATTCTTTTATTACTTGATCATTATTTCTGTAAGTAAACCTATATATTTTTATATATTCTGAAAGGTATGGTCAAATGTGATTTTTTAGAGTTGGAATCAACTCAAAAGCTTTTATGGTTGAATTTTGAAAAATGTTTGAATGCAGAAAAGCTTCTTCCTTGTTATTTTTACCATGGGTGATCTACAAATCTAAATGGTTTGAATCCAACGGGCTTGGATTAAGCATTCTAGTACCTTTCTAATAAAATTGGTTTCATGCATTTTGGTTCAGTGAATCGATCTGGGTTGATTTTTGAATATAGGTACAAAACTATGTTTGAAATTAAATGAATAAACTTAAGTTTGAATTGTTGGGTCGCGCGGGACGTATAACTGGGTCGGCCCACTACACACAGCACACACGCGGGTTGGTTAAGTGGCTGTCCCCACGTGTCAGTGAGACAGTGAGAGGCGAAGCGGTACAGGGTGATCTAGGCCGCACGGTCTAACTCTAATTGAACGGCTCTGGTTCTTCGTCCACGTCGGGCAGCGCCGGTGAGACAGAACCATAGCGCGACAGGTGGGGGTCGTGGGAGGCTCACCGGGGCTCAGGCGATGGTCGGCGACGGGGGAGAACGACGAAGTCGACGACGGCGATTCTCCTGGTACCGGAAACTTCTCCTAGGGCGGCTCCAATCGACGGCGCCTCTCCTCCTCTGCAATGGCAAACTCCGGTGAAATTCCGGCCACCTGGTGCTCGCCTTGCTCCAGGAGTGAGTGGGTGTGATCAGTGAGAGGTGGGGAGTGAACTGGTGTGAAGAAAATGAGCGGGGGAGGTCTCCTTTTATAGTGGTTGAAGGGGACCGACGGGCGCGGGATGAGCTCGTCATGGTCGACGACAATGAGGGCTACTGGCATGGGCGACGATAGGGGACGGTGTTGTGCTCCTTGGTGAAGCTCAACGGCGTGGTGGCAAGGCGTGGGGCGGTGCTGATCGGTCGGAATTGTTGGAGATATGCCCAAGAGGCAATAATAAAGTGGTTATTATCATATCTTCATACTTATGAATAATGTTTACATACCATGCTATAATTGTATTAAAGGGAAACATTAATACTTGTGTGATTTGTAAACATAAAAGAGTCCCTAGTAAAGCCTCTTGTTAAACTAGCTTGTTGGTTAATATATGATCATGGTTTCCTAATCATGAACATAGAGATGTTATTAACAACAGGGTCATATCATTAGAGAATGATATGATGGACATACTCCTATAGTTAAGCGTAGCATAAAGATCAAGTCATTTAATATAGTTCATTTGCTATATGCTTTCTGATACATAGTAAATTCCTTCGACCATGAGATCATGTTAATCACCATCACCAGAAGGATGCTTTGATGACATCAAACACCACACCGTAACTGGGTGGCTATAAAGGTGGCATTGAGTGTTCGGAAAGTATGGGTTGAGGCACATGGATCAAGAGTGGGATTTGTCTATCCATATGACAGATAGATATACTCTGGGCCCTCTGGGTGGAATGTCATCCAATTAACTTGCAAGCATGTGACTGGCTCACAAGGGATCACATATCACGGGAACGAGAAAAGAGTACATATCAGTAACGAGGTTGAACTAGGTATGCAGAGATACCGACGATCAAAACCTCGGATAAGTAAACTATCATGAGACAAAGGGAAATTGGTATCGTATGTAAGTGGTTCATTCGATCGCAAAGTAATCGTAGAAATATGTGGGAGCCATATGAATTTACAGATTCCTCTATTGGTTATTGATCGGAGAAGTGTCTCGGTCATGTCCGCATAATTCACGAACCGTAGGGAGACACACTTAAGGATTCGATGTTGTTGAGTAGTTATGGAATGATGAGTAAGAGACCGAATGTTGTTCGGAGTCTCGGATGGGATCCGTGGTATCACGAGGAGATCCGGAATGGTCTGGAGAATAAGATTCATGTAAGGAAAGTCCTATTTCGGAGTTCGGGAATGATTCCGGTGTTTTCACCAGGAATGTTCTAGAAGAGTCTGGAAGGTCCGACTCTCCGGAGGGGAAGGGTACATTGATGTTTCATGACAATGTGGAATGGTTGCATCATGTACTAGGTCAATTGGATGGGCAAAATAAATAGAGAATTCAAATCGAAGTTTGAAAGTCAAACGCCAATTTGAAAAGTCAAATCTGAAGTTTGCTTGGTGGAGGGAGAGTAGGAAACCTACTTGGGGAGGAAGTCCCACTCCCTCCACCCGCCGTCCATGAGGATGAGTAGGAGGAGGATTACCTCCTCCCAAGTCACCCCTCCAACCTATATAAGGAGGGGTAGGGCTCCCCCTACCCCTCACATCTAAACCCTAGCCCTTGGCGCCACCACCTCCAAGTGTTGCCGTTGCCTAGGTCTCCTCTTCTAGCCGACTTGGGGCAAACCCTAGCTTTACCTAGCCGTCGGCCAAGCTCACCCCTTGGTTCCTCTAAACCCTAGATCACCAAGGCCTCTCTCATACTCCACCATACTCGCTCCGGCTTAAGGCGAAGCCCTGCGAGATCTCCCCTCTACTTCCGACACCACGCCGTCATGCTGCCGGAATCACGAGGAGAGTGCTACAACCTCCGCTGCCTGCTAGAACAAGGGAGAGGAAGGTCTTCATCGAGTACCGAACGTGTGACCGACTACGAAAGCGCTGCCGGAATGCAGCGCCGGAAGGTTCGTCTACGCGATCTTGAGATCGGCAAGTGTACGACTACATCACCCACGAGAATCTGCTCTCGTTAACCGCTTTGGATCTTCGAGGGTTAGTATTCTATCGACTCGTTGCTACAATCTAGTAGATAGATCTTGGCTTGATCATAGATTAGATCTTGATTGTGTGTTCATGCGGTAGAATTTTTTTGTTTTCCATGCTACGAACCCCTACAGTGGTATCAGAGCCGTGTCTATATGTAGATCTGTTGCACGAGTAGAACACAATGGTCATTGTGGGCGGTGGTGCTTTTATTGTCAATTGCTTTTTGTGTACTTTGCATCTTGCGGTATGATGGGATGAAGCGGACCGGGCTAACCTTACATGACATCGTTCATGAGACTTGCTCCACGCTCAACATGCAACTTGTATTGCATAAGTGGCTTTGCGGGTGTCTGTCTCTCCCATCATAGTAAAGATTCAATTTACAACATGCACTTGATAGTTCAAGCATCAACGTTGTGGTTCTTGTTCGTAAGTTAGAACGACACTTATTGAAAGCCCCAAACCACGTAAAATATGCAAAGAAAATTAGAGGCGTCTAACTTTGTTTTGCAGGAGTGTGCTGTGATGTGATATGGCCATGATTATGATTATATATGATGTATGCAATGTCCCTTATTGTAAGTTGGCAACTGGCAGGATCCATATGGTTGTCTTTTAAATTCTATTAAGACCTGCATGTCTATTCAAAGAAGTTGTAATAGTTGATGATAGTGGACGACAACCATGAAGCGGCGCCATTGACCTTGACGCCACACCGGTGATGATGGAGATCATGTCCGTGCTTGAAGATGGAGATCGGAAGCACAAGAAGAAAGGCCATATCATATCACATATTATGAATTGCATGTGATGTTAATCCTTTTATGCATCTTGTATTGCTTAGTTCACGACGGTAGCATTATAAGATGATCCCTCAAGCACACAATTTCAAGTTTTAAAGTGTTCATCCTTAGTAAGCACCGTTCCTAAAGCTCGTTGTTTCGAAGCACCACGTGATGATCAGGTGTGTTAGATTCTGCGAGTGTATACAACGTGAGCAAGCCAGATTTGCTCATGCAGAAACTAAGGTTTGATCTTGGCGAGTCTAGCATGTATAGACATGGTCTCGGAACACGGATCACCAAAAGGTAAAGCATGAGTCATATAGTAGATATGATGAACATGTTGATTGTTCGCCATTGAAGCTACATCAACTCTCGTGATGATCGGTTTTGATGTGGTGGATTTGGTTCGTGTGATCACTAAAACAATGTGAGGGATGTTGTTTTGAGTGGGAGTTCAACAACAATATGATTAAAAGTTGAACACTATTTATCATAAATTTAATCGAAGTGAATTTGCATAGTTGTTGTAGTCATTGGCATCCGTTTACCACCTTACGCTTAGTTATAATTGAGATGATAGAACTATAGAATTCTGGTTAGTTACTTTACGAACTGGTATCGTATTGTTTTGAAGTGTTAATCTAAAGTTTAAAAGTCCTATTGCAAACTTTTAGTAAGTTCCGGTTACTCCATGAAGTTTAATAATTGGTATTAAATCAAGAGTGACAATTCCAGCGTTAGTGTATAAGTATCATGTTTGTCTCCATGATTCTTGATATTTAAAAGATTGTATTAATATCAAGGTTATCTAGGATCTGAAAGAGTTGTTTCAGAAACCATGATGTGTGGAAGATATTGTGATATCTGAAACGAATTTTGGTTGCAACATGATAGAGTATAATATGGCAAAAGTCATGTTCTCATATTTGATGAGAATTTGCAAAAGGTTGGAGACGCTGGTCGTCTTAATTCTCCAAAAGGTTTTGGAGAGCAACATTATACTCACGATTCACTGTTATAAGCTAAAAGTAGCTTGATCATGAATAGTTCCGTGATAAGGATGAATATTTAATGTAAGTAAAATGTTTACTGCACTAAAAGATTACTAAAGAAGTGAAATTGAAAGAACACCAATCATTTGATGATGGTGATATGCTTCAAAGTGCAAGTCCAAAGACATTGGTATTTAATTATACACGCTTTGGACTATGTATCATGTGTGTGACTCCACTATTGATGTTGATAGATTCTTTCAAACAGAAAAGGAAACCCTGAAAGAGAATCTCATAAATATATGGCAGAAAAGAAAAGACTAGAATTGTTCAGCTTATGTATATAGATGATATACATGTTATGGCTATATTCTTTACTTAGTAAACAATGTGGTTCTTAAGTATTTGATACTGAATTTATTGGTGTGAATCATCATACGAAACAACACAATCATGAACTACAATGGCCTAAGTAACTAGCAAGAGAATATGTGATGATGTTCATCGAGAACAAATAAAGTGTTGATGTGTTTATCGTTAACATCAAAGCTTGCCTTCAAGATTTGTTTTATCAGGTATTATGAGAACAAAAGGGTTGTTCAATTAATTGCCGTAATCCATAAAAGATGGATGATTTACAAATCTCGTTGGATAAATCACATCCATAAAATAAGTGCTAAAAACGTTGAAAGACAATTGATTGAAAGATCACTTAGGAAGTGACATCGCCGTTTAAATTATATTGGAAAGAAAACATGAAGAAACTCCATGTGGATGGAATTTTGGAGTCTTTTGATTTTGATCAAATGATGTTTGTGAAATTTTCCTAGAGATAATTAAAACTCCGTTCATAGGCCAAAGGGAACGGATGACTAGCTTATTAAAACTTGTACATAATGTTGTATGAAGTCCATTATGTATAGTCAAGAGCGATGGATTTCAACTTCATATGCTTTCTCCGAAAATTTGAGTGAATATATGAATATTTACTTAATAAGGATAAAGTATGAAACATTTGAAAAGTTCAAAGACTTTCAAGATGAGGTGCAAAATCATTGTAACAAGAATATAAATAGTTTATGATAAGATCATAAAGGAAGATATTTGAGTTACAAGTTTAGCATAAAAACACCTAAGATTTAAGGAATCGTTCCGTGGATTTGCATTTCCCGAAACACCATAAGAGTATGGAACGTTCGAGATATGTAATTGAACCTTGTAAGATCAAAGGTGTAATTCATAAAACTGCCATTATATTTTAAAGATTAAAAGCTTTAGATACTACCGTTTTTCCACTGAAAAGAGATCCATCATAATTCGTTAAATTGACACCATATAAAGTTATGGTTTGGGATAAAACCCAAGTTGTCCTTTCTTAAAAATTGGTATGCTATGCATAAGAAAGATGTTTGCAACCAAAAACGGATGAACATATCTTTGTATATTATTTTGAATAATAGTTAAGTATTCCTCCATAACACCAAAGACAAAAGTGTTTGTCGCTTAGAACGTCAAGTTTCTTTGAGAAGGAATTTTCCGTGAAAAGTTAAGTGGGAGGACAATAGAACTTTGATAAGGTTAAAAGAACCTTAGCTATATATGCAAAGTTGCGCAACACCGAAAAGTGTTTCGGAGGCAGCAACAATGCTCATGGCTCACGTGCCTCAAAGGTTGTGGTCATAGAGGTCTAAGTTCCTATTGAAACAAGTAGGTCGGGTAAACAATCAAATACCAAGATTTGAGAGTTAAATCATTATTTGACAGTAATGATCCGACTACATGCAAAGAAGCGATGATGGGCCCTGAATCTGTCAAATGGCTTAAAGCCATAAAATCCGTGTTAGTTCCATATACAAGAGATCAAGCTTTGAGCTTGAAAGAGCCTCTGGAAAGGTACAAGACCTTATAGTCATATTTGGATCTATAAAGAAATAGACATGGATGTTTCACATCTATGAAATTATCGACATGTCGGGAAAGAGTTCACGACAATGTTCAAAAGAGTTGACTATGGCAAGATCTGATCTTTCATTAAGCGATATTTAGTCTAGACGGATTAATGTAGCAACCATGACATATAATTTTGTTATATGTTGAATAAACAAAACAAGTTCTTCTAATAGAATGGTTACCTAGGACGTGTGCATGACACGGTCCAAAGGGTTTTGTTAATTCAAAGGATGCTAAAAGCATATGCAAACTTCAATGGTTGAAGTAAGCATCGCGGAGTTGGAATCTTCACTATGATGAAACTGTTAAAAGAGTTTAATTTCATCGGAGACGATGAAGATGCTTGCATTTGCAAGAAATTAAGTGGGAGCGCTAAGACATGTTTTTAATACATTATGTAGAAGACATATTGTTGATTGGAAATGATGTATCTTTTTATTGACACAAGATAAGAATTTCATCTCGATGAAAGGCTTAGGCAGAACCCGAATATTTGGCATCAAAGTCTATATGGATAAATTGTGACGCCAATATGGTTGTGCCAGAAGTACATAGATGAGATATTGAATGAGTTCAATATAGAAAGTACAAGAAAGGTTCTTGTTGCACAGGAAGGATTGAATAAATATTTAAGTATTTTTGATACTTGATAGATAAAATCACAAAGAGTATTTTATCAATCATGCTGTGATGTGTACAAATCCAGATATGTCCTATGCTCTAAATGTTATGAGCGTATACCAGAATGATTCATAAGATGATTATTGGACGATAGTAAAGATATTCTTATGATCTTGTAAAAGAACTAAGAATATATTATTTTGTAGAAGTGACAAATAGATGGTTAGTTCATTGTAAATGAATTACATTGATACTAGTTTTGTCACAAAGTAAAAATTAAGTTTATCTCAATCTAAACAAAGGGTGGCACAATATGATGGAATGTGAGTTCCATAATAAATTTGATGTGTTCCAAAGTTAAGATGTCACATCCCAAGATTTTCCAAATCTTGTAATGTGAAAAATAAATGAATAAAATAAAACTTTGTTGATTTTCAGGGTGAGAAGAAACTTTTTGAATCCAATTAGAAACTTTCAAAACCTATTTGGATCAAATAAAATCCTAAAGGAATTTGAAAAGATAAATAAACAATAAAGTTAAAATATTTAGATTTACTATTTTGTTTCTTTTAATAAAAGGATTTGGTTTTCAAATGAAAAGGAAGGAATTTAAATAAGGATTATTTTATAAGCCAAATTAAAACTTGGCCAAGCCTTTAAAACAAAATAATTCTATTTGAGAAAAATAGTAAAAGTTTATTTAAATAAAGTAATAAGGATTTAATATCCAAGTTTTATTAATAAAGGTTTTTACTATTTCTAAAACATCAAAACTTGTTTATTTGTTTAAATAAGTTTTCCAAGTATTTTATATTCTCAAATAAAACCTACTGATTTGGTTTTGAAAATATATAGACTTCAAATAGAGATTTTAAACAAATCAAATCCTATTTTGATTTAATAAACAAGGTCTATTTATTTAATTAAAAATGGACCCTAAATTAAATAAAAGATTATTATTTTAGGATTTTGATTTATGATTGCTGAACAGAACCAAATTCAAAGTTGAAAAGTGTGATGATTATTTGAGTTGATCTGAATGCTTGATTTGTTGTTTGAAATTCAAAACAGAAAATAGATTTGGAAAAAGATAAAACTTTCAGGAAGGAAAAAAAAATAGAACCAGACTTAGCCCAACTGGCCAAGCCCAACAGCCCAGTACCAGCCCAGCTTCTCTCCCCCACGCGCGAAGCGTTTTTCACCAGAACCCGCACCCGCAGGGTGACTAACCAGTGGACCCTCCTTCCCTCCCACCTTCTCGCTGACAGCAAGGCCCCACAGCACTGTTCTTTCTCTTCTTCCTCGCGCCGATTACTCCCTGCCGTTGCGGCCATTACTCCGGCGATCAATACGCGTTGATACCGCGACCGTTACTCGCCGTGACTGCACCCTATTAACCGCCCAGGCTTCCTCTCCATTTCCCCCCAAGCTCCTCTCTCTCTCTGCCTCCAGGCTGCGACTATTTCGCCCCGCACCGTCACTGTTCCGACCATCGTCTCCGGTCAATTCCGGCCACACCCTGTCGCCCCCTGCCTTCCTGAGCACACCGCCGAGATCCCCAGATCCTTGCGCATCTCACTGTGCCTTCCGTTCAACCGGCGCCGAGCGCCTTCGACAACCATCGACGCCTTGCCGCTGCCTCTTCCGTGAAGTCCCATGGTAAGCACAGACCACCCCGTGCTCTCTCGTTCATGCTCCCACACTCGCCACATCCTCCCGCATCTGACCATGCTCTTGTCTTGCCTTAGGGCGATCTGCAACGTCCCCTCCGACCAGGACCAGAACCGCCCGACGCTGATTCCCACTCTGGCGAGCAATCCTGCTAGAACCCGTGCGCCCCTTGCCAAGACGACTCCACGTTGAGCTTCCCCAGGCTTCTGCGATCACGGTGAGCATACTCCCCTCCCTTCTAGCTTCCTGCGTCGCCAGCCATGACGTCGACTGTCGCCGCGCCAAATGTTGCCGAAGGCGCTAGAGCTCGCTCAATGCGATTTATATAGCGTTAGATGCGAATCCTGCGGTTGTGTTCGATCCACTTAAACGAAAGGGTATGCGACGATCTAAGCCACACATGCCCCTTTTAATCCTACGGTCTGTGTTAGTCGATCCACCCAAAACGTTTTCGACGAATAGGAAACAGACGCGTGGCACCAGACGATTTAAAACAGAATTTTGAATCTGATTTAGATGCAGATTTGAAACCTTTGTAACTTTTGATCCACACGTCCAAAAATTACAAACTTTATATCATTGGAATCAGTGGAGCAAGCCCTAGCCAACCATGTAATTTGTTTAGTAAAAAGCCTCTGGTAGATTGTTTGTTTTTGCAGAAACATTTGTATGCTTGTTTAGATTAGAAAAATTATTCAAAAATGTTTTCAAGGATAAAATCTTTGCAAATTGGGTTGTGGTGAACTTACTGACCCTAGGAACCAACCCATGGTTTTAAAAATGGATTTGGTGAAGACTAGGATGGATTAATTGATTTAGCCCATTTCTAGCCAAATAAAAATAATGGTTTTGTTATGAAAATGTTTTTGGAGTAAAAACTTTGGGGAAATGATTTAAATCAAACCTACTGACCCTAAACACCAAGTTTTGAGAATTAGCAACTTATTTGGTGAAATACATAAAGTTTTGATTTGTTAAAAACATTTTCCACCACATAAAATGATGAATGGATTTAAAAATGGTTTATGAATAAAACCCTTTTGCAAATGACTTTGCCACTTTAGAAAATGTCCAATTTGAATCTTACAATGTGTAGAGCCTAGTAGAAACCACCTTTGCAAATAAAACTATCTTATGCATGTTTGCATGCATGGCTTAGATCCCATTATTTTATGTGTGTTAGTTTGTTTGATTGATTTTGATTGGAATGCTAGTGATATGGTGTTTGCTTGATTGATTTGTAGTGAATATAGAAAAGTGTGAAACTAGCAAGATCAAGAAGTGAACCATCATTCCCTACCAAAAAGGCAAGTTACACTATCATCAAAAGTCCTACTATTTTCATTATACTTAGTGGATTTTGAAACATGCATGAAAAGAATTTCTATACTATATGCTATGCTAAATCCTAATAGGATACCCTATACATTCCTTAGTGAAAACAATGTAGTTGTACATGCTTAGCTATGCTATATTTTGAAAAGAGATACATGTTGAGATTTATGAAGTTGAGAAAGGACTTGAGTTTTTACATAATAAAACAAGGACTCAATGAACCACCTGGGTGGACAAGGGTACTTTGAGTTTTGGAGAAGGTGGCAACAAAAGGAACCATGTCTATGGCAATCTCTTTGTGTTGTGCTCCAAAAGAAAACCACCCAGGAAACTTAGAGATTGAACATGTTTCTCCAATTGTGGCTTTCATGTACAACCACATGCTATTATGGCTCTGGCTTAGTCAACTACATTGGGAAGACCCATGCATTCTCTTCAGGTTACTGAAAATGAGGACCTGGAATCCTACATGGGTACTGAAGACAAGCTAGCAATGGTGTATGGGAGGACCCTCTGGAAAGACTTCGTCACATTCTCAATCTGCCAGTACTCCATCTTGGTGAGCACTAATCCAGTGCTTGGTGGCAACAAGATGAGATTGTGACATGTGGGTAAAGTGTACTACTTCTGCAGAAGATAATAAAATCTAAGTACTTAGCCGTGTCCCCGGTTATGGACAATACTGAGCAACTAAAGCTTGAAGCTATGGGAAATCTCGACATTACAATTTCTAAAAGAAAAACTTTTAAGTGACAACAAAAGTCTTGATGCACTTGGGGGTACCAAGGAGCTCAAGAGATTTTGTTAAAACTTGATGCACTTGGGGGGTACCAAGGAGCTCAAGAGATTTTGTTAAAACTTGATGCACTTGGGGGTACCAAGGAGCTCAAGAGATTTTGATAAAACTTGATGCACTTGGGGTACCAAGGAGCTCAAGAGATTTTTGACAAGGACTTGAACACTTGGGAATTTACCAAGGAGTTCAAGGGATTTTTGATAAAGGGATTTGACAAAAGATCAAGACCATTTTGAAAAAGATAGGATAAACTATTGCTTTCTGCAAATGAGCCTAAAACCCTACTTATCCAAATATGCATGTAATGATAGGATCCACTTATATTCTACATAGTAGTGAAACCTGCCAATACAATTCAAATGTATTTACCCTTGTGGCTGTAACTTGTAATGTTGCAGGTTTGATTGTTTTTAGTGAAGATTGATTGATTAGGATTACAAAGTCTACAACCAACATGTCTGCCTGTGGCACTTTGAAGATGAAGGACCCATGCTTATAGTTATTCTGCTGTAATGTAATGTATTAGCCAATTGAGCTATGTAAGATGTAATAAAAATTATGTTATTCCTGGTTATAAAGTTATACTATGACCTTTGTTTCTTGATATTACATCTTATCTGTGGATGCTAGCCATTGATCCAGGGACTAGCATTGTAAACACAGGGGACTCTACCTTATTTGAAGGGCACTCCCTCTACATAAAACATTATGACAGATACTACAACAAAAGGCTAAGTATATAACTGCTATTATAGCAGCAAAAGAGGGCATTTGTGTCAAGTAGTTTGTTATCAAACTAGGTGTAGTTCACAGCAGGGATAATACTATGAAGATATATTGTACGACAATATTATCAACATGTTTTAACCCCAAAGAACTAAAGGTCACACCAAAGGACCAAATTTGTACAAAGCCATCTCATTAGAGAATGAGTGATGCGTAGAGACGAAAGACATGCAATTACACACGGACCTAGAAGTGTCAGATCCGGAGATCAGTTGACCACTAGCAATCATGTACATACGACACCAGAAAGCCATAGGTGTTGAATACACAAAGATTTGAAACTAGATTATTGACTCTAGTGCAAGTGGGAGACTGTTGGAGATTTGCCCAAGAGGCAATAATAAAGTGGTTATTATCATATCTTCATACTTATGATAAATGTTTACATACCATGCTATAATTGTATTAAACGGAAACATTAATACTTGTGTGATTTGTAAACATAAAAGAGTCCCTAGTAAAGCCTCTTGTTAAACTAGCTTGTTGGTTAATATATGATCATGGTTTCCTGATCATGAACATAGAGATGTCATTAACAACAGGGTCATATCATTAGAGAATGATATGATGGACATACTCCTATAGTTAAGCGTAGCATAAAGATCAAGTCATTTAATATAGTTCATTTGCTATATGCTTTATGATACATAGTAACCTAATTCCTTCGACCATGAGATCATGTTAATCACCATCACCGGAAGGATGCTTTGATGACATCAAACACCACACCGTAACTGGGTGGCTATAAAGGTGACATTGAGTGTTCGGAAAGTATGGGTTGAGGCACATGGATCAAGAGTGGGATTTGTCCATCCATATGACGGATATATATACTCTGGGACCTCTCGGTGGAATGTCATCCAATTAGCTTGCAAGCATGTGACTGGCTCACAAGGGATCACATATCACGGGAACGAGAAAAGAGTACTTATCGATGAGGTTGAACTAGGTATGCAGAGATACCGACGATCAAAACCTCGGATAAGTAAACTATCATGAGACAAAGGGAAATTGGTATCGTATGTAAGTGGTTCATTCGATCGCAAAGTAATCGTAGAAATATGTGGGAGCCATATGAATTTCCAGATTCCTCTATTGGTTATTGATCGGAGAAGTGTCTCGGTCATGTTCGCATAATTCACGAACCGTAGGGAGACACACTTAAGGATTCGATGTTGTTGAGTAGTTATGGAATGATGAGTAAGAGACCGAATGTTGTTCAGAGTCTCGGATGGGATCCGGGATATCACGAGGAGATCTGGAATGGTCCGGAGAATAAGATTCATGTAAGGAAAGTCCTGTTTCGGAGTTCGGGAATGATTCCGGTTGTTTTGACCAGGAATGTTCTAGAAGGGTCTGGAAGGTCCGACACTCCGGAGGGGAAGGGTACATTGATGTTTCATGACAATGTGGAATGTTTGCATCATGTACTAGGTCAATTGGCTAGGCAAAATAAAGAGAGAATTCAAATCGAAGTTTGAAAGTCAAACGCCAATTTGAAAAGTCAAATCTGAAGTTTGCTTGGTGGAGGGAGAGTAGGAAACCTACTTGGGGAGGAAGTCCCACTCCCTCCACCCGCCGGCCATGAGGATGAGTAGGAGGAGGATTCCCTCCTCCCAAGTCGCCCCTCCCACCTATATAAGGAGGGGTAGGGCGCCCCCTACCCCTCACATCTAAACCCTAGCCCTTGGCGCCACCACCTCCAAGTGTTGTCGCTGCCTAGGTCTCCTCTTCTAGCCGACTTGGGGCAAACCCTAGCTTTCCCTAGCCGCCGGCCAAGCTCACCCCTTGGTGCCTCAAAACCCTAGATCACCAAGGCCTCTCTCATACTCCACCATACTCGCTCCGGCTTAAGGCGAAGCCCTGCGAGATCTCCCCTCTACTTCCGACACCACGCCGTCGTGCTGCCGGAATCACGAGGAGAGTGCTACAACATCCGCTACCTGCTGGAACAAGGGGGAGGAAGGTCTTCATCGAAGTCAACATGTGACCAGCATGAGCCGCTTGGAACGCAGCGCCAGCAGAGAATCGTCACTGTGATCTTGAGATAGGCAAGTGTACGACTACATCACCCACGAGAATCTGCTCTCGTTAACCGCTTTGGATCTTCGAGGGTTAGTATTCTATCGACTCGTTGCTACAATCTAGTAGATAGATCTTGGCTTTATCATAGATTACATCTTGATTGTGTGTTCATGCGGTAGATTTTTTTTGTTTTCCATGCTACGAACCCCTACAGGAACGCGTCGACGTTCTGGGCGGGTCCGACGGCAAATTTAATGGCGCACCGGTGCTCCTGGTCGTGCGGCGGCGAACGAGTTTGTATGGCGGGGTGCTGGAGTGTTGGCGATCACGCACGCAAGCGGCGAGGGTGGCGCGTGGTCTGTGGGTGCTGGTCGAGTGTGGCGCACTAGTGCGCTCTCGGCTCACACGCAGAGAGACTGGGCGCACGCTTGGCGGGTGGTCCAGTGGCTGGCTGCGCTCGGGGCTAGGACAGGGAGTGGCGATGGACGGTGCTGCGTGTTCCAGACAAGGTTGGCGGGGCTAGTTCTTCCTCTATCTCGCTGGCGACATTGGGGTTGGCAAATGGGCTCGGCATGGTCACCATTAATGGCTATGCCAAGCTCACAGTGGTGCTAAGGCTTGTTAATTGGGATATATCATCTACTGAGAGTGTAGTGAGAGCTAGAGAGGGAACAAGGTTGGCCAAATTCACTGCTCACTATAGTGTTTGTTGTTTGTTTGTTTGCTGCAAACAAGGTGTTTGATGAAATGGCCGAAAGAGATTCAAATTTGAATTTTGGATTCAAACTTGGTGGGTTTGCTAGGCACATGCTAGGGAGTATATGGTTAGTTGGATTAGTCAAGGGGCACTGGTTTGGTTAGTTTTTGAAAAGGTGTGATCTTCACATATGTTAAAGATTCAATTTTGAATTGTCATTTGAATGGGGTTGCTAAATGTTTCTGCAAGTTTGAAAGGTGGGCTTTGATTCACTTTTACTTGGTATAGCAAGGGGTGAAAAGAATTGGAAAAGTTTCTGTTTCAAATCTTGGACTAGAAACACTCAAAGTGACCTAGTGAGCAAGATTGGCAAAAATGACCATTTGCCTTAATTGATTTGTTTTTGATTTTCTCTTTATTTGTTTCTGCTTGAAGATGTTTTATATGATGTTATTTTCATCTTTAAACCATTTCTTTCTATTTAGGTTAATCACACAAGATCATTCATGCATTTATCAAATCATCACATACACACATGCATTCATATGATTTTAATTACTCAAAGTTTTTTGTTAACCCTAATTTTAGTGATTAGAGTTTGATGATCATTGTTTTATATTTTTGGGATGTTACAAACCTTCCCCCCTTAAACAAAATCTCGTCCCGAGATTTGAAAAAGGAAGAAAAAGATTACCTAGGATTTAAAGAGATCAGGAAACTCCGTATTGATGTGATCTTCGCGCTCCCAGGTAGCTTCTTCTTCAGTGTGGTTGCTCCACTGAATCTTGAGAAACTTGATGCTTCGGGTTCTGGTGGTTCTGAAAGCTTCTTCCAAAATATGAATGGGTACTTCGGGATACGTCAGGTCATCGTTGACCTCTATGGTTTGGTGATCAATGTTCTTGAAAACTTCGGTCTTCTCCAGAACTTCAAGGCATTTGCGAAGTAACGATATATGGAACACATTGTGCACTGCTGCCATTTCCTCGAGTAGTTCCAATTGATATGATACTTATCCTCGACGATTCAGAATCTTGAAAGGTCCGATATATCTGGGGGCTAACTTTCCTTTGAGCTGAAAACATTGCATTCCCTTCAAAGGCGACACTTTGAGATACACAAAATCTCTGATATTGAAAGCGAGGTCTCGATGTCTCTTGTCGGCATAACTCTTCTGTCTTGACTGGGCAGTCTTGAGGTGCTCACGAATCTTGTGAACTTTCTCTTCTGCTTCTCGTAAGATATCGGGTCCAAAAATCTGACTCTCTCCTACTTTCGACCAATTCAAAGGGGTGCAACACTTCCTTCCATACATGAACTCAAATGGGGCCATTTGCAGACTAGCTTGATAACTGTTGTTGTATGAAAATTCTGCGAAAGGCAGACAGTCTTCCCATTTAGATCCATACTCTAGCACACATGCTCTCAACATATCTTCTAGTATTTGATTTACTCGCTCCATTTGTCCATCAGTCTGAGGGTGATACGCGGTGCTGAAATCCAGTCGGGTTCCTAAACCTTCTTGGACTTTCTTCCAGAATCTCGAGGTAAACTGAGTTTCTCGATCCGATACAATGTTGGGACTCCGTGCAAACTGACGATTCTAGCGATGTACAACTCTGCTAGCTTCAAACTCTGGTATGTGGTCTTGACTGGTAAGAAATGGGCGACTTTGGACAATCTGTCAACTATGACCCAGATAGAGTCATTTCCCCTACTAGAAATAGGCAATCCGGTGATAAATTCCATTCCAACTGAATCCCATTTCCATTCCGGAATCTGTAATGGTTGCAACAGTCCTGTGGGTCTTTGATGTCCCGCCTTGACTCTCTAACAGATATCACACTTGGCGATATAGCTTCCGATTTCTCTCTTCATCTTATGCCACCAAAATTGTTCCTTCAAATCCTGATACATCTTCGTTCCTCCGGGGTGGATAGAACAAAGAGTATCATGGGCCTCTTTCAATATAACTTCTTTCAACTCCGAATCTACTGGTACACAGAGACGTCCTTTGTACCACAGAACTCCTTCTTCGTCTTCGGTGAATCCGGGTACCTTGCCTGTACCTATACGATGTTTGATTCCATCGATACTAGCATTTCCTTTCTACGCCTCCTTGATCTGATTAATCAAAGTGGGTTGAAGTTCAATGCTAGCCAAAAATCCTTCACTCACTAATTCCATTCGGAAATCTTCCATCTCTTTGTGCAAACTTGGTTGCTCCTTCAAAATCATGGAGTTCAAGCGGCACGACAATCTGCTAAGGGCATATGCTACCACATTGGCTTTACCGGGGTGATAGTGAATGTCCAGGTCATAGTCCTTGATTAGCTCAATCCATCTTCTCTGCCTCATATTTAGCTCTTTTTGATTGAATATATACTTTAGGCTCTTGTGATCCGAATAAATCTCACAACGGTTTCCCATGAGATAATGCCTTCATCTCTTCAGGGCTAGAACTACGGCTGCTAGTTCAAGTTCATGGGTTGGATAATTCTGTTCATGCTGTTTTAGTTGTCGGGATAGATAAGATATAACTTTGCCTTCTTACATTAGCACACATCCGAGACCGATCTTGGATGTGTCACAATACACATCAAAGGGCTTCGTGATATCCGGCATGATCAAGATTGGGGTTGAAATCAATCTCCTCCTGAGTTCCTGAAAACTCGCTTCACATTTGTCTATCCATTTAAACTTCTTGTCCTTCTTCAGCAATTGGGTCATGGGTCTAGCGATACTCGAGAATCCTTCTATGAACTTGCGGTAGTATCCCGCTAATCCGAGAAATGCACGAACTTGGGTTTGAGTGGTTGGGGCTTGCCAATCTTCAACATCCTTCACCTTCGCAGGGTCAACGGCAATTCCTCCGGCTGATACAATATGTCCAAGGAATCCTACCTCATGTAACTAGAATTCACATTTGCTAAACTTGGCATATAGCTGATGCTCTCTAAGGGTTCCAAGGATGGTCCTTAGGTGTAGCTCATGTTCTTCTTCTGATTTGGAATAAATCAGAATGTCATCGATGAAAACAATGACAAACTTATCCAGGAAGTCCATAAAAATCTTATTCATGAGGTTCATGAAATAAGCGGGGGCATTGGTTAATCCAAAAGACATGACCCTATACTCGTATAATCCATATCGGGTGGTAAAGGAAGTCTTTGGAATATCCTCTGCGTGAATCTTGAGTTGATGATAGCCAGTTCTA
The DNA here is from genome assembly GCA_023614405.1 of Avena insularis. NCBI lineage: Eukaryota > Viridiplantae > Streptophyta > Magnoliopsida > Poales > Poaceae > Avena > Avena insularis. The sequence continues at coordinate 454,242,871 of CM042697.1, read as the reverse complement.
AGATCAATTTTAGAAAACACTTTGGCACCAGTCAACTTGTCAAACAAATTTTCTATCTTCGGCAGTGGGTACTTATTCTTGATGGTAACATCATTCAACTTCCGATAATCCGTACACAAACGGTTACCTCCATCTTTCTTGTCCACGAACAAAACAGGTGATCCATGGTGACGCACTTGGTTGAATCAGTCCAATTTCCAACATGGCATCCAGTTGCTTCTTTAGTTCTGCTAGTTCAGACGGGTTCATACTATATGGTCTCTGGGCTATGGGTCCGGTTCCAGGGATTAGTTCAATGATAAACTCGATATCTCGATCTGGGGGCATACTGGGCAAAACATTTGGAAATACATCGGGGTATTCACAGACTATCCGGACTTGGTCAATGGTTGGCTGGGTTATACTCTTGTTTCACTTGAATTGACGGGGCAAGGTTTCAGATACATGCTCGACTGATATTCCGGCTGTACTAGTCATGGTTATGGCTTTCTTGGCACAGTCAATTAATCCTTTGTGTTTGGACATCCAATCCATTCCTAGTACTACTTCCAAACCTTTAGTTCCAAGTACTATTAGATTAGCATAAAAATCTATGCCATGGATTTGGATAGGGACGGCTTTGCAAATTTTCCTAGATTTGGTGGTTGAACCAGGTATTTGAACAATCATAACATGTTTCAATTTGTTTGGTTGAATCTTATTAGTGCATGCAAATTCTTCAGTAACAAATGAGTGCGATGCTCCAAAATCAAACAACACTCTTGCAAGTACTGAGTTAACAGAAAACATACCCAACACGACATCTGGCGCTTCCTGGGCTTCTTCAGTATGCATGAGAAAGAGACGACCATTGCAGTTGAGCGAGTTCCCTGGGGCAAACATTCTTCTGGGCTGAACACGACGCTGCTGCTGAGCTAGGGCATTTGCATTGGGGGCTGCGGCAATCTTCTTGGGGCACTCATTGGAATAGTGACCCTTAGTTCCACATTCATAACAAGTCACTTGCGACTTATCCTTCGCTACAACAGGCACAACATTGCTTCCAGTCCTTGGGGCAATGTTGGTGTTGGTGGCGACATTGTTTTTGTTGGACTTGGGTGGGGCACGGTTGAAATTGCTGGAGTTGCCGGGGTTGTTGTGGTTTCCTTCGGGGCTTGGGTTTCCACAGTTGGGATAGGTGGGGCGGTTCATCAGGGGTCTATTGTTTCTCGGGGCGAATTCGGGAGATGGGTTGGGGCGATACTTTGGTGTATGGTGGGTTCCTGGTTGATGCATCATGCGACGCTTGCGGTTCTCATTGGCTTGGTTGATCTTTCCTTCCATCTTAATGGCAGAGTCAACTAAGGCTTCAATATCTGCAAAGGGGATATTGACTAGCACTGTCTGCATTTCATCATGCAGACCATTCAGGAATCTCTCTTTCTTCTTGGCTTTGGTGTCGATCTCATCCGGTGCATACCTAGCTAATGAAAAAATTGTCACGGTATTCCACTACTGTCATCCTTCCTTGCTTTAGTTCCCTGAATTCATATCTCATCCTATTGATTAAACCCGGTGGCACATGGGTTCTGCTGAACTTGACTTTGAACTCTTCCCAAGTCATCATCTGACCTCCTGTCATTGCGCGAACGCTGTTCCACCATGCTCTTGCATCACCGGCCAGATAGTGGGTGGCGAACAGAACTTTCTCGTTAGCTTCCACTCTGGTGACTTCCTGGTTGTTCTCCATGGTTTGCAGCCAATCATCTGCATCTAGGGGCTCTTCCCACTTAGTGAAAACAGGTGGGTTGGTATTCTGGAAATTCTTGAGCTTAGATCCATGGTTGTCCTGATTGCCTTGGCCTTGGTTGTTGTTGGCCATCTGAGCTATCTGCTGAAGGGTGACTAGGTTGGCCTGATGTTCTGCTCTTTCAGCTTCGCGGTCAGAAACCAACATTTGCAGGATCTGCAACATCGGGTCCGGGGATGACCCACTTCCTTCGCGAGGCATCTGAAGATTGAGGTAGATCATGAGAAAAGAGGGAAATTTCTAAGGTTCAGGGTTTTTTGAAAAGTTTTTAAAGTTTGACTTTCAGATTTTTCTAGCAACTTGCTTTTCATTCATAGCACACAATACAAACACACACCACAACAAAGAAAAGCAGATGGTTTTAAGAACCATTCTATGAAACTATGATATAGTGGTACCGAATACAACTCACTAACGCTAGTGCTCAGGTGCTAGTACTCCTCGGAGTCAGTGTCCTCATCATCCTCATCATCATCATCATCGATGAAGGCGAAGTCATCCTCATCAGTGAAGAAGTCCATAGCCCGATCCTCCAGAAAGTCATCATCATCCCTGAGATAGGAGTAGGGGCTCCACGAAGGTCTTCCCCTCCATTCTCCCTTTCCTCCAACTGCATGTCTCTCTCATGGATGGTCTCCTCCAAATCCGTGATCCGGTGGCAAAGACGGGCAATGATGCGCTCCTTCTTGTCGAGCTGACGGCGACGAGACTTGCGATCCTTCACTAGCATGGCAATGGTCTGATCCTTCTTCTGGGCGATGGCGTACTTGTGGTTGGCGTAGGAACGGGCATTGTCCAACTCCTTCTGACGATCATACATCATGAAGCTGAGATGGTCCAATTGACTCTTCAGCTCGTGGTGATATGGGGCCTCCAGTGGCTGTCCCATAACATCACGCCTTAGGTAGAACTCAAAACGGGTACCCTTGATTTGATTGATACTCTGCCCACACAGATGGGCAAGAGCTTCCTGCATTGCCCTGGCCAGTCCATCAAGCCAGTTGTTCTCTCTTAAGGTGAACTGAATTCCCTCTGCAGTGGGGGGGTCAATCTTTCCTTGCAGACTTGCAACAACTAACCACTGCAGATCTTCCCCTTCCTAATCATTGAGATGAGCTCCGAAGAACTCGGGGTGTGGACGCTCCAGCATTTCTGCCTGCTGGTCCAAGTCACTCTCAAAGATGAGGTCTCCTCCATTCCCCAACTGATAAAACTTGCTGTACTTCATGTCCATATATAAGAATCTAGGATGAGTAAGTTAGTAGAGTGATCAAGTGTGTCAAATTTTATGTACTTTGCAAGAATATTTTTTTGGAACATGAATTTTTATGAAAGAATCCAAGTGATAAGAAGGGTAATAAGTTTTTGTAAATACTCACTTCCTTTGGTTTTGAAACTAAGTTTTTGATTCAAACTTCCATTCTAACTAGGGTCTCCTATGGTCAGGATGGCTCTGATACCAACTTGTCAACACCCGGATTTTTAATCACAGATGCCTGTTATGCCATACATTGCAATCCCAGGATTACCATTTTTGCGAGACATATCAGATTGGATATCACAGTACATCATCCATTACAAACCATACATAAGGTCTTACACAAATAAGGATCTCATGATCCAGTTCTTAATACAACTCAAGCAGCGGAATAACGTAAAGATAACGATAGCATGGGCGAAGCTCCATCTTCAGGGTCACAGGCAATGCTGACGATGGGAGATGATCCCAGTTGTCGTAACCTTCCTATGGTCTGTCATCTTGATACTCCTCTTCATAGTCTGGCCACGGGAATAGCCAGGGACAAAGCCATGCGTACTCTTTAAGTACTCGCAAACTAATACTAGTAAGTGAAGGGTTTTTTGAATAGGATATACTCAGCTCTAGGGTTGTTTTGCAAAAAGCCAGATTTACCTCTACTAAGTTCAAAAGCAAAGAAAGCTAGTTGAAAGTTTTATAACACCTAAGGGGGAAACTTGAATTTCATATCACAACTCTGTTGTGGTCAATTAAAAGTCATAAACCATTTCACAAGTCATTTTGAAAACATCTGACGATAGAACAGTATGGCCACTCCAACTGTCCATAACCGTGGACGCGGCTATTCGAATAGTTTGACACTCTGCAGAGATTGTACACTTTCACCACAACATTCGATACATCCGTCAGGAACAATCCTGAATTCACCATACTCAGTATGCGGATAATCAATCCTAACCTTTCAATTACACGCCCTAGTATAGGCACCTCTCCTGTGAGTTTGGCCTCCCAACCATGACCAACTGTCATCTTGGGAACTGCACAGGTGGACAATCTTCACAAGGTAGCCTCATCTCAGACCTTGGCCGCAAGGGAAACCATACTAAGGTATATAAATTTCTAGTCAAGCCCTACCCAAATTTTCGGGTATTGTGGTTATACGGTAAAATTGGAATGGTACCGCATCCAAACAACCATCAGATTTATAAAGGGCTAAGGCTCATGCCTCAACATTTTCATCATCAAAAATCATCTGGTGTTCGAGAACACATGTCAAAACATTTCAGTAGAATGACTCATCATTCTAAGGTTTTCATAACCATTTTCACCAAGTATTCCCATCTAAAGTTGATCAAGTTTTATGCTTAGCACTAGCAGCTACATGTGGGGGTAAATACTAATGAGGGTACTAAACAAGTGGGTATTAACCAAGTTCAATCTCATGCCTTAGGATGACATCAAGATTATCTAACTTTAGGCCAAGTTTTATGCTCTTTATGCTACCTTTAATTATCTTTCTAGAATCTACAAGTCACTAAGTAAACTTTTGATAGAAAGCTTTAAATAAAGAAAATAAAATATTAAGCTTGCAAGTAAAACTAGGATGGTGGGTCAAGTGGGTAGAATCACATATGCTTAAGGCATATAGTTGGCATAGTAACAAGCAAGTAGTAGCTTGCATAAGTTGGGTTTCTTGCAAGTGTTAGCTTGATCAGTTAATAGCTTGCTAATTCAACTAGTAGTATTAGGCTTGCCTTGTGCAGAGTAGTGGTTGAAGTTCTCCTCGGCTTCTTCCTCGTAGTATCCTCCTTCCTCCTCGTATCCTTGGTCGGTACTAGCGTCTATAAATAAATATGAGGTACACAATCACCAAACAATACTTAACTATTTATAATCATCACACAAAGGTTCACACTAGATGATCTAGCATCATCACTAACATTACAAGATTAAAGCACTTGTCCCATTTATTTTATTTTGTGAAAAGTAATTTCTACTCATTGAAAAACTACTTAAGATTTAATATTCTCCAACTCAAACATGGGATCATGTTGACACATGTCATCACCACATATTTCAGTACATGAGAATATGCTTTAAAGTGGTGTCACAATTTAATAAGGTTTAACCTTTTTATTTTATTTTATTACAGTGATTAGAAATGCCTATGTGGCATTCTTTTATTACTTGATCATTATTTCTGTAAGTAAACCTATATATTTATATATATTCTGAAAGGTATGGTCAAATGTGATTTTTGAGAGTTGGAATGAACTCAAAAGCTTTTATGGTTGAATTTTGAAAAATGTTTGAATGCAGAAAAGCTTCTGCCTTGTTATTTTTACCATGGGTGATCTACAAATCTAAATGGTTTGAATCCAACGGGCTTGGATTAAGCATTCCAGTACCTTTCTAACAAAATTGGTTTCATGCATTTTGGTTTAGTGAATCGAGTTGGGTTGATTTTTGAATATAGTTACAGAACTGTGTTTGAAATTAAATGAATAAACTGAAGTTTGAATTGTTGGGTCGCGTGGGACGTTTAACTGGGCCGGCCCACTACGCACAACGTACGCGCGGGCTGGTTAAGTAACTGTCCCCACGCGTCAGTGAGACAGTGAGGGGCGAAGCGGTACGGAGTGATCTAGGCCGCACGATCTAACTCTAATCGAACGGCTCTGAGAACGGTTAAACGTCCATGTGAGAGGCACGCGGGCGAGATGTAACCCTAGCGCGGGGTCGTGGGAGGCTCACCGGGGCTCTGGCGATGGTCGGCGATGGGGGCGAACGACGAACTCGACGACGGCGGTTCTCCTGGTACCAGCAGCTTCTCCTAGGGCGGCTCCAATCGACGGTGCCTCTCCTCCTTTGCAGCAGCGAACTCCGGTGAAATTCTGGCCACCTGGTGCTCGCCTTGCTCCAGGAGTGAGTGGGTGTGATCAGTGAGAGGTGGGGAGTGAACTGGTGTGAAGAAAATGAGCGGGGGAGGTCTCCTTTTATAGTGGCTGAAGGGGACCGATAGGCGCGGGATGAGCTCGTCGTGGTCGACGACAAAGAGGGCTACTTGCATGGGCGATGGTAGGAGGCGGTGTTGTGCTCCCTGGCAAATCTCAACAACATGGTGGCGAGGCGTGGGGCGGTGCTGATCGGTCGGAACGCGTCGACGCTCTGGGCGGGTCCGACGGCAATTTTAATGGCGCACGGGTGCTCCTGGTCGCGCGGCGGCGAACGAGGTTGTCTGGCAGGGTGCTGGAGTGTTGGCAATCACCCACACAAGCGGCAAGGACGGCGCGCGGTCTGTGGGTGCTGGTCGAGTGTGGCTCACTGGCGCGCTCTCGGCTGGCACGCAGAGAGACTGGGCGCGTGCTTGGCGGGTGGTCCAGTGGCTGGATGCGCTCGAGGATGGGACAGGGGAGTGGCGGTGGACGGTGATGCGTGTTCCAGACAAGGTTGGCGGGGCTAGTTCTTCCTCTAGCTCGCTAGCGACATTGGGGTTGGCAAATGGGCTCGGCATGGTCACCATTAATGGCTATGCCAAGCTCACAATGGTGCTAAGGCTTGTTAATTGGGATATATCATCTACTGAGAGTGTAGTGAAAGCTAGAGAGGGAACAAGGTTGGCCAAATTCACTGCTCACTATAGTGTTTATTTGTTTGTTTGTTTGTTTGCTGCAAACAAGGTGTTTGATGAAATGGCCGAAAGAGATTCAAATTTGAATTTTGGATTCAAACTTAGTGGGTTTGCTAGGCACATGCTAGGGAGTATCTGGTTAGTTGGATTAGTCAAGGGGCACTGGTTTGGTTGGTTTTTGAAAAGGTGTGATCTTCACATATGTTAAAGATTCAATTTTGAATTGTCATTTGAATGGGGTTGCTAAATGTTTCTGCAAGTTTGAAAGGTGGGCTTTGATTCACTTTTACTTGGTCTAGCAAGGGGCGAAAATAATTGGAAAAGTTTCTGTTTCAAATCTTGGACTAGAAACACTCAAAGTGACCTAGTGAGCAAGATTGGCAAAAATGACCATTTGCCTTAATTGATTTGTTTTTGATTTTCTCTTTATTTGTTTATGCTTGAAGATGTTTTATATGATGTTATTTTCATCTTTAAACCATTTATTGCTATTTAGGTTAATCACACAAGATCATTCATGCATTTATCAAATCATCACATACACACATGCATTCATATGATTTTAATTACTCAAAGTTTTTTGTTAACCCTAATTTTAGTGATTAGAGTTTGATGATCATTGTTTTATATTTTTGGGATGTTACAAAGCAGCAACTTGGGGGAAGGACCGTGGATCACCAGCAACTTTCCCTTTCCACCAACCAAAGGATTCACCCCCTACTCGAATCGAGGAAGCCGAGGAAGCTTACCAGAAATGACCAAAGAGGAATTCTAGATCGGACCAGGGGCGGATATTGCGGCCCTATTAATATCTCCCGATCTAGGGTTTCTAGTAAGACCACCAGGATCCACCGCACGTCTACCCCGTCCTCCCCCAGGATCATGACACGTATTCGGAACGAGGCGGTTTGGCGAATTGACGGAAAAACTAACAGAGATAGACAGAGTCTCTACAGTAGCCGTAGGACACAAACCGAGAATACCATCACTCCGAGGATTATTCATCACAAACAATCTGCAGCGATTCGGCCCAGAAAATGGAGATCCCGAACCAAAATCGTGATTCACATTTCGATTGTTAGGAGCCACACCACAATCCAAGGAAGTCACAAGTGGAGCCACAGGAATCTCGTGGCGCATAGGAAATAAATCGGCAATCGATCTAGGGAAACACGAATTCGATGAACAATCAGAGTTACCTCTCACAGAATCCGAAGTATCCATGCCAGATCCAATCCTGTTCGAAATCTAGCACCTCCAAAGCGAGATCGGCCTTCAAACCAGGCGGATCAGAAGGAGGCGGGAGGAGGAGCAGCGGAGAGGAGAGCGGCGGAGCGACGGGACGGCGGAGATGAGAGCCACTCGTCACCGGCGGCTCGACATGCGTCATCTCCACTTAGGTTTTCACGTCGTTCCCAATCCAATTTTTCCGTCCGAACGTCAAAAATTGGTCGAGTCACGTTTTTAGGCCTCTGGTTTTGTTTCGATTTAGGCCAACTTTCGTCCAGAATTTTTAGGACGAACCTAAGGCGCCGTGAACACGCGGCTGTGGGCCAACCCATCGGCGAGACAATCCCATTCCCCACTTTCACTCGCTTCCCTTGCGGCGAAGAGCTCCCCCAGCTGACCTGCCGCCATGCCTTCACCGGCGAAGCTTTATCATGCAGAGCCGTATCCAATTTGAATGACTCGCTTCTAAGGAACAAATAGTACCTGGTAAACGTAGGTCCCTGTGCTTCCACCACCTGAAGATTTCGCTTCGACAGGAAATAAACCTCCCTCTAATGATCTAAATTGGGCCTACCACTGCCATGCTCACAAGTATCTTGTACCTGAACCGGTGGCTCACTTTTTCTAAGTAATGGGGAAGAGGACTGAAACATGCCACTGAAAGACTCTACTGATAGGTCCGTCATTGTCGCCGCTCTTTTCCCTCGGCCTAGGCCATCTTTCATCGCCCAAGCTTCGCCGTAGCTCCCGCCATCTCGCCCTCCAAGTGTTCGTCGTTTTGCCGGTTCGGCCATAGACTCAGACGATGAGGAGATGTTCGCCGTGTTGTTGGAGGAGGAGAACGCCACTGCCACCAAAGATGCAGAGCATATGCAGATCCTTGCCTCTCTCGCCCGGATGTATATGCAGACTGCAACGCCGAAGCGTGGAGGCTCGGCAAAGGGTCGCCGAAAGTGCAAAGCAAGACAGAGGATGGAGGGCTACTACTTATTGTACTCCGACTACTTCGTCTACGAGCCACTGCACAAAGAGGTCGTGTTTTAGTGCCGTTTCAAGATGAGCCAGAAGCCCTTCCTCAAGATCGTGCATGCCATCCGAGGGTTCGACTCCTATTTCATGTGCAAGAAGGACTACACCGACATGGTTGGATTTTCCTCACTGCAGAAGTGCACAGTAAAGATGAGGTTGCTTGCATATGGAGCATCGGGTGACAGTGTCGATGACTATCTCCGCATGACCGAGTCCACCGCCATCGATTGCTTGTACAGGTTCTGTAGATAGTGATTGCAGTGTTTGGGAAACAGTACTTGAGAACACCCACTGCTGAAAACACTGCTCGGATCCGCATAGTCAATAAAAGTAGAGGGTTTCCTGGGATGCTTGGAAGTATAGACTGCATGCATTGGCACTGGAAGAACTGTCCATTTGCATGGCAGAGAATGTACAAGGCCACAAAGGAGGTTGCACCGTGATACTCGAGGCAGTTGCTACACATGATCTTTAGATCTGGCACTCCTTTGGCATGTCAGGATCAAACAGTGATATCAACATCCTCAACTCCTCAAATGTCTTTGCCAAGCTTGTTGAGGGTCATGCTCCTCTTATGGACTTTGAGATCAACGGACACCACTACAACAAGGGATATTATCTTGCAAATAACATCTATCCAAGATGGCCAATATTTTTAAAGACTATTTCAAACCCAATGCTCCCCAAACATGCTCATTTTGCCAAGGAATAGAAAGCTCGCAGGAAGGACGTGGAGCGGGCATTTGGTGTGCTTCAATAGAGGTTTGCAGTTGTCCGGTTCCCTGCTCTGACATGGTCAAAAGATCATATATGGAAAGTGCGGAACTGTTGTGTGACCTTGCACAACATGATCATTGAGGATGAGAGGAAGGACCCAGTGAGTTTGGTCGAGCAGAACGAGCCATACTACAGACAGGGACCTCTTGCAGAGCCTGATCACCAGGTGCCTCCAACCTGGGATGCCTTCATCGCCATGCGTTAGGAGATCCGAGATCCGGTAGTGCATCAACATCTGCAGGATAATTTGGTTGAGCACCTATGGATACGCAGGGGCAACACGTAGATGCCGATTATGAATTGGTCGAACTAGGACGAACTATGTTGTATTGTCATTGGATGTCGAACTATGTTTAATTTTATGCCGAACTATGTTAAATTAATACCGAACTAGACCAAACTTTGCCCTGTATTCATATTATGCTGAACAATGCCGAAAACTGGTCTAATTTGAGCCAGATTTGGGCGTAAAAAAGCCGACCTGGGAACTCGTGCGGCCTGGGAACGCGAGTGGGAAAGTGGGTGTTCCCAGACCAAAAACTAGCTTCGTCTGACGCTATTTTGATCCGGATTTCGGCCTGGAAAAGTGGAGAAAGCGGGAGAAGTAGTACCGTAGACCGTATGAATGCAAGAAACAACCTACTCCTTTTGTCTCGAAACATTTGTTTCCTATATATCTATTAAATATTAGAAAAAATGTTCCATATTTTCATCATGTCCATGCAGAAAAGATGAAAATCAAAGTATGTTAGATATCTCCATCGTTGAGCAACACGTCATTGCATACACAACATGAAAAACAAAGGCATATGCATATGCAACATAAGAAACAACGCTGACAACAATGAAGGAACAGATTTTTGCAACTTATATGATGATCCATTCACAATAGAATTTCCAATGCAACATGTGAGTCAGGTGACACAACAAACATCATAAACGCTTATGAAACTTTGAAATAACGTGTGCAACATCAACATTCACAATATTGACCTCTCATCATCAACAAATGGAGGCATCAACCGGACATTCGAGCTTGCCGAAACACCGAATGAGCCAGATTAGGCAACCTCGAACTGATCCAGTCTAGGGAGCCATATTCTCAGAGCATCTGGCGGCGCATGGAGAGATCCCCTATTCAGCTCCAACTTGACCTCCGGTAACCGGGGTAGAAATGTCAAATACGACAAAAGCATATGGATTGTGTGATGACTTTCCAATTCTCGAGGAGCCAAAATACAAAATATGCAACATACAAAGGATGAAGCGAAACAAAATATTGATAGGATAGGAAATCTTGCCTTTTTAGGTAGTAGAGATAGAGAAGAGATGATCCTCGACCACACATAAGTGCCACGTGAGATAGTAATGATATTTGTGTGCAAGTCTCGACCTCACGCAGATTTTGCCTCTATTTTCAGAAGAAGAAAAATGTTCATCTGATTTCTATAGTGGAGTTTTAGAAACCACTAGCCATTACTGGCCATGTGATACATATTGTACCATTTATTTTTCGTTAAGGACACTCTCTACACTATTATTAACTAAAATTGCGTCAGCTTTGTGTAACCAATCTATCATCATAAATTTTTCTGATTGTAGGATTACAAAAATCAACATGCAAGTTACATTCAAATTTGTTTTTTTGTCAAGTGATCAATTATGTCAAAGTTGTAAGGAAAACACCAATTTACACTTTTACAAAGAGTGGGAGCGAGCGCATATATGTCCTCAGGAGACAAGATGTGTGTAAAAGAACCTCAATCGTGCACACATTTTGAACTCATAACACAACTCATGTAGCGCTGATAGTTCACCGATGCCTTGTTTATTTCTAGTGTATTTGAAGTGTATTCACGGAGATTGGAGGGGGTTATTTTAGATCATGAAAAATCCTCAAATAGTACGTTTACCAAGTCAGATTTGAATGGGATAATTTCACGACATCTCCGACCCCCCCCCCCTCCCCTCCTATTTTTTGTTTAGATTAAAAACTCTCTATCAAACTAGTGTATTGGCAATGGTGGAACCCGCTGGCGTGAAGATCCTAGGCAAAATATGTGACGGACAACCATTTGCCCATATAAAATGCTAATCGCTATCCATATCTTGGTATAACTTCAATGGTGTTTCCTGAGCAGAGACCGAGCCCTAGCCCCGCCACTATGTATTGGGACAAAAGAATATTTGAGTGGATTAAGGGAATTGGGTGAAAGCGAGAGATTCACCAAATCCCCCTCTCATCCTTACCCCCTAGGGTGGACAGAGTGAAGTATATTTAAAACCTTGAATTTCCAAGGTTAGATATATCAAACCCTAATCTCTGAATCCTAAAAGTTAGCATCTTGACTTATGAATCTCAACCATGAGCATATTTGGTGCACCGAGAAACGATGAGCCCTATCAAGATTACATGTTATTCTCACTGACGGTGTGAGCTACATGTCACGTGTCATATTCATCTTCTTCCTCCTCACCCTAATTTGTGACTCAAGACGCATCCGCGAGAAGGTTCCACTCCGCCAGGCTCATGCTCTGCACTAGATCATGAATGAATCATACGCAAAGGACTTCTTTGGATTTGTTGCGGTTTTTCCAAATCGGAGGTTCATGTGCCGGCATCCACATCACCGGTGGTGTCAATGGTTCTACCCTTGCCACTATTTCCTAGCACCACCATTTGTTAGACCATGATGGTCAATCTTTGTCGTTTGTGACCATCGGCCATGTGCCGAATAGTGGAGGGATCCACCACCGCGTGCTTGTACAACTTCCCAACCAGCGAATGGAGATGGATGGGCTCATGCGAGTCGAGGCACATAAAAAAAATTGCCATAGCCAATTGGTGACTTGAATTGATTCCAATACTGTTGAACTTTTGATCGATGTGTTACAGGGCTGACAAGCTACGTGCACTTTACTAGTCTACACAATATTACACAGAGAAACTGACCGGGAGAGACTAGAGGTGTAGAAGATGAGAAAAGTTCAAAACGAACTTTTAACTCGTAGATCTCAGCGAAATCACACCCTGAACTCACAATCCCCGTAATCGGCACACCAAACTTACAAATCCCAGTTGATGACAGTGGTGAAGATTCAGAGGACAGTGAGTATGTAGCACACACTGATGACAGTGGTGAAGATTCAGAGGTGAAAGAGTTAAGACAACATGCCAGAAAATTTAAGAAAAGGATGAGAGACACAAAGAGTTGGATGGGGACAGATGCAACAGCAGCAGTTCCAATTGATTTAGTTGCTAATGTTGAGGACCTCTTAGGGGAAGAAGAGAAGGACTGGAACTATGATTCATCAGATGAAGACTATTCTTATGATGAAGATTCAGATGGCAAGATGGTGAAGAGGAAGAGTAGGTACCCAAGATTCAACAATGACACATAAATTCCCCATTTCACCTTGACTATGGTGTTTAGAAGCAAGAATCAGTTGTGCAAAGCAATCAGGAGATATGGACTAGCTACAAAAAGGAGTATCTCATTCATTAAATCATAGGTAGATAGAGTCAGGGTGAAGTGTGGCTGGCCTAACTGCCCTTGGCTTCTTTATGCAGCCAAAACCTCAAGAAGTAGCAGATTCCAGATTATCACACTCAATGATGTTCATCATTGTGCTCAAAATAGAGATAACAAACTAGTGACTGCTAAGGTGATTGCACAGAGGTATGAACACTTCATACTAGCAAATCCAATGTGGAAGATTGAGAGTATGAAAGCAACTGTGCTGCAAGATATGTTTGCTGATGTTTCCACATCAAAGTGCAAGCATGCAAAGAAGCTGGTTATGGATAGATTGATGTCTGGAATGAAGAATGAGTACACAAGGGTTTTTGATTATCAACTAGAGTTACAAAGAAGCAATCCTGGAACTACAGTAGCTGTTTGCTTGGATCCAACAGTCATGGACCAGCATATATTCCAGAGCTTTTATGTATGCTTTGATGCATTAAAGAAAGGTTTTAAGGCAGGATGTAGGAGGGTGATTGGATTAGATGGCTGCTTTTTCAAAGGAGCTGTGAAAGGTGAACTGCTATGTGCCATTGCTAGATATGTAAACAATCAGATGTATCCAGTGGCATGGGCAGTAGTAGAACAAGAAACAAATGAAACTTGGAAATGGTTCATTGGGTTGCTTATTAAAGATCTAGATGTGAACAATAGTGGAGCAGGATGGGTTTTCATTTCATATCAGCAAAAGGGTCTCATAAATGCCATGAAGGATTACCTTCCAGAGGCTGAGCACAGGATGTGTGCAAGGCATATTTATGCCAATTGGAGGAAGAAACATAGGTCTCATGAGTGGCAAAAGAAATTTTGGGCAGTGGCCAAGGCAACCAATGTGCAGGATTTCAATTACTATAAAGCAAAGCTGGCACAAGAGACACCTGAGGGTGCAAAGGACATTATGAAAAATGCTCTAGAACATTGGGCAAGGGCATATTTTCTAGTTGGCTCTAATTGTGAGTCTGTTGACAACAATTTGTGTGAATCCTTCAACCATGCTATAGTTGATGCTAGGTTCTACCCCATCATATCCATGCAAGAAAAAATCAGGTGAATCCTTCAACCATTCTTTGGTAGTTAACATTGTTACTACTTAGCATTATCTCTGCAATAATTATCAGTAGTTAACATTGTCTCTACATAACATTGTCTCTAGGAAGAAGACCTTCACTAGAATTCAGGAACAGAGAGAGAAAGGTGAGAAAATGCATGGTACAATATGCCCTAGCATTTTTAAGAAATTGCAGGCTGCAATTGCCAGAACACAGTTTATGGAAGTTTTATGGAATGGCAAAGATGGATTTGAGGTGAAACTACTGACTGGTAGAAGGAGGCAGTACACTGTTAGTCTTGATAATAGGACATGCTCATGTGGGTATTTTCAGCTAGCAGGTCTACCTTGTGCTCATGCCATAACTGCAATTTATAAATGTGGCAAACAAATTGAAGAGTTCATTGCTCCTTGTTACTCAATAGCTGTGTTCAAACAGATTTATGAGCATGTCCTCCTGCCTGTAGAAGGTGAGGAGATGTGGCCAATTTCTGACAACCCTAGGCCACAGTCACCTGGTTATGTAAGAATGCCAGGAAGGGCTAAGAAAAATGCTAGGAAGAGAGAAGAAACTGAGAAGCCAAGGGGCAAGAAAATGAGCAAGCATGGCACACTTATAGTTTGTTCACTATGTAAAGGCAGTGGACATAACAAGTCTGGCTGCAAATCTAATCCAGAGAGAGGCAAGAAGAAATTCCAACACCTTTCAAAGAATAGCAAGGTATCAAATTCCTTCAAATTTAATCTTTGTCTCACCTTTAGTTGCATGTTTGTTCACTTAGGAAATTATGCATGTTTGTCTCACCTTTAGTTGCATGCAAACAGGTTGCTCCATCAACAGCTCCAGCTGCTAGGGCACAGGCTGCTCCATCAACAGCTCCAACAAAAGCTCCAAGAGCAAGGCCAGGATCTGTTCCTGTGAAGAAGACTGCAAACAAATTCAAGCCACCAAGGCACAATACTCCTGCTGGAACTGCATCATCAACTCATCCTAGTTCATCTACAAGTGTTATTCCTGGGGCAAAGAAAGGGAAGAAAAGGGGCAAAGCAGCATCTTCAATTCCATCTTTCTCTTACTTTACTTGCAGTGGCAATTACTGAGTTGTAATAGCATATCTCTATGACAAACTGTGTGTCATATCAAGTTTGAGTAGTCTCTATGACAAACTATGTGTCATATCTTTTGCTCATGTTCTAAAGAAAGTTAGAGAGTGGATGAGTTTTTATCAAGTTTATGTACTGTGGCTCCAACTTATTTTGCTGATGATCAAGCTATGTACTGTGGCTCCAACTTATTTTGCTGATAATGCAACTTAGTTCTATTGTTGTTGTTCATTTTGAATTGGGCTGAAAAAGTCACATAGTACATTGGATACAAATACTGATGATTGCATTGCACTGAAATATTGTTGTTGTTGTTCATTTTAAAAGCTGATACAAATACTGATGATTGCATTGCACTGAAATAGTCACATAGTACATTGGATACAAACTTCACCACAGTGGCTAAACTGACACTAATTTACTGACTAACAAACTTCCCAGCCACTACACCTAACACAAACACAACAAAAAGGTACATTGCACTCTCAAATTTTCCCTTCATTGCACCAATTTCTTCATTCTTCTGCTGCAGCTGATCTTGAAGAGCCTTCAAAGTTGATTCAGTTGCTGCTTGTTCATCAACTACATCGATGTCGTTGTCCGCATTTGTTCATCCCCCCGTAGCCTCCAAATTTCATCACGCATATCTCCAATCAGGTCACTAAAAAACCGAGGCAATGGCCCATCCTCCCATTCCACATAACCACATCCCCGTCCGTTCTGTCAAAATGATGGAACAAATCGAATCAGAAAGGAGAGAGAGGAGGAGTACATCGAACAAGCCTGAAAATGCAGAGCAACTTACCAGAGCGTCGACGCATGCATAGTACCTCCTGCCTGGGTTCATGGAGCTCCACGAAATCCATCTCGGCGCTTTCCTTCGCGGATTGCAATTGCACATCTTCGCGGGCTCGTACGCCATCGGGTTCTCCCGATATACCACCGGCGACCTACTCTTAGCTCCCCTCCTTCTTCCAACAGCTCGACGAAAGCCAGGAGCGAAAGAAGCACCACACGACCACGACATTCTCAGAGCGCCGCCTTCGCCCCTTCCTCGCGTCGCCGCCGTCACCCAATAGCCAAGAACCCTAATTTCTTTCCCCAATTCAACCCACCACCCCGTTCACTTATCCTGAGCGCGATGGATGGCCCACCTCTGACAAAAAAACCCAGTGTTTTCTAGCCTAAAACGGTTTAAGGTTCTAATCGAACTAGGATTTGTAAGTTTGGTGTGCCGATTACAGGGATTGTGAGTTTAGGGTGAGTTTAGGGTGTGATTTCGCTGAGATCTACAAGTTAAAGGTTCTTTTTGAACTTTTCTCGTAGAAGATATGTAGAAGATACTTCCTCCGTTTTAAAATATAAGATATTTTAGATTTGTAAAAAAAAAAATTTAGGCTTCTTTTACCTGAGTAAACCTATATACGTTTCAGGAAAACAGGTCTAGGGTTTAAGATAGACCAGGATTCACAAAATCAGATGCCAACTTTCAGGATTCAAAATTCAAGGTTTGATTTAGCTAACCTCTACAAGTTCAAGGTTCAAAATGGAATTTACTCGGGTGGAAAAACCAGAGAAGTAAATACGGCCAAACTGCGAAGACTGAAACAGGTTGCCGCATGGGGTTAAAACATCTACAAACAACAACAGGCCACAAGGCATTCACAAATCACACTGGAGACACAAGCTCCATCATAATCAGCCGCCGCCACTCAAACACGAAATAAAATTGTCATAGCCATAACAATGGCTGTAGGCATGATTCCATCAGATAAAACAGCAGCTCTTAAGCCCTAAATGATGCTAAAGCGACACCTACCTAGCAGTTTCTTGCTCAAGTTATAGTACAACCAGTTCGCCTACACAGGAAGTTCACTCAAGGATGACTATCCTTCATCCACCTTCAACAAGCAGCTCTCCACTCATGTGGACGACTCGTGGCCATTGGCAGGCGGTGCTGTGGGGTTTTCTTGCTCAGCATAAGGTACTACAGCAGTATTTCCATTCTGCTGAGAGAAGTAAATACAAGCTTCAACCATCAGTTCATTCAAAAATAGTAACTCGTACTAAAAGGATTACAAAGATTGGAAAACAGAAAAGTCGTAACAAGATAACGAATAACTTCCAACATAAGATCTTATACTTGTTGCCTGAAATGGGAGTAACTAACTTTCTTACATCATAAATAGAACCCTTGGTTAATAAATAACTGATTCCATGATGAGCAAAAACACACCAATTTCATAATAGGTACAACTTCTAAAGCAATCCAACTGTACTTTGCAATTTCAACTACATACTGAAAGGGGTCAACTTCTAAAGAGACGTTAGTATTTCTGATATTCCAATTTAGAATGAAATATAGTGCCAGAGCTTCATGCCCAGGACACCGAACCATAATTTGATTATGGCATTTTATGTACAAATTAATAAAAAAACTACTCAGCATTTTCATTAAAAAAATCAGCTACTGGTTACATTTTTTGTCCAAACCATGTAGGAGGACCGCACATATATCATAAGGTTCAGTACAACAACAGAAATGGTACGCAGCAACGCAAAACAAATACAACATCAACCTATGACCACGAAACAACTAAACATAAAGACAGACACCATGCAAAATAACGTCCTTCGTTAGATAATAAGGATATTGACTCAGCTCATTTTTTTGGAAAAATAAAGAGACCAAGGGGAAGAATCCCTGGCATATTTTTGTAGAAGGATTAGTGAGTATGATCTGGTATTAAGAGAGTGGAGGCTTGAACCCAGGCAGGCAGGCACACATCAGCCTGTGCCTACCATCCGGACTATGCTACGGTTCACTTTTTTTGGGGGGGACGAGAACAAGTCAGCACTTACAGCTTACAGGAGAAAATACCATAAATCATTGCATAGGGAAAGTTTCAATGAAACATATGCACCCCAGAATAGGTCAAAGACCATGTTTAGCTAACAAATAAGAGACTTACACCATTATCTGGAGCTGATGCCACAACTTGAAGAGGTGAGGGAGAAGATTTGGCTAGGTCCCTCAACATTCCCTTTAGAAAATATAGATAGAAGGTTAATATGTAGTCTGCTATTATGGCATTTAACTTAATATAGTTGATCAAAATTTCACATAACAAGCACGACTGGGCTGTACCCCAGTGGACTTATGTGAGGGAAATAAATATATCTGGGGTATTTCACGGAGTGGGCAAACAGGATTCTCGGTGTCTTCTTCGAACCCATGGGAACTCCTCCCTCGTAGGTCTCTTTAAGAATTACTTAAGATATTATATGAAACAAACTACTCCCTCCGACCCATATTAGTTGACTTGGATTTGTCAAAATTTGGATGAACCTATATACTAAATAGTGTCTAGATTCATCCAAATCTAGATAAATTTGAGTCAACTAATATGGGTCGGAGGGAGTATTAATAAACTTAAATTTCTCAGTTGCGAGGAAAGGTGCTGTAATCGCATAAATTACATGAAAGAGGAACAAAGTGATACAGAATTTGTGGACCGCAGATATTAATTAAAATAATATTGACGGGTTAATTACTTCAAATCATATAAAAGTGCAGAGAACAAATAACTATTCACTACGAAATACATCAAAATATTGAGCGCGAATACAATGGTATTTGTCATTTATCAAACTTCTTTCCACAGCAAAGATTAAAGACAACCAAATATGCAGACCATGCATGGCGCATCTAAATTCACTACATTGATCTAATTATTTCTTCAAATGGAAATTTAATCTAAAATACTGGCGGCATAGTTTTTTTACAGAACACAATGAACCAACCAGATGAGCATTCTAAAACTCTACAGTTCACCAAATATGACATAAAGCAAACAGAAAAGAGTGCACTGTTATTTACAGCCCACAGAGTGATTGCTAGATACACAAATAAATCAAGATAAATGATGGTGAGTTCAAGAATAGGGGACTAACTTCCAAGCACATTAGGAATTAATTACTTGATAGTAAAGTAGCATCAAGTATTGATTAACTGATACTGGAGTAAGCCGTTTCAATACCTATGAAAGTAGGAAGCAAAAGAGTTTGAGTGGTATTCTATAGAATTGGACCAATCTTGCTTCTATTAGATAGAACAATCTATTACGTGACAGCAATTATGCTATGATTCCATCAAACATTATTACAATGTTGTGTCCCCTATGTATCCACAGGCATATACTGTGAAATGTAGATAGTAAATTATACGCCTCTGTCCTCAGTTAAATCCAGATATGCAACGGTATAACTGTATAAGTAAGCAATTGCAAATACCTTATTTGCCCACATGAGGCCGCAAGCATTGCATAATGTTCTTGGCCCATCAGGTCCACGACGCATCATAGGTGTACTCTTTGCATTAATACCACAGTGATGACATCTGAAAGAAATTGAAAGATGATAACCCATAAGTAAGATTCGCAAATAAAACTGTGTATGCTTAATAAAGAAATAAAAAAGGGTAAGACCTACAAGAATACCAATACCATATGGAAAGAAGCATCTATCCATGTACGCTAGGTATTAGATAATACCTTCAGTACACATCACACTTACTTGCACAACTAAAGTAACTGAATCTGTATATCTCAGGACAGACAAGCTAGAAAAAAGAAAGGTTCTATATACTATGGTATGTATCAGCCAGGTGCGTGAATAATTTGTTAGTATTTATGTTTTTATGTGACACCTACAATGGCATACTAGAGCACTTTACTTCAAGAATGACAATGATTGGGAAACAGCCCTGCCTCCCGGGTCACTCGTGCGAGCGACTCCGGAGGCGACTCCAAACCCTAGCCAAAAGCCGCCGCCTCCTTGCCTCCCTGGCCGCCAAAGGCGGTGGGGGCGTGTGCGCACCCCTGGCGGAGCTCCTTCGCACGGAGTAGCGCTGTCGTGTGGGTCGCGGGTGGCCAACCTCAGCGAGGCAGTGTGGCGGTGAGGAATTGGAGCGGTGGACGGCGGCGTGGCTACGCGGCACGGTGCCAGGAGGTCACGCGAGATGTTGCGGCGGTGCAAGCGGCGCTTGGGCCCGATTTGGGCTCGATCTTGGCCTGGCGGGCCGTGACCGCAACACATCTGACGTTAGCATCCCCTCCACCCCATTCCTCCTCCCATCCCTCCCGGCCGCTGCTGATTGAGGACGCCAGGCAAGCAAGCTTGCGAGCAGCGGCCCTTCGGGTTGGCCACTCTGCTCTGCCCTGGCGGATCCCGGCAGTGACAGCTGCGGGTCGGCGCAGCGGCGGCACGGTGCAGGTGGCTGTGTCCCCTGCTCGTTGCGCTCCCGGTGGTGGCCGGCCTGCTAGAGCTGCGCTGACCGGTGCCCCCCTCCTGCGACGTTTCTAGGCTCCCCTCCCTGCATGATGTCTACTCAAGCGACCAACTTCATCATCTCTAGTCTGCCCCTGCATCAACGACAGTCTTCGAAGGTCTTGTTCATGGGTCGGGGCGAAATCCCCATGCGGCGATGGCCTACGCTGTCAACGGCGACGTCCGAGGGTGTCGTTACCTCCTTGGAGGCATTGGCATGACCCTGATTGGACCTCCTCCTCGAGCACCGGGGGAAACCCCAAGTCCGGTCTGCCAGACCGGACAGCGGCGGCGTTTCAGCCCTGAAGGCGCTGCTTTGGCTGCAAGGGGAGTACCTGATGCGGCAATGGGAAGTTGTGATGCATCGCTCTGGTGAAGACAGATACACAGGGCGCGGACATCCGAGGTGCAACATTTGCCAGCGCCAACACTACCACGACGAACGCTACACCAGTTCTAGCCAGGCCCTGCCTTCCACCTGCCGACTCTCTAGGCACATGGATGCGAGGTATGTTGGCTTGGGAAGTACTGGAGCTGCAATCGTCCCTGGAGGTGACTTGCAATGGCAGTGATACTGCCCTGAGTTCCGATCCTCGACGCCTCGCCATTCTTGGTTGGAGGCAAGGCTGGATGAGGCCTAATGTCGTTGCGGTCTGTAGTCGAGGGCACCTCCTCACCTTGTCGTACTCGCTTGGTGAGGACGGTCATGTTTGTGTTTGTGTGTGTGTGCGTGTGTGTCCCTCCTTCTGGAGGTTGTACCCTTGTTGTCCACCTTTTCAATGAAATGAAACGCAAATCCTCTTGCATTTTCTCGAGAAAAAAATGACAATGATTCTCAAAGTGTAGCTAATAAATTCCAAAGAAAACATCTTTTGAAGAACCTAGAAATATTGCCAGAAAATTCAAAAACATATAAACACAAAAAAAAATACAATCAGTGTACTTACTCAGCAGAAGATGGAGGTCGACCTTCCAGCGATGCCCAATTTGGGGTGCCATCTGGAGTTGCCAGTTCTGATGTTTCATCAGGTCTTGGTTTTGAAGATGTAAATTGGCCTCTCTTGCGTTGCATCCTATAATTGCATGGGGGAATGGCATTAATTGTGTTTGTGCATAGTCAGTGCAGAAGAAGACAACAAGCACCAACAAGCAAACTATAATCTTATCTAAATCCAAGGCTGCCACTTGCCAGCATAGAGAAATTAAGGACCACAGAATCACGGTATAATAGAATTTTATTTTTTAAGTAAAATTTGGTTTATGCATTACATAAAATACCGCAAATGTATTATCTAACAAAATTTCATAGGAGAACATAATAATATGCTAGAATTATATTATTACTAAGGGATTAAGTTGCAATATATAATTATATATGCAAGTTCTCCAAAAATTCTAACTGAAAGCACCGAAACAAATGTTTTAATAGAATGCAATGTCCAATTTTTTTTAGGGAATGCAATGCCCACATTTATTCACTACATATTCTTTTCTGGAAATTTAGCAAATAACGAGATGGAGGCAGGAGGCCTCTAATTAATACAGCCAGACTATGGCATGCATGAATTTAGCCAGTCAGCTTTCTACAAAAAAGTTGAAGCCCACAACTACAGAGTCAATGAACTATACAGGAAAGATTAGTGGTTCAGTGCCACCTTGGCGAACAATCTAGACCTTGATATACTTGTAAAGTTTGATGTGGCCTTGAGGACAAATACCCTTGCAAAGCATGGCCATCCCTTGCAATTTTGTTACGATAGATAGTGGCATGGCACATAGTACAGTTGTTCCATACCTAAAAAATTTAGTCCTGCTAACGTAATATGGCAACAATACTATGGAATTGTGATACATGATATGACACAAAATCATTTGCGCTCTAGTAAGAACGCAGAATTGCAAGATACTACGATCTGTGCCATGATCCTGAAAATTAAGTCTAAATCAAGAAGTGCCACAGTAGTATTACAACTGACGAGAATCCCATCACAATAATGTTTTTGAAACAGTACATATTAATAAACCAACCGTTGTCACCTAACGATTAGAGAAGATTAATCAATCTTCATAGTGAACAGGGTTTGCTTAGGAAAATGCATTAGATGTGCTGATGTGCATATGTGCCCAAAAATAATTACAGCACAACAAAGCGCACAAGGTACAGCGTATTCAAATGCATTTCGTGAGCCCCAACGCGACAGGCTTGTCACAATTAGTAGGTGCAATTTCCAAACAATGGTAAACAGCTAGCACCAACCTTAGTGCAACTTCCTTCCGAACAGTATACCGGATCTTCTTATCGAAGTTGCGCTCTTTCCGCTTCTCCCTAAACCTCATTAACGATGCCACCCGGTGTGGATAATTCAACCTCTGAAAAAGAGTAAACTCAAGCTCGGACGCATGTGAATCATCCAGAACATAATCTTGCCAAACACGATTTATGGACAGTGAAGTAACTCTCGTCACTTGTCTCAACCTTACTGTATGGCGTTGATGATGATGCTCCACCGATGCCTGGGTTAAGTTCCCTTCCTCCGAGCAGCAAAAGCACCGCTTGCACCTGCAAAAACATCCAGAGACATTACCACCTTGCAATATCATTCCAGCCTACTGAATCACTCCTAAAACGAACGGACAAGACAAAAAAAATTGTATCCACAAAACGGCAGGAGACGGACCTTATCAGGGGAGACAGAGTCGAACACGTAGACCTCGCCCTGGAAGGACAGGGTGAGCTGGTTGGTCGAGGTGGGATGCACAGTCGCGGAGCCCATCACCCCGTGCGGGTCCAGCGGTGCGCCCGCCGCAGCTGCCGCAGCAGCAGCCGCCTCGGCGTCCATAGGGAGGGCCTCACCGTTGCCGCCGTGATGCTCATGCTCGTGCTGCCCTTCCCCCTCGGCCTCGTCTTCCTCCTCTTCCATCTCCTCCTCTTCTTCTTCTTCTTCCTCCTCCTCCAGTTCATCCTCCTCCATCTCTATCTCCTGCTCGTGCTCCTCCTCGTACGCGTTCATCGCCTCGGCCTCGGCCTCGGCCGCCACCATCGCCTCCGCCTCGGCCGCCACCATGGCCAGGTGGTCCACAGCGTCCGCGGGCGCCGCCGGGTCCTCCGCCGGCTGCGGGGGGCGCTCGGGGCCCCGGCGCGGCTGGTACGGCTTGCCGTCGTGCTGTGCCATGGCTCGGAGGGGATCGGATCGGATCGGATCGGATCGGACGACCCGGGATGGTGGTGCGGGAGGAGGGTGTGGTAACCCTAGGATTTCGATCTGCTTTTGGTTTGGAGGGTGGAAATGGGCACCGCAGGAACCGAGAGGTAGGAGCAGAGCGAGTGGTTTTGGGCGGATCTCAGCCGTCCGGTAACTCACATGTGTCGCGCCCCATTCCTGTTCATTTACTTGATATAATGATAATTTTTTCACTTCTAGAAAGAGCCTTTCGCCACACTTTATAAATAAAAGTCAACACGGCCCAACGATATAAGTTAGTGAGGTAGCCCTCTGACAAAACATATCCTAGAACAATCGGACAACGGAAGCCATACAAAAGTGATAACCCCCAAATGCAGAAGATAGCTATAGCACTTTTTAGTGTGAACTATAGGTAGGTATCGAACCGCAGGAACAATAATGTAAAGCTATTTACTCTCTCCAAACAGTAGTTTAAACAATCAACCAAACTCATGACATGAAGACTTTGTTATCATTGAGTTTTATGCTCCAAGTTCATAAAAAAATGAGGTAAAAGCATGTTTAGAGTCTGGTTCTTTCTTTTCTTCATTTTATACTTGATAGAAATAAGGCTACTTGAATAGCAAAACCTATATTAGATACCCAACTTATTTTATTTTTCTTAGACAGGTGTGTTTTTATTAATAGTAGGCATATGCTGCCTAATTTATCTGAGTAAAAAAACACAGAGAACATGCAAATCATACACATGAAAATAAATATTCTGGCTTACTGCCAGAAAAAAAAGGAAAACCGAACATGATGCTAAGTTGCTAACTGCCACAACAAGGGAACAAATTGCCCCTTCACAACAAGTCTGTGGACCAGGTCTGGTAAAAATATTTTCCCTTCACAACAAGTTTAAACTGGCTTCAACAACCCAAACAAGGGATTTGCATATCAACAAGATACAAATGTGGTGACTAGTGTGGTCCATGGCAAACCAGCTTGCCAAGAGTTGATCTAACCTAATTGAAGTACTGTACTTGATCAAACATGTTATACAACATACACAGAGATCTTAGACTCCAGGCCTTACAAGTAGACATTGTGGTCAGAGTCATCTTCACCATGTCTCCATAGGACCTGCTCGTCAATTTTGGAAAGCTTATCATCGTCTAGCAACTTCCAGGTCCGTATCGACTCAACCCCCATCCATGATGATCTCTGCCCTTTCTTGAGCTCGGTATGAATTACACGAGCTCTCCTGGGCCAATCAGATCTTCCATAGGCATGGTAACCAAAGCCGCCACCATAACAGAACCGTATCCCGTTAAGGTCACCACAGAAATCATTAAGATGGTCATGACCAAGAAATACGCCTTTTACATCTCCCATGGAGACGAGTGTGCCAAGGACACCAGAGTTTACTGATGAGCAAGCCACTCCCTCCTGATACTGGCCCTTAAAATCTGTATACCACAGTCCACGGACTTCTGGAATTGGGATGTGGAAGAGTGCTAGTGCAGGGGCATGAAAATTTCGCTGCTAAACAAAGGAAATTGTCAGGTACCTGTGATCAGAAACATATATTCCAAAAAGAAATAGTAGCATTTATTATTTGAAGCAAGTGTGACGAAAAGTCAATGACCTGCGACTAACAAATGAGCATGCTGCAACATCCTATAATGTGAATGTGACATCATGTGACACAGGATATAAGTCCAAAGACTGGTAAAATACAAACAGAACAATAATCTAGCGGATTGGCAACAAATATTTTCATTAATCTACAACAGCAAAGACATGGGTAATAGATCAACAGCTACAACAACTTCACACTAGTTGCTAGCATCTCCCTCCACAACGACCAACACATTCCACACTAAGATTCTTAGGTGCTGTGATTAAGTTAGTATTTACCATAAGTACCTGAAGTTCTTTTGAAGTAGCACTGAGCCAAGCAAGCTGAGATTCTTTGATCCAACCATAAGTTTTGATTCCATCGACTACTTCACGATCCCCACTGTCCAGGAAGTAAAGGTTAAGCAGACTAGTATTCACCAATCCCGATCCAAATGGCCCATTTATGCCAACATGGTAATTTCCAAACCCATGTACCAGAAAACCAGGTGGGTTTACTTGAGATACCGAATAGTCCATCAAAGACATGAATGCCATCAGTTCCTCCCGCGTCATTGTGGATTCCTGATCATGATTTCCTAATATGGCAGCCCATGGTACGTTGTACTCCATGGCAGGGCTAATTGCTCTGAGTAGTGATTCTGCTGCATCAGTTGCACTGCCCCCAAATATGTTATCTCCTGATTCAAAATTAAAGCATAAGCATAGCCATTTTCTATGAACAATACAACCGGAAACAAGTACATACTGTAGTGCTAGGGCCAGTTCTTTACAAAATCAAGGTATAGAACTTCTCAGAGATGAACTTACCGAAAAAAGAAAACATACTCACAAGCCAGAACATGCTTATTTTGGCAGGTGTGCCGAGAGTATCATAGACTGTTTTGTAGTCCAAGCTCAACGGGAAAGAAAAATAAGTGTATGTTTTTCTTAATGCGTGATGATTCATACTCTATTAAAAAGGAAAATATCACTCATATTCCTGCTAAAACTAGACCTGGTCCAAATTCTAAAATTAACTAACACTTTGGTGATCTGAGAGTTCGGTCTCTTTGCACCCACCACCTTAATGATGATGCATAAATCCCATCATCAGAACCAAGAGGAGCGATGCGTGAATCCATTGCACACAACAGAGTACTCACCCAGATATTATAGTACTAATAAAAGCAGGATGTAAGCTTAGTACTGTGACACCAGTTCCATGAACAGTGCTAAACCCCTTATTATCACGAGTCTATGCAAATGCCGTCAAGTTGCATGAGATAATCCACAACAGCTGAGGGTCCATGAGGAAGTAAGCTTAGTAATCTAACACTAGCTCCATCCACAGTGCTAATCCCCTGGTTCAGGGTCTACAAGGAGATAAGACTGGAACCCATGGCTAAATTTTACAGCCATCCCCTGTAAACGCAAACGGGAAGACTCAGCTTACAAGCTCCATCAAGCAAACTGCTACATGGAGCACTAAGCTGTTGTATACTTGTACTCCCTCCGTTTCAAAATATAAGATGCTTTAGCTTTGTGAAGCAAATGTATCTAGACTACTTTTAGTATCTAGGTTCACTCAAGTTTGAAATGAATCTACACACTAAAAAAAAGTCTAGATACATTTTCTTCACAAAGCTAAAACATCTTATATTTTGAAACGGAGGGAGTATATTGCTACGGTACAGGTAAATCAACTAACTAATCACTTGGATCTGAGGCCACCCATGGCGACAACTGCCTGAGCAAGAAGAGCATAGGAGATAGCACGAGGCGAAGCCGCAATCTCCGGGGCAAGAGAAGCACGCAGAAGCAGGAGCGGTTGTAAGCAAGAGGAACAGCGTGGGCAGCAAAGCACGCACCGGTGAAGGCTATGAGGTCGGGCCTCTCCGCCTCGATGAGCCGCCGCAGGAACCGCGTGGTGTTGAGGTCGGAGCAGCGCGCGCCGCCGACCTCCGGCGCCACGTCCCGGCAGCGCGTGGCGGCGCCGTTGCCGAAGTGCATGTCCGCCACCTGGCAAGCAAGCAGTGTCAGCGGACGAGGCGCGGGCGGGACGCAGCATAGCAGGGAGGGGGGGTCGGGGCAGCACCTGGAGGATCTTGAAGGCGCCGTCATGGCGGAAGCGGAGGGGCAGGGGAGCGGACCTCTTGACGTGGGGCACGGCGGCGTCAGGGTCGAGCAGGGTGGAGAGGCGGAGGAGGAGGAAGGAGACAAGGCAGGTGAGGAGCAGGGGGAAGAGGGAGCTCATCGGCATCTCCACCACTGCCTCCCGACACAGCACCACTCGGATCGCCGAAGACTCATTAAGTCAAACCGTTACTAGGTGATTACTACAGCAACAGCTGCAATAAGCCAAAGCTCAAACCAATTGAATACTCTCTCAAAATAAAGTCACATTATCACAAAAAAAAAACTAAAGCACAACAAGCCTTACAATCTTTTGAAAAAAAAAGCCTTACGAGCTACAGATGATGAATATGGTCGCAGAATTTGCTCACAAACACCACACTACAATACGAAACATCCATAGCTTCAGGTACTTCTGACCGAGCTCTTGGTAATATTTCAACAAAGAAAGGGCTATTCTTAGCACAGAGAAAACAATACAGCATGAAAGATCAAGCGTTCGCAAATCAACCCAGAGATTTGTGATTTTTGTTTCTTTGAAGGGTGCCTGGTAGTACACGAATCTACTGCTGCTCTCTGAAAAGAAAAGATGTGCATGCCAGAATATGATCACATACGGCGTCCTCCACCTCTGGTGTTTCAGGAGCGACGCTTGTCGCCACGCTTCTTGCTCTTCCTTCGGCTGCCCTTATCATCCTCGGAATCAGAATCGGACTCAGATTCAGAGGACGACGACGACATGCTGTCTTTCCGGTGCCTTCTCTTCTTCTGCTTGGTCTTGCGACGGCGCTTCTTGTTGTCCTCCGAGTCCGAGGAGCTGTAGCTTGAGCTGCCGCTATCGGAAGAATACTCGGAGCCAGTCACCGACGATTCAGAATCAGAGCCGGAGTCAGACACCAAAGCCCGATGTTTCCTCTTGCTCTTCGCCTTGCTCTTCGCCTTCTTTCTTTCGGACTTCTCCTTCTTTAGCTTTTGTCTCATCAGCTCCCTTTCCTCCTCCATCTCCTTCTCAAGATCAGGGTTCACGAAGTGAGAGGGAGCTGGCAGCCATGCCTTCTTCAGCCTAGGGTTCTTGAGCTGCTCCGTCCTCGAGGGACGTGTTATATAGACCCGTTCATTCTTGCACTCGTATGTCCAATGCCCAGTCTGGAAGCACTTCTGACATTGGCCGCCAGCGTTAGAAGTTGGTAGAGCATTTGGTTTCACACCCAGCCTCACAGCCTTCTCTGTACTCATCAGATACATCTGCCTCTTTGCTTCCTTCCTCTCCTGCCAACGGCTTGGTCCCTCTTCCTTCTGACCATAGGCATTGACATTGCGAGCAGCAGCTTCCGCTGCACGCTCAGCTTGAGCCCTGCTCAATCCCTTAGCATTTGATAAGGCCTGTGCCTTTATTCGATCAGCTGCAGCCTGGGAATCATTTCCAGACATCTTGATACACCCAAGAAGAAAAGGTTACAAAACACCAGCAATCTCAGTATCCTGCAAGGAAGACAACCTCTATTGGTTAGTATTGAAGTAATGAGGTCATATCATCTTTTAGCCAAAATAAATGTCTGTCTACCTAGCTAGCAAAAATCCACACAGGAATTCTGCGGGGTTTAACTAATCACTAGATGCAGAAAGCTCATACCTGAAAAACCAATGACCGGGTTGCGGACGGAGTGGAGACGGCAGCCGGGACTTAATGTGGTAGAACGGGAACGGCGAAGAACGGCTGCGACGCACGTGAGAGGCGAGGCGGAAGCAGTGATGCTAAGGGACGGCGGCGCGGCGCGGCGCCAAGTCTAGGGCACAGCGGCAGTGGAGAGATTTTAGAGGGACGTCGGGAGAGACGGGCTGGAGATTTTTGTAGGTCAGCGGGTAGGGGCTCGGAGGAGAGGAGGGGAAAACGTCGAAAACGGGGTACGGGACGGACGGTGGACTGGAGAAGTCGAATCTGACAGGAGAGAGTGGTTTCCGTTTTTTCATTTGGTTCGCTGGGTGTTGTATAGGGAGATTGGACTTTTTTTTTTTTTTTGACACAAGGAAGATTGGACTTGGGCTAATTTGGGGTAGTTGTTTGGACTTTTGTATTTTTGTTTTCTGTAAATAGGTCCAGTTGTTTGGTTGTCTAGATTTTTATCCCTTTTCTCTGATGATGCATTTAACATATGTTTGGTGTGGTGTTTTGCATTTGATTATATGAGTTATGATCACCCATTTCAAATTTGGTGATCTTTCCATCACAGCACACATAACACATGATCACAAGAACAATCAATATGCATACACAACACATTGAGATAATCACCATAAAAGTCATATACAAACATAAATATTGCTACCTATACATTCAGATGATCACCATAACAGTCTTAACAATCACCATAACAGAACCATCATGAACCACCACCAAGGGCTTAACCCCTGATGAAACTAACCATCAACAGGGGCATACCATGTCCCTGAACCACCACCAGGGGTTTCGACCCCTAATCAAAAGAGACATCAACCTACTTAGTTTACCATAATTAGTTGTTGATCAACAACTACCAGTACTACTTACAAACTTACAGAAGCATCGACATGAAGGGCGTCACCATCATTCTGGAGTGCTCGCCGTGTCGTTTGCCGTTGTCATCGCGCTACCCCATCACGGAGGTCATCGCCGCTCGATCTACGACGGAATTGCTGCGCCGCACGTCCGACCCCTTGCCAATCAACCGCCTGTGTGCCGGATCTGCTACACCGCCCGTCCGCCGTCGCCGTTCGAGCCGGTAAACCCTCTTTATCCTATATCGTTTTGTCTACCAATTCGAAATTTCTTAGATTTAGGATCCGTGCGGCCGCGATTTTGTAGATGAGTTCGTTGTGGAGTGAGTCCTGGTGTTCTGCGACGAGTTCTTCCGTTCGGTTTTTGATGGAGGCCTCGTCGTCCAACGAGTCCGACTGGGAAGGCCTCGACGATGATGACGTGGAGGACCTTCTTCTGCTGGCTGTCGTTGACGAACTGGAGATGGAGGAGAATACCCGAAAGAGGAGGAGGGGATCAACTGGCGGGCGATTGTGCATCCCACACAACCGCGTTCTAGGGCACGAGATGCTCATGCGAGATTATTTTGCCGAGAAACCCATCTATCCTGCTTGTATGTTTCGCCGACGGTACTGGATGAGACGACCCCTGTTCGAGAAGGTTGTGAAAGCTTGCGAGGGCAACTGCCGGTACTTCACGCAAAGTAGAAATTGTGTTGGGTTGCTTGGTTTTAGTTCATACCAGAATATCCATGTCGCAATGAAGGTGATCACCTATGGAGTGTCAGCTAACTACACTATCGAATATCTTCGTATTGGCGAAGATACGACCATGACATGCGTGCATAAATTCACGAAGACATTGATCAAGGTTTTCGGTACAACGTACCTGCGAGCACCAAACGAGGAGGACACAGAGAGGCTCATGGCAGAGAATGAGAAAAGAGGTTGGCCCGGATGCTCGGAAGCCTCGATTACATGCATTGGAGGTGGAAGAACTGCCCAAAAGCATGGCATGTGCAGTACATTGGCCATCACCGAGATGCAACAATCGTGCTCGAAGCAATGACCTCTCGCAAGACTTGTGGATATGGCATTGCTTCTTTGGTCTACCGGGTTCTCCGAATGACATCAACGTTTTGTAGAGATCTCATTTGTTTTCGAAGCTAGCAAATAGAGAACAGCTGGCCTGCAACTATAAGATCAATGGCCGTGAGTACACCATAGGGTATTATCTCACAGATGGCATTTATCCACAATGGGCAACATTTGTGAAAACAATAAGTAAACCCCCCAAACCCCAAAAAAGCTCATTTTTCCACTTGTCAAGAGGCAACCCGCAAAGACATTGAAAGAGCTTTTGGTGTGCCACTGGCAAACGAAACATCTGAACAACATCATGACATCATGTGTCATTCTTCACAGCATGATTGCTGAGGATGAGAGGGACAAGAGGTTTTCCTTGAAGTATGACAATGTTGGTTGCCATGTTAAGCCTAGAAGAAACCCTGATAAGATAGAAGCGTTTCTTAAAACCTATCACCAGATTGAAAACAGAACTTAGCATTTCAATCTTCGTGAAGATCTTATTGGCCACCGTTGGTCATTGCTTGGGAGGAGTTTCTATTGAGTTTTCTTTCTATCCATTTGTATTCTATACAAAACTCTTATTCATTTGTGCTCTTAAATTTTTTATTTTTGAAACGTTGTTGTAAACTATAGATTTTTATTGATTTGTAATTCTATATTATTGATCATTTAAATTTGCATGTATTACTTAATTTGATCTGCAAATATATTTTTGAGGTGAATAAATGATTCTGTTTTACGGGCCGAAAAACGGCGACACGGAACAGATACCACATATGCGTACTGTAAAATCTGTTTTTGTGGTATGCGTATGCAGCATCTGTTTTGTGTCGCTATTTTTTACGAGAAAAAATGGTTTGCGATACACCGTATTCGTATTTTACAGAACCGCGGGATACGGTACGTGCTAAAGATGCTTTTATATGGCGACATTCGGGACATTCGATGAGCGCTTGACGGTACCCGGCCGTCGGAGACCACTAGACATGCACTGTCGTCGCTTTTCCGAGCTCTTCATCGCCACTTGGCTGGCCAGCTACGAACACATCCGCCACGAGAGGAATGCGTGCTCCTCCGTATCATGCACGCAGCGGCGACGCCATGGCCTGAGCAGCTCGAGCGAGTGGAGCGGTGACAGCCAGCTAGCCTAGGTGCCAAGAACACCGACTACCACCGCGCCGCCGCCGAAGAAACCGCTCGTAAAGGAATGAAGCGGGCGGAGCGGGCGTCGTCGATGGTGTCCGCACAGGACCAGGCTTCAAGAGTTTGAGGTGGAGGACGGGCACACGGTGCGGTGGACGGGTGGGAGTACCTCAAGGCGGACGTGCGCACCGGGATGAACATGTCCCACATCGTCTCCCCGTCTCCAACACCACTTGCTCTCGGCAAACACAGCCTGTCCGGCGCCATTCCTAAATTCCTGGGCCTGCTGCTAAACGACGACGGCCTTTCCGTCGAGTTTGCGTCGAGATGCCCGCGAGCGTGCAGATCATCAGAGACAACTGAGCAGGGGATAATGTCGTCCGTCCAGAATCTGCAACATCTATTCAACTCATACCTTCGTCCTCAAGATTAATTTGTATCATGGAGTTCAAACAGGGGAAGAGCAGAATACAAGTTTTAGACTTTCGTATCCCAAACGTGATTTTGGGTAAACCGGTTCCTAACAGAAAAGTTAACAAAACCAATTTTCCTAAAAATCCTACTTAGTATTAAAACTCCTTTTCCAAAAGACGATCGAATAATAGTCGTCATCCAAACAACCACGCGGCATTAGAGGAAGCTAGCCTACATCACAACTTTTTTGCATACCTGAGATCCAAAAAAAAATTGGGCAGCTGGCTCTTGAGCCACGTAAGCGTAAAACCACTCAAAGATAGGATTATTCAACCTAGCCAGCACACGGAGAAATCGTGAAGCCCCATGGGTGCATCACTCCCGTTTTCTTAAGGCTGGTCCTAGGGTAGTATTATACTACTAGTATTATGTATATGATACTAGTGATACTATTTTTATAGTGTATGGTATCATACTCCCTCTGTCTCAAATTACTTTGCATTCTAGGTTTAGTCAAAGTCAAACATATTAAAACTTGTTCAATCATATTCTAGAAAATACCAACATTTATAAAATCTATTACATATAATATAAAAGTATGTTTTATGGTGAGTCTAATTATAATTATTTTATATTTTAGATGTTGATATTTTTTGTGATATACATAGTCAAAGTTTATAAAGTTTATAAAGTTTGACTTTAACTAAACTCAAAACGCAAAGTAAATTGAGACAGAGGGAGTATGGTAGTATCATATTAATATTATATTTAATGATTTATAGAATCTTAATACAAAATTGTGTACAAGATTTATTTCTATGAGGATTTTCTAGTTTTATGTGCTATGATACGGTATCTAACTATGATACACTAACCATCTCTTTCTTCATTAATTGTTGTGCCATATCCGATTTTTGCCAACATGGCGTGCATGATACTAGCTATGATACTCCTACTAGGACCAGCCTTATCGGATAGCACCATGGCCGATCAAGTAGCTATCGTAACTCATATAAGTTTGACCATCGGTCTTTAAATCGATGCCTACGTCGTCCCACGAGAATCTTTTATCCCGATCTCGAAATGTTGGCCCTTATCCAGTCCAGAGTCAGTGCAATTTGCTATGAAAAGATATGCGCTATCATTCCTACAACAAAAATTGTTACGTGGTGAGACCTGAAGTTAGCCTGTGTCATCGTTTTATCCATATCCAAAATTTAGCAACAAGATACAAAAGGTTAGGGCATCTCTCCACGGGCAAGACCCAAACGAATTATCCAAACCGTTCATTTTAATCCGTTTGGGTCGAGCCATCGATGTTTTTGGGTTATGGTTCGACCTATTCGGCCAGCCGCCCACAGCGGTGCGAACCAAAAGGACGGACCAGCCCAAAAAAAGAAGGCTCATGTGTGTCTGCATCTGGACCAGTCTGTGTCCGGCTCTGTTCGGACAGACCCATCCATGCATTAGAAGATCTGGGTCACGAGTAGATCGGTCCGGCCTGATTTGTCTGGATGTAGCGCGCCGCGCACGTCTCGCGCATCCGCATTGACATATTCGAACACGCTCAGACCGTTTGGATAAACCCGATGGAGATGCCTTAGTCATGCCCAAAAGATCTACTAAGACAACTCATGGGAACTCTTTTTTTTCTTCAAGTATTACACGCGACACTGGGAGATGGGAATGACAAGCCATTCCTTTTTTCTCCGTGGCGATCCGAAAAGTTGGGCAGCCAGCTAGGGGGACCCACTCGTGCCAATTTGAAATGGTCTATTTGTGTCAGCAATGGAGAGAAAATGAGTTGATGTCCGGCGCGCCATTTCTGTGTGACTAGAAGCCTGACCCATTTGATATGAGATGGCTTCTTTAGATTTTGGGCCAAGGCTGGTCAAAATAAAGAAAATCATTACTACGACTTGTTGGTATTTGTGGTTGATTCGCCAAAGGAGATCACGTACGGGATGAACCTGTACCACCAGTGTACAAGTGCAAGATGTCAATATTAGCATTGATAGAAAATGCAACAAATACTTTCAAGAACCAAACCCAGACTTTAGTTAAACCATGGACTACACCTCTTTCACGCCAGGTTAAACTGAATGTCGGTGATTCATTTTATGTGGATACATGCTCAGGTTCTATAGGTGCCATCCTTCGAGATTATAATTGCAGAATCCGATTCTCTAGAAACGGTTAATCCATGTTCAGGAGATCAAGCATGGTGGCCTGAATCATCGAAGATATTTACAGACTGTCTCGACATGGCGACTTCAATTGGAAAAATGGACGATGAGCGAAACAATATAATTGCAGAATCCGATTCTCTAGAAACGGTTAATCCATGTTCAAGAGATCAAGCATGGTGGCCTGAATCATCGAAGATATTTTCTGACTGTCTCAACATGGCGACTTTAATTAGAACGTTGAGTTTAAATACTGTCCGAGAAAAGCTAATCAAGCGGCACTTGAATTAACTAAAGAGTGTTTTATTTCTAATATTTCTTGTACTTGGGACGATGATCCCTAGGTTTTTGCTAACCATAATCATAAACGATATAATTTCTATTGATGATTATAAAACCGCAGCTGAACAGAGTGCAGCTGTTTCCCTACAAAAACGTACTGAAACAATGGATTTATCCCCTAATTTGTTTTTGAAAAAGGAGCAGAGGGTTGTTTGTAAGTAAGACATTAACTCCTCGCGAAACAGCGACTGTTCTCTCCCTTACCGCCCTCGTACCTCCTCCTCTGCTTGCTTGAGAGTCAACTTTCGTTTTCCGGCCCAAACCGAGGCCTCTCCCGGTGGCATAGCCGCTGGTGAGAGGCTGAGGGGAGGTGCTGGTGTAGATAGGTTAGTAGTTAGGGTTTGTGATGCCTCTGTGCAGTCTGAAAGTAGAGCATTGAAGCTTTTCAGCCGGTTTCGATGCGTGCTGGTGGTTCTCCTCTGGCTGGTGGCGCTCCGATGGCGGGGGTGCTCGTGGCTGGAGAAGATGAAGCCAGAGATCTCCGCCAATAAGGCCGACATCTGGGGCCTATCGTCGCTGGTGGTAAAGCGTGCTGCAACGAGGGCGTTATCGGGTTCGGGCTCCTTGAATAAACGCGAGCCTCGATGGATCTAACCATCTATGGTGTTCCTGCTCTGATCTCCCTCCCGACCGGTCGTGGCAGCGAGGGGGGAGTGGGATCTAGGCAGTGTGTTGTTCGGATTTGGCCGACGTGAAGGATCCGGTGAAGCTCCGTTATGTGGAGTATTCCAGCAGGGGACCTCATGCGACGGCGACGACCGTCTTGCCTCTGCCTCGGATGGCCATGTGGCGGCCCTCCTAGGCCATGAGATGGCCGTTCTTCTTCCTCCTAGCCAAAGGCCTCATGGGAGGATCTTCCTCGATCATGGCGTTGGATCCACGGGTTTGCTGCTCAGTAGTAGCGGCGACACCGGTGTCGGGAGATTGTTCGTCGACTGTGGAGAAGACCAGGGATCAGATTGCTTAGTATTTTTATTCCCTAGGGTCTTATCTGTAAAAGGCTTAGCCTCATATGCATAATCCCAGTCCCTTAGGGGCTTTGTGTAATTTGTTTCCACCGAGTTGAATGAAGCTCATAGGGTCTTCGGACCTTATCCAGTTAAAAAAATCTCCTGGCACCGAAGTTCCACAGTCTTACACGTAGCATTAGAAGAAGCTAGTCTACGTCACAACTTTTTGCATACAGGAGATCCAAAAAATTGGGCAGCTGGCTTTTGAGCCACGTAAGCGTAACCACTCAAAGATAGGAGTATTCAACCCAGCTAGCACACGGAGAAATCGTGAACCCCGCATGGGTGCATCACTCCCGTTTTCTTATCGGATAGCACCATGTGGCGAATCTTTTATTCCGATCTCGAAACGTTGGCTCTTATCCAGTCCACAGTCGGTGCAATTTACTATCTTCGGTTCATATTAATAATCTTAATTTTGTTTAGATTTATATATTTTTTATTTTAAAATAGATATTACAGATTTGCCAAAATTTAAATAAATTTGGACACTATTTAGTATATAAATTCATCCAATTTTTAACAAACCTACGATATTTATTTTGAGACGAAGAAAGTATATCTATTCTAAATTCTTAATTAGATATATACAAATCTATCAAAGTTGAGACCATTAATATAAACCGAAGACATTAATATAAACCATAGGAAATATAAAAAGATGAGTATTTTTTTAATAAATTTCAGAAATAATACACAAAATTTAAAATTTTGGATTCTAACACGACTGTTACACCGATATGTACTAAGCGGTATATCATACACCAATTAGTTGTATTTTCTTGCTCAGGCATGTGTGTATGATTTTGTGCCTGTCGGTGTACCGTACACCAATCACCATACACCGATTAGTACTTACAGGTGTACCGTGTACTATAGTCGTCCTAGAATCCGAAATTTCAAATTTTGTATATCATTTCTAGAATTGATTGAAGAAATGTACTATTTAACAAAATTAGCCGCGCTATCATTCATGCAACAAAATTGTTACGTGGCGAGACCTGAAGTTAGCCCGTGTCATCCTTTTATCCAGATTCCTTGTTGCTAAAGAAAAAAAAGCTTTTGGATCCTGTTACCTACTTGGTCCGAGATGGCTATTTTTTTTTGAAGTAACCATATATTACATTAGATAATCTAGAGATTACATATATGATCAACACCTAAGACAAACATGCTTGTCAAGCAATTTTGCACAAAGAACTCCGCAAGTAAAAATACAATTCTACCCTTCGAGAAACTCATGCCTCGCCGAACCGTCGTCCATCGTCCTCCATCGCCACCATGGTAGCGCCGGAAAAAGAGGCGATCAACCGCCATATCAAGATCTGAGAGAGCACCATCGCATACATGGATGCTTTTTGAGCCGATGAACCGAGTCGTCGCAAGCGATGAGCCCGAGACTTTGTGGCATGTCAGCCAGGAATCTTCCCCATGATCACCAGATCCTGACGCCGTCATCTTCATCCAACGCAGTCGAATAAGAGAAACACCGCCGCCTGCCGTCTTCCACACGCACAACTGCAAGACGTCAAACACAAATGTAGCAGTCGACGTGATCGCCACCCGCGAGGGTGCCGAACATCGACCACCAAAAACGAATCTCACCGGATCCAGAGACCGGCGAGACAACCAGGCCACCTGCCCCCCGATGCCACCGGTAGGAGTGACGTCGAGATGAAGGAAAAGCAGGAGCAAATTATCCCGATGCGGCGCCGTCTCCTCCATAGAATCGACGCCCCAAGAAAAATCTAGACCAACCCTAACTACAACCGGAGCCGAAGCACCGACAATTTCTTGTAGATCGGGCTCATTCCTTCTCGTGACGGTGGTTTCCCTGCTCGATTTCGGCCCTGCGAGGAAACCCTAGCTGCATGACGCGATGGGATGCTGTCACGTGCTCACGGCCACAATGGTTGGCTAGGCGTTCGAGCACGTCGGAATTTCTCGGTGGAGATTGCTTGCCGGGGAACGCGCCTTTGGCTCGGCACATTTGAACGCCGAAGCTTGTGGCACACACCTTCGACCTTTGTGCGTGGCGGTTCGGCCGACTGTGACGACTGATGAAATTCCTTGAGTGCAAGAGTCTGGCCAAGGCTGAGCTGCTGGCACCGGAGGTGCGTTATGCCAACACCAAGGAGGAGAGGAAGCACCGGTGGGCGTTGCAGCAGATCGCGACAAACAAACCCTACGAGAGAAGGATGGTTCGCTATGCGGAGGCGCATCCGTAAGAGGTGCAAGCGGAGCTCGACTTCTATGCGAGGAAGGAGGACACCGAGAAGAAGAAGAAGAAGAAGAAGGGCTCATCTTCACGCTTAGTGCCAATGGACTCCCACGACTCCGAGAGGTGGCTCGACTACTACTTCGGCACCAAATCTGACGATGAGTAGATGTTTGGAGTCTAGGATGTGTGTTTAGGTTAAATTATGTTTAAATTCCAAAATAATAGGTTAAATTATGTTTTAATTTCGAAGTGTCAGTTCAAATTTTGTTAAATTTTGAAGTTTCGGTTAAAATGTGGTTTGAACAAGTTGGGATGGTGCCTTATTTTAGGGCAATTGGGATTTCTCTAGTACCCTATCTTGGTCATCTGATAAAGGAGAGGCAGATTTCGTGCCCCAAAACACAAAATGTGGTGCCCAAAAAACAAAAACGGTGCCCTATTATTGGGAACCTATTGGAGATGCTCTAATAACCTTAGTGTTGTTAGGAATAGACAACAATATATTCCTCTAGGGGGGCCAAAGGCCACAATATATAGTACAGGTACATGGAAAATATGCAGGAAGCCCCCTAACATATGGGAAAATACAATATACAGATATATACATCTAACCCCCCCCCCCCTCAAACTCATGGTGGATCCACAACACTGAGTTTGGAGAGTAAGAAATCATGCTGCGCTCTGGTCTGTGCCTTCGTGAAGAAATCCGCCAAATCAGAATCAAGGCACATACTGAAGCGCAACAACCTGAGCCTGCACCTGAGCACGTGTATAGAAAGCATCAACACCAATATGCTTGGTAAGCTCATGCTTGACCGGATCACGTGCAACACTAATAGCACCTGTACTGTCAGACAAAACCAGACTGGGTGTGGTAATAGAGACCCCAAAATCCGCAAGTAACCACCGTAACCAGGTCACCTCAGCAGTCAACAAGGCCATAGCACGCAACTCAGCCTCAACACTCAAACGGGAAACCGCCGTCTGTTTCTTCGTCTTCCAAGCAATGAGCGAACCACCAAGAAACACACAGTAAGAAGAAAGTGAACTATGATCCGAAGGATCACTCGCCCACGTAGCATCCGAATAGCACTGGAGCTGGAGGGAGCTGGAACAAGGAAAGAAAAGACGACGAGTGATCGTACCACGAAGATAACGAAGAACACGGAGAAGATGACTATAGTGAACAGTGGTAGGAGCAGAAACAAACTGACTCAGAATATGAACAGGATAAGAGATGTCGGACGAGTGACAAAGATAGACAAGACTCCCAACAAGATGACGATAACGCAGACGTAAAGAGGATCACCATCAAGAAGTTGAAGCTTAACATTAAGCTCCATAGGGGTCTCAACAAAGCGCTCATCCCCAAGAGCAAAGACGGGCAAGAAGATCCTGAATATACTTTTCCTGAGAGATGTAAAAGCCATCAGAAGTGGAGGAAACCTCAATCCCAAGAAAGTATCGAAGAGGACCAAGATCAGTCATAAGAAACTGATCACGAATACGAGACTTAACAAAGGCGATATACTCAGGATCATCACCAGTAATGATCATATCATCAACATAGAGAAGAAGAAGAGTGCGTCCACGAGGAGAAGTGTGAACAAACAGCGCTGGATCATGAGCACTAGGGGAGAAACCAGCAGCGATCACTGAAGCAAAGCGCTCAAACCAGCAGGGGCCTGTTTGAGGCCATAAAGAGATCGTCAAGACGACAAACCATCCTCGAACAGAATACCTGGAGGAGGCTGCATATAAACCTCCTCACCAACTCACCATTGAGAAAGGCATTCGAACATCAAGCCGGACACGTACCGGTGACGCAATGTAAGCGGCAGCAAGAAGAGTACGCACGATGGTCATATGAGCCACAGGAGCAAATGTCTCATCATAGTCACGGCCATGCTCCTGCTGAAAACCACGAGCCACAAGACGCGCTTTATAGCGCTCAAGAGATCCATCAGAGTGAGTCTTAATCTTATATACCCACTTACACGTGATAGGACGAACACCGGGAGGGGGAGAAACAAGATCCCAGTGCGGTTGCGCAAAGCAGCAATCTCCTCAGCCATGGCCAGCTGCCATTCAGGATGATGCTCAGCATCCCGATAAGAAGTCGGCTCGGAGGCAATATAAAGACCATACTGACTAGGAGAGTAACGGTTGGGGGCACGACGCTGACGAACACGACGAGTAGAGGGAAGATCATTAGAGGAAGACGACGCAGGAGACGGCGATGAAGAAGAGGGAATAGTAGAGGAAGGCTCCGGGGAACGAGGAGAACTAGGAGAACTAGACGGAGCAGAGGAGGACGATGTCGAAGAAGAGACATCAGGGGGAGGAGATCCTGAAGAAGACACAATAGGTGTAGAAGGAGGTGTGTCAGGAAAGAGAAGAAAAGAGATATCTTCCATCGAGTAAGTACCAGCGGTGGGACGAGGATAGAAAGGACGCGTCTCATCAAAAGTAACATCACGAGAGATACGCATCCGACGACCAATAGTGTCCCAACAGCGATAGCCCTTATGCTCATCACTGTATCCAAGGAAGACACACTCAACATACTGAGCGGTCAGTTTGGTGCGTTCGCGAGGAGCAAGGAGAACATAGCTAACACAACCAAACAAGCGAAGCATGGAGTAGTCTAGAGACTATGCAGATAGGCTCTCAAGAGGGATACCACCCTGCAAGGCAGCAGAAGGCTGAATATTGATGAGATAAGCCGACGTAGCGATAGCCTTAGCCCAGAAATGCGGCGGGAGAGAAGAAGCAATCATCATAGCGCGAGTGGTCTCAAGAAGATGGCGATGCTTACGCTCAGCAACGCCATTCTGGGCATGTGCGCCAGGACAAGAGAACTGAGCAAGGGTGCCCTGCTCAGAAAGAACACCTCGCAACATCTGGGAGATATACTCACCAGCAGAATCAGCACGAAATACACGAATGGGGGTAGAATACTAAGTACGGACCATGGCTGCAAAACGCTGATATATGGAGAGCACTTCACCGCGAGAGCGCATAAAATACAACCAAGTGTACCGAGAAAAATCATCGATGAATAAAATATAGTAGCGATGGCCCCCTTTCGAAGTGAAAGGAGC
This sequence comes from Avena insularis, assembly GCA_023614405.1. Classification (NCBI taxonomy): domain Eukaryota; kingdom Viridiplantae; phylum Streptophyta; class Magnoliopsida; order Poales; family Poaceae; genus Avena; species Avena insularis. The sequence goes on along the minus strand of CM042697.1, from coordinate 454,201,207 downwards.
CGAACCCCAAACATCAGAATGAACTAAATCAAAAGGTCGCTAAGATACAGACGCGCTAGTAGGATAGGGAAGCTGAATCTGTTTACCCAACCTACAACCCTGACAATGCAAAGACCCATCTCCTGAGACAGACCCCAGAAGACCACGATGAACTAAGGACGATAGGCAAGAGTCACAAAGGTGACCAAGACGATGATGCCACTGCTGAAAGGAGCTGGTAGCAGAGGCGACGACCAGAGAAGAACTGGCAGATGAAGTGGCAACGGAAGGAACACGAAGCCAGTCTAACTCCCAAAGTCCTGAAGAGTCACGGCTGCGAGGGCCAGCTCCAACCAGGGCCTGCGTGCGATGGTCCTGGACAACACAAGAATCAACATCAAGAATGACGCGACAACTAGAGTCAGTAAGCTGACTAGCAGAGAACAGATTCATCGTAAGAAGAGGGACATGATAAATATCAGGAACAGAAAAGGAAGAAGTACAAATGGTGCCCCGACTAGAAACAGGGAGAGAGGTACCATCAGCTGTGAAAACACGGACAGGAGAAGGGAGAGAACAAAGAGCGGACAGAAAAGAAGACTCAGAGGTCATATGAAAAGAAGCTCCAGAATCCAGATACCACGGGGACGTACCTGACTGTGTAGAAGGTGGTGGTCGCACAGTGCCTGAAGAATCAGTCACAGAACCAGTAGTGCTCGTCGAAGAAGAGCAGAGCGCAAGCAGACCGCAAAGACTCCTGATAATGTCCTAATCCGAGAGAGCAACTGCTGAAGACCCGGAAGGAGCCGACTGCCCACGAGCCTGGTGCTGCTGACATAAACTGGGAACCCATGTATAACATGTGGCCCAAGTGTGGCCATCCCTGTTGCAGTAAGAGCAGTGATGAAGAGAACCATGACGACCCTGACCACGAGCCTGCTGATGCTGACTCTAACCCGGAGGCTGCTGGTGCTGACTCGGACCTGGAGACTGCTGGTATGGAAGCTGACCCTGACCTGTAGGAGTGGGTAGTATCGGCGGCGGCACAGAGGACCGCGGCTGAGTCGAGGGCGCAGACGGCATAGGAGGACCACGAGTAGTAAGCACAGATGGAACCACAAGAAGACCAGCAGCACGGAGACGGGTCTCCTCAGCCCGAATCTCAGACAACACCTGAGAGAGCGGAACACGACCACGAGCATTCAGCTGGGCACGCCGGGGCTCAAACTCCTGGCGGAGTCGAGACAGAAACTCATAGATGTGGTGAAACTCCAAATCCAAACGCACAATCTAGCAGCACGAGCATGTTCCACAAACATCAGTACGAAGAGAATCAAGCTGACGCCAGATAGCAGCACTCTGAGTATAGAACTCATCAATAAAAGAATCACCCTGCTGAAGCGCATGCTCCTGGCGAACCACAGACAGGTAAAGAGAACCCAGACGGCTGATAGCGCTGACGAAGATGTGCCCACTGAGCGGCAACAGTAGGGAGACTCATGAACTCAGCAGCATACTGGGGCAGAACACTGGAGGTGAGAACAGCAGCAGCACGAGCATCCTCATCGACCCACTGAGTGTAAGCGGTCAGATCGTGGCGATAGGTCTCGAGATCAGCAGAGTACTGCTTGAACTTCAGGTCATAAGCAGCAACGACACTATCATCGGCACTCTGAGCAACATTCTTGGCTTCCTGAGAAGCATCAGCGCCGAGAACAATCGGTGTCGGCGGAAGAGGAGCCACAGGAGCAGGGGGGCACTGTTGGAATTATGCCCTAGAGGCAATAATAAAGATGTTATTATTATAATTCTTGTTCATGATAAAGTTTATATTCCATGCTAGAATTGTATTAAGCGGAAACATTAATACTTGTGTGGTTTGTAAACAACACCGTGTCCCTAGTATGCCTCTATGGACTAGCTCATTGATCAATGATGGTTAAGGTTTCCTGACCATAGACATGAGTTGTCAATTGATAATGAGATCATATCATTGGGAGAATGATATGGTGATGACCAAACTAAGCGAAGCAATTAGATCGTGTCATTGTGTTCATCTTTGCGAAGCTTTTCCTATGTCAAATATTGTATTCCTTAGACCATGAGATAATACAACTCCCTGGTATCGGAAGAAAGCTTTGAGGTCATCAAACGTCATCCTATGAGAGGGTGATCATAAAGGTGTCTCTCAGGTGATCAGAAAGTATCTGTTGGGTTGTATGTATCGAGATGGGATTTGTCCCTCCCAAGTCGGAGAGATATACTTCGGGCCCACTCGGTGATCGATATCGACACCGCTTGCAAGAATGTGGTTAAGGAGTTAATCACAAAGTGATATCGGATTACGGAACAGTAAAGTACTTAGCGAGAACGAGATTGAACTAGGTATGACGATACCGACGATCAATCTCGCAAGTAAAATATCGCGAGACGAAGGGAATATATATGGGATTGATTGAATCTGGCATCGTGGTTCATCCGATATGATCATCGATGAATGTGGAGTCAATATGGGTGCCTGACCCAATCGTTGATTATTGATAGAAGATCATGTCCGCATATTCTCGAACCCAGGTCACACACTTAACGTGTCTCGACGCTAGGATAGATTGGATAATTGGTTTATGAATTTGTGTTGAGTCTCGGATGGGATCCGGATATCACGAGGTTCCGGAATGGTCCGGAGAATAAGATTCATATAAGGCAAGGCAGTTTTTGGAGTTCGGAATTGTTCCGGATTAATCGGTATTGTCTTGGAAGCTTTAGAACCTTCCTAAGGGGGCCAACGTGGTCCCACCTTCCGGAGGGGCATGGGCCTATGAGGGAGTGTCCTGGCGCATTGGGCCAGGGGCACAAGGCCCCATAGGGCCCAGCCGATCCTAGATAAGTTTAAATTGCTTAAACTAGAGATAGGGTTATCTAGATAAGGGAGAGTTTAAATTGTTTAAACTAGAGATAGGCTTGAGGAGGGGCTAGGGCTGGCCGCCACCACCCCTCTATATATAGGGCTGGTGCGCCCTCCCACACACACACATCTCCTCCAAGCCCTAGTAACCCCGCCGCTTCCTCCTCCCTCCCGATTGTTTGTAGGCGAAGCCCTCGGCAGAAATTCTCCACCATATACACCACGCCGTCAGGTTGTAGATCCAATCCATCTCTCCACCATACTTGCTGGTCCGAGGAAGGAGGAGACGCCGAGGTGCTGCACGGTGCATCTCACGGAGGCACCGCCATTGTGGTGCTAGATCGGATCGGATCGCGAGGAGGAGAAGCGAGTACGACTACATCACCCACGCCCGTTTTAAGAGCGTTCATTGTCTGAATCTTCAAGGGTATGAAGATCTAATCCAATCTCCCTCGTTGTTTGCATCTCCTAGATTAGATCTTGGCTTTCCTCTGCTCGCTCGTAGAAAATTTTGATTTACTATGCTGCAAAACCCTTCGGTGGTATCGAGCTAGATCTATGCGTAGATGTGATTCACGAGTAACGCAACATGGTTGTTGCGGCGTTGATGTTTTCGCTGCAAGCCTCTTGTTTGTGTTCTTCTTATGGCGCGGATAGTGAGATTTAAGCGGTCCAGGCCAACCTTACGCGACGCCGTCATGAGACCGCTCGCACTTGACGTGTGGCTTGTACCACACATGTGGCTGGTGGATGTCAGTTTCTCTCACTATAGTTGTCATGGGATTAACACTGGAGTTTGGCAACCATAATATCACCGTTGTGGCTTTCCGTAGGTAAGAATCGTTCTTAGCATCTACTCCCATGAGCCACGTAAAACATGCAACAACAAAGTAGAGGCGTCTAACTTGTTTTTGCAGGGAGTGTTTTCTGTGATATGGTATGGCCCAAGATGTGATGTGTATATTGTATGCGATGATCATGTTTTGTAATGTTTCACAACTTGCATGTCGATGAGTACACAACCGCAGGAGCCATATGGTTGTCTTTATAATTGTGTATGACCCATGAAGTCAACTTCTTATACGCCATGTAATAGCTTTACTTTATCGCTAAGTAGTTAGCAATAGTTGTAGTTGCTATTCATGGTGGAGTGATGGAGATCATGCCGGCACGCACAAGATGGAGATCATTGCGCGAAGATTGGCTATACCATGTCACATAAAGTTATATGCATGTGATGTTTATCCTTTTATGTATCTTATTATGCTTAGATCGCGACGGTAGCATTATAAGATGATTCCTCACTTAAAGATCAAGATAAAACTGTGTTCTCCCATGTATGCACTGCTACGAAAGTTCGTCGTGTCCAAGCATCACGTGATGATCGGGTGCTATAGACTCTACGCTCACATACAACGGGTGCAAGCCAGTTTTGCACACGCGAAATACTTGGGTCTAACTTGACGAGCCTAGCATGTACGCATGGCCTCTAACACAAGAACCGAAAGGTTAAGCATGAGTCATATGAATGATATGATCGACACTTCGTTGTCCACCATTGAAACCACATCTCTTCTCGTGATGATCGGATTAGGTGTGGTGAATTTGGATCGTGTTCACTAAACAACTTGAGGGATGTTGAATTTAGTGGGAGTTCATCTAGTAATTTGATTAAGTTGAACTATTTATCATGAACATAGTCTAAATTGTACTTGCAAATACTGTAGATCACATGGCCAAGTCCAACTTCAACTTCAACGTTTTTGCTGAGAAAGAAAAGCTTAGAAACAATGGGTCTAACTTCACCAACTGGTTTCGCAATCTAAGAATCATTCTGTCTGGCGGACAAAAGGACTATGTCCTTGAGAAAGCGTTAGGTGACGCCCTCAAGAATCAAGGCGTCGGCTGATGAGAAAGCTGTCTATCACACAAGAAAGATGATTATGGTGTGATTAAGAGCACCATGTTGTTTGCTATGGAACCGAACTTCAAAATCGTTTTGAAAGCTATCCTGGCCCTTTGAGATTCTCAAGAGTTGAAAACCATGTTTCGACTCGCCCGCTCGAGAGATATGAGATCTCTGAGAAGTTCTTTAACTGCAAGATGGAGGAAGGGAGTTCCGTTAGTGAGCACGCCATTAAGATGTCGGGCTACACTCAACGCCTTGAGCAACTAGACTGCAAGATTCCAGAGGAGCTCAAGATTGACAGGGTTCTGCAATCACTCCCTCCCAGCTACAAAAGTTTTGTAGTGACTCATAATCAGATTGGTTCCACTGATACGATCACCGAGCTCTTCGCAAAGTCAAGGCTGGAGGTGGACATCAAGAAGGATAATCATGTGTTGATGGTCAACAAGCCCTCCTTTAAGAAAGGTAAAGGTGCAAAGAAGCCCTTCAAGAAAGGCGGCAAGCGCGTTGCCCTGCCGAGAAGAAGCTCAAGTCCGGTCCTAAGCCGGACATCGAGTGCTTCTATTGCAAGGACAAGGGTCATGGAAGAATCGTCCAAGTACTTAGCGGACAAGAAGGCTGGCACCATCAAAGGTATATTTGATATACATGTTATTGATGTTTTCCTTACTAGCCCTCGTTGTAGTGCCTGGGTATTTGATACCGGTTCAGTTGCTAATATTTGTAACTCGAAACAGGAGCTACGGAATAGACGGCGGCTTGCGAGGGATGAGGTGACGATGCGCGTTGGCAACGGATCAAGAGTTGATGTGATGGCCGTCGACGCCTCCTTAGTTTTACCTTCGGGATTAGTTTTAAACCTTAATAAATGTTATTATGTGCCCGTTGAGCATGAACATTATTTCTGGATCGTGTTTATTGCAAGACGGTTATTCATTTAAATCGGAGAATAATGGTTGTTCCATTTATATGAGTAACATCTTTTATGGTCATGCACCTCTTGTGAGTGGTTTATTTCTTCTAAATCTCGAAAGGGATGAAACACACATCCATAACATTGAGGCTAAGAGATGCAAAGTAGATAGTGATAATACTACTTATTTGTGGCATTGCTCAGGTCATATTGGTGTAAAGCGCATGAAGAAACTCCATTCGATGGACTTTTGGAGTCTCTTGATTTTGAATCATTTGACACATGCGAACCATGCCTCATGGGCAAGATGATCAAAACCCGCTTCTCGGTATGATGGAGCGAGCAACGGACTTGTTGGAAATCATACATACCGATGTATGCGGACCGATGAGTGTTTCGACGCGCGGTGGATATCGCTATTTTCTCACTTTTACCGATGACTTAAGTAGATATGGGTATATCTATCTAATGAAACATAAATCTGAAACGTTTGAAAAGTTCAAAGAATTTCAGAATGAAGTGGAGAACCATCGTAATGTAAAGAGATTAAGTTTCTACGATCCGATCGTGGGGCGAATATTTGAGTTATGATTTTCTCACGCATCTCAAAGCAAGTGGAATCGTTTCACAACTCACGCCACCGGAACACCACAGCAATGGTGTGTCTGACGCCGAATCGAACCCTATTAGATATGGTCCGATCGATGATGTCTCTTACTGATTTGCCGTTATCATTTTGGGGTTATGCGTTAGAAACCGCTGCATTCACTTTAAATAGGGCTCCATCTAAATCCGTTGAGACGACACCATATGAACTGTGGTTTGGTGCTAAACCTAAGTTGTCGTTTCTTAAAGTTTGGGGATGCGAAGCTTACGTCAAGAAGTTGATGCGGACAAGCTCGAACCCAAAGCGAGAAATGCGTCTTCATAGGATACCCTAAGGAAACTATTGGGTATACCTTCTATCACGTAACCGAAGCAAAGTGTTTGTCGCAAAGAACGGTTCCTTTCTTGAGAAGGAGTTTCTCTCGAAAGAAGTGAGTGGGAGGAAAGTAGAGCTAGACGAGGTTATTGAACCTTCTCTTGAATTGGAGAGTAGCGCAGCACCTGAAATTGTTCCAAAGGTCACCGCACCAACAATAGAGGAAGCTAATGACAAGGATCATGAAGCTTGGACGATGTTTACATCGAACGTCGCAGTCGACAAGGTCGCGTGCCCTCCCGAGTGGTAATGGCAACCTGTCTTGACAGTCTTGTTAGTAGAAGACGGTGAACCTACGAACTATGAGGAAGCGATGAGCCCAGACTCGAGAAATGGCTAGAAGCCATGAACCGAATTGGGATCCATGAGAAAACCAAGTATGGACTTTGGTGGACCCTCCTAGTGACCGAAAGGCCGTTGAGTGCAAATGGATCTTCAAGAAGAAAACGGACGCGATGGTAATGTTATCGCCTATAAAGCACGGCTTGTTGCGAAAGGTTTTCGACAAGTTCAAGGTGTTGACTATGAGACTTTCTCTCCGTAGCGATGTTTAAGTCCATTCGATTTTATTAGCAATTGCTGTGTTTCATGATTATGAAATATGGCAAATGGATGTCAAGATGCTTTCCTCAATGGCAACATTGATGAAGAGTTGTATATGATGCAACCAAGGTTTTGTCGATCCTAAGGATCTTGATAAAGTATGCAAACTTCAGCGTTCCATTTATGGATCAAGCAAGCATCTCGGAGTTGGAACCTTCGTTTTGATCAAGTGATCAAGAGCTTTGGATTTGTTCCAAATTGCTACAAGCTTGCATCTACAAGAAAGTGAGTGGGAGCTCGGTGACATTTCGTACTATATGTGGATGCCATATTGATTATTGGAAATGACATCAACATGCTTAACGATGTGAAGAGTTATTTGAACAAGTGTTTTCAATGAAAGCCTAGGTGAAGCCGCTTATATATTGGGCATCAAAATCTATAGAGATAGACAAAGACGCTGATAGCTTTAAGCGAGTACATACCTAGACAAAGTTCAAAAGGTTCAGAATGGATAAGGCATTGAAAGGTTCAAAGGCCTATGTTGTCGAGTAAGATATTGAGCAAGGCTCGTGTCCACTACGGTAAATGATAGGAAGCTATGAGCAAAGTGCCTTATGCCTCGCCATAGGTTCCATCATGTATGCCATGATGTGTACTAGACCGATGTGTCCAATGCTCTTAGTTTGACGAGCAGATATCAAAGTGATCCAGAGTGGAACATCGGACACCGCGAAGAACATCCTAAGGTACCTAAATAGGACTAAAGAAATGTTCTTAGTCTATGGGGGTGATGAACGGCTTCGTCAAAAGGTTACGTCGATGCTAGTTTCGACACCGACAAGGATGATCATAAATCTCGCACGTGATACGTGTATATTTTGAATGGAGGAGTGTGAGTCGGAGAAGCTGCAAGCAAAGCGTGATCACGGGATCTACAAGAGAAGCGGAATACATGGTCCGCAGAAGCATCAAGTGAAGGAGTTTGGATCAGAAACTTCATCACTGAGCTTGGCGTGGTTCCAAGTGCATTGGACCCACTGGAGATATTGTGTGACAACACTGGCGCCATAGCACTCGCCAAGGAACCAAGATATCATCCAAAGACCAAGCATATCAACATAAGTTTCATATAATCCGAGATTATATAGCGATGGAGATCGAAGATCAGAAAGTACATCAGATCTGAATGTCGCATCCATTGACTAAACCTCTTCCACGTGTAAATATGATCAGCACCTCGTGCCATGGGTGTGAGATTGTTGCCAAATGTAAACTAGATTATTGACTCTAGTGCAAGTGGGAGACTGTTGGAATTATGCCCTAGAGGCAATAATAAAGATGTTATTATTATAATTCTTGTTCATGATAAAGTTTATATTCCATGCTAGAATTGTATTAAGCGGAAACATTAATACTTGTGTGGTTTGTAAACAACACCGTGTCCCTAGTATGCCTCTATGGACTAGCTCATTGATCAATGATGGTTAAGGTTTCCTGACCATAGACATGAGTTGTCAATTGATAATGAGATCATATCATTGGGAGAATGATATGGTGGACAGACCCAAACTAAGCGAAGCAATTAGATCGTGTCATTGTGTTCATCTTTGCGAAGCTTTTCCTATGTCAAATATTGTATTCCTTAGACCATGAGATAATACAACTCCCTGGTATCGGAAGAAAGCTTTGAGGTCATCAAACGTCATCCTATGAGAGGGTGATCATAAAGGTGTCTCTCAGGTGATCAGAAAGTATCTGTTGGGTTGTATGTATCGAGATGGGATTTGTCCCTCCCAAGTCGGAGAGATATACTTCGGGCCCACTCGGTGATCGATATCGACACCGCTTGCAAGCATGTGGTTAAGGAGTTAATCACAAAGTGATATCGGATTACGGAACGAGTAAAGTACTTGCTGAGAACGAGATTGAACTAGGTATGACGATACCGACGATCGAATCTCGGGCAAGTAAAATATCGCGAGACGAAGGGAATATATATATGGGATTGATTGAATCCTGGCATCGTGGTTCATCCGATATGATCATCGATGAATGTGGAGTCAATATGGGTGCCTGCACCGCTGATTATTGATAGAAGATCATGTCTCGCATATTCTCGAACCCAGGTCACACACTTAACGTGTCTTGACTCTAGGATAGATTGGATAATTGTTTTTTGATTTTGTGTTAGGAGTCTCTGATGGGATCCGGGATATCACGAGAGGTTGCGGAATGGTCCTGAGAATAAGATTCATATAAGGCAGTGCAGTTTTTGGTGTTAGGAATTGTTCGGATTAATCGGTATTGTACCTAAGCTTCTAGAACCTTCGGAAGGGGCCAACGTGGTCCCACCTTCCGGGAGGGGCATGGGCCTATGAGGGAGTGTCCTGGCGCATTGGGCCAGGGGCACAAGGCCCCATAGGGCCCAGCCGATCCTAGATAAGTTTAAATTCGTTTAAACTAGAGATAGGGTTATCTAGATAAGGGGAGAGTTTAAATTGTTTAAACTAGAGATAGGCTTGGAGGAGGGGCTAGGGCTGGCCGCCACCACCCCCTCTATATATAGAGGGCTGGTGCGCCCCCGCCCCCCCCCACACACACAGCTCCCGCCAAGCCCTAGGAACCCTGCTACCGTCCCCCCGCCCGCCCGACTGGTTGTAGGCGAAGCCTGGCGTAAATTCTCCACCATATACACCACGCCGTCAGGTGTAGATCCAATCCATCTCTCCACCATACTTGCTGGTCCGAGGAAGGAGGAGACGCCGAGGTGCTGCGTGTGCATCTCACGGAGGCACCGCCATTGTGGTGCTAGATCGGATCGGATCGCGAGGAGGAGAAGCGCACGACTACATCACCCATGTTCGACGAACGTTCACAGGCGAATCTTCAAGGGTATGAAGATCTAATGCAATCTCTCTCGTTGTTTGCATCTCCTAGATTAGATCTTGGCTTTCCCTCTGTTCGCTTCCGTAGAAAATTTTGATTTACTATGCTGCGAAACCCTTCAGGCACGACGGACAGGAGATCTCGCCGGAGAGCACACCCCATAGACGGAGACCGCGCATATGAACGCGCATAAAGGCAGCAAAATCAGGATAATTCGTGCCATCGAAGATCACCGGGCAGCGAGGAATCGCAACATAGCCCGATGCATAAGACATCGCTCAATTTTTTTTTGACGCTCAGATCCGACAAAATAGTCTCAGATCCGACGAAACAGCGCTCAGATCCGTCGACGGAGAGAGCGAGGATGCAAGAAAGCCCAAACAACGCCACGCGGCAGACAATAATGGTAGGGCAGACGCAAGGTGCAGAGAACGGCGGGCCAGCAGGTGAAGAGGAGGGGGCGGGCCCAACCAGTCAGGGACAGGCAGGTGGCAGGGTCAGAACGACCGCGTGACCAAGGGCGAGGTACGGATGAGAGGCCGCGTGGGCGAGGTACAAAGGCGGGAGTAGATACGCGGCAGGAGGCGGGCGGGTGTGGACCAAGGGCGGAAGGGGCCACGCGGGCAGCGGAGCGGCTGGGCGGGCGTGGACCGAGGTAGGCGGGCGACGGGATCAAGGCAGGCGGGCGACATATCTGGATCGAGTAGGAAGATCGATTTGATCGGTGCGCGTAGGCAGAGAAAGGCGACGAGAGATTGGATCAAAACAGATCAGATCGAAACAAAATCGATCGAGGTAAAACAGGTGGCAATCGGCGGCGGCGACGATGGCAAGGCCGGCGACGACAGGGACGATGGCGGCTGCGACGAGGAAGTGGACGAATCTAACTTGGCTCTGATACCATGTTAGGAATAGACAACAATATATTCCTCTGGGGGCCAAAGGCCACAATATATAGTACATGTACATGGCAAATATGCAGGAAGCCCCCTAACATATGGGGGAAATACAATATATAGATATATACATCTAACAAGTGTTACCTAGTCGTCGTTGCTATCCTTGTTGTCGGTGTGGTAGTGTCGGCGACACAAGGTCCCTTCAAAAACCTTGATGGTCAATACGCCATGGACATCAAAGTTGAAGACTAGGAAGAGCCCTACTTTGATGAGTGCATATTTGTATCATGTTTTATATTGTTATTTTGCACTGTAGTGGTAGGATCTTGGTTTTACGGTGTTCGTGTGCATCTTTTATGTCTATTTTCACCAGGATCAAAACAGATGATGGATACGTTGGACACAATTCTTGGACCAGTTGTATTGGAGCGAAAAGAAGTAAAAAATAGCATAAATCGCTAATTTGGGAAATATCAATAACACCAAAAGAAAACCCGAGGCGATCGCAACAACCAGTAGGTTTAACGACCAACTATACGGTAGGAGGATTTTCTCCGGCCGTATAGTTCCCGCCGCCGCCTCCTCAAATAGTTTTGCCCCGTGCAATGGATTAATAAGACGACATACGGAATGACCAGAAATCACAGAAACCTCACCTCCGGAAGGGATCTAGAGGGGAACTCATCCACCGGGGATCCATCTTCACCTTACGCAAATCCGGAAGGCTAAGGCGTCGATCTTCATTACCAACCGCGGCATCGCCACCATCTCCATCCATCTCATCTATATCTTGTTGTAATTTCTGTACTCGTTGTAGATTAATACAAGTACTATTCATCTATTGCATCCACGTCTGAGTAGATCATTAGTTCTTGGAGAGATGGAGAAACCCTAACATGCGATTGAAATAAGATAAAGTTTATTATGATATTTATTGCTGTGACCATATGTTAGATTTTCTTTATCTTAATGTTGAGAGAAGTCGACCTCTCAAATTTGCCTCTTGTGGGGACTTGATGGAGGGAACTACTTGTTGGTAGACGAAGATGTGCTAGCACTTACACTGACTAGAAAGCTGTTAGCACCCCTTACATATCAATCTGAAAACCGAGGAAACTCATAGAACATTGTCCATGCCATGGGATACATCCTATGAGATAAAATCCCTTTATAGCGCAGTAATTCGATTGATGTCGATTACTTGTCTGCTATGGTTATGAGGATGATATGAGTCTAGCTGCGTGTTCGGTTAATTTGGTTAATTCGGTTTGGTTAATATGATTATACGGTAAATACGGTTTCAATACTTCGGTAAATATGGTTTTGTACGAAAATAAGGATCAGTTTCGATAATAACCATTAAATATCGGTTCGGTTTCGGTAATAACTAAACTAACCATAATGGATGCGATTTTTAATAACGTATAACTTTTATGGTCGTATATATTAGTTTAACACTTTATATGACCGTACTAAATGTGTTGTAAGAGATAAATAAGAAAAACAATAAATTTGCATTAAATTACCGTTAGATAATAACCATTAAATATCGGTTCGGTTTTGGTAATAACCATTAAATATCGGTTCGGTTTCGGTAATAACTAAACTACTCCCTCCATCCCAGTTTAAATGACACAATATAGAAACCATGCAATCCTAAAATATCTTGACACAATAGCATTTAATTCCTGTATTTAGTACTCCATGTGCTTTCCTCACCTCCCGCACGGTCCTTTCCCCTCCCGTATCTGCTACTAGTGCATGCACATGAACAAGTGTGAATGAAGCTGATTTCTTGCATGCACGTAACGGAAATTAACTCGGGCTATTGTATCACGCATAGAGTAGGCAGGTTTCCTCCTTTGCATTTAATTCTTAGTGCTGGTGGAGAGACAAATTATCCCAATTAGAGCACACCTAGGGCCCAGAGATTTGCAAATTGGGTCCTTTAAACCGGGATGAAGAGAGTAACCATAATGGGTGCAATTTTTAATAACGTATAACTTGTATGGTCGTATATATCAGTTTAACACTTTATATGACCGTACTAGATGTGTTGTAAGAGATAAATAAGAAAACAATAAATTTCAGTTAAAATAAATTATTTTAGTTTTTTATATGACCAAACTAGGTGTATTGCAAGAGATAAATAAAGAAAACAAGAAAAATTAGGCAAAATAAAAATTAATGCTTGCAAGAGGAGTTGAACTCACAACCTAGGGAGATGAAACAATTGTTTGAACATGGAAACCAACAACTTCTAAAAGGCTTTCTTGATTTAGATAACTTTGGACCCATATGACCTGTTTTAGCGAACTTTGACTAGGTATATTATGGGATTTTTTTACTACAAAAGACTATTCGGTTAATTTTATTAAAAACCGAGGTTTTTTGGTTTAAAACTGAAATAACCGAGAGCCAAATGGTTAGCACTTTTGCTAAATGTAACCTTAACCACAAACTGGAAAAACCGAAATTTCGGTTGCGGTTAGGTTTTTTTGATTTGGTTTTCGGTTTCGGTTCGGTTATACGCAGTCGGAGATGTGAGCAGTGGTTGCTGCCTATTCATTCAATTACGCAGTTTCTCCCACGTATACATAGTTGAGAATGTTTATGATAATAATCTTTACCTTAAACCCTGTATAATGCTAGATGTGTATCCGCTACTCCCTGAGAACGCTTTTTCCCATTGCAGTTTCATATACCTTTTACATACGTGAAACTTACTTTCTGTATTCAGTTTGTTTTACTTTACTTATTGTTCTCTTATACAAAAATCCAAAAATATATTTTTACACAAGCCTCGCATTTTATCTTGTTACTTAGAATGTTATTTAGCATTACTATTTCAGTATTTAATTCAAGAGTTATTAGACTTCAGAACTCCCGCTCCCTGTGGGATCGATATCTTTATTTTGAAACTAGCTACAAACGATCTGTGCACTTGCAGTCATCAAGCTATTTTCTGGCGCCGCTGTCGGGGAGCTAAGCGTTGTAAGTCTTTTAGTTTTTGCTTATTTATTTTAGTCTTGCTAAGTTTTGTTTTGAGTTACACGGTCCACCAACATAATGGAGTTTGAGCATTTGACTAGTGCTAACTCACTCAACCACTTTGGGAAGCCCTTTGATATTAAATAGACAACTCCAACAAGAAGACAAGGGGGTTTGAAATAAATCCTCTACTATTTGATATTTTACACAAGAAGCAATTTACTGGAGATGACGAAAATCCTGATCCATATGAGCATATTGCATGCTTTAAGGATATATGTGGCACTTTCCAATTACCGAGATATACTGCTAATGAGATAAGGCGGCTAAAACTCTTTAGCCAGACTTTGACTAGCACAACTCTCTCATGGTATAGATCTCTACCTCCAGAAGCCACTACTACCTAGGATAATTTAGCTTGTGGGTTTCTAGCTAAGTATTATCCTTTATCAAAATCTTTTGGAATCAGACATCTTATAATGACTTGGAGGAACCGTCATAATGAAGGACTAGTAAGAGCTTTTTATAAGATTTAAAGATTTACTTAATCAATGTCCTCATCATGATTTGCTTGAATGGTATTTATTGCATATCTTTTATGGCGGTTTAATTGAACCTAATAAATTGGAACTAGACTCTTGCGTGAGAGGAGCATTTATGAATTTTCCCATAACTAAAATTTGGGCTTTACTTAATAGAATTCGCGATCATAGAGTTTCTTGGAATTTTGGTCTAGGAAGTGAAGGAGGCATATAAATAGATTATGATTGTATTCACGACTATAATAAAAAGGGAAATATTAATGAATTATCTAAAGAACTTTATTTGGATTCATATCTTATGCTGCATGTTGTTAAAGCTTTTATAAAACATATTAAAGCTCCAAAAGAGGGTTGGGTCAAGCATGATCCACCACCAGAACCTGAGAAGAAAAGAGAAGTTAAAGCAACACTAGCATACCTAGAACCAATATATGAGATACCTTTCCCTAACATTGCATAGAAACATATTCTGGAATATGAACAGGTTAAAGCAGTACAGCAGAAGAAAGAATAGGAAAGTGTGTCAGAAGTTGAAGAACATTTGGATGAAACCAAAGATGAAGAGGTAACCAAGGAAGAAATTACGACTATGTATGCACATTTCAACATAGTTGAACTTGATAAAGATACTTCCATACTGGTTGAAGGTAAAATTAAAGTAAAAGATGTGGGTAAGCCTATTCTTCCCTGCATATTTAAAGAAACCTCACATTATGGTTTATGTGATCTTGGCACCATAGTTAATGTTATATCTTATGATTTTTATTTAGAAATAAAAGAAGAGATAGTTCCGGCTACAATAGAGAATACTGATATCACAATCATGTTAGCCAAAAAATTTCTTAGAGTTCCAATGGGAGTAGTTGAAGATGCAACTGTCACAATTGGCAATGAAAAATTTCCTATCGATTTTGTAGTTTTTGATATGATAGCTGACACTCTTTGCCCAATTATATTTGGAAGAAACTTTTTGAATGATTTAGGTGCCAAAGTTGATTTAAAAAGGAGATTGTGTCTCTTAAGCTTGGGGAAGCAGAAAAAGAATTCCAGTTTTCCAAATTTAAAGACAGACCTGTACATACAAGAATAAGAGAAAATAAAAACTATTGAGGATATGGCAACTCTCTTATTTAGTAATCAAGTATAAGAAGCAAATGAAGACTCAAATTATAAAGAAATAATTATGGAGGACATGTCACTAGAAGAATTAGAAAGTGAATTTGATTCACTTGCCATTTTAGGGCCTCCAACTGATGAGCCTTTTGAAGAGCCATAAAAGAGAGGGGACGAGGAATTACCGCCCCCAGAATTGAAGACTTTACCAGATAATCTTAAATATAGATTTTTGGACAATACAAATAAATTCCCTGTTATTATTAGTGCTAAACTTCTAGGGATGAAGAAGAAGAATTCATGCAAGTACATAAGGAGCATCGCAAGGCCTTTGGGCACTCAATGGATAATGTGAAGGGCATTATTCCCATGATAACCTTCCATAGAATATTCATGGAGGAAGGTGCTAAACCAGTTGTAGAGTTTAATAGACGGCTGAAGCCCGAAATGAAGGAAGTGGTAAGAAAAGAAATAGTACGCCTACTAGATGCAGGTATAATCTATCCTATAAAAGAAAGTGAATGGGTAAGTCATGTTCATTGTGTTCCTAAGAAGGGCAGTTTTACTGTTGTTCCTAATGAAAACAATGAATTGATACCTACTAGAACTATTATTGGACATAGGATGTGTATAGATTTCAGGAAATTGAATAAAGGAACTAGGAAAGACACTATTATTTACCGTTCATAGACCAAACTTTAGAGAGGTTAGCAAACCATATTCATTACTCTGGTTTTTCCCAAATAGCTGTTCATCCTGATGACCAACTTAAAACAACTTTCATTAGTCCTTATGGTTTACATGCTTACCGATGCATGACTTTTGGTTTATGTAATGCTCCAGCTACTTTTCAAAGATGCATGACTGCCATTTTTGCAGATTTTATAGAATTGATAATGAAAGTATTTATGGATGACTTTTCTGTCTATGGAACTTCGTTTACTAGTTGTTTGGATATCTCAAAAGGGTTTTGGAGCGTTGCGAAGTAACCAATATTGTTCTAAACTGGGAAAAGTGTCATTTCATTGTCAAAGAAGGTATAGTTCTCGGACATAAGGAATTAGGTAAGGGTATTGAAGTAGACAGAGCTAAGGTCGAAGCAATAGAGAGAATGCCACAACCAAGGGATATAAAAGGTATAAGAAGTTTTCTTGGTCTTGTGGGTTTTTATAGAAGGTTCATTAGGAATTTCTCTATAATTTCTAAACCTTTAACTAACCTTTTGCAAAAGGGAGTAAGATTTAATTTTGATGATAAATGCCTTATTGCCTTTGATAAACTTAAATATGCTTTATCCCATGCTCCTATCATTAAACCACCTATATGA
The DNA here is from genome assembly GCA_023614405.1 of Avena insularis. NCBI lineage: Eukaryota > Viridiplantae > Streptophyta > Magnoliopsida > Poales > Poaceae > Avena > Avena insularis. The sequence goes on along the minus strand of CM042697.1, from coordinate 454,184,215 downwards.
GATATGATTTTTAATTTAATATGTGAAGCTAGTGATGATGCTGTAGGAGTAACTCTGGGACAACATATAGGTCACCGATTTAATATTATACATCATGCTAGTAGAACTCTTAATAGTGCTCAAAAGAAATATCCAAAGGAAGAAAGGGAACTTTTTACTGTATTTTTCTCTTGTGATAAATTTCGTTCTTATATAGTTGATGCAAAAGTAAGAGTTCATACAGACCATGATGGTTTAAAAGAACTACTTGAGAGGAAAAATCATAAGCCAAGACTGATCCATTGGATTCTTTTACTTTAAGAATTTGAATTGCAGTTATGCAGAGGCAAGAAATAAAGATATTGGATGCAGTATCCATATTTGCCTAGCAAGGCACCAATCTTATTGAGAGGAACTTTAGTTCTGGTGATTTTTGTTTACAAGAATTATTAGATGAACTAAGGTCAATTCCACTAAAATAGAATAACTCCTTGTTGTTGGAGGAGCTTGTCATCCCCGACTAAATAAACGGTAAGTGCAAGGTAAGTTTTCTTTCTCTAAATAAGTGATTTTTCTTCACAATTTATACTCCTGAAATTTTTACCTTTGAATTTCTCATGTTTTTCTGAAGTTTCTGAGGGTTTTTACCAACTATACATCCAGATAAAATTCTCCCACCATAGTTGGCCGTTAAACATACGGTAGTCCCTTCACGAAAATTTTCGATATCTGGAAACTATAGGACCGCAACTATACGGCCGGAAAATTTTCTCATGTCGTATAGTTGGTCGTTAAACTTTCTGACATCTCCATTTTTTGTTTTATTCATCTAAAAAAGTGTGTTTGTTGGTTCCAAGTCAGTAATCTAACTGATCTAGACTCGAGATATTTGGAAATATTTGTCCGGAACCAACTATATGGCCGAAACTATACGGGTCGCGCCTGTATAGTTGGTTGTTACACAGTTGGACTTTTCTAAAATCATGATTTCTTTTCATATTTCATTAAGATTCTTTTCTTGGGGGTAACTTTGGTGTTTCTCACGAGTTTTACCGACCTCTGACCCCCTCATATACTTCCATTGTGTTTCTCTCTAATCATAATCACAGGAACCAATCTACCTCTTGTTCATACGTGAGGATACACAACCATAGAGCAAACAGGGGCCAGGAAGCCAAGGAGATAAGTTCCTATGGATATCGGAAGCAATAGAAAACAAAACAAGGATATCAAGACCATCCCTATAGAGTTTCTTGACGCCGACAAAGGACACCGGAAGAGGGAGTTGGAAGCCCTCGAGCTGAAGATTGTAGAGGTGGACAAGGAGGCGCCAGGGACACCCAGGCATCTTCGGTTGCTGCGACTTTATCTTGATAAACTTGATGCATATATTAAATAGACAACCGAATCAGGTTTTTCTATGAGTCTTAAGGCGATAAAAATCCTTCAAGATAACAATGAACTCATTAAAGAATAAGTGAAAGTGCTGTAGAGGAATGATCTTTTCTACAAGCTGCGTATTAAAGAACTAGATGTTGTCAATCAATCCCTCCTTCTCAGGATGACCCGTGAAGAGAAGATACCACGTGCCATGGCGCCACACTGATCTAAAATAATCATGGTATCAAATAATCGCGAGGGATTATTTGATCCCGTCTGGCTTGATTCCAAGTTTGGGGAGATCTTTAAGACCTTGGAATCTATCTTAAAAGTTTTATATTACTATTTTAGCTTTGCATTAGTTTGAGATTATAAGAAATAAAGTTTGCATCATTAGAATTCCCTTCAGGAATAGTCGATCCCTTTTATAAAATTCCGAGTTTATTATCATATATGGAACATTATTGAGTTTGTGCTTGTCTTATTAGAGACTTGAATGGCTTGAGTATAATTTTACTTGCACTTGATGATAGCAATATGAGTCTTCCACACCATTGATATTAATGGAACATACAAAGATAATTTAGTCAATATGTTGTAAGTTTATGATTTGATTTAGAAAGGAAAAAATTATCTAATCAGTTAAGTTGAGAAAGAAACCTTGAGCAAATGAAAATTAAAAGTGATATCAAATTAGAGTGAGAACAAGACGAGGTAGAGTATTCAAGCTATAAAGGTGCTTGATATACAATTGGAATTTGGTAATTGAAATCGTTAAACTTCGAATTCCTACATGAAGAGGAATGTATGGCTAGCTCCTTTGCATAACACTTAAACAAAAGTGTGAGCATATTAAAAAAAGAGAAAATAAAATATGCAAAGAGCAAATATGCATAGACCACTATCTTTTGGTAAGACAAATGAACGTTTGAGATTTTAAATCCCAAGTGAATATGTTCATCCTAAAACGCTTGGACTACATTTCTAACTTATTCGGTCGAATTGAAACACTTTTACATCATATTGAGAGTAATATTTTGTGAACTATTAAATGCTAAGGTGTGGAAGGCTGCTAATATTATTCAGATGATTCAAGTAAGGTACTATTCATGAATGTATTCCTACGTATCATATATAATAAACACATGCTGCAACTACCTCATTTATTTTATCGACTCAACTTCATGAATATGAGGATCACATCCATTAAGTTAACCTTGCTCAGGACGAGCAAGAGTCTAAGCTTGGGGAAGTTGATGAGTGCATATTTGCATCATGTTTTATAGTATTATTTTGCACTGTAGTGGTAGGATCTTGGTATTTTACGGCGTTCATGCGCATCTTTTATGTCTATTTTCACCAGGATCAGGACATATGATGGATACGATGGATACAATTCTTGGACCAGTTGTATTGGAGCAAAAAGGAGTCAAAACAGCGTAAATCGCTAATTTGGGGAATATCAATAACACTAGAAGAAAACCCGAGGCGATCGCAATAACCAGTAGATTTAACGACCAACTATACGGCGGGAGGATTTTCTCCAGCCGTATAGTTGCCACCGCCACCGCCTCCTCAAATAGTTTCGTCCCGTGCAATCGGATCGAGGATACGACATACTATGACCAAAAATCACAGAAACCTCATCTCCCGAAGGGATCTGGAGGGGGAACTCATCCACCGGGGATCCATATTCACCTTACGCAGATCTGGGAGGCTAAGGCATTGATCTTCATCATCAACCGTGGCATCACCACCATCTCCATCCATCTCATCTATATCTTGTCTAGATCTTGTTGTAATTTCCATACTCGTTGTGGATTTATAAAAGTACTATTCATCTATGATAGATTTCATTGTCTTTGCCATGATGTTAATTGCCTCCATGTCTGTGTAGGTCATTAGTTTTGGGGGAGATGAAGAAACCCTAGCATGAGATTGAAATAAGATAAAATTTATTATGATATTCATCGTTGTGACCAGTGTTAGATTGTCTCCATCTTGATGTTGAGAGAAGTCGACCTCTCAATATTTGCCTCTTGTGGGGACTTGATGGAGGGAACTACAAAGTTGTTACACCCCTTACGTATCAACCTGGGAACCGAGGAAACTCATGGAACATTGTCCATGCCATGGAATACATCCTATGAGATAAAATCCCTTAATAGCACAATAATTCGATTGATGTCGATTACTTGTATGTTGTGGTTATTGATGTTGGCTCAGTTGATATAGAGCCTGTTGGGAACCCCAAGAGCAAGGTATGATGAGCACAACAACAAGTTTTATCTCACTTATAGAACCAAGGTTATCGAACCAGTAGGAGAAAGAAACCACTTCCGAAGGTGTTGCTAGCAACGTGGAATCTGCACACAATAATCCCAAAATACTTTGCCCCTAACTTACCAATGAGGTTGTCAAGCTCACTGGTTTTGCTGAAAACAAAGGATTAAACGTATAGTGTGGAAGGAAGTAATTTCTTATGGTAATTGCCGAAAGTAAACAGTAAACAGTAGACGAAATATCAGTGGAAAGGAATGGACCAGGGTTCATAGTTCACTAGAGGTGTTTTCTCCATAAGATAAATAACATGCTGGGTGAACAAATTATAGCTGGATTAAAAAATAGAGAATGCATAACAATTCATGTACATGACATGATAATCACTATGAGATTCACTTGGGTATTACAACATGATACATAGACCGTAATCCAACTGCATCTATGACTAATAAACCACCTCCGGGATATCATCCGAACAATCCTTGGATATTAAGATACAAGCAACAGATAATTGCATTAAGCAAAGTGTGTAATGTAAATAATACAATTGCCCTTGGGCAAAGGATTGTTGTTTTCTCCCTAGTAGCAACATCACATCTACAATCTTAGAAGTTTCTGTCACTCTCCCAGATTACTAGAGGCATGAACCTACTATCGAGCATAAATACTCCCTATTGTAGTCAAAAGCAAATACTTGGCCAGAGTAACTACTAGCAATAGAGAGCATGCAAGATCACAAATAACATAGACATGATAGAACAATAATCAATCTGACATAATACTCAATATCCATAAGATCCCCGCAAATACAACATGTAGCATTACAATAAGATGATCTTGATCATGATAGGCAGCTCACAAGATCTAAACATGGTGGCACAAATAGGAGAAACAACCATCTAACTACTGCTATGGACCCATAGTCCAAGGATGAACTACTCACACATCACTCCGGAGGCTGGCATGATGATGAAGAAGGCCTCCGGGATGATCTCGCCTCTACGGCAGGATGCCGGGAAGAGCTTCAGATCCCTCCCGATCTAGGGACGACGGCGGCGGCTATGGAATTTTTCATGGAATTCTGATCGGGTACTTAGGGTTTTCGTCTCGGGGGGATATATAGGCAAAGGGGCAAGGTCGGTGGAGCGCCAGGGGTCCCAACCCTAGGGCGGCGCGCGCCCCTGGCCGCGCCTGGCCTAGGTGTGGTTGTCCTAGGGTGCGTCTCCCCTTCTCCTTCGGGCCCCGTGTCGTGTCAGAAAAAATAGGAACTTCTGCTTTTGTTTCGTCCAATTCCGAGAATATTTCCTTTGGTAAAAACATGGAATAGAAAAACAGCATAAAACAGGAAACTGGCTCTGTGGCACTTGCTAATATTTTAGTTCCAGAAAATGCATAAAAATTCCTCAAAGTGTGGACAAAACATAATACAATTGGTGCAAAACAAGCATGGAGCATCAAAAATTATAGATAGGTTTGCAACGTATCAGTTATGAGGATGATATGAGCAGTGGTTGCTGCCTATTCGTCCAATTACGGATGTCGTGGGAATGGCCACGGCAGATGCTGCAATCGGCAGCGAGTAGTAGAACATGGGGCAAGGGCGGCCAGCCATCTGTGGTGCGAGATTAGGGCGGAGACACAAGGTTTTACCCAGGTTCGCCCCCCGGAGGGTAAAGACCTACTCCTGCTAGATTGTATTATGGAGAGAGTACAAGGGGCGAGCTCGACGACTAGGCGACGAGTCGCTTGGGTGTATGATGGAACGTGTCCTCTATGCGTATCCTAGGGAGGTTTATATAAGCTCACCTTGCTAGGGTTTACAGATCTATAACCTAATTAGTTAAGGATTCAAAGGGTCTTTGACCTAGTCCGACTGGGCCTAGCTACGCTTCTGGGCCTCCAACTTCCAGTCGCCTGAGTCCTCGCCAAGTCTCGATCTAGTCGACGGCCTGCAGGCCCACTCGCTGGCGGCCTAGGCCAATAGGAAACGTCCTGCTGGGCATACCTCGGTAGGCATATCCCCATCAGTAGTCCCCGAGGACGTCGTTTATTCATCGTAGGTGTTTGTTGGCAGTCAGAGTATGCGGGTCCAATGTGGACACCCAGTCGAATCGGCAGCGGACTCCTGAACAAAGGAAAGAACTAGTCATTTTAGTTGCAATAACGGTGACTAATCATGTCGCAGCTTGGCGAGCGGGTCGGCGAATAATTAGTCACTGTCGTAGTGATCAGGTCGGCGAATCGTCGAGTCGCCAAAGGCAGCGAGTCGAGTAGACGAAGTTGGACCATCAGCTTGGTCAAACTAGCCGTTGGGTAATCCAACGGTAATATTGGCATAATTACCGCGTGGTAACGGCTCCCCGAAAATGGCAGGTAACAACCACTATATAAGGAGAGTGACGGGTGAAGGGGGAACGCCTCCCTCACTTCTTCCGAACTTGTGCATTCTCGTTCCCCCATTCCGCGCAGCAACCAGAACAACTCAGAACGATCCGCATCCCACGATCCTCCAGCCGATGGCTCCTCCTACCGAACCATGGGGCAGATCCAAGTGCACGAAGGCACTGCTAAAATCATTTGAGGAGGTGGGGATCCTCCGTGCCGGGAGATGGCGCATCCCCACGGACGGAGAAGTAATTCCAGATCCGCGCGAAGGGGAATTCATCTGCTTCACCAGTCACCTGAAGCGGGGGCTCGGCTTCCCACCTCCCTCTTCTTCCGGCGTTTCTGCGCTTATTATGATATCCAGCCGTCGGACCTGGGTCCGCACAACATCGAGCAGCTCGCCATTTTCATGGCGTTCTACGAGTGCTACCTGGGCTGCAGGCCCTATTTTCCCCTGTGGAAAGATCTTTTCCATGGGAGAATCAGCCACGAAGAGGCAGGCGGCCCAATGCTAGCCGTAGTCGGCTTGACTTTCCAGCTGAAGTCGAAGGCATCGTTCTTTGATCTGATGCTGCCCGCCAAAGCAGCGAACGAGTGGAAGAAGAGCTGGTTCTACGTTATCGAGTCGACTCCAAGCGACGAGGTGGCGCTTCTAAGGTACTCCGCCGACCGTCCCGAGCCGCGCCGGCTCCAAGTTACCAAACTCCCGCTAGAACAACGAATGGTCGTCGATGAGATGCTGCAGACCATCCGCAATTTGAAGAAGAAAGGCATCCAAACCATCAACCTCTACAACTGCTGGCTCGGGCGATGGCTCGTGCCCCTGGCCAGCCGTGCCCACTACATGTACGAGTACACGGGCAAAGACGACATGACGAAGTCCTGCCTCGTCGAGTGGAGACTCAACGACTACACCCTGGCCCTGAAGAAGATCACCTAGGTGGTGCATATCAACGCGAAGGCCGAGGTCACGCCTTACACCGCAAGGCACCCAACTCCAATGGTAAATTGATATTCCCTCACTCACGGTCACAGTTTGTGCATTCGCGGTTGTGCTAATGTTGTTTGACTGGTGCAGTTGTTTCAAGTGGTGGAAGGGTGGCTTCCACCCGCAGACGACGAGAACTCGAGCTCGTCCACCCAGGATGGGAGCGAGTCATCTCCCGACAAGGGCGATGTCGAGAGTGATGGGGGTGGCAATGGCGACGATGATGACGACGAACCCGTGGAGGTTACTGCCCCCATGGTCCGCAAGACTTGCGGGCAGCACCAGCGCGAACTCGAGGCCAGCAAGAGCCTCGAGGTCCATGACGACAACGACGACGAGCTCCCTGAGCATACCTCACACCGTGAGGCTACGCCATCGAAGAAGAAGAAGCAGGCGCCGCCAAAGAAGAAGGCGAAGCCGACCAAGCCGGCGTCTCCGCCTCGGTCCGTGAGTAGCTCCAATGCTACCAGCTCGGCCGAAGAGACAGCGGCACACGCGGCCACGGCGACTAGCACTGCCGTCATAGTGGACGAAGCGCCGCTGCGTTGTTTCCACCGCCGTTCGCCCCAGTCACCGGTTTGGCGGCCGCTCCAGGCGCAGGGGCCTCGCCGCCGAGGGGGGTGGGGGGTTCCCGCAACAATTGCCACGGAGGCTCCCGCCGCGGCTTCATCTTCGAAGAAACCGTCAGTGTCTTGGGCACATAATGTGTTTGAGACGGGCCTCAGTCGGAAACTGGGGCCAGAACTGGAGAAGCCGGCCAGCATCCGCACCGGCCTGCGATTTCTTCCGGTCGCCAAGTGAGTGTTCCTTGACCTTTTATCCGTCTTGCTTTGTGTTTTGATCGGAGAGCTTTATTGACAGAGTTGTTTCGCAGGACTGGGGTTAAGAAGATAGGTCACCCTTCAGTGGACAAGGTTCCACCAGTCACCACGGAGGCGCCAGCTGATCCCTCGAAGAAGAGGAAGGGCGACGAAGTCGTTGCTCCCGCCGAAGGCGCCAAAAGAACAAAGGGTGATGACGTCGTCATGATCTCTGACGAGCCAGCGACTGCCCCGAGCGAACCTTTGACCACAGTGGACGTAGCTCTGAAGGCCAAGGAGGACGCGGGGTCACAGCATATGGTGCTTGTAGGTTCAACCGAGGCGACCGAGCCGGCCTCGAGTGGCGCGGGGGCGACGGTGGCGACATTCCCTCTCTTTGTGGCGAAACCCGCCGCAGAGAGTGCCGCAGTGCCGTTGAGCCAGCTTCCTGGGGCCGCCGGCATGGAGGTTGAACAACGTCGTGGTCACACTCCGCTCGTGCTTGCGTCGTTTAACGCGATGGAACTTCATGGCATGCTAGGTGCCGCCATCCAGGTATGTCCAGTCCCCGAGGATCTGGCCACTAAATCTCAGTGGTCGGATTTTTACTATTTTTGGTGTTATCCAGTCCCCGAGTGCCTAGTCGCCGAATTTCAGCGGCTGGGCACTTTGGAATTTCGTTGTCCAGTCCCCGAGTGCCTAGTCGCTGAATTTCAGCAGCTAGGCACTTAGGAATTTCGTTGTCCAGTCCCCGAGTGCCTAGACGCTGAATTTCAGCGGCTGGGCACTTAGGAATTTTGTCGTCCAGTCCCCGAGTGCCTAGTCGCTGAATTTCAGTGGCTGGGCACTTAGGAATTTTTTAATGTTGACGTTGTGGTTGTTGCACAGGAACTGCAGCGCGAATCAGCCGAGCGGCTTGCTGCGAAGTGCCGCGTGGAGAAGGAGCTTGTCGCCGTTCAGGAGACGAACAAGGAGCTTCGAGCGGCTGCGGGTGAGTATATACCTTAATTGGCGCTGGTCGCTACCTTTTTGCAGTGTCGACCGTTTTGTTTTTGCAAACAGAGAGTAGTGCGGCCAAGGTGAAGGATGCTCGCCAGGGACTTATCTCGGTTGGTGAATTGACGGCGGCTCAGTCTGCCTTGAGCGTAGCAGAGACGCGGATCGCCGACCTAGAGCGTGAGCTCAAGGAGGCGAAGGAGGAAGCGAGCTCGGCGGACGGGCGAGCCAAGGCGGCCATCACTTCTGCTGCTGAGGAGCGGAAGGTGTCGGATGCGCTCATCGCCGGGTTGCAGAATGATTTCTCTTCTCTTCAGAATTTCATCACGGACCTCTGCTGCCCACTGATTGGTAAGCTTTCCTTCAGCCAACTTCCGAGTGCACGTACCGCATTGCGGTTTTGGTGCTTTGCTTACTGTTTGGTTGCGTATTGCAGGCCGGATCACTGATAATGCTGAGGAGGCGCAGTCGTACGACGCACGGCAATGTGTGACCACCCTGGTCGACTCAGCCGCGCTCTCAGCGACTTGCCTCCGGGCATACCTTCAGGAGATCTCGCCCACAGAGGTGATTCCCAGCGACCTCTTCGAGGTATGGCGCTACCTGGAGAAGGCCCCGTCAGTCATGGAATTCATGACGCGGTCGGTCTTCCGTCATGGAGCGGCGACTGTGCTGAGCCTTGGGCTCGCACACTTCCCGGACGATTTCGACCTCGACGACGTCACGAGCGGTTACCCCTCGTCGACGGGCTCGGTTGAGATTGCCGAGGTGTTGAAGTTGACGAACCGAGCCGCGGTATACTCCGACCGCGTTTGGGCGATGAGCGACCTTATCCCCTACCAGGAGATGGTCGTCGCCTCCAATGACCCTGAGCCGAAGCACCGTGACTTCATGGTGGAGCAACCGTTCCGTGCGGTGATGGCGGGCGAGCTGATGACGTACCCATCTAATCCCTATGTGCCTTTTATCCGCAGCCGCAAGGACGGTGGCGCGTCTTCAACAAAGCCTGTGAAATAAAATGTTGTGCCATTCGGCGTTAGTATATGAAACCATGTAATTCTCCTTGTAGGCGAAACAAATTTTGCTGCTATGAAGGAATGCTCGGGTTATTTTGTCATTGCTTTTGTGATTTGATTGTTGGTTGTACGAGTCCCCGAGCGCGTCCGCCCTTTTTATGGGGTTTACCTCGTTTTTATATGTTGTGTGAACTGTTAGTGAGTTAGGGTCGACTCGCCATGGCTTGGGAAGCCAGTCGCGTGGCGACTCCCAGGGGTGCTCTTTACTTGGCCGTTTTCCTGAGCGCGAACGGGGTTGGGTCGCCGAGTTCCCGAGCGTGGTACTTGGCTGTTCTAGTCGCATGCCCAAGGTAGGTGAGGACTAAGCGCGTTGTGTTGGGCGCGTCACTCCGCTTGATCCGTAAGATCGGTCGCATGGCGAGTCCTGGGCGCGCTCTCTTACTTGGCGCTTAGCCTTGCCTTTTTGGTCCGTGTCACCCCGAGCATGGTACTTTGTTGCTCGAAGTCGCTGCGCCGAGGATGCGAGGACTTGGTCGCTGTGGAAGCGAAAATGGCCGTTTTGGCTCGGGGAGCCAGTCGAGCTAGGCGACTCCAATGGGGCTCCGGGTTAGATTTTTTCGTGGACGGTACGAGGCCTGAATTTTTCTAGTGCCCTCGTACCGCACTACTTGGCCGTGCCGGTTGCGTTACCAAAGGTTGACTTCTGCGACTAGCGTAACGCTGTTATTACGAGTGCGAGTGGCACAAGGCATGGAGAGTAGATGCAATTTGCGGGAACCAATCTTTTTTATTTCATAGCGGGTAGGGGGTACATGTCTAGAGTTCTAAGAGTAGAACTTCTGTAGGAGGTTTACATTCCATGGCCGCTTGACGTCGAGTTTTCCGTCGCCTCGGACGTCGGTGAGGTACTAGTAGGCGTCGTTGCCCAGGACTCGCCCGATGGCGAATGGTCCCTCCCTAAGGGGTGAGAGCTTGTGCATGCCTTTCTTGTACTAGATTAGACGCAGTACCAAGTCACCTTCCTGGAAAGTGTGAGTCCGTACTCTTCGGCTGTGGTAGCGGTGGAGCCCTTGCTGGTAGATGGCGGTACTGGAGCGAGCTAGGTCGCATGCTTCGTCGAGCTGATCGACTCCGTCTTGGCGTGCGAGCTCGTTGTCGGCCTCCGTGTAGTTGACCACCCTAGGTGAGTCGTGCTCGAGGTCGGTTGGCATGACTGCCTCGGCACCGTACACCATGAAGAAGGGGGTGAACCCTGTCAACCTGTTGACGGAGGTGCGGATGCCCCAGATGACAGAAGGGAGTTCTTCGACCCAGCACCCGGCGGTACGCTCGAGTGGGACTTGTAGCCGTGGCTTCAGGCCATGGAGGATGCTTTGATTGGCACGTTCCGCCTGGCCATTGGACTCCGGGTGGGCGACTGAGGCGAGGTCAAGTCGGATGTTGTGTTCCTCAAAGAACTTGGCCATGGCTCCCTTGGCGAAGTTGGTGCCGTTGTCCGTGATAATGTTGTTTGGGAACCTGTAGCGATAGATGAGCTCGCGTAGGAATTTTGTAGCGGTCTTCCCGTCGCACTTGCGCACTGGCTTGGCCTCCACCCATTTTGTGAATTTGTCGACTGTGACTAGGAGGTGGGTGAAGCCGGAGGAGGCCTTCTTGAAGGGGCCTACCATATCCATGCCCCATACGGAAAAATGGCCATGTGATGGGGATTGTCTTGAGCGCCGAGCTCGGTACGTGAGTCTGGTTGGCGTACTTATGGCACCCGATGCATCGCTGGACGATGTCGACTGCATCGGCATGTGTGGTGAGCCAGTAGAAGCCGTGTCGCATGGCCTTGGCGATCAGAGAGCAGGCGCCGGCGTGGTGGCCGCAGTCGCCGGAGTGGATGTCCTGGAGAATCTTGCGTCCTTCAGCGGGTTGGATGCAGCGTTGGAACACACCGGTCACGCTGCGCTTGTGGAGCTCGCTGTTGATGATGACGAAGGATTTGCAGCGGCGTGCTATCATCCAGGCCTCCGTTTCGTCTGCGAGTAGGGTGCCTCCCTCCAGGTAAGCGACGTATGGCGCGGTCCAGTCGCTTGGCTCGGCGATTAGTGCGACCAGGGCTGCTTCTGGTTGCAACGGAATTTTGATGTCGATCTCCCTTGGGGGAGATACGGAGGGCTTGGTGATGGAGTCGAGGAAGACGCCGGCGGGTGGTGCGAGTCAAGCCGAGCCGATGCGATAGAGTGCGTCGGCCTCCTCATTCTTCCGCCTGTCGATCCACTCGACGGAGCAGCCTGCGAAGTGTCCTTCTAGCTGGTCCACTGCTTGGCGGCATGCCACCATGGTGGGGGAGACAGCGTCGCAGGTGCCGGCAACTTGCCCGGCGACGAGGTCGGAGTCTCCGTAGCAGCGCAGGCGATTGATGTTCATCTCCTTGGCTGCCCTCATGCTGTGGAGTAGCGCCTCGTACTCGGCCATGTTGTTGGTGCAGGGGGTGAAGTCGAGGTAGAGGAAGTAGCGGAGCTTGTCACCCTTCGGAGATGTTAGCACGATCCCCGCTCCTACACCGTCTGCGTTCTTGGAGCCGTCGAAGTGTAGGCTCCAGTAATGGAGGTATGGCAGCTTCTCTGGCTGCTGGTCCTCCTCCCAGTCGGCGAGGAAATCCGCGAGAGCCTGCGATTTGATTGCCTTGCACGGCTCGTACTTGATGTTGTGGACGCCGATATCGACGGCCCACTTGGCGACTCGCCCGGCCGCCTCGCGGTTGCAGATGATGTCCTGCAACGGTGCTGAGGAGATGACCGTTATTGGGTGCTCCTGGAAGTAGTGTGGCAGTCGCCGATGTGATCTGAAGACCGCGTATACCAATTTTTGGTATTGCAGGTAGCGCTGGCGCGACTCGTAAGGACTTCGCTGATGTAGTATACGGGTCGCTGTACCGGGCGTTCCTTCCCTTCCTCTGGCCGTTTGAAGACCATGACGGCGCTGACGACGCGCTCGGAAGCCACGACGGAGACCAGCATGGGCTCCTTGTCGACGGGGGCAGCGAGTAGCGTTGCTGCGAGCAGCACCTCCTTGAGAGCGTGGAGCGTGTCGTCTGCCTCCTTGTCCCACTGGAAGGTGGGGTTCTTGCGCATTAGGCGATAGAGAGGCATCGCCTTCTCGCTTAGCCGGGGGATGAAGCGACTGAGAGCCACGACTCGCCCGGCCAGCTTCTGGATGTCGCGCAGGCACTCGGTTCTGCCGAGTCGGGCGATCGTGTTGATCTTGGCGGGGTTTGCCTCGATCCCGCGCTTGGACATGACGTATCCCAGTAGCTGTCCAGTAGGTACACCGAAGGTGCACTTTCCTGGGTTTAGCTTTATCTTGTAGCTTCGCAGGTTGGCGAAGGTTTTCGCCAGGTCAGTGAGTAGATCGCCCTGGCGAGTGGATTTTACCACCACGTCGCCGATGTAGACGTGGATATTGCATCCAATTTGGCTTGCAAGGCACTCCTGCATGCACCTCTGGTAGTTCGCCCTGGCGTTCTCTAGGCCGAAGGTCATTGCGGTGTAGCAGAAGGCTCCAAATGGCGTGATGAACGCTATCTTCTCTTCGTCCTTGATGGCCATTTTGATCTGGTTGTACCCAGAGTAGGCGTCGAGGAAGCATAGCGACTCCGAGCCCGCAGTTGAATCGATGATTTGGTCGATCCGCGGGAGGACGAATTGCTCCTTCGGGCAGGCGCTGTTTAAGTTTGTGTAATCGATACACATTCTCCAGGTCCCGTTTTTCTTCTCGACCAGGACTGGGTTTGCCAGCCACTTGGAGTATTTAATTGGCCGGATGAAGCCTACAGCGAGTAGACGCTGCACCTCCTCAGCGATTGCTTGGTGGCACTCTTCATTGAAGGGCCGCAGCGACTGCTTGATAGGTCGCACTCTGGGGTCGGCGTTGAGTTTGTGCTCAGCGAGTTCCCTCGGGGCACCAGGCATGTCGGATGGCTTCCATGCGAAGATATCCCAATTCTCACGTAGGAACTCGATGAGCGCGCCATCTATGCTGGGCTCATGCCTGTCTCGATCGTCACCGTCTGGCTGGAGTCGCCTAGGACCAGCTCGACGGTGCGGGTGTGTGTCGTTGCCTCGAAGGTGGTGGAGTTGCCACCCTCCGAATTGGGCTTCTTGAGTATGGTGGGGTCGTCGTTGTTGACCCCGCTCGCGTACTTGGTGAGCTCCTCGGCGTGGTTGGCCTCCGCCGTGATGACGGTGTCAGCAAGTTCGGTGCCTTTGGCCTCACACTATGAGGCCATGTCGGGGTCGCCATGGACAGTGATGATGCCACATGGCCCGGGTAGCTTCATCGCGTTGTACGCGTAGTGGGGCGCTTCCATGAATTTGGCGAACGCCTGGTGCCCCAGGACACAGTGGTAGGGGCTGTTGAACGAAACCAGCTCGAAGACGATCCGCTCGGTGCGGAAGTTTGCTGGTGTGCCAAAGGTGACTGGCAGCGTCACCTTGCCGATTGGGTACGCCTTCCGACTGGGGACGATGCCGTGGAAGGTGGTGTAGGTCATCTCGATCATCGACTGCGGGAGCCGCAGTCGCCTGAATGTGTCCAGGTATAGGATGTTGATGGAGCTGCCGCCGTCCATCAACATTTTGGGGAGCCAGTAGTCCCCGACCTTTGGCTTGACCACCAAGGCGACTCAGCCCGGATATTCGATCCGTGGCGAGTGGTCCTCGTGGCTCCAGGTGATTGGTTGCTCGGACCAGTTGAGGAACTGGGGGATGTCTATCTGGGACACTGCGTTGATGGTGACGGTGCAGGCAATGACCTTATTCCCCCGCTTCGTGTTGAAGCTTGTGAAGGTGTGGAGCGAGCCGGCGACGCTGCCGAATTTTCCGCTGTTTGGCGGGTTGTTGTCGGGGTCTTCTCGCGAACGCGCCGTGCCTTCTCGATCTCCTTGAGAGAGTGGCAGTCGTGGTGCGTATGCGGGCTTCCTTCCCTATGGAAACACACAAGGTTGGTTAAGGAGAGCCGTGGATCGAACTCGGCTTTGCCTTGTAGTTTCCACCGTCGGCGTTGGCCTCCTTCGCGAAGCTCTTGGTTCGCGCCAGATCCGCGTTGGCGACGAAGTCGACTCGCCCATCACTGCGGCGCTTGACGATGAGGCGAGTGTTGCTGTAGCATAGCTCGGGTCGCCTCCCGTTGTCGTGGCTGCTCGTGCGGCGATTTCCTCCCGACTCGTCGTCGGTTTCTTGGTTTGGGTCCTCCTCCGCGTACCGCTTGGCGATCTCCAGGAGGTCCGGTATGTTGTGAGTGTTCTGTACACTCGCTTGAGCTTGGCGACCAGGGGCTCGTAGCGGCACGAGGTCTTGAACCAGTGGATCACTGTGTCCGAGTGAATTCCGGCCGCGTTATACCATAGGTCTTGCCACCGTTGGACCCAACTGCGGGTCGACTCGCGGGGTCCCTGGACGCATCGCTCTAGGTCCTCGATGGTGGTGGCGCGGGTGTAGGAACCTCAAGTGTTCGACAAAGGCGTCGCGCATTTCCTCCCAGGAGTCGATGCTATCCGCGGGGAGGGTGTTAATCCACTGCCTGCACGCTCCCTCCATCATCAGGGGAAGGTAGAGGGCGGCGAGTAGATCGGTGTGGTCGGCAATTCCCATTGCCATGAGGTAAGTGTCCAGCCACACGGACGGATCGTACGAGGGGTCGTACTTATCGATCTCCTTCGGCGCTTTGAAGTTCGCCGGGTATCTTTCGCCTCGGATCATCGGTCCGAAGCATTGGGGTCCGACTCGGCTCAACGATCCCCTTGGTTCGCCGTCACGGCGGTTGGTGAGGGTATGCCTCAGGTCGTCGGGCTGGCGTGCGCGCCAGCTCTGGTTGTTGATGATGTGGGTGCTGCGTCGGGCTGCTGGCGACGGTTGTTCGTCGGCCGTGGGTCGTTGGTGGAGAGTGCCGCGTTCACGGGTCGGTGTTGGAGCTGCAGGGGCTCGGGTGGTGGGCAGTTGAGGGTATTCACCACCATTGGGCGGCCGCTCGAGGCTGCCCTACTGCCTGATGAACGCGAGTAAATCCGACCCTGTGAGTTGGTGCTCGCGTTTTGTTGCTCGACTGCTTTGGCGAGCAGAGCCTTGGCGTACTGGATCTGCAGGTCGCCTTCCCCGGTGACGTTTATGTTGTCGACTGCTGCTCGGCTCGCGACGACATTGTCCATTGGAGTGGAGAACAGCAGGAGGCCGTTCGCATCTCGCTCCCGTCAGGAGACCATGATCCTTGGTTGGTCCCTGGGGGCGCGCGGTTGGGTGGTGGCGGGGCGCCGTTGGCCGTCGTGCCTGGTAGGGGTCGGGAGCTCCCTCCTGGCGGTGTGTTCTCGCGGATCGCACACTCGGCCGCATGAGCCGGGTCGTTTTCATCGTCAAAGTTCAGAGCACGCCCCTGAATGGTAGGGTTCAGGCGTGACCTGATTCGGAGTTTGTGATAGCGCGAAATCTCCTGCGCTGTCACCTGCTCGAGGCGAAATTTTTCGCGCTCGGTTTGTTCTTTGCGGACCACCTCCGCCAGCCGCAGGCGGAGTTCCTCGACCTCTGTTGCCGTTGCGTTTGGTGGGATCGGCATGGAGAAGGGGTCTTATGGGGGGTCGGCGCCAGTCGCCATGTAGGTCGCGACGTGGCGACCGGTTCCGTCGTGGAGGTCGGCGGAGTTCTCCGACCCGGAGTCGAAGTCGAAGATCCCAAGGATGGAGGGGTCCTCGAAGTCTCCGATGTTGGATACCTGGGTGATGGAGACCGCAAGCGATGCGGCGACTATGGATCCGGCCGCCGACACCGGGGTCGCCGAATCGGCGTCGTCGTTGAGGGCCGCGTCGTCTGCGGCCACGGTGGTTTCGGCCACGTTGCTATGGGCCGAGTCGTACTCGGAGGCGAGGCGGTGGATCGTGCAGACCTGGCTCTTAGAGAGCCGGTCGCGTGGAGATGACTCGCAGATGCGAGCCGAGTCCTCTAAAACGATGACGTCGGTGAGGCCGACGAAGAGGCTGATCGTGCCGACCGGCAAAATCACCATGTGCGTGTTGGGGCGTGCCGTAGGGACGTAGATGCTCGACAAGATCTGGAGCATCTCGCTGATCGCGATCATGCGGCCGATGGCGATCGACTCGTTGATGGGCAGATTAGATCTTGCCGCAGAACACCGCCCTGACCGGCCAGGCCCCACGGTGGGCGCCACTGTCGTGGGAATGGCCATGGCAGATGCTGCAATTGGCTGCAAGTAGTAGAACATGGGGCAAGGGCGGCCAGCCATCTGCGGTGCGAGATGAGGGCGGAGACACAAGGTTTTACCCAGGTTCGCCCCCCCGGAGGGTAAAGACCTACTCCTGCTAGATTTTATTATGGAGAGAGTAGAAGGGGCGAACTCGACGACTAGGCGGGGAGTCGCTTGGGTGTATGATGGAACGTGTCCTCTATGCGTACCCTAGGGAGGTTTATATAAGCTCACCTCGCTAGGGTTTACAGATCTATAACCGAATTAGTTAAGGATTCGGAGGGTCTTTGACCTAGTCCAACTAGGCCTAGCTACGCTTCTAGGCCTCCAGCTTCCAGTCGCCTGAGTCCTCGCCAAGTCTTGATCCAGTCGCCGTCCTGCAGGCCCACTCGCTGGCGGCTTGGGCCAATAGGAAACGTCCTGCTGGGCATACCCCGGTAGGCATATCCCCATCAACGGAGTTCCTACCACACATACATAGTTGAGAATGTTTGTGATAATAATCTTACCTTAAACCCTTTATAATGCTAGAGATGTATTCGCTACTTTCTGAGAACGTTTTGTTCCATTGCAGTTTCATATCCATTTTACATACGCGATACTTACTTTCTGTATTCGGTTTGTTTTACTTTACTTATTGTTATCTTATAAAAAAACCCAAAATATCGTTTTACACAAGACTCACATTTTATCTTGTTACTTAGAACGTTATTTAGCATTACTATTTTAGTATTTAATTTAAGAGTTATTAGACTTCAGAACTCCCGCTCCCTGTGGGATCGATATCTTTATTTCGACATTAGCTACAAACTATCCGTGCACTTGCAGTCATCAGACTTCGAAGGAGTGAGCTAGAAAATAGTTCCCAACCGTGGTGAAGATACATGTGACCGTCGCCGGCGAAGAACACCTCGACCGACAAGAAGCGATAGTGGGTATTGTACTCTTGTAGCTTGATTTTCTAGGGCTCTTGACCATCAAGCACTCACGCAAACTCAGGGAGGCGTTTTCTCTCCCATGGATTGTCTAGGAGGATGGTGATGCCAAACTCAAAGTCGGAGAAGCGTGGCGACGACGGTGATGACTACATTCGCGACGACTATGGTAGCGATGGAAATAGGGACGACGATTTGTTCCGGCCTCTCCCTACCTCCTCCTCACCGACCTCATCCTCGATGCCCTCGACCCGGGAGCCGTCCTAGTCACCCTCCTTTATATCTTATCCCTCTGGCCATGGCCACCGATATTATGATGTATGAAAGAAGGTGTGGGAGAGATTGCCACAGGAAGCCTGCCTAAAAAGGCCAACCAGCCACGACATTGAATGCCGGCGCGGGGTTGAGAGGCCAACATTGAATACATGGTGCACACGAGGGAGGACGCGAGAGAACACAGGCGTGGTCCACGGCCTGTCCGGACAGACGCATTCGCGGCCTAAATTTAGCAGCCAAATAGATCACGCTGAAACAATCTATCCGCTTGAGTCCTGCCGATGTAGCATGCGTGAAGTTTCATGTCCGTGCGAACCGGATTTGACCGGTTCGGACCATTTAGCTGCTAGAGACATCGTGAGGGTTGAGGGCAACTCCAATGGCCCCCGTATTCTGGACAATGAATCTGTCTGTTTGCGTGTGGGAGGAGAGGACACGTGCTTGATACGTCGGAAACGTATCTATAATTTTTGATGCTCTATGCTTGTTTAGTATCAACTTTGCTTTGCTTTGTCTACACTTTGAGGTGTTTTTATATGTTTTCTGGTACTAACCTATTAATAAGTTGCCACAGTGCCAGTTGCATGTTTTCTTCTGTTTTTGGTTCCAGAAAGGCAGAAAATCAATATTCTCGGAATTGGACGGGACAAAAGCCAAATTCAATATTTTACCGTGGGGAACACGAAGCCGGAGTACGAGATGGAGGAGACCCACCAGGAGGCCACACCCCCTGGCCACGCGGGTGAGCCCACCCCACGCCTGGGGGGGGGGGTGTAGCCGCCCTGGTGGCCCTCCTGCCTTGCCTCTTCACTGATACGTTGGAAACGTATCTATAATTTTTGATGCTCCATGCTTGTTTAGTATCTAATTTTCTTTACTTGTCCACACTTTGAGGTGCTTTTTACATGTTTTCTGGTACTAACCTATTAACAAGTTGCAACAGTGCTAGATGCCCGTTTTCTGCTGTTTTTGGTTTCAGAAAAGTTAGTAAAGAAATATTCTTGGAATTGGACGGGACGAAGGAAAAAGTCAATAACTTTCTGTGGGGAACAAGAAGCCTAGAGGGTAGCTCGGAAGGCCAGCCAGGGGGGATAGACCCACCCTAGGCACGGGTGGGCCCAGCCCCACACCTGGCTAGGGTTTGGGCACCCTGGCCGCCTCCCGGTCTCCCCCCTTCGCCTATAATAAGCTCCCGATGCAGAAACTCTCGGTACCCGATCAGAAATCCATGAAACCGGCTATAGCCGCCGCCACCATCGTCCCTAGATCGGGGGATCTGAAGTTCTTCCCGGCACCCTGCCGGAGGGGTGATCATCCCGGAGGCCTTCTCTCCGGTATGATTCATGAGTAGTTCCACCTTGTACTATGGGTCCATGTAGTATCTAGATGGTTGTATCTCCTCCTTTGTGCTTTCATGTATAGATCTTGTGAGCTTCGTTCATGATCAAGATCTAATCTATTTGTAATCATGCATATTGTGTTTGCGGGGATCCGATGGATATTGAGATTATTATGTTGGTTTGATTAATGGTTCTATATTTATGATTCTATCATGTATGTGTTGTTTGTGATCTTGCATGCTCTCCGTTGCTAGTGGTTATCTTGGCCAAGTAGTTGCTAGTGACTCCAAGAGGGAGTATTTATGCTCGATAGTGGGTTCATGCCTCTAGTTTCCAAGGGAAGTGACAGAAATCTCTTTGGTTGTAGATGTGATGTTGCTACTAGGGAGAAAACAACGGTCCCTTGTTCATGGAACATGTGGATTGTTTACCTTACACACTTTGCTTAAAGCAGTTGTCTGTTGCTTGCAACTTAATACTAGAGGGGGTCCGGATGATAACCTGAAGGTGGACTTCTAGTCATAGATGCAGTTGGATGGCGGTCTATGTATATTGTTGTATTGCCCAATCGGGTCTCACAGGATCTTTCTGACTAGTATTTCATTGTTATGCCTTGCTCAGTTCCTGTCAATTGCCCTGCTGTAATTTCTTTACCCTTCATGCCATGTTGTTTATCTAAGGAGTGCACCTCTAGTGAACTATGGACCCCGGTCCAATCTTTACCATTGATACATCTTCCACTGTTACTGTTTACTTGCTGCAAGCCATTACCTTCCACACCATACGATTAATCCTTTGTTACAGCAAACCGGTGAGCTTGACAACCTCACTGATTAGTTGGCACATGCTCACACCATGTTATGACTATGAGAAGTCACCATTAGCCTCTATGATCATTTAGTCCTTGACTTGTAGTACCACTCTTTGCTTTGATTAGTTTGCTTTGTTGCATTGCATAATTTTGGCCATTATTGCTCTCTTAGTTGGTTGCTCCCAGTCTTTTGCTAGCCTCCACTTGTATGAGTAAGTTCTACTCATGCTTCCAACTCCCAAGAAACCAAGTTATTCCAAAGTGTCCACTACAAACTCCTATGCATGGTGTGTTACACCACTCCAAAGTATATTCTTCTTTTCAACTATCTTCCAATTAAAAACTATTTTGTTATGTGAAAACTTAGTGATTAAAGCCCTCACAAACTTGATGGCACACTTTATTCTTTGCCCTTAATAAACTTGAACCATTGTGACAACTTTGTTGTATATGCTTGCACTTATAAGTTGGAATTAGCAGAACCGTGCTGTCACGAGGAACGTTTTCAACATTGCACTTGTACCTTGTTGTACTCAGTTGATATCATGTTCTTTTGTCTATGGATGTCACTGGTGTGAAATAAAGAGGGAACTTGTAAGTCCATGGAGTTTGTATCCTGTGTTAGAGAAACGCCTGGGCCGCTAGCTTAAGCCATGCCTAATCATGGTGGAAACTTGCAGCATCACCATAGTGACATCTATGAAGCATTCTTCTTGTAAAAAAGAGACACATTGAGAAAAGAGGAAAGAGAGAAAAAAGCACCATATTCCCATGGTACATAAGAAGAATTGCTGAGATGCTCATTGTCTGCTTGCCTTGTCATTTTGGTTATGGGAAAGCTCTTGTGCCATGTGCAAGGGGTACCCCGTTGGCGGTTCTCAATGATATGCAAATACTTAGAGTGAGAAGAACTTACCTGGACCCAAAGTTGAATATGCATAAGGTGTGGCCCTCGTATTCAAGGGGCATGAGATTGCCAACTTATACTTCGTCAAGCATATACTCCAGCTTTGCCACTTTAACCTTAACCACTTCAAGATGCTTATGATAGGGGCAATGAGGGCTAAAAGCTAAGAAGTACCATAATTTTTGGAAGCTCTTTTTGAAACTTGTAATCACTGCTTCCTTTACAAAAAGGCCTTTCTTCCACCACTATTGACTCTCCACCTTCTACCTTTAGGCACCATTAAGAGAACATAGTTGTCATTCTGTGTGCAATGTTGCAAAGCTTATTAATTGATGCATGTTGTGTTATTACTTGTTCATGTGCTATTTGATTCTAGACACCCTTGTGAACTTTGCAGGTGTCCTATGCATTTTATTGCTACTCTATGAGGGACAAGCTGATTACCACTATGCTATGTTTTCTGCATGTGAAACAAACAAACGTTTTTCAATACATATTATTCATGATCTTTGTTTGTAGCTTTCCATGTTGCATGCATAGTTACTATGTCCTATTGTTAGAACTCCATCTTTCATGCACATGTTTAGAGTTCTTTGATCCCAACTTTCAATGCTTGCAAATGGTTGGATCTTTATTGTGAGGGTGCATGCCACCTCAAAAATTATTCTTTGATTACTTACCTACTCGAGGACGAGCAGGAGTTAAGCTTGGGGATGCTGATACGTTGGAAACTTATCTATAATTTTTTATGCTACATGCTTGTTTAGTATCTACTTTGCTTTACTTGTCCACACTTTGAGGTGCTTTTTACATGTTTTCTGGTACTAACCTATTAACTAGTTGCAACAGTGCCAGATGCCTTTTTTCTGCTGTTTTTGGTTTTAGAAAAGTTAGTAAAGAAATATTCTCGGAATTGGACGGGACGAAGGACAAAGTCAATAACTTTCCATGGGGAACAAGAAGCCCAGAGGGGAGCCCAGAGGGCCAGCCAGGTGGGACAGACCCACCCTAGGCGCGGGTGGGCCTAGCCCCACGCCTGGCTAGGGTTTGGGCACCCTGGACGCCTCCCGGTCTCGCCCCTTTGCCTATAAGAAGCCCCCGATACAGAAACCCTGAGTACCGGATCAGAAATCCACGAAACCGTCTGTAGCCGCCGCCACCATCGTCCCTAGATCGGGGGGATCTAAAGTTCTTCCCGGCACCCTGCCAGAGGGAAGATCATCCCGGAGGCCTTCACTTCAGTATGATTCGTGAGTAGTTCCACCTTAGACTATGGGTCCATGTAGTAGCTAGATGGTTGTATCTCCTCCTTTGTGCTTTCATGTATAGATCTTGTGAGCTCCGTTCATGATCAAGATCTAATCTATTTGTAATCATGCATGTTGTGTTTGCGGGGATCCGATGGATATTGAGATTACTATGACAGATTGATTAATGGTTTTGTCTATTTGATTCTATCATGTCTGTGTTGTTTGTGATCTTGCATGCTCTCCTTTGTTAGTAGCTATCTTGGCCAAATAGTTGCTAGTGACTCCAAGAAGGGGTATTTATACTCGATAGTGGGTTCATGCCTCTAGTTTCCAAGGGAAGTGACAGAAATCTCTTCGGTTGTAGATGTGATGTTGCTACTAGGGAGAAAACAACGGTCTCTTGTTCATGGAACAAGTGGATTGTTTACCTTATACACTTTGCTTAAAGCAGTTGTCTGTTGCTTGCAACTTAATACTGGAGGGGGTTCGGATCATAACCTGAAGGTGGACTTCTAGTCATAGATGCAGTTGGATGGCGGTCTATGTATATTGTTGTATTGGACAATCGAATCTCATAGGATCTTTTTGTCTAGTATTGCATTGTTATGCCTTACTCAGTCCTGTCAATTGCCCAGTTGTAATTTGTTTACCCTTCATGCCATGTTTATTTATCTAAGGCACCTCTAGTGAACTATGGACCCCGGTCCAATCTTTACCATTGATACATCTTCCACTGTTACTGTTTACTTGCTGCAAACCACCATCACCTTCCACACCGTACATTTAATCCTTTGTTACAACAAACCGGTGAGCTTGACAACCTCACTGTTTGTTGGGACAAAGTCTTGAGTTTGTATTGTGCAGGTTTACATGTTGCTTGCAACACCTTTGAAACGTTTCCTTCCTCCTACTAGTTCGATAACCTAAGTTTCATACTGAGGGAAGACTTGTTGTTGTGCTCTTCACACCTTGCTCTTGGGGTTTCCAACGAAGCGTTCCACGTCAATAGTGTGGCCGTCATCAGTGCTCCGGGGCAGGCCGTTTTGCGGTGTGTAGTGCACCCAACGGCCCTCGCGAAAAAGTGAAAAGGAAAAATTTAGCAAATAGTAATAATAAGTATACAAATGATTTCCTAGGGAATTCCACGTCCAAAATACATGTAAAAAAAAATAAAAGCACACTCTATGCTACAGGGTGCATCATAGGGGCTAGATGGGGCTTGGGGACGGCGGACCTCCATATGACGGATAGATATACTCTGGGCCCTCTCGGTGGAATGTCATCCAATTAGCTTGCAAGCATGTGACTGGCTCACAAGGGATCACATATCACGGGAACGAGAAAAGAGTACTTATCGGTAACGAGGTTGAACTAGGTATGCAGAGATACCGACGATCAAACCTCGGGTAAGTAAACTATCACGAGACAAAGGGAAATTGGTATCGTATGTAAGTGGTCCATTCGATCGCAAAGTAATCGTAGAAATATGTGGGAGCCATATGAATTTCCAGATTCCTCTGTTGGTTATTGATCAAAGAAGTGTCTCGGTCATGTCCGCATAATTCACGAACCGTAGGAAGACACACTTAAGGATTCGATGTTGTTTAGTAGATATGGAATGTAAGTAGGGAAACCGAATGTTGTTCGGAGTCTCAGATAGGATCCGGGATATCAGGAGGAGATCCGGAATGGTCCAGAGAATAAGATTCATATAAGGAAAGTCCGATTCCAGAGTTCGGAAATGATTTCGATGTTTTCATCAGAGAGGTTCTAGAAGGTTCACCGGACCGGAAGGGGAATGGTCCATGAATGTGTCATGGGTAAGTGGAATGATTGGATCATGTCCTAGGTCACTTGGTTAGGCATTTGCTAGAGAGAATTAAAGCTCTAAATTGAAAGTCAAAAGGAAGGTTTGAAAAGTCAAACTAGAACAGTAGTTTCCTAGTGGAAGAAGGAAAGATTCCTTCCTTCTATCCAACTTGGGTTTGGGTATGGATTCAAACTCCCCTCTCCCAAGGCTACCTTCCCTCTCATAAATAGAGGGGGAGGGCTGCCCCAAAGACTACAACACCAAGCCCTCCCCACCGTGCGCCACCGCCGCCGCCCAAGTCGCTGCCGCACGCCACCATCGACACCAGCACCTCCTCTCCGGCCTTCTAAACCTAGATCGCCAGAAACCCTAGATCCACCATAACTCACACCGGCTTAGGCAAAGCCCTGCGGGATCTTCCCTCTACTTCTGACACCATGCCGTCATGCTGCCGGAATCACGAGGGGAGAACTACAACCTCCGCTGCCTGCTGGAACAAGGGAGAGAAGGTCTTCATCGAGTACCGAACGTGTGACCGACTGCGGAAGCGCTGCCGGAACACAGCGCCGGAAGGATCCTCTACGCGATCTTGAGATCGGCAATTGTATGACTACATCATCCACGAGAATTTTCTCTCGTTAACCGCTTTGGAATCTTCAAGGGTGAGTACTCTAATCGACTCATTGCTAAAATCTAGTAGATAGATCTTGGCTTGTTTGTATGCATGTGGTAGATTTTTTTTGTTTTCCATGCTACAAACCCCTACAATGGTATCAGAGCCGTGTCTATATGTAGATCTGTTGCACGAGTAGAACATAATGGTCATTGTAGGCGTTGATGCTTTTGTTGTCGATTGCTTCTTGTGTACTTTGCATCTTGTAGGATGGTGGGATGAAGCGGCCCGGGCTAACCTTATATGACATCGTTCATGAGACTTGCTCCACGCTTGATATGCAACTTGTATTGAACAAGTGGTTTTGTGAGTGCCTGTTTCTCCCAACATAGTGAAGATTCAATTTACAACGGGTAATTAAAAATACTAGTATCAATGTTGTGGTTCTTGTTCATAAGTTAGAACAACACTTAATGAAAGCCCCAAACCACGTAAAACATGCAAAGAAAATTAGAGGCGTCTAACTTTGTTTTGCAGGGGCGTGCTGTGATGTGATATGGACATGATTGTGATTATATATGATCTATGCAATGTTCCTTATTGTAAGTCGGCAACCGGCAGGAGCCATATGGTTGTCCTTTAATTTCATTTAAGACATGCGTGTCTATTATTCAAAGTAGTTGTAATAGTTGATGCTGGTGGACGACAACCATGAAGCAGCGCCATTGACCTTGACGCCATGCCGGTGATGATGGAGATCATGTTCGTGCTTGAAGATGGAGATCGGAAGCATAAGAAGAAAGGCCATATCATATAACATATTATGAATTGCATGTGATTTTAATCCTTTTATGCATCTTGTATTGCTTAGTTCATGACGGTAGCATTATAAGATGATCCCTCTAGCACAAAATTTCAAGTTATAAAGTGTTCATCCTTAGTAAGCACCGTTGCTAAAGCTCGTTGTTTCGAAGCACCACGTGATGATCGGGTGTGTTAGATTCTGCGAGTGTATACAACGGGAGCAAGCCAGATTTGCTCATGCGGAAGCTAAGGTTTGATCTTGACGAGCCTAGCATGTACAAACATGGTCTCAGAACACGGATCACCGAAAGGTAAAGCATGAGTCATATAGTAGATATGATGAACATGTTGATTGTTCGCCATTAAAGCTACATCAACTCTCGTGATGATCGGTTTTGATGTGGTGGATTTGGTTTGTGTGATCACTGAAACAATGTGAGGGATAATGTTTTGAGTGGGAGTTCACCTAGATTAATTTAACTATTAATTAGAACTCAATTTGTCATAAACTTAGTCTAAACTATTGCAAATATGTTGTAGATCAATGGCGGCCCCTACCATCAATTTTAATGCGTTCCTAGAGAAAGAAAAGTTGAAAAACAATGGAATCAACTTCGCGGATTGGTTCCGCAATTTTAGGATTGTCCTCAATGCTGGTAATTTGACCTATGTGCTGGATGCACCGCTGGGTGACCCGCCTGCAGCTTATGCTACCGATGAGGTAAAGAATGTTTTCCTCGCTTGGAAGAATCAAGATCTACGTTCAGTGTGCTATCTTGTATGGTTTGGAATCGGAGCTTCAGAAAAGGTTTGAGAACCATGACCCACATGATATTGTCCGTGAACTCAAAATGATATTTGAGGCTCACGCGGCAGTTGAGAGTTATGAGGCTTTTGAAAAGTTCTTTAAGTGCAAGATGGAAGAAGGCAGCTCCGTCAGTGAGCACGTGCTTAAGATGTCTAGGCACGCAAGCAAGCTTCAAAGCTTGGGTATAGTGATTCCTAATGCTTTGGGGATTCACCGTGTCCTCCAATCACTACCACCAAGTTACAAGAACTTTGTGATGAACTACAATATGCAAAACATGGAAAAGTCGTTACCCGAACTCTTCTCCATGTTAAAGTCTGTGGAAGTGGAGATCAAGAAAGAGCACCAAGTGTTGATGGTCAATAAGACCACCGAATTCAAGAAGCAAGGCAAGTCTAAGAAAAAGGGAAACTTCAAGAAGGGCGGTAAGAAAGTTACCACGCCAAGGAAGAAGACCAAGGTTGGGCCTAATCCTGATACTGCGTGCTTTTACTACAAGGGAGAAGCGCACTAGAAGCGGAATTGCCCTAAGTACTTGGCGGATTTGAAGAACGGAAACATCAAGAAGAAAGGTATATTCGATATACATGTTATTGATGTGTATCTCACTAGTACTCGTAGTAGTGCCTAGGTATTTGATACTGATTCGGTTGCTCATATTTGTAACTCGAAACAGGTGCTGCAGAATAGACGGAAACTAGCGAAGAACGAGGTGACGATGCGCATTGGAAATGGATCAAAGGTTGATGTGATCGCGGTCGGCACGCTACCTCTTCATCTACCATCGGGATTAGTTTTATACTTAAATAATTGTTATTTGGTGCCTGCGTTGAGCATGAACATTATATCCGGATCATGTTTTTTTTGAGACAGTTACTTGGTTAAGTCCGAGAATAATGGTTGTTCGATTTATATGAGTAATATGTTTTATGCACCTGCACCTTTGATAGATGGTCTATTCTTATTGAATCTCGATTGTAGAAATATAGACATTAATTACATTGAAGCTAAATGTTTGAAATTGAGTGATAACTCGACCTATATGTGGCACTGTTGTATTGGTCATATTGGAGTGAAGCGTATGAAGAAACTCCATTCTGATGGAGTTCTTGAATCACTTGAAAGATGCGAAGCATGTCTGATGGGTAAAATGACTAAGACTCCATTTTCTGTTATGATGGAGCGAGCTACGGACTTATTGGAAATCATACATACCGATGTGTGTGGCCCAATGAGTGTAGCATCGCGTGGTGGTTATCGTTATGTTCTTACCTTCACGGATGACTTGAGTAGATATGGGTATATCTATTTCATGAAACATAAGTCCAAAACTTTCGAGAAGTTTAAGGAATTTCAAAGTGAGGTAGAGAATCAACGTAACAAGAAGATTAAATTTCTACTATCTGATCGTGGAGGTGAATATCTAAGTTATGAGTTTGGCGAGCATTTGAAGAAATGCGGAATACTTTCACAATTGACACCGCTGGAACACCACAATGTAATGGTGTGTCCGAACATCGTAATCGAACTCTTTTAGATATGGTTCGTTCTATGATGTCACTTACAGATTTACCGCTATCATTTTGGGGTTATGCATTAGAAACAGCCGCATTCACTTTAAATAGGGCACCATCTAAATCCGTTGAAACAACACCGTATGAATTATGGTTTGGGAAGAAATCTAAATTGTCGTTCCTTAAAGTTTGGGGTTGCAAAGCTTATGTAAAGAAGTTACAGCCCAACAAGCTTGAACCCAAAGCGGAAAAATGCGTCTTCATAGGATACCCGAAGGAAACTATTGGGTATACCTTCTATCATAGATCCGAGAGAAAAATCTTCGTTGCTAAGAATGGATCCTTTCTAGAGAAGGAGTTTCTCTCGAAAGAAGTGACTGGAAGGAAAGTAGAACTCGATGAGGTTGTTAAACCTTCTCTCGGACTTGAGAGTAGCGCAGCACCGGAAGTAGTTCCCGTGGCGCCTACACCAATAAGAGAGGAAGCTAATGATGTTGATCATGAAACTTCGGTTGAAGTAACTACGGAACCTCGCAGGTCAACGAGAACTTGTACCACTCCTGATTGGTATGATCCCGTTATGAGTATCATGTTGGTGGACAAAACCGATGACCCTGCGACATATGAGGAAGCGATGATGAGCCCAGATTCCAATAAATGGAAAGATGCCATGAAATCCGAGATTGGATCCATGTACGAAAACCAAGTATGGACTTTGGTGGACTTACCAGATGTCCAGAAGGCTGTCGAGAACAAATGGATTTTCAAAAAGAAAACAGATGCTGATGGTAATGTTACTGTCTATAAAGCTCGGATTTCGAAAAATTCAAGGAGTTGACTACGATGAGACTTTCTCACCGGTAGCGAAGCTAAAGTCTGTGAGGATTTTGTTAGCAATCGCTGCATATTATGATTATGAGATATGGCATATGGATGTCAAAACGGCGTTCCTCAATGGAGACATTGATGAAGAGTTGACCCAAAGGTTTTGTCGATCCTAAAGATGCT
Source organism: Avena insularis (assembly GCA_023614405.1). Lineage (NCBI taxonomy): Eukaryota > Viridiplantae > Streptophyta > Magnoliopsida > Poales > Poaceae > Avena > Avena insularis. The sequence continues at coordinate 454,155,073 of CM042697.1, read as the reverse complement.
AACAAGGTATGCAAACTTCAATGGTCCATTTATGGATTGAAGCAAGCATCCCGGAGTTGGAATCAATGTTTTGATAAGGTAATCAAAAGTTTTGGTTTTATACAAACTTATGGAGAAGCTTGTATTTACAAGAAAGTGAGTGGGAGCTCTGTAGCATTCTTAATACTATTTGTAGATGACATATTGTTGATTGGGAATGATGTAGACCTTCTTAATAGTGTCAAGGATTATTTGTATAATAGTTTTTCAATGAAAGATCTTGGCGAAGAAGCTTACATATTAGGCATAAAGATTTATAGAGATAGATTGAGACGTCTAATATCATTGTCACAGAGTACATATTTGGACAAAGTTATAAAGAGGTTTGGAATGGAAGATAGCAAGAAAGGGTTCTTGCCCATGTTGCCCAATACAACCTTGAGTAAAACTCAAAGTCCTGCAACCGCAGAAGATAGAGAAAGGATGAGTAAGACTCCCTATGCCTCAGCCATAGGATCTCTTATGTATGCCATGCTATGTAGTAGACCCGACATTGCATATGCTATTAGTTTGACTAGCAGATATCAAAGTGATCCAGGAGTGGATCATTGGACAACAGTCAAAAACATCCTTAAGTACTTGAGAAGAACTAAGGATATGGTTCTTTCTTATGGAGGTGATGAACAGCTCGTTGTTAATGGTTACACCGATGCTAGTTGGAACACCGATCCGGATGATTCTAAATCTCAATCTGGATACGTATTTACTTTGAATGTGCAACAATTAGCTAGAGGAGTGCAAAGCAAAGCGTTGTGGCGAGATCTTCAACTGAATCGGAATACATAGCTACTTCGGAGGCTTCACAAGAGGCAATATGGATTAAGGAGTTCATTACAGAGCTTGGTGTGGTTCCAAGTGCGATGGACCCAATGTCTATCTATTGTGATAACATGGGCGCCATAGCCAATGCGCAAGAACCAAGGTCACACAAGAAGCTGAAGCACATCAAGATACGTTTTCACGCTATTCGAGAGCATGTCCAAGATGGTGACATAAAGATTTGCAAAGTACACACAGATCTGAATGTGGCGGATCCATTGACTAAACCTCTCCCGAGGGCAAAACATGACCAACACCAAACCGCCATGGGTGTTCGGTATATTACCATGTAATCTAGATTAGTTGACAATAGTGCAAGTGGGAGACTATTGGAGATATGCCCTAGAGGCAATAATAAAAGAGGTTATTATTATATCTTTGTGTTTATGATAAATGTTTACATTCATGCTATAATAGTATTAACCGGAAACATTAATATTTGTGTGATTTGTAAACTAAATTAGAGTCCCTGGTAAAGCCTCTTTATAATACTAGCTTGTTGGTTAATAGATGATCGTGGTTTCTCGATCATGAACATTGAGATGCTATTGACAGCAAGATCATATCATTAGGAGAATGGTATGATGGACATACTCCTATAGATAAGCGTAGCATAAAGATCAAGTCATTTCAATAGTTTGTTTGCTATAAGGTTTCTGATACATAGTAACCTAATTCCTTCGACCATAAGATCATGCTAATCACCATCACCGGAAGGATGCTTTGATGACATCAAACACCACACTATAACTGGGTGGATATAAAGGTGGCATTGAGTGTTCGGAAAGTATGTGTTGAGGCACATGGATCAAGATTAGGATTTGTCCATCCATATGACAGATAGATATACTCTAGGCCCTCTCAGTGAAATGTCATCCAATTAGCTTGCAAGCATGTGACTGGCTCACAAGGGATCACGTATCAAGGGAACGAGAAAAGAGTACTTATCGGTAACGAGGTTGAACTAGGTATGCAGAGATACCGACGATCAAACCTCGGATAAGTAAACTATCGTGAGGCAAAGGGAAATTGGTATTGTATGTAAGTGGTTCATTCGATCGCAAAGTAATCGTAGAAATATGTGGGAGCCATATGAATTTACAGATTCCTCTATTGGTTATTGTTCTGAGAAGTGTCTCGATCATGTCCGCATAATTCACGAACCGTAGGGAGACACACTTAAGGATTCGATGTTGTTTAGTAGATATGGAATGTAAGTAGGGAAACCGAATGTTGTTCGGAGTCTCAGATAGGATCCAGGATATCACGAGGAGATCCGGAATGGTTCGGAGAATAAGATTCATATAAGGAAAGTCCGATTCCAGAGTTCGAAAATGATTTCGATGTTTTCATCGAAGAGGTTCTAGAAGGTTCACCGGACCGTAAGGGGAATGGTCCATGAATGTGTCATGGGTAAGTGGAATGATTGGATCATGTCCTAGGTCACTTGGTTGGGCATTTTCGAGAGAGAATTAAAGCTCTAAATTGAAAGTCAAAAGGGAGGTTTGAAAAGTCAAACTGGAACAATAGTTTCCTAGTGGAAGACGGAAAGAGTCCTTCCTTCTATCCAACTTGGGTTTGGGTATGGATTCAAACTCCCCTCTCCCAACGCTGCCCTCCCTCTCATAAATAGAGGGGGAGGGCTGCCCCAAAGACCACAACACCAAGCCCTCCCCACCGTGCGCCGCCGCCGCACGCCACCGCCAGCCGCCGCCGACACCACCTCCTCCTCTCCGGCCTTCTAAACCTAGATCGCCAGAAATCCTAGATCCATCATAACTCGCACCGGCTTAGGCGAAGCCCTGCGGGATCTTCCCTCTACTTCCGACACCACGCCGTCGTGCGGTCGGAATCGCGAGGGGAGAACTACAACCTCCGCTGTCTGCTGGAACAAGGGAGAGAAGATCTTCATCGAGTACCGAACGTGTGATCGACTACGGAAGCGCTGCCGGAACGCAGCGCCGGAAGGATCGTCTACGCGATCTTGAGATCGGCAAGTGTACGACTACATCATCCACGAGAATCTGCTCTCGTTAACCGCTTTGGAATCTTCGAGGGTGAAAGGGTAATTGCCCCTATGTGTGGTTTTTGTGATTAATGATAATCCCTATGGACTAATGTTTTCATTGAGTTTTATATGAAGGAATATTCCATAGGTCATGCTTATAGTCCATGTGTTGGATTCAAGTATGGATGCCATGAAGATAAAAATATACCTTGAGTATTGGCATCAAAATCATCGAGTTGAAGATAATAATATGATATGATCAAGATCTTGAGAGTGAGATCTCAATAGAAGAATCCAAGATATGGCTCTAAGTAGGTGTCATGATAGCCTCATTAGTTAAGCTATGGTTGACTAAGATTTAGAGCATGTAATCAATTTAAGAGTTCCTTATCTACCTCAAGATATTAAGATGGAGAAGATACTTGGTTGACCAATACAAAGAGTGATTTCAAGTTGGTCAACACATGAAGCATAAAGAATGTACCACATGGATCTTGTGGTATGGTAAGCCTTGTCAATTATGCATCATGAACTAACCCATTATATGTGTGCCTTTGCATTTTCTATATGGGATAGGTATCTTTCCATGGGCATGCTTCAAAAGTGAAGATCTTATATAGCCCATGAAAGGATGTTATCAAGTGGTGATCATCATCAAGGTTGAGAAAGGCAAGTTCAAGATAAGCATCTCGAGAAGACCATTTGCTTGAAGCTTGCCGTCCATATTGGTGATAATAGACATGTGAAGACATGTATTAATGAAGCTATCCCATAGTGGTGTATGGGGGAGCAAATTAGGAGTCTTCACGAAGCAACAATGATCAAGTGTTGCATCCCGGCTTGGGTGGAGCTTGAAGCATTGTCATCAAGATCAAGCGGTATGCGCAAGGAAAAGGTATGGCCTTGCTAGGTTTTCCTTTTAGTGGTCTCAAGGTGGTTGTTGGGAGACCGGGTTATAGGATAGATAGCCACACTATCAAGAGGGGCTTTCGGTTGTGTAACTTGATCACATCGTCATAGGGAGCTCAATACTTTGCATCTTCCTATTTTGTTGCTTATTGGTGTTTCTCCATGTGAGGTTCTTGAGCTTGTTGCTATCTCTTCAACAATCCCAAGTTCATCGAAAACGGAATTCGTATGCATCTTCTATGGCGTTTTCGAGTTTGAAGGTTTTATCGGTTCTTATTTAGGGAGGCTTCTTACCTTTCTTCATTTGGTTCTATCCTCATTTGTTGGTCTATGATGTTTCTCTGCACAGTCTTGTAGAGCTTGTTGTCCTCGTCAAAACAAGCTCAAGATCATCGAAATCAGAGTTCGGATGCAAAAGTTATTGCGTTTTTTATGAAGCCTGTTTCATCCCGGTTGTGGATTCGGTTCAACCGGCTCCCAGACCGGGTTGTACGGTGCCAGGACCGGAAAACCGGATCTTAAACCGGGTTTTTCGGTTTTGCTATACCGAGTCTATCCGAGACTGTGTACTGACCCTAATTCCGGTTTTAAGTTCGGTTTTCCGTTCCAGGAACCGGACCGTCCGGTTCTGGAGCCGGTCCAACCGAACTTTCAACCGAGTTCGCACAGATTTCTCCTAACGTCCATATTTTCTTTCCACTATAAAAGGGGGTTCTTCCCCCAACATTTGATAGTGTTCTTGACCACGAAATTGACCTCCATTGTTGAACCTCTTGAGCTTGCTTCCTCCCCCTTCCCTCCTATGATTCTTGCATATTTTTGAGGGCTTTGGAAGATGAGATCTAGATCTATAATCCCCACCAACCAATTCCTCCTCTAAGTGAGGGGAACCCATTGGAAAATCTAGCCATAAGGAAAGGGCCTATTCCTTTGTGGGATAGACTCGGAGAAGAAGGTGAGCCTTTGTGGCGTTGGGAAATCCTTCATGGAATCCCACACCTCTCCAACGTGACGTACCTTACTTGTAAGGGAACACGGGAATGCATCTTCGTCTCCGCGTGCCTCGGTTATCTCTATACCCGAGCTTACTTTCCTGGTGATAGCCATCGAGCTTGAAGTACTTATATCTTGCTTATCACTTGTGGTATATTTATCTTGTGCTATCTTGCTTAGCTTAATTTGTTGTTGGTGCACTTAGTTGAGCCTAGTGTATTTAGGTTTTGTTCTTGTAAAATAAACATTAGTTTAATTCCGCATTTTATCAAGCCAAAACTATAATAGTTTTGAAATTGCCTATTCACCCCCCTCTAGGCGACATCTCTATCGTTTCAATTGGTATCAGAGCAAGGTCTCTCCTTGTTTAGGCTTCACCATCGAGAGTGTAAAGATGTCGGCTAGTAGTATAGTACACAATGACACAATTATATTTGATGGCACAAATTATGCTTTGTGGAGAAATTGCTTGCTTTACAATCTTCGGACCTTGTGTCCAAATATTGAGTGATTTCTAGATGTAGGGTTTTCTCCTCCTATGGATCCTCAAAATCTATCTTTAGAGGATGAGAAAAATTTACATCTCGAAGCTCAAGTATCTAATGAGCTTATTTTCTCTTTGAGCCCCAAAGTTAATTTGTTCTTGACGATTGTAAAGCGCAAGTTGTCTCATGATAAGTGGACCAAGATTAAATAAATATTTGGTGGTTCCATTTCTAATTTTGTCGGTGGTTTCTCCGAGGAGATCTCTTTTCCTTCACATCATGAAGAGCTCCAAGTTGCTTCCACCTCCGTCCGCAATGAGTTCTCATCTTCACCCACTTCACCAATGTGTGGCAAGCACAAGGTAAAGATATGGTGAGTGGTGTTGGGAGTTGCAATGTTGATATTGTGCTTGCTAATGATGATCCTTCATCTCTATCCCATTGCAATGTTTCTTCTTTGGACTTAAGCACTTCTTGCAACAATAATGCTATATCCCCTTGTGTTGCTAGTCCTTGTATATCATCTAGAAATTATTTGAGTACTAGTGTAGATGATATGCTTGATTTGCCTTGTTACCATGAACAAAATGCTTCTATTTCCTCTAGTTGTTTATCTAACAATGTAGAGGAAATCAAACATTCTATGGAGCAAGACACGATCATGAATGAAGATTCAAGAATATCCTCATCTTCATTCTCCCATGCTCACATGTGCCTTATGGCAAGAGGATCAAAGGTATCTCCTACTTTGGATCCCAATATATATTGTAAAGATAATAGCAATGATAATGATGATAGTGATGATGACATTGATGAGGATACTAGTGGTCTCCTGCTTGAGTTGAATTTTTTGTGTACCTCTCTTCGTGGTAATAATAAGGCCGTTACTTGTCTCAAACACGTTATGGACACCATAACTAAACAAACGGGAACCATAGAGGAGTTAGATTTCCAACTTGATGATGTGAGTCAGAGATTCAATCTCCTTAAGCAAGAGCTTGCCGAGGAGAAGCACACTAATTGTCTCCTCACACAAAAAATTGAATCTTATGAGCTTGAAAAGGAAAATTCCATTAATGATGCTTGTGATACTAACTCTACTTCTTGTGAAGCATCTACCCTAAAGGAGAATGTTGAGCTAAGGGCTCAACTTGAGTTGCTAACTAGCAAGTATAGGAAATTGGAAGAAAGTCATGAAAAGCTCTCTGGCTCTCATAATGATCTTCTAATCTCCCATGATGGGCTAAAGTTAGCTTGTGAGGCAAGTATTACTAAGATAACATCTTATGAGCCACTTTTGGACATTAGCACAACTTCTACTCAAAATGCTATTTTGCCATGTGCTAGTCCTAGTAATCCATCTAGCCATACTATTGATAAACCTTGTGTTGGATTAATTGCTTTTCCTTGTTGCTCTAACAATGAACCTTTACTTCCTCTAGCACTTGTATTTCTACTAACCATATAGAGGAAATAAAAGAGCTCAAGGCCCAAGTCACTTCCTTAAGGAATGACTTGGAAAAGAGTCATGAAGGGAAATCCACACTCGATAATATCTTGAGTGTGCAAAAATCCCCTAATGATAAAAGTGGACTTGGATTCAACTCCAATAATAAGAACAAGTCCAATACAAACAAGAAGAAGGGCCAAAACCAAGTCAAGAATTCGGCCAAGATTATTTGCTTCAAGTGCAAGGTTGAAGGACATCATGTAAGATCTTGTCCATTGAAGAAAAAGCACTTGAGTGAGAAGCAACAAGGGAAGCGGCCACAAGTTCATGTTCAAGCCCAAGTTGAAGTTAGGCCACTTCCGAAGAAAAATCAAGATAATTCTCCCCAAGCCAAGAAATCAATGAAGAAGAGAAAGGGGAGCACTTGTTGCTACATATGTTGTGTGAAGGGGCACTTTGCCTCTTCATGTTCAAACAGTACCTTATCTAACCCTATCATTGTTGATGATGATTATTATCTTAGGAAGGATAAGGATGGAAATGTGTTTTCCAAGTTTGTTGGAACTCAAAGTGGTGTCAAGAAAAGAACCATTTGGGTTGCCAAGCCTATTGTGACTAACCTCTTAGGACCCAACTTGGTTGGGGACCAACTAGCTCAAACTTGATCAATAGGTGTTTGTGGAGGGCATTGGAGACTTGGCTAACTCATGAAGAATTAAGGGATCTTCATATGTTATATCTGATCAAGCCAAGTCCTTTGGATTATTATTTCCCTATCTTATATCCAATGTGCCTCTTTGTGGTAACTTATACTTAACTAATTTATATTGTAAGTTACTTTCCCTTTACATGTTTTGGTATGTGTTTGTATTTGGTGTGCCTCATGATCGATTATTTTGTGTATTCAAGTATGTCTAGATGTTTGGCACATCATTTACTCGTGTGTTTTATTTTGAGCCTCTAATGCATCTTGATGATATCTTATTTGGCTCTTTTAGATTGGTTAATGGAACATCCCATTTTGGGGGAGTGACATGCCTCGCGCATATCTCAAACCTTAAAATATGTGTACATGAGTACTACCACTTAGTATTGATATTGAAACTTATCTAGTCACTATGTGGTGTATCATACTCATGAGAAATTCAAATTCTAAATGTCCATTAATTATCTCTAGTTGAGGTTGTTTTGCCTCTTATTAAAAAAATGAATATCACATTATGGGGGAGTTCTATGCTTCTTTTGAATATCACAATCCTAGGAAATGTGAACATATGAGGTAGTGCCACTTAGGGTCGATATTGTTGATTATCTTGTTTCTAGGTGGCATGTTGGCTCAAACATGGTCCTTTTTTGTTAGAAGCTTTTATTGCTCGTCTTTTCGGTCCTTGTTTGAGTAAGAAATTCTTGGTGCGGTATTTCTCAAATACATATCTCTATATATTATTTGGGATACCATTTGCTTCAAGTTATTCTAATCATTGTTTTGTATGATTGTGTGACTAGTTGAAGCTATCAAGAATCTCTATCTTTGCATAGTGCTTAATCTTTTTATTTCTATCCTATGCTTTTTATTGTGAAGATTTATCTTTAATATCCGTGCAATATACCACCGAAAATCTATTCCAATACACTCATTGTCTTCGACAATTGATATACTTGTGTGTGGTAGCATTTGTGGATCATCTTCACTTTGGAGTTAACCTCTTATTGCCTTACTTTCTTTCCAAATTTTTTTGTGTGGCTCCCATTGTCTTCCTTGGCTTTTGAGCATATCTTTGATGATGTTTTTGATTATTATCAAATGTGTTTTAGTGGAACACAAACCTTTTCTTCTCGGAACCTTGTGCCATTGTGAAAAGTGTTAAGGGTTTGGTTTATTTGTTGAAACCTTGCTCTTTTGGGAGTTTGTTATCTCATTCTTTATTCTCTATTTTATTTTCTTGAATGAGATAAATCTTTGAGAATTTGTGTTTTTAATTCATCTTTCATGCTTAATAGTTTTTGCTCGGTTCATTTGTTGAACTTTGTTGAACAAATCTTGTGTTGACTTGATTCTTTGATATAGTTTGGACAACAAATGTGTTTTGTCACACCTTGTATGCCTTCTTGAATATTTTTGGTGATTTGTCCAAAGTATATCTTCGTTGGATCTTGAAATTCTCATGCATGCATGTTTAATAAATGTATATCTTATGTCATGTTTTGCTTTCTTTGATCCAATATATAGGGTATACTCCATCAAATCCTTAAACTGTAACATCCCTAAAAATCATGTTTCAAAACTCATTCATATCATCTTTGCATCATTCATCCATTTAGGGTTTTTCTCAAAATCATTTAGAAACACAAACTTTGGCTATGATTTCATGTGGGCAATTTATCTCAATTGGCCATCACCCTTTGAGATTTGATTGTCTATGAACTTGTTTGCTTGCCTCCATGGTTGGAAAGATTAGAAGTAGCATTTAAACCCAAGATTCCAAATTTAGAAATATTTTATAAACCCTATTCCAAATATTTGCAACTAGAGCAAATCTCTGTTTATTTTGAAACCCAAGCTTGACCAAGCCTTTGCAAGGTAACCACTAGGTTATTTGATTGTTTGTGAACCCACAGAACCCTGCAAAAATCCCCAAAGAAGTTTGAATTCAAAAGGATTTGAATTCATATCAAATTCTATTCAGAAAATGGAATTAGAAAAAGAAAAAGCTTAAACAAAAGAAAAGGGCCGAGCGGCTAGAATCTGGCCCAGCAGCACATCGAGCCTAGCAAGCCCACCCGGGGATCTCCTTTTCCTTCTCACACGCGCGAGCACACGCAGACAGACGCTGACAGCCCGACCCCACCAACACCTCGCACTCTTCGCTGACGAGCGGGCCCAGTCCACGTCGTCTCGTCTTCCCAGACCGCGCTGCGACCACGTCGCCAGCAGTGAAGGCCGGTAATGGCGCGGCGTAAATGGGCATTAAAACTCGGCGTTTCGTCGATTCCCGGCTATAAGATCCTCTCGCCTTGCGATCTTTTCCCCAGACACCTCGCTCACTCCGCCACCAGTCGCCTCAATCAGCTTTGCACCGCCACAGACAGAGCCTCTCCGGCGATCGATTCCGGTGAGTCCAGAGCTCCTCGCCTCTCGTTCTACAATCTGACTTAGCGTGTCTTTGCGCATCTCCGACCTCACTAGTCCGCTCTCAGACGCCTGTGTCGCCGGTTCCACTTGATCGCAACCACCGCTGCTCGCATAACTCCGGCGAACTCTGGTAAGTCCAGACCGCCTTCGCGCTTTCTAGTTCATGCACATAGCTCTGTCTCGACTCGTGAATCTAACCGTGTCTCGCCTTGCCTTGGGGTGATCCACGAACGCCCACGCGACCACCCGACGCAACCGCCGCCCGGTAATTCCGGCGAGCAATCTAGGACAGCCCGAGCACCCCTTGACCAACCGCGAGTACGACGAAGCCAGCGGACCTCTCGAGCCCGGTGAGCTACTCCTCCTTCTCCTCGCCGCCTACATCATCGGTAACGCCATCGACCGTTCGCCGGCCACGGTAGCTACCGCCCGCCGCCGATTTCGCCAGTCGATAAGAACCTAGATCTGCATCGATGGCTTAGATAGAATGACTAATCGAAGGGTACGCGTTGATCTGAGCCGCACCTGCCCTTTAGATCCAGCGGTCTGTATCGCTCGATCCGCATTTAACCGCACGGCGAATAAGAACATGACGCTGGCTAGGTTAGATCTGGAAATAGAATTTAAAACCAGAAATTTGATCCAAATTCAATTGCCTATATCTTTTGAATTCCACGTTGGAATTTTGCAAACTTTATACCGTTGGATTCAGAAAACAAGACCTTTCTGCCTATCCTTTTGTTTAGCAAATAGTAGCCATTAGATGTGCTAAAATTGCAGAGACTTGTTTGAGGCCTTTTAAGTATAGATTTAGTTTAGTATTTTTGTTTAGGGTTAAATTTTGTTTAGTTGGTAAACTAGTGGCTTGCTAAGTTTCTGTATTCATGTACTTGCTTGGTTGAGTTTTCAAAAATCATCACTTGGTGGATTCATGCATGCATGCATTCATACTATTTCTTGTTTGTATATATTTGTGTGTAATTGTGTGCTACAACTTTGTGTGTAGATTTTGCTAGTGATTGTGATTGTGACGAGTGCTACTCTCCACACTACCAAGGCAAGTGATATCATCATGAATATTCCATTCCTATATTTTATTTATGCATTAGTAATATTTTCTAAGTATAGGACTTGCATGGTTATTTGCTAAGAACAAGCTATGCTTTGGGAAAACCTATTAGGTGAAGCCTTAGTGAAAATTTCCTAAGTCCAGATTCCTATTACTATCATGCTTAGCCTAGCTACTAGAAAACAAGGGTGGTTTATATATTCACTATGGAAAAATTTCTAAGTCTAAGGACTTATGTTTTGTAAAATAAAACAACTAAGTTAATGAACCACCTGGGTGGAATGGAAGGAATGGCTTATGTTGAGTGGTTCACAAGGCCATGGACTTGGCTTGTGTATCTCACTTGTGGATGGCCACCCAGGAAACAAAGAGATTTGAGATGTCAAATGCTGAGAAGCTTCAAGTGCAACCACTTGGCATTATGGGCTCTGCCATGATCTTAGGATGCTAGAACTTAGTCTCTTGGACAGAGGGTGGTAGATGGGTTGATAGGTTGAACGCGTCCATTTGACTAAGGAAAGGCTATCAAGGATCATTCTTGGGAAACCAAGGCTTGTGGGGAAAGTGCACCACCTCTGCAGAGTGTAAAACCTAAGTACTTAGCCATGTCCCTGTAAAGGACAATTTGAGCATCAAGACATGGAAACTTCAAGAATCTCATCACTCCAATTTCTAAATAAAACTTGTGGGTGAACAAAGGGATAAAAGGATCTTCATTGATTGCTAGATGCCTGAGTGGATCTAGAGTCTTTGTTTGATAGATGCCTTGGGTGTTTTTGCCAAGTAAATCTTCAGTCCTTGATTAGTAGATGCCCGAGTGGATCTTCGTCTTGGATTGAAGATGTCTTGGAAAGTTTTTACCAAACAAAAACTTAGTATTTTCAAAAGTTAAGGAAAAATCTATTTTGAGCAATGCAAGCCTAAGCTCCACCAGCCAAAAGCATATAGTATTATAGTCCACTTAATTATATACTAAGGTATCACTTGCCAATACTATTCCAAAGTATTGACCCTTGTGGCTGTAACTTATGATGTTGCAGTTACTCGATGATGATTAGGTGTCATGAGTCTACACTCAACATGCTTGCTGGCACATGAAGATGAAGACTTATGTTTATTTACTTATTCCATAAACTCTTGTACTAGGCCTTTGGCCATGAGTTGTAAAAGACTATGTTTTATCTCTGGAATGACTGTAATAAACGACCTTTGTATCTGTGTACTTCATCTTAAACTGTGGATGCTAGCAATGATCCAGAGACTAGCATTGCAATCACAGGGATCTTTTCCTTTACAAAGGAGGATCTTACAGATGGTATCGAGCAATCTTGTGTTGCCTGAGGATTATGACCCTAGGATTGGAAACCACTAAGGAAAATTTTAACTTCTTCTACACTTGTCTATTCTTCTCGTAAACTTTTCTAATCTTCTCATTCTCATCTCAATTTGTAGATGAACTCGTCAACGAAGCCGTGAAGAAAGGACCACTCATGACCATGACCTTGGAGTGTGAGACTGAGTTTCCCAAGATTCTCAAGGACCTCATGGAGACCATGGGAGTACATGGTGCAGCAAAGATGTACAAGGGCTTTCCAAAGAATGGAGGAAGGAATGGAGTATTGGTGGGTGCAACTTCACTTGTACAAGAATAAGGAAGACAACAACAAAGAAATGGGCTTCTGCTTGTACACAAAAACTTTTATGCACACCACATTCTTTGAGTCGCAAAGAAGCAGCTTGGAAGACTATCAAGGAACTAAGTGCTAGAGTCAAGTGCAAGATGCTCAACCTCCAAAAAGACTTAGAGAAAGAGAAGGAACATACCCAAGAGTTGGAAGTCACCAACCAATCCTTAAGAGGAGATATCATAGACTTAGTGATAGAAGCATGTGAACAAGATAGGGTGATTGCCACTAGGAACATTGTGTTAGCCACCGATCCAATGAGATAGGATTGTAAGCGCACTTCGTTAGTTGGACCACCACCTATCACTTTATTTTCCAAAATGATACCTTAAATAAGTTTGGACCTTGGTTGATGTAATGGATTCTTGTATGCATGACTTGTATGATTTATGTGTGTCCCAAGAATGTGTTTGAATGTTTGTCTTGTTTATCTTAAATTGTGTTGTTCTAACTTTTTCAATCTTATAAATATATGCCTATTGCCATCAGCACTGTTGAGGAGTTCCAGTTACCCGCTTTTGGTCCTCGTATCGTAGAACTTACTACTTTACTCGATCTCCTCTTCCTATCATTACGGTGCACCCACTCACCAAGTTTGAGAGGAAGGACCTTGGGGCTTCAAGGTGAACCAGACGCGCATTGAGCCTACTACGGAGGCCATCGTCTTCAAGCTTATGCACGATGACAGGGAGAGAGGCATGGAAGTTGTCATGCAGGATCTGATAGGACGACTGTTAGGACGTCACTCCCGACAGGTTAGAGGCACTCACTTCCACGCCTTCGGAAGGCGTGATGATGACGGAGAGTCCATTGACTTTGTGGACAACTCGAGGGTCACAAAGAGCCGATACGCCTGTACCTCCAGGACTTAGAGACTCTTATTAGGCACGTGGATACCGATAGGACCAACGTCATGCTTAGTAATGACGAAGCTCAGTGCAGCAGCGAGAAGGACAAGCTCTTCAAGCAGCAGACGAGATAGTCAAGGAGATGGAGGCAAAGTTCGAGACCCAAGACCGTAAGTTCAAGAGTCAAGAGAAGCGTGTCCGGATAGGAACAAGAGGATTCGTGATATGACCGAGGAACTACAGTCCAAGGACTTGAGTTAGAGCAGCAGACAAAGGATTGAGAGGCTTCGCCCGGAAGAGGGCTCTCAAGGCCAAGATCGACTCTTTGACCACTACCATCGAGGAGAACAAGACCGCAATGGAGAACGCAGGTCTTACCTTTGTCGAGGAGGAGATTGATGCCGAGTAGATTTGACTACTCGCTTATCTTTATTTACCGCACTTGTTATTTATGAACTTATTGTTGGACCATCCGACATGTGGATGGCTTGCCACTTGTATGTTTGTACTTTGAGATTTTGTTATCTTGTTGTTTAGATTTTATCCTTGTGTTGCATGTGTGATGTATTGTGCATAAATCATGTAAGGGTATCTCATTCTTATCTCTATATGAATAAACCATGATGCCTCCCGTCGGCAAACACCAACCCCAACCCCAACATTACCCCGGAAATGCAACAAATGATGAATGCGCATACGACTTATGCAAATGATGACGACGTTCATCCGTAACGAACAACAACAACCCCCAACAACAACAATAACAACAATAATAACAACAACAACCCTCCGTGTTTTGATATGCTCACCAGATTTCTGCGTCGAGGCCAGCTAAGTTTTTAGGAACGATCGATCCCATGGTGGCCAATGATTGGCTACGCTCGTGAACAAAGACTTAGTGACCGAGGGATGCAGATGCTGAAAAGGTCAGTTTGCGGCACATCTTGGAAGGACCAGCCGCGCATGGTGGGACAATTTCAGATTACCACGCCTATTGATGAGGTGACTTGGGCTATATTTGAAGATGGCTTTCAGACTACTCATATCTCACGGTATGATGAGCCTGAAAAGAAGGAATTTCACAACCTGAGGGCCACCACAGTGGCTGAATACATCGAAGAGTTCAACAATCTGGCGCTTATGCACCGGATGAGGTTGACATCGATGCCAAAAGGAAGGAAAAGTTTCTAGAAGGCTTGAATGATGAGCTAAATCTGGTATGCATGGCGTATGTTCCAACTTACCGATCAGTGTGACAAGGCTGTTATTGTGGAGAATAAAATGAAGCAAGTCGAGAGTAAGAAGAGGAAACACTCCGACAAGCAGCTCGGGATCATCTCATAAACGATCTCACCATGATGATAGTGTCACAGGATCCCACAAGCATGAGAAGTTTAACAAACACCACAATCACAACCGTCATGACAACAAGCATCATCGCAATATGAAAATGATAAGTACAAGAACCACAAGAGTGGATATAAGAGCCACCACAGGAAGTGGAAGTCACCTAAGACGGACATCGGCCAGTCGAATGCTACAAATGCAAGAAGTCAGCACTATGCTAATAAGTGCCACGAAAAGAAAGTTGAAGGACCTAACAAGCCAAATCCTTTTCGAAGGACAGGTTAACCACATCAATGTGGAGGAGGTCTTTGAAGAGCCTGATGTTGCTGGTAAGTTCGACTCAATTCCATCTCAGCATTTGTACTCTTTGACACCGGTGCATCTCATTCATTCATATCTAAAGCATTTGTAAAGAAATGAACTACCGTAGAAACCATTGGGTGTCCTATAAGAGTAAGTTCTCCGGTGGAGAAATGATAGTAAACTCAGGATGCCATGACCTAGTCATAGAGTTTGGAAAACATAAGTTTCAAAGTGAACCTAATAATCCTAAATTCCCAAGGATTGGATGTGATTTTGGGAATGGATTGGATGACTAAGTATAAGGGAGTACTAGATTGTGCAAATCATACAGTTTCCTCCACAACCCTGAAGGTAAGAGGATAATATTCAAGTCCAACTTTAAATCAAAAGGAGTAAGCTGAATTCTCTTAAGGGGTTAGCATGGACACTGCCAATTAGGTGTGAATATCCGGATGTGTTCCTAAGAATTACCAGAATGCCACCAGATAGAGATGTGGAGTTTATAATAGATTTGGTACCGTGTTCGACCAAGGGCAAAGAGGCCTTATAAAATGTCATGATTTAACTTAAAGAACTCAAGAAACAACTTGGAGAACAATTGAGAAAGGATTCATCCAGCCAAGTTCTTCATCTTGGGAGCTCCAGCTTTGTTCAGAGAAAAGAGAGATAGAACTCAAAGACTATGCATAGATTACCGTTCTCTCAACGAGGTAACCATCAAGAACAAATATCCTTTGCCAAGAATCAATGACTTGTTTGATCAGCTAGAAGGAGCTTGTGTGTTCTCGAAGATTGATCTTCTCTACGATCGGGGCTATTTTCAACTCAAGATAAGAGAGCAAGACATACCTAAAACAGCCTTCACCACGAGGTATGGATTGTATGAGTACACGGTGATGCCTTTTGGATTAACCAACGCTCCAAAGATACTTCATGAATATGATGAATAAAGTGTTCATGGAATTTCTCGACAAGTTCGTTGTCGTTTTCATCGATGACATCCTAGTCTACTCCAAGAGCAAGGAAGAACATGAAAGACATCTACGCTTGATACTTGAGAAACTAAGGAACATAAACTTTATGCCAAGTTCAGCAAGTGTGAGTTTTGGTTAGAGGAAGTTGGATTTCTTGGTCATGTTATGACAAAGGATGGTGTAGCAATTGATCCCGCTAAGGTTTCAGCCGTAATGAATGGGAATCTCCTAAGAATGTAAAAGAGGTTCGTAGTTTCCTTGGTTTAGCAGGTTACTACGGAAGATTCATTGAAAATTTTTCTAAGGTTGCTAAACCAATGATGTAATTGTTAAAGAAAGATAAGAAATTTGCTTGGTCGGAAGGATGTGAACTCAGCTTTCAAGAATTAAAGAAGAGACTTGTGTCAAGACCAAGATCGTGCCTACCAGATTTGGAAAAGGATTTCCAAGTATATTGTGATGCTTCTCATCAAGGATTAGGAGCCGACTTATGCAAGGCGGAAAAGTTGTGGCTTATGCCTCGATACAACTCAAAACTCATGAAGTAAATTATCCTACTCATGATTTAGAGTTAGTCATTGTCCATGCACTCAAGACATGGAGACACTACCTTTTGGGAAAACGCGTTGTGAAGTGTTCACCGACCATAAGAGCTTGAAATATATCTTCACCCGTAAGGAGATCAATATGAGACAAAGAAGATGGCTAGAACTTATCAAGGATTACGACTTGAGTTTGCAATACCACCGTAAAGCAAATGTAGTAGCAGATGCTCTAAGTCGTAAAGCGTTGTAAATGGCCTTACCAAAGGTGAATTGCCGATGACTTGTGTAAGCAATTCAAGGAACTCAGGTTGGAGATTGTGCGAAGGACATCTCATGTCTTTGGATGTTCAACCCACTGTTGGATAAGATTAAAGAAGCCCAAAAGACGGATAAAGAAATCAAGAGATTAAGGAAAAAGATTAGCCAAGGGAAGGCTAAAAGTTTCCATATGGACGAACAAGGTACTTTATGGCACAGAAACGATTTGTGTTCCACAAGATCCGAAATGCGGAAACTGATTTTACAAGAAGCCCATAACTCTCCATATTCTATTCACCCGGAAACACCAAAATGTACATGGATATGAAAGAAAGATTTTGGTGGAACAATCTTAAAAGGGACATCGTGAACATATTGCTTTGTGTGATGTGTAGTAGAGTGAAAGCGAGCATCGAAACCAGCAGTTTGCTTCAACCAATGCCTATTCCTGAGTGGAAGTGGGAAAATATTGGTATGGATTTCATTACTGGATTACCAAGGACCAGGTCGGGTATGATTCCATATGGGTAGTAGTAGATCGCCTAACTAAAGTGGCTCATTTTATACCAGAAGACAACTTATACTAGTGCCAAGTTAGCCAAAATCTACATGAGCAGAATTGTATGCCTTCACGGTGTACCTAAGAGTATTGTGTCGATAGAGGAACTCAGTTCACTTCTCACTTTTGGAGACAACTTCATGAATCTTTAGGGACGATTGGAATTCAGACTGCTTTTCATCCAAACCGATGGACAAACAGAAAGGACTAATCAAATTCTTGAAGACATGTTGAGGGCATGTGCCCTAGACTATGGAGCAAGTTGGGATGAAAGTCCTTACGCAGAGTTCTCTTACAACAACAAATACCAAACTAGTATTGGGATGGCACCATTTGAGTTTCTATACGGAAGAAAGTGTACCACCCCATTGCTATGGAATGGTGTGGGAGAAAGAAGTTTGTTTGGACCAGATCTTATCAAAGACGCCGAAGAAAAGGTCAAATTGGTTAGAGACAGATTGAAGATAGCATACCTCGATGAAAAGCTACGCAGATGTTAAGCGAGGGAAATCACCTACGAAGTTGGGGATAAAGCTTATCTTAGAGTATCACCACTGTGGAGTGAAAAGATTTGGAGTCAAAGGAAAGTTGGCACCAAGATATGTTGGACCATTTAACATTCTAAGTCGCAAGGAGAAGTTGCATATGAAATTGAATTACCAGCACCTCTATCAGCAGTCCATAATGTTTTTCATGTAAGCCAACTTAAGAAATGTCACCCAGAAATGGAAGAAACATCTTTGAAGGATACCATACCTTTGGAGGAAGTTCAACTAGAAAGTGATCTCACCTATGAAGAAAAGCCTGACAAGATTCTTGAGACCACAGAAAGAGTCACAAGAACAAAGACTATCAAGTTTTGCAAAGTACAATGGAATCATCATTCCGAAGAAGAAGCAACATGGGAAAGGGACGATGATCTTCGGAAAGACCACCCACACCTATTTGTTAGTTAATCCGAATCTCGAGGGCGAGATTCATCTTAAGGGGGTTAGATTGTAACATCCCTAAAAATCATGTTTCAAAACTCATTCATATCATCTTTGCATCATTCATCCATTTAGGGTTTTTCTCAAAATCATTTAGAAACACAAACTTTGGCTATGATTTCATGTGGGCAATTTATCTCAATTGGCCATCACCCTTTGAGATTTGATTGTCTATGAACTTGTTTGCTTGCCTCCATGGTTGGAAAGATTAGAAGTAGCATTTAAACCCAAGATTCCAAATTTAGAAATATTTTATAAACCCTATTCCAAATATTTGCAACTAGAGCAAATCTGCTTATTTTGAAACCCAAGCTTGACCAAGCCTTTGCAAGGTAACCACTAGGTTATTTGATTGTTTGTGAACCCACGTAACCCTGCAAAATCCCAAAGAAGTTTGAATTCAAAAGTATTTGAATTCATATCAAATTCTATTCAGAAAATGGAATTAGAAAAAGAAAAAGCTTAAACAAAAGAAAAGGGCCGAGCGGCCAGAATCTGGCCCAGCAGCACATCGAGCCCAGCAAGCCCACCCGGGGATCTCCTTTTCCTTCTCACACGCGCGAGCACACGCATGACACGATTGACCCCACCAACACCTCGCACTCTTCACGACGAGCGGGCCCACCACGTCGTCCTCGTCTTCCCTGCATCACCGACCACGCCGCCGCAAAGTGAAGGCCGGTAATGGCGCGGCGTAAATGGGCATTAAAACTCGAGCGTTTCCTGTCGATTCCCCGGCTATAAGATCCTCTCTGCCCCGCGATCTTTTTCCCCCAGACACCTCGCTCACTCCGCCACCAGGCTGCCTCAATCAGCTTTGCACCACCGCAGATGAGCCTCTCCGGCGATCGATTCCGTGAGTCCAGAGCTCCTCCGCCTCGTTCTACAATCTGACTTAGCGTGTCTTTGAGCATCTCCGACCTCACTAGTCCGTCTCAGACGCCTGTGTCGCCGGGTTCCACTTGATATCGCAACCACCGCTGCACGAACTCCGCGAACTCGGTGGTAAGTCCAGACCGCTTGCGCTTAGTTCACGACATAGCTCGTCTCGACTCGTGGAATCTAACCGTGTCCTCGCCTTGCCTTTGGGGTGATCCACAAGAACGCCCACGACGACCACCCGACGCAACCGCCGCCACAAAGAACTCCGGCGAGCAATCTAGGACAGCCCCGAGCACCCTTGACCAATCACAGTACGACGAAGCTTCGCGTGACCTCCTGAGCCCGTGAGCTACTCCTCCTTCTCCTCGCCGCTACATCGGCAACGTCATCGATCGACAGCCTGGCCGCGGTATACCGCTCCGCCGCCAGTTTCTGGCCAGGTCGATAAGAACCGTTAGATCTGCATCTGATGGCTTAGATAGAATGACTAATCGAAGGGGTACGCGTTGATCTGAGCCGCACCTGCCCCTTTAGATCCAGCGGTCTGTATCGCTCGATCCAGACGAACCGGTACGGGCGAATAAGAACATGACGCGTGGCTAGGTTAGATCTGGAAATAGAATTTAAAACTAGAAATTTGATCCAAATTCAATTGCCTATATCTTTTGAATTCCACGTTGGAATTTTGCAAACTTTATACCGTTGGATTCAGAAAAACAAGACCTTTCTGCCTATCCTTTTTGTTTAGCAAATAGTAGCCATTAGATGTGCTAAAATTGCAGAGACTTGTTTGAAGCCTTTTTAAGTATAGATTTAGTTTAGTATTTTTGTTTAGGGTTAAATTTTGTTTAGTTGGTAAACTAGTGGCTTGCTAAGTTTCTGTATTCATGTACTTGCTTGGTTGAGTTTTCAAAAATCATCACTTGGTAGATTCATGCATGCATGCATTCATACTATTTCTTGTTTGTATATATTTGTGTGTAATTGTGTGCTACAACTTTGTGTGTAGATTTTGCTAGTGATTGTGATTGTGACGAGTGCTACTCTCCACACTACCAAGGCAAGTGATATCATCATGAATATTCCATTCCTATATTTTATTTATGCATTAGTAATATTTTTCTAAGTATAGGACTTGCATGGTTATTTGCTAAGAACAAGCTATGCTTTGGGAAAACCTATTAGGTGAAGCCTTAGTGAAAATTTCCTAAGTCCAGATTCCTATTACTATCATGCTTAGCCTAGCTACTAGAAAACAAGGGTGGTTTATATATTCACTATGGAAAAATTTCTAAGTCTAAGGACTTATGTTTTGTAAAATAAAACAACTAAGTTAATGAACCACCTGGTGGAATGGAAGGAATGGCTTATGTTGAGTGGTTCACAAGGCCATGGACTTGGCTTGTGTATCTCACTTGTGGATGGCCACCCAGAAACAAAGAGATTTGAGATGTCAAATGCTGAGAAGCTTCAAGTGCAACCACTTGGCATTATGGGCTCTGCCATGATCTTAGGATGCTAGAACTTAGTCTCTTGGATGAGGGTGGTAGATGGGTTGATAGGTTGGAACGCGTCCATTTGACTAAGGAAAGGCTACTGAAGGATCATTCTTGGGAAACCAAGGCTTGTGGGGAAAGTGCACCACCTCTGCAGAGTGTAAAACCTAAGTACTTAGCCATGTCACAGTAAAGGACAATTTGAGCATCAAGACATGGAAACTTCAAGAATCTCATCACTCCAATTTCTAAATAAAACTTGTGGGTGAACAAAGGGATAAAAGGATCTTCAGTCATTGATTGCTAGATGCCTGAGTGGATCTAGAGTCTTTGTTTGATAGATGCCTTGGGTGTTTTTGCCAAGTAAATCTTCAGTCCTTGATTAGTAGATGCCCTGAGTGGATCTTCAGTCTTGGATTGGAAGATGTCTTGGAAAGTTTTTACCAAACAAAAACTTAGTATTTTCAAAAGTTAAGGAAAAATCTATTTTGAGCAATGCAAGCCTAAGCTCCACCAGCCAAAAGCATATAGTATTATAGTCCACTTAATTATATACTAAGGTATCGCTTGCCAATACTATTCCAAAGTATTGACCCTTGGCTGTAACTTATGATGTTGCGTTACTCGATGATGATTAGGTGTCATGAGTCTACACTCAACATGCTTGTGCACATGAAGATGAAGACTTATGTTTATTTACTTATTCCATAAACTCTTGTACTAGGCCTTTGGCCATGAGTTGTAAAAGACTAGGTTTTATCTCTGGAATGACTGTAATAAACGACCTGTGTCTCTGTGTACTTCATCTTAAACTGTGGATGCTAGCAATGATCCAGGGACTCGCATTGCAATCACAGGATCTTTTCCTTTACAAAGGAGGGATCTTACAGATGGTATCGAGCACTGTGTGTTGCCCGTAGGATTATGACCCTAGGATTGGAAACCACTAAGGAAAATTTTAACTTCTTCTACACTTGTCTATTCTTCTCGTAAACTTTTCTAATATTCTCATTCTCATCTCTATTTGTAGATGAACTCCGTCAACGAAGCCGTGAAGAAAGGACCACTCATGACCATGACCTTGGAGTGTGAGACTGAGTTTCCCAAGATTCTCAAGGACCTCATGGAGACCATGGGAGTACTTGGTGCAGCAGTGTACAAGGGCTTTCCAGTAATGGAGGAAGGAATGGAGTATTGGTGGGTGCAACTTCACTTGTACAAGAATAAGGAAGACAACCACAAAGAAAAGGGCTTCTGCATGTACACCAACACTTTTATGCACACCACATTCTTTGAGTCAGCAAAAGAAGCAGCTTGGAAGACTATCAAGGAACTAAGTGCTAGAGTCAAGTGCAAGATGCTCAACCTCCAAAAAGACTTAGAGAAAGAGAAGGAACATACCCAAGAGTTGGAAGTCACCAACCAATCCTTAAGAGGAGATATCATAGACTTAGTGATAGAAGCATGTGAACAAGATAGGGTGATTGCCACTAGGAACATTGTGTTAGCCACCAGATCCAATGAGATAGGATTGTAAGCGCACTTCGTTAGTTGGACCACCACCTATCACTTTATTTTCCAAAATGATACCTTAAATAAGTTTGGACCTTGGTTGATGTAATGGATTCTTGTATGCATGACTTGTATGATTTATGTGTGTCCCAAGAATGTGTTTGAATGTTTGTCTTGTTTATCTTAAATTGTGTTGTTCTAACTTTTCAATCTTATAAATAGATGCCTATTGCCATCAACACTGTTGAGGAGTTCCAGGCTACCCGTTTTGGTCCTCGTATCGTAGAACTTACTACTTTACTCGATCTCCCTCTTCCTATCATTACGGTGCACCCACTCACCAAGTTTGAGAGGAAGGACCTTTGGGGCTTCAAGGTGAACCAGCTAGTACGCTAGACCGAGCCTACCACGGAGGCCATCGTCTTCAAGCTTATGCACGATGACAGGA
The DNA here is from genome assembly GCA_023614405.1 of Avena insularis. NCBI lineage: Eukaryota > Viridiplantae > Streptophyta > Magnoliopsida > Poales > Poaceae > Avena > Avena insularis. The sequence goes on along the minus strand of CM042697.1, from coordinate 454,132,322 downwards.
GAGAGGCATGGAAGTTGTCATGCAGATCCGATAGGACGACCGTTAGGGACGTCACTCCCCGACAGGTTAGAGGCACTCACTTCCACGCCTGGAAGGCGTGATGATGACGGAGAGTCCATTGACTTTGAGGACGACTCGAGGGTCACAGCAGAGCCGATACGCCTGTACCTCCAGGACTTAGAGACTCTTATTAGGCACGTGGATACCGATAGGACCAACGTCATGCTTAGTAATGACGAGCTCCAGGTGCAGCTTCGCGAGAAGGACAAGCTCTTCGCGCAGCAGGACGAGATAGTCAAGGAGATGGAGGCAAAGTTCGAGACCCAAGACCGTAAGTTCAAGAGTCAAGAGAAGCGTGTCCAGGATAGGAACAAGAGGATTCGTGATATGACCGAGGAACTACAGTCCAAGGACTTCGAGTTAGAGCAGCAGACAGTGATTGAGAGGCTTCGTTCCCAGAAGAGGGCTCTCAAGGCCAAGATCGACTCTTTGACCACTACCATCGAGGAGAACAAGACCGCAATGGAGAACGCAGGTCTTACCTTTGTCGAGGAGGAGATTGATGCTGACGAGTAGATTTGACTACTCAGTTATCTTTATTTACCGCACTTGTTATTTATGAACTTATTGTTGGACCATCCGACATGTGGATGGCTTGCCACTTGTATGTTTGTACTTTGAGATTTTTGTTATCTTGTTGTTTAGATTTTATCCTTGTGTTGCATGTGTGATGTATTGTGCATAAATCATGTAAGGGTATCTCATTCTTATCTCTATATGAATAAACCATGATGCCTCCCCGTCGGCAAACACCAACCCCAACCCCAACATTACCCCGGAAATGCAACAAATGATGAATGCGCAGACACAGCTTATGCAAATGATGACGACGTTCATCCAGAACCAGAACAACAACAACAACCCCAACAACAACAATAACAACAATAACAACAACAACAACAACCCTCCAGGTTTTGATATGCTCACCAGATTTCTGCGTCTGAGGCCAGCTAAGTTTTTAGGAACGACTGATCCCATGGTGGCCAATGATTGGCTACGTTCTGTGAACAAAGACTTAGTGACCGTAGGATGCACAGATGCTGAAAAGGTCAGGTTTGCAGCACATCTGTTGGAAGGACCAGCCACGCATGGTGGGACAATTTCAGATTACCACGCCTATTGATGAGGTGACTTGGGCTATATTTGAAGATGGCTTTCAGATTACTCATATCTCACCAGGTATGATGAGCCTGAAAAGAAGGAATTTCACAACTGAAGCGCCACCACAGTGGCTGAATACATCAAGAGTTCAACAATCATGCCGCTTATGCACCGGATGAGGTTGACACGATGCCAAAAGGAAGGAAAAGTTTCTAGAAGGCTTGAATGATGAGCTAAATCTGCACCGTCTGCGTGGCGATGTTCCAACTTACCAGTCCGTGTGACAAGGCTGTTATTGTGGAGAATAAAATGAAGCAAGTCGAGAGTAAGAAGAGGAAACACTGACAAGCACAGCTCGGGATCATCTCATAAACGATCTCACCATGATGATAGTGTCACCAGGATCCCACAAGCATGAGAAGTTTAACAAACACCACAATCACAATCCGCTATGACAACAAGCATCATCGCAGTCATGAAAATGATAAGTACAAGAACCACAAGAGTGGATATAAGAGCCACCACAAAGGAAGTGGAAGTCACCTAAGATGGACATCAGCCAGTCGAATGCTACAAATGCAAGAAGTGGGGCACTATGCTAATAAGTGCCACGAAAAGAAAGTTGAAGGACCTAACAAGCCAAATCCTTTTCAGAAAGGACAGGTTAACCACATCAATGTGGAGGAGGTCTTTGAAGAGCCCGATCTTCTTTGTAAGTTCAGACTCAATTCCATCTCAGCATTTGTACTCTTTGACACCGGTGCATCTCATTCATTCATATCTAAAGCATTTGTCGAAAGAAATGAACTACCGGTAGAAACCATTGGGTGTCCTATAAGAGTAAGTTCTCTGGTGGAGAAATGATAGTAAACTCAGGATGCCATGACCTAGTCATAGAGTTTGGAAAACATAAGTTTCAGTGAACCTAATAATCCTAAATTCCCAAGGATTGGATGTGATTTTGGGAATGGATTGGATGACTAAGTATAAGGGAGTACTAGATTGTGCAAATCATACGGTTTCACTCACAACCCCAAGGTAAGAGGATAATATTCAAGTCCAACTTTAAATCAAAAGGAGTAAGCTGAATTCTCTTAAGGGGTTAGCATGGACACGGTGCCAATTGTGTGAATATCCGGATGTGTTCCCTAAGAATTACCGTGAATGCCACCAGATAGAGATGTGGAGTTTATAATAGATTTGGTACTGTGTTGGACCAAGGGCAAAGAGGCCTTATAAAATGTCGGACTAACTTAAAGAACTCAAGAAACAACTTGGAGAACAATTGCAGAAAGGATTCATCCAGCCAAGTTCTTCATCTTGGGAGCTCCAGCTTTTGTTCAGAGAAAGAGAGATAGAACTCAAAGACTATGCATAGATTACCGTTCTCTCAACGAGGTAACCATCAAGAACAAATATCCTTTGCCAAGAATCAATGACTTGTTTGATCAGCTAGAAGGAGCTTGTGTGTTCTCGAAGATTGATCTTGGTCGAGCTATTTTCAACTCAAGATAAGAGAGCAAGACATACCTAAAACAGCCTTCACCACGAGGTATGGATTGTATGAGTACACGGTGATGCCTTTTGGATTAACCAACGCCAAAGATACTTCATGAATATGATGAATAAAGTGTTCATGGAATTTCTCGACAAGTTCGTTGTCGCTTTTCATCGATGACATCCTAGTCTACTCCAAGAGCAAGGAAGAACATGAAAGACATCTACGCTTGATACTTGAGAAACTAAGGAACATAAACTTTATGCCAAGTTCAGCAAGTGTGAGTTTTGGTTAGAGGAAGTTGGATTTCTTGGTCATGTTATGACAAAGGATGGTGTAGCATTGATCCCGCTAAGGTTTCAGCCGTAATGGGAATCTCCTAAGAATGTAAAAGAGGTTCGTAGTTTCCTTGGTTTAGCAGGTTACTACAGAAGATTCATTGAAATTTTTTCTAAGGTTGCTAAACCAATGACAGAATTGTTAAAGAAAGATAAGAAATTTGCTTGGTCGGAAGGATGTGAACTCAGCTTTCAAGAATTAAAGAAGAGACTTGTGTCAGCACCAGTACTGTGCCTACCAGATTTGGAAAAGGATTTCCAAGTATATTGTGATGCTTCTCATCAAGGATTAGGAGCCGTACTTATGCAAGGCGGAAAAGTTGTGGCTTATGCCTCGAGACAACTCAAAACTCATGAAGTAAATTATCCTACTCATGATTTAGAGTTAGCCGCTGTTGTCCATGCACTCAAGACATGGAGACACTACCTTTTGGGAAAACGTTGTGAAGTGTTCACCGACCATAAGAGCTTGAAATATATCTTCACCCAGAAGGAGATCAATATGAGACAAAGAAGATGGCTAGAACTTATCAAGGATTACGACTTGAGTTTGCAATACCACCCCGGTAAAGCAAATGTAGTAGCAGATGCTCTAAGTCGAAAGCGCTTTGTAAATGGCCTTACCAAAGGTGAATTGCCGATGACTTGTGTAAGCAATTCAAGGAACTCAGTTGGAGATTGTGCCAGAAGGACATCTCATGTCTTTGGATGTTCAACCCACTCTGTTGGATAAGATTAAAGAAGCCCAAAAGACGGATAAAGAAATCGAAGAGATTAAGGAAAAGATTAGCCAAGGGAAGGCTAAAAGTTTCCATATGGACGAACAAGGTACTTTATGGCACAGGAAACGTATTTGTGTTCCACAAGATCCGGAAATGCGGAAACTGATTTTACAAGAAGCCCATAACTCTCCATATTCTATTCACCCGGGAAACACCAAAATGTACATGGATATGAAAGAAAGATTTTGGTGGAACAATCTTAAAAGGGACATCGTGAACATATTGCTTTGTGTGTGATGTGTGTAGTAGAGTGAAAGCGAGCATCGTAAACCAGCAGGTTTGCTTCAACCAATGCCTATTCCCGAGTGGAAGTGGGAAAATATTGGTATGGATTTCATTACTGGATTACCAAGGACCAGGTCAGGGTATGATTCCATATGGGTAGTAGTAGATCGCCTAACTAAAGTGGCTCATTTTATACCCGTAAAGACAACTTATACTAGTGCCAAGTTAGCCAAAATCTACATGAGCAGAATTGTATGCCTTCACGGTGTACCTAAGAGTATTGTGTCTGATAGAGGAACTCAGTTCACTTCTCACTTTTGGAGACAACTTCATGAATCTTTAGGGACGAGATTGGAATTAAAGACTGCTTTCATCCTCAAACCGATGGACAAACAGAAAGGACTAATCAAATTCTTGAAGACATGTTGAGGCATGTGCCCTAGACTATGGAGCAAGTTGGGATGAAAGTCCTTACGCAGAGTTCTCTTACAACAACAGTCACCAAACTAGTATTGGGATGGCACCATTTGAGTTTCTATACGGAAGAAAGTGTACCACCCCATTGCTATGGAATGGTGTGGGAGAAAGAAGTTTGTTTGGACCAGATCTTATCAAAGACGCCGAAGAAAAGGTCAAATTGGTTAGAGAGATTGAAGATAGCAGTCTCGATGTAAAAGCTATGCAGATGTTAAGCGTAGGGAAATCACCTACGAAGTTGGGGATAAAGCTTATCTTAGAGTATCACCACTTCGTGGAGTGAAAAGATTTGGAGTCAAAGGAAAGTTGGCACCAAGATATGTTGGACCATTTAACATTCTAAGTCGCAAGGGAGAAGTTGCATATGAAATTGAATTACCAGCACCTCTATCAGCAGTCCATAATGTTTTTCATGTAAGCCAACTTAAGAAATGTCACCCAGAAATGGAAGAAACATCTTTGAAGGATACCATACCTTTGGAGGAAGTTCAACTAGAAAGTGATCTCACCTATGAAGAAAAGCCTGTCAAGATTCTTGAGACCACAGAAAGAGTCACAAGAACAAAGACTATCAAGTTTTGCAAAGTACAATGGAATCATCATTCCGAAGAAGAAGCAACATGGGAAAGAGAAGATGATCTTCGGAAAGACCACCCACACCTATTTGCTAGCCAATCCGAATCTCGAGGGCGAGATTCATCTTAAGGGGGTTAGATTGTAACATCCCTAAAAATCATGTTTCAAAACTCATTCATATCATCTTTGCATCATTCATCCATTTAGGGTTTTTCTCAAAATCATTTAGAAACACAAACTTTGGCTATGATTTCATGTGGGCAATTTATCTCAATTGGCCATCACCCTTTGAGATTTGATTGTCTATGAACTTGTTTGCTTGCCTCCATGGTTGGAAAGATTAGAAGTAGCATTTAAACCCAAGATTCCAAATTTAGAAATATTTTATAAACCCTATTCCAAATATTTGCAACTAGAGCAAATCTCTGTTTATTTTGAAACCCAAGCTTGACCAAGCCTTTGCAAGGTAACCACTAGGTTATTTGATTGTTTGTGAACCCACAGAACCCTGCAAAAATCCCCAAAGAAGTTTGAATTCAAAAGGATTTGAATTCATATCAAATTCTATTCAGAAAATGGAATTAGAAAAAGAAAAAGCTTAAACAAAAGAAAAGGGCCGCGCGGCCAGAATCTGGCCCAGCACATCGAGCCAGCCAAGCCCACCGGGGATCTCCTTTTCCTTCTCACACGCATGAGCACCAGAGATGGCACGGCCCGACCCACCAACACCTCGCACTCTTCACGACGAAGCGGGCCCATCCACGTCGTCCTCGTCTTCCCAGACGCGCTGCGACCACGTCGCCGCAGCAGTGAAGGCGGTAATGGCGCGGCGTAAATGGGCATTAAAACTTCGGCGTTTCTGTCGATTCCCGGCTATAAGATCCTCTACGCGCGATCTTTTCCCCAGACACCTCGCTCACTCCACCAGCTGCCCTCAATCAGCTTTGCACCGCCCTTGAGCGAGCCTCTCCGGCGATCGATTCCGGTGAGTCCAGAGCTCCCCTCGCCTCTCGTTCTTACAATCGACTTAGCGTGTCTTTGCGCATCTCGACCTCACTAGTCCGTCTGTCTGCCCAGTCGCGGTTCCACTTGATACCGCAACCACCGTCGTCTGCACGAACTCCGGCGAACTCCAGTGGTAAGTCCAGACCGCCCCGCGCTTTCTAGTTCACGCACATAGCTCTGTCTCGACTCTGTGAATCTAACCGTGTCCTCGCCTTGCCTTGGGGTGATCCACAGCAACGTCCACGACGACCACCGGCACCGCCGCCCACAGCAACTCCGGCGAGCAATCTAGGACAGCCCCGAGCACCCCTTGACCAACCGCGAGTACGACGAGCTTCGCCGTGACCTCCTGAGCCTGGTGAGCTACTCCTCCTTCTCCCTCGCCGTCTACATCATCGGCAACGTCATCGACCGATAGTTCCGCCGGTAGCTACCGCTCATTGCCGGTTTAGCCGGTCGATAAGAACCGTTAGATCTGCATCTGATGGCTTAGATAGAATGACTAATCGAAGGGGTACGCGTTGATCTGAGCCGCACCTGCCCCTTTAGATCCAGCGGTCTGTATCGCTCGATCCAGACGAACCGGTACGGGCGAATAAGAACATGACGCGTGGCTAGGTTAGATCTGGAAATAGAATTTAAAACCAGAAATTTGATCCAAATTCAATTGCCTATATCTTTTGAATTCCACGTTGGAATTTTGCAAACTTTATACCGTTGGATTCAGAAAAACAAGACCTTTCTGCCTATCCTTTTTGTTTAGCAAATAGTAGCCATTAGATGTGCTAAAATTGCAGAGACTTGTTTGAGGCCTTTTTAAGTATAGATTTAGTTTAGTATTTTTGTTTAGGGTTAAATTTTGTTTAGTTGGTAAACTAGTGGCTTGCTAAGTTTCTGTATTCATGTACTTGCTTGGTTGAGTTTTCAAAAAATCATCACTTGGTAGATTCATGCATGCATGCATTCATACTATTTCTTGTTTGTATATATTTGTGTGTAATTGTGTGCTACAACTTTGTGTGTAGATTTTGCTAGTGATTGTGATTGTGACGAGTGCTACTCTCCACACTACCAAGGCAAGTGATATCATCATGAATATTCCATTCCTATATTTTATTTATGCATTAGTAATATTTTTCTAAGTATAGGACTTGCATGGTTATTTGCTAAGAACAAGCTATGCTTTGGGAAAACCTATTAGGTGAAGCCTTAGTGAAAATTTCCTAAGTCCAGATTCCTATTACTATCATGCTTAGCCTAGCTACTAGAAAACAAGGGTGGTTTATATATTCACTATGGAAAAATTTCTAAGTCTAAGGACTTATGTTTTTGTAAAATAAAACAACTAAGTTAATGAACCACCTGGGTGGAATGGAAGGAATGGCTTATGTTGAGTGGTTCACAAGGCCATGGACTTGGCTTGTGTATCTCACTTGTGGATGGCCACCCAGGAAACAAAGAGATTTGAGATGTCAAATGCTGAGAAGCTTCAAGTGCAACCACTTGGCATTATGGGCTCTGCCATGATCTTAGGATGCTAGAACTTAGTCTCTTGGACAGAGGGTGGTAGATGGGTTGATAGGTTGGAACGCGTCCATTTGACTAAGGAAAGGCTACTGAAGGATCATTCTTGGGAAACCAAGGCTTGTGGGGAAAGTGCACCACCTCTGCAGTGTAAAACCTAAGTACTTAGCCATGTCCCTGGTAAAGGACAATTTGAGCATCAAGACATGGAAACTTCAAGAATCTCATCACTCCAATTTCTAAATAAAACTTGTGGGTGAACAAAGGGATAAAAGGATCTTCAGTCATTGATTGCTAGATGCCCTGAGTGGATCTAGAGTCTTTGTTTGATAGATGCCTTGGGTGTTTTTGCCAAGTAAATCTTCAGTCCTTGATTAGTAGATGCCCTGAGTGGATCTTCAGTCTTGGATTGGAAGATGTCTTGGAAAGTTTTTACCAAACAAAAACTTAGTATTTTCAAAAGTTAAGGAAAAATCTATTTTGAGCAATGCAAGCCTAAGCTCCACCAGCCAAAAGCATATAGTATTATAGTCCACTTAATTATATACTAAGGTATCACTTGCCAATACTATTCCAAAGTATTGACCCTTGTGGCTGTAACTTATGATGTTGCAGGTTACTCTGATGATGATTAAGTGTCATGAGTCTACACTCAACATGCTTGCCTGTGGCACATGAAGATGAAGACTTATGTTTATTTACTTATTCCATAAACTCTTGTACTAGGCCTTTGGCCATGAGTTGTAAAAGACTATGTTTTATCTCTGGAATGACTGTAATAAACGACCTTTGTATCTGTGTACTTCATCTTAAACTGTGGATGCTAGCAATGATCCAGGGACTAGCATTGCAATCACAGGGATCTTTTCCTTTACAAAGGAGGGATCTTACATAAACGGCTAAGATGTGCATGAAATTCAAATTTCATCTCTAAATATGCACATATTTTTATTGAGTGTATCCTATGTGTTGTGGTTATTCTAACCACTTTGGACCCAATAAGTTTAGGGACCAAGATGTACTTGAATGTTGTTTTAGGTACATTGAAGATGCAATGGATGCTTGTCTCGTCTATAAAGAAAGTTGTCACCACATGATAATTGGAGCCAAGCTAGGATGATCTAAAAATTATTATCTACTACATCATACCATTGCTATCTTGGTAACAAGTATCTTATTCATGCATACTATTCTTCCATCCAATCTCTTGTAGGTTGCATCTTGGCATGAATTTATTTGGTTGTAAATGTTCAATTCTTGCAATTATCTTTGAAAGACTTCTGTATCCTTATTGCTTATGTGAGTAATTTGAGATGATGCATATAATGGGGAGTATATAAAATCATGTTCATGATTCACCAATTCCAAATATGCCTTCTAGCAATTTATTGCATATCAACTCCTCAAGGCACTCTCATGTGCAATATTTTTGAAATTGCATTGAATCATTCCTTTTGATACATGTTGCCTTTCTCAAAGTATCCCAACTAGCATTAGTTCCCTTAGTGTTAGTTGTGATGGTTTTGAGATTTTTTGTTTTTCTTTGGTGAAGTTCATTGATATACCATAAGATAAAATAGAGCCATGGGCTATATATGCACTTAAGCAAAATATCCTTTTTGGTTTACCTCATGACTTCCGCTTGGATATCATGTATTCTTTTTATTAACCTCTTATGTGTGGATGTTTCTTTGTGGATTATTCTCATGTTTTTCCCCTTAGAAACTTATATACACGAGAGTGTTAATCTCTCCCCTTGATATGCTCGCTCTTTTCCGACCATCACTCTTATCCTCTTGATTTTTAATGGTTTTGGTAAAGTCTTGATTTATGAGTGCTTGGTTTACTTTTATTTCATCTTCATGCACCCATATCTCATATTTGGTTTCTTTTGGACTTAAGCTTGTCTTGACAAGTGTATTGGTTTATATCTAATCCTTGTATTTTGGTTGTGTTCTAAATAATATAGAGGGAGTGAGGATTCCATGTTTGTGCATATTGTATTCAAATGAAACAACCAATTTATGCACGAACCTTGGGGAGCTTACTTATTTCACTTAGAGCACTATTTGTCCATTTGATTATTTGGATCTTTTGATTGCTTGCTTCATCCGTTGAAGTTCCTTCACCTTGTTATCCTTTTAGAAATCCTTGATCCTCAATATAGTTTGATTTCCTCCAAGTGTTCGTCATTGGATATGTGCATGTGATTTCACTCATATTATGAGTAATGCACACCTTGTGTAGGAGCTCATACTATATTGTCCTTCTAACCTTGTTATCCATTTTGGCACTTGTTGTCAATGGGGGAGAAGTTTAGAGGGTTTTAAGGGAAATGGTTTTCTACTTAAGATTGGTTTGTTCTTAAGTGTTTGCCTTTCATGCATTTCATCTTTATTATGTTTTGCATGGTTGTATATATAGTGGAAACTCTCCTAAAGGTTATGCTTGACAATGTATGCAATGAAATTCAAGATCATCACACGTGCATATATTGTGGGGGAGTTTGCTCTATATATGTTGGTTCTACTCACATCTCCTGCATTAGTTGTAGTTTATGCGAGTAGAATCGGTTTTGATATGGGATAGTATCTTTGTCTTACTTAACCATATCAAATACAACCTCTTGTATACAACTTATTCTTGGATAAGCTGCGTACTTGTTTCTAATATTCATTATATAAACCCTCTTATTGTGATTGTCATCAATTACCAAAATGGGGGAGATTGAAAGGGTAATTGCCCCTATGTGTGGATTTGGTGATTAATGACAATCCCTATGGACTAATGTTTTCATTGAGTTTTATATGAAGGAATATTCCATAGGTCATGCTTATAGTCCATGTGTTGGATTCAAGTATGGATGCCATGAAGATAAATATATACCTTGAGTATTGGCATCAAAATCATCGAGTTGAAGATAATAATATGATATGATCAAGATCTTGAGAGTGTGATCTCAATAGAAGAATCCAAGATATGGCTCTAAGTAGGTGTCATGATAGCCTCATTAGTTAAGCTATGGTTGACTAAGATTTAGAGCATGTAATCAATTGAAGAGTTCCTTATGTACCTCAAGATATTAAGATGGATAAGATACTTGGTTGACCAATACAAAGAGTGATTTCAAGTTGGTCAACACATGAAGCATAAAGAATGTACCACATGGATCTTGTGGTATGGTAAGCCTTGTCAATTATGCATCATGAACTAACCCATTATATGTGTGCCTTTGCGTTTTCTATATGGGATAGGTATATTTCCATGGGCATGCTTCAAAAGAGAAGATCTTATATAGCCGTGATAATAGACATGTGAAGACATGTATTAATGAAGCTATCCCATAGTGGTGTATGGGGGAGCAAATTAGGAGTCTTCACGAAGCAACAATGATCAAGTGTTGCATTCCGGCTTGGGTGGAGCTTGAAGCGTTGTCATCAAGACCAAGCGGTATGTGCAAGGAAAAGGTATGGCCTTGCTAGGTTTTCCTTTTACCGGTCTCAAGGTGGTTGTTGGGAGACCGGGTTATAGGATAGATAGCCGCACTATTAAGAGGGGCTTTCAGTTGTGTAACTTGATCACATCGTCATAGGTAGCTCAATCCTTTGCATACTTTGCATCTTCCTTTTTTGTTGCTTCTTGGTGTTTCTCCATGTGAGGTTCTTGAGATTGTTGCTATCTCTTCAACAAGCCCAAGTTCATCTAAGACGGTATTCGTATGCATCTTCTATGGCGTTTTCAAGTGTGAAGGTTTTATCAGTTCTTATTTAGGGAGGCTTCTTAACTTTCTTAATTTGGTTCTATACTCCTTTGTTGGGCTATGATGTTTATCTGCACAATCTTGTAGAGCTTCTTGTCCTCGTCAAAACAAGCTCAAGATCATCGAAATCGCAGTACGAATGCAAAAGTTATTGCGTTTGTCGTGAAACATGTTTCATCCCGGTTGTGGATTCGATTCAACCGGCTCTGTAAGATCCCACCTTTATAAAGGTAAAGATCCCTGTGATTGCAATGCTAGTCCCTGGATCAATGCTAGCATCCACAGTTTAAGATGAAGTACACAGATACAAATGTCATTATTACATATCATTCCAGAGACAAAATAGTATTTTACAACTCCATGGCCATAGGCCTAATACAAGAGTTCAAATATAAATAAGATAAATAAGTCTTCATCTTCATGTGCCACAGGCAAGCATGTTGAGTGTAGACTCATAACCCCTAATCATCATCAGAATAACCTGCAACATCACAAGTTACAGCCACAGTGGGTCAATACATTGGAATAGTATTGGCAAGTTATACCTTAGTAGAATATTGTCATCTAGATACTACATGCATTTGGCTAAGTGTAGCTTAGGCTTGTTTTGCTCAAAATAGGTTTTACCTACTAGTTGAAAACACTAAGTTTTTCTTTGACAAAACTTTTCCCAAGAAATCACCAATAGAAATTAGTGATCCTTCACCCTTGTTCAACCACATGTTTTAACTTAGAAATTGGGATGAGGAGATTCTTGATAGCTTCCATGTCTTGATGCTCAAGTTGTCCAATACCAGGGACATGGCTAAGTACTTAGATTCTTCCATCTACAGAGGTTGTGCACTTTCCCCACAAGACTTGATTTTCACCAAGACAGGACCTTTCAGAAGCCTTCCCTTAGACCAAATGGACGTGTTCCAAACCTATCATCCCACTACCACCAACTGTCCAAATGGCTAAGTTATTGCAACCTATATGATCCCGGAAGAGCCCATAATGACATGTGGCTGCACTAGAAGCTTCTTAACATTTGGCATCTCAAATCCCTTTGTTCCCGGGTGGCTTTCCACAAGTGAGATACACAAGGTAGACCATAGAAATGGGCCTTGTGTAACCACTCAACACAAACCATTCTTTCCATTCCACCCAGGTGTTTCATTTACTTAGTTGTTTTATTAATCAAAACCACAAGTCATAGACTTAATAATATTTCTCATAGCATGAATATATAACCACCCTTGGTTGCTACTAGATAGGCTAAGCATGGCAATGGTAAGCATCTTAACTTAGAGAAATTTCTAACAATTCTATAACTACTAGGATTTCCCAAGCATAGCATATAGATACTTATCAAAATATTCATGCAAGTCCTATACAAAATATTTCTAGTGCATAGGTGAAAAATATAGGAATAAAATCATGAAGCACCACTTTCCTTGGTATTTTGGGGAGTAGCAACAATCTTCACAACCACAATCACTATTTGCACCAAAATCTACACATAAAATAATGGCACCAATATCACATAACAAAATATACAAACAAAAATATATGAATGCATGCAAATGCCATGTGATGATTTTTATACACCAAACAAGATAAGTAAACAGTACTAAAACATAAACAAGACTAAGATACTCAAAATAAACTTTATTTGATCTTTAAAACATTTTTCAAATAATTTCTATATCCAAAATAAGCCTACAAATGTTTCTGCAAAAACAATCATTTTTACAGAGGCAAAACATTAAACACATTTCATAAACAGATAGGATTTTCTCTCCTGATTCCAATGATATAAAGTTTGCAAAATTTGAACGTGGGAATCAAAAGTTATGAATTTTACAAGTTTGCATCACAAATAGATCTAAATTCAGATTTTAAAACAAAGAACTAGCCACGCGGCGCTCTCAGATTCGTCAGTACCGCTTCGCACGTATTGACCAGTGTGGACCACACGATCTAAATGAAATCGCACGTCCAGATCTAACTCGTACCCCTTCGTTAAGTGGTTCTATCTCACGCGTTAGATCTAGATCTAACGGCTCGCGATCAGGCGACGACGGTGGCACGGCGGCGACGCTCTGTCAGCGACGCTCTGACAAATACAGGAGGGGCTGGGGTGTGTGGCATGGCTTACCAGACTCGCAAGGTCACGAGGAAGCTCAACGTGGTAGTAGTTTGTCGAGGGGCGCACGAACGCAGTGGCAGGACCTCGTCGGAGTTGCTGGCGGCGTCGGGTTCATGCAGACGGCGACATTGACGATGTTTGGGATCGCCCTAGCACAAGCCAGTGGTGTTAGCAGTTGTGTAAGGACACGACGGATCTGATAGCATGCATGCGGGGTCAAGGGGCGCTCAGATTTTACCTAAATTGCTCGTCGGAGTTGAGCGGCGGTTCTGGTGTTTGTGGGCGTGAACGAAGACGACAACCTGGGTCACGAGCAGGCAAACTAGGGGTGTCAGAAGATGCACAAGGACACGGGGGTCACGCTCGTTTGGACCAGAAGCAGAGGGGCGATCGGAGCTCACCGTAATCGCTTGTCGGAGCTCGTCAGGCGGTGCAGTTCAAAATCGACCGACTGGTGTGGCGGTGAGTGTCTTGAGCAAGGGAAAGATGCGGTGAGGAGAGGGTTTTATAGAGCAGGGCGAGAATCTCATGAGAAACGCTGCAATTAAGCCTTCTTCATTCGCGGCAGTGATGGAGGTAACGGCGGCGTCGACGGGGTCGGGAGGTGCGTGGCTCGGGGACGATGCTCGCGTGGCATTTGGGTCCACCAGTCAGTGAGCCCGGGGTAGGTCTGCGCCGCGTGAGAGAGAGGGAAAAATCCCGTGGGGCTTCAGGCTGAGTTTGTTGCTTTGAAAAAGTGGCGCTGCCCGTTCTGATTTCTAATCCCTTTTCTATTTCTAAATTGATTTTCAGGAATCTTTTCAAATGAATTCAAAAGCATTTGAATTCCAAATCTTTCTGGACTTTTATAAAGTGAAACCTGCATAATTTTGAGTATAAAACCATGCTATCTCACTAGACTAGTTTGGTTCCTTTGAAATTTAAAATAAACAGTGCCTTAGCACAATATTTGATAAATATTTGAAAATGGTTTTAAAACCATTATTTGTTTTGGAAAATTTTGTCCAAGCTTGGAACTCAACCACACCATCTCATGAACAAAGAATCCTAGGTTTGAAACAAATAATCTCTCTCTAGAAAGTAGCATTGGATCAATGCTTGTTTACATAAAATAATAAGCATCCAAAATGCTTTTGTTTTTGTAATGACTTTGAATTTGATCCCTAAATGATTATGCATGCATGGATGATATGCAAAGCTTTGAAGCATGATTTTTGGGATGTTACAAATCTAACCCCCTTAAGGTGAATCTCGCCCTCGATATTCGGATTGGCTAGCAAATAGGTGAGGGTGGTCTTTCCGAAGATCATCTTCTCTTTCCGATGTTGCTTCTTCTTCGGAATGATGGTTCCATTGAACTTTGCAGAATTTGATAGTCTTAGTCCGAGTAACTCTTTCTGTAGTCTCAAGAATCTTGATAGGTTTTTCCTCATAAGTAAGATCACTTTCCAATTGAACTTCCTCCAAAGGTATAGTATCCTTCAAAGAAGTCTCTTCCATTTTTGGATGGCATTTCTTAAGCTGACTCACATGAAACACATTGTGAACGGCAGACAATGATTCTGGCAATTCAATCTCATAAGCTACTTCTCCTTTATGACTCAGAATCTTGAATGGTCCAACATATCTTGGGGCCAATTTTCCTTTGACTCCAAATCTCTTCACTCCACGAAGTGGTGACACTCTAAGATAAGCTCCATCACCTACTTCATAGGTGACTTCTCTATGCTTAGGATCTGCGTAGCTCTTCTGTCGGGACTGTGCTATCTTCAATCTGTCCTTAACTAGCTTGACTTTCTCTTCAGCCTCTTTGATTAGTTCTGGTCCGAACAGATTTCTTTCTCCCACACCATTCCATAACAATGGGGTGGTACACTTTCTCCCATAGAGAAATTCAAATGGTGCCATCTCAATACTGGCTTGATAGCTGTTATTGTAAGAGAATTCTGCGTAAGGCAGACTTTCATCCCAACTGGCTCCATAGTCTAGGGCACATGCCCTCAACATATCTTCAAGTATCTGGTTGGTCCTTTCTGTTTGTCCATCAGTCTGAGGATGAAAAGCAGTGCTGAATTCCAACCTCGTTCCCAATGACTCATGTAGTTGCCTCCAAAAATGAGAAGTGAATTCAGTTCCCCTATCAGACACAATACTCTTGGGTACTCCATGCAGAGATACAATCCTACTCATATAGATCTTGGCTAACTTAGCACTTGTATAGGTTGTCTTCACGGGTATGAAATGATCCACTTTAGTTAGGCGATCCACTACTACCTAAATAGAATAATATCCTGATCTGGTCCTTGGCAATCCAGTGATGAAATCCATGCCAATCTTGTCCCACTTCCAATCAGGAATAGGTAGTGGTTACAGTAATCCTGCTGGTTTCTGATGTTCCGCTTTCACTCTACTACATACATCACACAAAGCAATATGTTTGGCGATGTCCTTCTTGAGATTATTCCACCAAAATCTTTCCTTCATATCCATGTACATTTTGGTGTTACCCGGATGAATGGAATATGGTGAGTTATGTGCTTCTTGTAAAATCAGTTTCTGAAGCTCTGGATCTTGTGGAACACAAATGCGTTTTCCATACCATAAAGTACCCTGTTCGTCTTCATGGAAACCTTTGGCTTTTCCTTTGCCAATCTTTTCCTTGATCTCTTCAATTTCCTTATCTGTCCTTTGGGCTTCTTTGATTTTGTCCAACAAAGTGGGTTGAACATCCAATGACATGAGATGTCCTTCATGCACAATCTCCAATCTGAGATCTCTAAATTGGGCACACAGATCATCTGGCAACTCTCCCTTAGTAAGGCCATTCACAAATTCCTTACGGCTTAGGGCATCTGCTACAACATTTGTTTTACCGGGGTGGTATTGCAAACTCAAGTCATAGTCCTTGATGAGTTGTAGCCATCTTCTTTGTCTCATGTTAATTTCTTTCTGGGTGAAGATATACTTCAAACTTTTGTGATCTGTGAACACTTCACATCACTTTCACAAAAGATAATGTCTCCATGTTTTCAGTGCATGGACAACAGAGGCTAACTCTAAATCATGAGTTGGATAATTTACCTCATGAGTTTTGAGTTGTCTCGAGGCATAAGCCACAACTTTCCCTTCTTGCATTAGCACTGCACCTAATCCATGATGAGATACATCACAATACATTTGGAAATCTTTCTCCAAATCTGGCAGACATAAGACTGGTGCCGTCACTAGTCTCTTCTTCAATTCTTGGAAACTGAGTTCACATGCTTCAGACCAAGCGAATTTCTTGTCTTTCTTTAGTAACTCTGTCATTGGTTTAGCTACTTTGGAGAAATTATCAATAAATCTTCTGTAGTATCCTGCCAAGCCAAGGAAACTACGAACCTCTTTTACTGACTTAGGAGATTCCCATTCGCCATTCTGGTGACACTTTAGTAGGATCAACTGCTACACCATCTCCTGACACAATGTGTCCAAGAAATCCAACTTCATTTAACCAAAATTCACACTTGCTGAATTTGGCATACATCTTATGCTCTCTAAGCTTCTCAAGTATCAAACACAAATGTCCTTCATGCTCTTCTTTGCTCTTGGAGTAGATCAAAATGTCATCGATGAAAACAACAACAAACTTGTCAAGGAACTCCATGAACACCTTGTTCATCATATTCATGAAGTAAGCTGGTGCATTGGTCAAACCAAATGGCATCACGATATACTCATACAATCCATACCTAGTGGTGAAAGCTGTCTTAGGTATGTCTTGTTCCCTTATCTTAAGCTGAAAATAACCTGATCAGAGATCAATTTTTGAGAACACACAGGCTCCTTCTAACTGATCAAACAAGTCATTGATTCTAGGCAAAGGGTATTTGTTCTTGATAGTCACCTCATTGAGTGAACGGCAACCTATGCATAACCTTTGACTTCTATCCTTCTTTTCCACAAACAAAACTGGTGCTCCCCAAGATGAAGAACTTGGTTGAATAAATCCTTTCTGCAACCGTTCTCCAAGTTGCTTCTTGAGCTCTTTCAACTCATCAACTGACATCTTGTACGGTCTTTTTGCTATTGGTCCAGATCCTGGTAGCAAATCAATCAGAAATTCCACATCCCTATCTGGTGGCATTCCCGGCAATTCTTCCGGAAACACATCCGGATATTCACTCACAATTGGCACACTGTCCATGCTAACCCCCTTAAGAGAATTTAGCTTACTCCCTTTTGGTTCAAAGTTAGTCTTGAATCTAATCCTTTTGTTTTCTGGAGTTGTGAGTGTGACAGTATGGTTGGCACAATCTAGCACTCCCTTGTGCTTGGTCATCCAGTCCATTCCCAATATGACATCCAATCCTTGTGAATTTAGGATTATCAGATTAACGGGAAACTTATACTTCCCAAACTCTATGACTAGATCATGACATCCTGAGTTCACTATCATTTCTCTGCCAGGAGAACTTACTTTTATAGGACACCCAATATTTTATACTGGTAGTTCATTTCTTTCAACAAATTCTCTTGATATGAATGAATGAGATGCACCAATATCAAAGAGAACAAATGTTGGAACAGAATTGAGTTTGAACTTACCAGCAACAGCATCAGGTTCCTCATAGATTTCTTCCACATTGATGTGGTTCACTTGTCCCTTTTGGAAAGGGTTGGGCTTGTTGGGTCCTTCAACTTTCTTTTCCGGGCATTCTTTGCATAATGCCCCATCTTCTTGCACTTGAAACATTCAACCTGACTAAGATCCTTCTTAAAAGGCTGGCTTCCACTAGCACTTTCACTTCCATTGTGGTGGCTTTTGTATCCACTCTTGTGATTCTTGTACTTGTCATTGTCATGACTACGGTGGTGCTTGTTGTCATGATGACGGTTGTGGTTGTGGTTGTGGTGGCTATTGTACTTTCCATGCTTGTGGGATCCAGAACTCCCACTATCATCATAATGGGAATGCTTGTGAGACGATCCCGAGCTGTGCTTATCAGAGTTGTGTTTCCTCTTCCTGCTTTCAACCTGTTTCATCTTGCTCTCCAAGATGGCAGCCTTGTCACAAAGAGATTGATAGGTAGGGACATAGGCCACAGATAGCTGCAGGTTCAGTTCATCATTCAACCCTTCGAGAAACTTCTCTTTCCTCTTATCATCAATGTCATCTTCATCCGGTGCATAACGCGCCAGATTGTTGAACTCCTCAATATACTCTGCCACGCTGCGGTGGTGCTGCTTCAAGTTATGAAATTACTTTTTCTTCAAACTCATCACTCCGGATGAGATGTGAGCTGTATGGAAACCATCTTCAAAGATAGCCCATGTCACATCCTCAATGGGAGTGGTGATCTGTAAATTATCCCACCATGTAGCTGCTGGTCCTTCCAACAAGTGTGCTGCAAACCTGACTTTCTCTTCATCAAGATACCATAGCTATTACCAAATCCTTGTTCACTGAGCGTAGCCAATCATTGGCCACCATGGGATCAGTAGTTCCTGAGAACTTTGCAGGCCTCAGTCTTAAGAATCTGGTAAGCATGTCAAAACCTGGTGGATTGTTCTGATTGTTGTTAATGTTGTTATTGTTGTTGTTATTGTTGTTGTTCTGATTCTGCATAAAGGTGGTCATCATCTGCATCAGCTGTGTCTGAGCTGACATCAGCTGCTGCATCTCTAGGTGACATTGTTGTTGTTCGGGTTGGGTTGGCACGTCGAGGAGGCATCTGTGGTTTTCAATAAGGATAAGAATGAGATACCCATAGATGCTTAACATGCACAATACATCACACAGACAGTCATAAACAAGCATCAAAATAACAGAAGTTCAACAACATAGACAACAAGTTTTGAAAAGTAAACACACCAATAGCAAGCCATCCACATGTTGGATGGTCATTGCGACTCAATAATCAAAAGCATGATAAATGAAAGGTAAATGAGTAGTCATCACTACTCCTCTGCATCAACCTCCTCATCAACAAGTGTAAGACCTGCATTCTCCATAGCGGTCTTGTATTCCTCGACATTGGTTTTCAAGGCCTCTACTTTGGCTTTGAGAGCCCTCTTCTATGCACAAAGCCTCTCAATCACACCCAGCTGATGTTCGAGCTCAAAGTCCTTGGCCTCTAATTCTGCAGTCATGTCTCGAATCCTCTTGTTCCTATCTTGGACTCTTTTCTCTTGACTCTTGAATTTTCTATCCTGACTCTCAAACTTGGCCTCCATTTCCTTGACTATCTCATCTTGCTCCGCGAAGAGCTTGTCCTTCTCACGAAGTTGCACCTGGAGTTCGTCATTGTTAAGCATGACGTTGGTCCTATTAGTGTCTAGGTGCCTAAGAAGAACCTCTAGGTCCTGGAGGTACAGACGAAT
Source organism: Avena insularis (assembly GCA_023614405.1). Taxonomy (NCBI): domain Eukaryota; kingdom Viridiplantae; phylum Streptophyta; class Magnoliopsida; order Poales; family Poaceae; genus Avena; species Avena insularis. The sequence goes on along the minus strand of CM042697.1, from coordinate 454,112,482 downwards.
AGGCTCTTCCGTCTCTCTAGCAGTATCCTCCAACTCAATAGACTCACCATCCTCGTCACGTCTACCGAAGGCGTGGAAGTGAGTACCTCTAATCTCCCGAGAGTGTCTCCCTAGCAAACGCCCAAGTAAATACTGCATGACTACCTCTAGGCCTCTCTCCTTGTCATCATGCATAAGCTTGAAGGTGATAACCTCCGTGGCTGGCTCAGTCTGGCGTCTCGGCTGAGTAACCTTGAAGCCCCAAAGGTCCTTCCTCTCAAACTTGGTGAGGGGAAGCATCATGATGCTAGGAAGCGGAAGATTGAGCACACTAGTGAGCTCAATAAGACGGGTGCCAAAACGAGTTCCCTTGAACTCTTCAGCCATGCTGATAGTAACATTAGGCATCTATTTTATAAGAGAGAAAAGTTATAAAACAACATAAACAGAAATACACAAGACAAAGTAGTACACGCATATCATTTGCAAACCAAACACACAAGTCATGGCATACATAAATCTATTACAAGCATCCAAGGTTCAACATATCTTAGACAAAAAATTTGGAAATAAAATGATAAGTGTGGTGGTCCAACTAACGGAGTACGTTACAACTCTCACTCACTAGACAAAATGGCTATCAAAGCATCCTTAGTAGCCATCTGCCAATCTTGTTCATAAGATTCCCAAATCAAGTCTATGATGTCTTCCCTTAGTTGTTGGTTGGTAGTTTCCAACTCTTGGGTATGCTTATTTTCTTCCCTAAGGTCATTTTGGGTGTTGAGCATTCTGCACTTGAGTCTTTCACCAAGCTCTTTGATGGCCTTCTGAGCTGCATCCCTTGCAGAGTCAAAGAATGTGGTGTGCATCACTGAGTTGGTGACCATGCAGAATCCTGATTCTTTGTGGTTGTCTTCCTTATTTTTGTATAAGTGAAGTTGCACCCACCAATATTCTTCTCCTTCATCCATCACAGGAAAACCTTTGTACACAGCTGCACCATGTATTCCCATAGTAACCATAAGGTTCTTGAGGGCCTTTGGAAATTCAGTCTCACACTCTAGGGTCATGGTCATGAGTGGTCCTTCCTTATGGCTTCGTTGATGGAGTTCATCTACAAATAGAGATGAGAAAGACGAATTAGAAAAGTTTACGAGAAGAAAAAGACAAGTGTGGAAATTGTTGAAATTTTTTCCTTAGTGGTTTCTAATCCAATCCTAGGGTCATAATCCTACAGGCAACATAGTGCTCTGATACCATCTGTAAGATCCCACCTTTATAAAGGTAAAGATCCCTGTGATTGCAATGCTGGTCCCTGGATCAATGCTAGCATCCACAGTTTAAGATGAAGTACACATATACAAAGGTCATTATTACATATCATTCCAGAGACAAAATAGTCTTTTACAACTCCATGGCCACGGGCCTAATACAAGAGTTCAAATATAAATAAGATAAATAAGTCTTAATCTTCATGTGCCACAGGCAAGCATGTTGAGTGTAGACTCATAACCCCTAATCATCATCAGAATAACCTGCAACATCACAAGTTACATCCACAGTGGGTCAATACATTGGAATAGTATTGATAAGTGATACCTTAGTAGAATATTGTCATCTAGATACTACATGCATTTGGCTAAGTGTAGCTTAGCCTTGCTTTGCTCAAAATAGGTTTTACCTATTAGTTGAAAACACTAAGTTTTTCTTTGACAAAACTTTTCCCAAGAAATCACCAATAGAAATTGGTGATCCTTCACCCTTGTTCAACCACATGTTTTAACTTAGAAATTGGGATGAGGATATTCTTGATAGCTTCCATTTCTTGATGCTCAAGTTGTCCAATACCAGGGACATGGCTAAGTACTTAGATTCTTCCATGTGCAGAGGTTGTGCACTTTCCCCACAAGACTTGATTTTCACCAAGACAGGACCTTTCAGAAGCCTTCCCTTAGACCAAATGGACGCGTTCCAAACCTATCATCCGACTACCACCAACTGTCCAAATGGCTAAGTTATTGCAACCTATATGATCCAGGAAGAGCCCATAATGCCATCTGGCTGCACTAGAAGCTTCTTAACATTTGGCATCTCAAATCCCTTTGTGCCTGGGTGGCTTTCCACAAGTGAGATACACAAGGTAGACCATAGAAATGCGCCTTGTGTAACCACTCAACACAAACCATTCTTTCCATTCCACCTAGGTGTTTCATTCACTTAGTTGTTTTATTAAGCAAAAACACAAGTCATAGACTTAATAATATTTCTCATAGCATGAATATATAACCACCCTTGGTTGCTACTAGCTAGGCTAAGCATGGCAATGGTAAGCATCTTAACTTAGAGAAATTTCTAACAATTCTATAACTACTAGGATTTCCCAAGCATAGCATATAGATACTTATCAAAATATTCATGCAAGTCCTATACAAAATATTTCTAGTGCATAGGTGAAAAATATAGGAATAAAATCATGAAGCACCACTTGCCTTGGTAGGTTGGGGAGTAGCAACAATCTTCACAACCACAATCACTATTTGCACCAAAATCTACACATAAAATAATGGCACCAATATCACATAACAAAATATACAAACAAAAATATATGAATGCATGCAAATGCCATGTGATGATTTTTATACACCAAACAAGACAAGTAAACAGTACTAAAACATAAACAAGACCAAGATACTCAAAATAAACTTTATTTGATCTTTAAAACATTTTTCAAATAATTTCTATATCCAAAATAAGCCTACAAATGTTTCTGCAAAAACAATCATTTTTACAGAGGCAAAACATTAAACACATTGCATAAACAGATAGGATTTTCTCTCCTGATTCCAATGATATAAAGTTTGCAAAATTTGAACGTGGGAATCAAAAGTTATGAATTTTACAAGTTTTCATCACAAATAGATCTAAATTCAGATTTTAAAACAAAGAACTAGCCACGCGGCGCTCGACGATTCGCCGCTTCCGCACGGGATCGACCAAAGGTGGACCGCACGATCTAAATGAAATCGCACGGCCAGATGTAACTCGTACCCCTTCGTTAAGTGATTCTATCTCACGCGTTAGATCTAGATCTAACGGCTCGCGATCAAACGACCAAGGATTGGCGGCGCTGGCGATGGTGGCACGGTGGCGGCGCTCTGTCAGCGACGCTCTTGTGAATATAGGAGGGGCTGGGGTGTGTGGCGTGGCTTACCAGACTCGCAAGGTTACGAGGAAGCTCAACGTGGCAGTAGTTTGTCGAGGGGCGCACAGACGCAGCGGCAAGACCTTGTCGGAGTTGCTGGCGGCGTCGGTTTCGTGTAGACAGCGACGGTGACGACGTTCGGGATCGCCCTAGCACAAGCCAGTGGTGTTAGCAGTTGCGTAAGGACACGGCAGATCTGATAGCATGCATGCGAGGTCAAGGGGAGCTCGGATTTTACCTAAATTGCTCGTCGGAGTTGAGCGGCGGCTCTGGTGTTTGCGAGCGTGAACAAAGACGGCGACCTAGGTCACGAGCAGGCAAACCAGGGGTGTCAGCAGATGCACAAGGACACGAGGGTCACGCTCGTTTGAACCAGAAGCAGAGGGGCGGTTGGAGCTCACCGTAATCGCTTGTCGGAGCTCGTCGGGCAGCGGCGGTGCAGTTCGAAATACTGGCAGCCTGGTGGCGAGGTGAGTGTGCTGAGCAAGGGGAAAGATGCAGGGTGAGGAGAGGGTTTTATAGCCGGAGCAAGGGCGAGAATCTCGCGAGGAAACACCGACAATTAAGCCTGCTTCATTCGCGGCAGTGATGGAGGTAATGGCAGCGTCGACGGGGTCGTGGGGGTGCGTGGCTCGGGGACGATGCTCGCGTGGCATTTGGGTCCACCAACTGAGCTGGGTAGGTCTGCCACAGTGAGAGAGAGAGGGAAAAACCCTGGGTGGGCTTGCTGGGCTGAGTTTGCTGTTGGGCTGAAAAGCTGGTGCCGGGCCCAGTTCTGATTTCTAATCCCTTTTATTTTTCTAAATTGATTTTCAGGAATCTTTTCAAATGAATTCAAAAGCATTTGAATTCCAAATCTTTCTAGACTTTTATAAAGTGAAACCTGCATAATTTTGAGTATAAAACCATGCTATCTCACTGGACTAGTTTGGTTCCTTTGAAATTTAAAATAAACAGTGCCTTAGCACAAGATTTGATAAAGATTTGAAAATGGTTTTAAAACCATTATTTGTTTTGGAAAATTTTGTCCAAACTTGGAACTCAACCACATCATCTCATGAACAAACAATCCTAGGTTTGAAACAAATAATCTCTCTCTAGAAAGTAGCATTGGATCAATGCTTGTTTACATAAAATAATAAGCATCCAAAATGGTTCTGTTTTTGTAATGACTTTGAATTTGATCCCTAAATGATTATGCATGCATGGATGATATGCAAAGCTTTAAAGCATGATTTTTGGGATGTTACAGGCTCCCAGACCGGGTGGTACGGTGCCAGGACCAGAAAACCGGATCTTAAACCGGGTTTTTCGGTTTTGCTATACCGAGTCTATCCGAGACTGTGTACTGACCCTAATTCCGGTTTTAAGTTTGGTTTTCCGGTACAGGAACCAGACCGTCCGGTTCTGGATCCGGTCCAACCGAACTTTCAACCGAGTTCGCACAGATTTCTCCTAACGGCCATATTTGCTTTCCACTATAAAAGGGGGTTCTTCCCCCAACATTTGATAGTGTTCTTGACCACGAAATTGACCTCCATTGTTGAACCTCTTGATCTTGCTTCCTCCCCATTCCCTCCTATGATTCT